>OY365782.1:6320833-6968541 GCA_959347405.1 Napeogenes sylphis
AACTTTTGTGTAGAAGGTTTAAAATTATAATAATTTAAGCTCTTGTAAGAGCATCTTAAAATAAGTATTGAACTCTAGTCATCTGGACCACCCTTTATTGGAATTCTTATTTGTTCTCACATATTAATTATGAGTGAGACGTATATATTTTATATGAAAAATTTTAATTTTCTAAATAAGTTAAAAGAGTTTCATGCCGGTTCTTCTCCAGGGACCTAACTTTTGAAAGCAAAACTGACGTCATAAGTGAACTGATTTCAACTTAAAAAGAACTATATATATTCAAGTGTAACATAATTAGGTTCTAGAATATAATTACTTAAATACAAAACTAAATATTCCTGTATAATAGATACATTTAACTGATATATTCAACAACAGGAGTACAATTCTTGAATCTCACCCCTACTCATAAATCTATCGTCTGCACCCCCTTAATGGGTGCTTTTTGTTCCGATACGGGATTCTTAATCGAAGAACGTCTGATGCAAATATTGTGGGGCGTAAATTAAGAATGGGTTTTCATTATTTTATATATTTTGTTTGGATTCCGTAATTACTGCTAAGCTATACATATTATAGATGTCTAGACCAATATAGCTTTAATTCAGAAAAAGTGATCTAGACCTGATTGACCTGATGATTTAGAAAAAGTGATCTAGACCTGATCTAACTTTAGTCTAACTATTAATAGTTAATGCAGTCTGCAAAGATCTAGTCCTTAAACAATTTCAGTAATCTACATAACATTGAGATATCTATTAACTAATATTGCGCTGCTTTTGAGATAGGTCGGAGTCCTATTCCTGTAAATTACTTTTTTTTCATAAAAAAAACTATATGTTCTAGGACATAGTCTCTAGGAAGACGGAAAAAGAAGGTTTCTTACAGAAAAAATATTTTTTCCCCAGAACACAAAGGGCTTTTATTGTAATAAACTAAAACAGAGAAACTAACCATAAAAGGCGGAATTCATTGAATTTCAACTTCAATTACTGATTCATTAAAGACTTTCCTCTTTTTATAATGACAGGGTAATGATAAAAATGTTTGACATCACCACGGGAGTGACAAGTGACGTCACCTCTTACTTTATTAAAATTACGTTCATAAATTGAATTTATATACGTTATTGGAATATTTTATATCTTTGACGTTTTATTAACTTCAAGAACATGTTTGTGTTTCTGCATGTTTATGAGCTATCAGCAGTTTTAAATATTGTGATAAAATATGAACGAATTATAGGTTGTAATCGGTATTTTTCTTTTAGTTTAAAAGAAGGTTTTAAGACACATTGACTAAAAGTTTGCCTAAACTTAAAATGTTGAGTGATTAAATGTTGTTCATAAATTAAGATACACATATCTGTCGAGAGATAGAATAATTGAATATAGATTCACTTTTATAGATTTTTTTAGGAATAAGAATATGTAATACTTCTAATCAGAAAAAATATTAATTACTAATACAATAAATGTATTAAAAAAAAATAATTAATTACAAGTTTTTAATTATAAAAGACATACATCAGAAAATAAGATATAAATTCATGTGTCAACATTCTAGTTTAAAACGAAACATTTAATTAATTATTATATCTATAGATATAAATTATTATATCTATAGATAACACAAATTACCATAATTTAGTTTATGAATTGCAGCAAAACAGTAGAAATAGTAGTCCCACGGCCTCGAATCTAATCTGCAATTATTAATAGATTTGACCCTAGCGTCAATTAGTTGCCAGAATACGTGACACATACGAATATTGTGTGTTAATGGGTATAACGTTAAAATTTAGTGCTAGAAAGGGTTCAGATAATTACTCTAGGAATTCCATTTCGATTAGAAACAATGGCTTTTTGGCGGCCATAGAAAATTAATTGCGTTCTGTAAATTATGGGACGCGTGGCTATCGACTGCCATGGACATAAAAATGCCACATTTAATTTGCCACAACTTAATAATGCCACATTTTAATACTGTATCTTATCTTATAATTAAAAACAATGCACCCTTCTTTGTAGATTTGAATTCGAAAAATCTTTTGTTATAATTGTATTATATTTACTGTCAATGTCAAAACGCATTTACAGAGTTCATCTTAAACAGTATTACATTCCTTGACTCCTCCAAAAAACAGAAGCGTCCCCCGCAAACTAACTTCGATCTTCAAAATAAACAATATTGTCAACCCTTCCCTTAGAAAGGGTTGATATTTATCGTGGTGTTTATTACTTGAATTATGTCCCTAATGACTTCCCGAAGCCAGGAGCAAAATCCTATTGGCTATTAAGAGTCAAGATGTAAAATATGGAGAATGTTTAAAGTTATGCTAATACCAGAATGTTTGTAGCATCTGGAGAACAGGAAAGTGACTCAGTAGAGTCACATGATTTTTATTTTATTTACTAGCGGACAAGAAAGTGAATGTTAAGTAATATCAAATTAAAGTTTTTTTTTTAATTTAAATTAAAAAGTTGCTGTTGTACAAAGTATTATTTAGTATACTATTGTATACCTTACTATTATTTTTATATTTCATTGATAAGATGTCCATGTATCATTTGTTTTGATATAAATGTTATAGGTTGACATATTGTGATAGGTTGACATGACATCAGGCTATCAATTTCTTACATATCATTAAAACTAAATTATTTCTACTTCTTATCATATAACTAACTGATAACAGCTGATAAGATAAGAATAGTACAAACCAAGTCTGAATATCTAATGTTATAATTTTGGGTACAAATTATAAAATCACTTTCCTGTCATGTATTTATGACGAAATTATATCTTGATCATGTGAGTGTGTGTGTGTCTGTGTGTTGTATTTTTTTTCAACGTTCTCTAATTACTAATATTGACATCTGGATAAAATGATGTTATCTGTCTCTTTTAAGATCACTGAAGATACAAATATTTAACGAAATATCAGAAATATTTGTATCTAATAAAGCTACTTTTTATTTTCGTCAAGTTGAATTTAATGTTTTCTTAATTTCAATTTAATATACAATATCGACGTTCCTTAAAAATGACTTTAATTATATGACATTATATAAAATAAACACCGATTGGTATTTTAAACAGCTTTAGCACCTTTTAAAAAGTAAACGTCAATTAAGTATCATTAAAGGTTAAATAAAATACATAACGTGGTGATAAAAAGAAAGGTTTCAACTTAAGAAATTACCAATAAAAAATAAAATATTATTAATATTGCCAAAAGGACTGATAGAAATCATTTTGCCATTGCCATGCCATCAATTATCATATTGCCAAAAAGACTGATTTCCGAACGCTGAATTGGTATTTCTGGGAGACTTCAATGCCCACCATGAGACCTGGCTGGGATCTCCCAGATCGAACCATGCGGGACGAACTGCCCATGCATTCTCTCTCACGCACGACCTGACCCAATTGGTACGCCAGCCCACCAGGATACCCGACGTGTCAGAACAAGCGCCCTCTTTGCTGGACCTACTGCTGACGAATCAGCCAGCCCAATATACTGTATCGGTGCACGCCCCTCTGGGTACCTCCGATCACTGTTTGGTGTACGCTTCAGTGCCTGGTCTCGCCCCTTTACGACCCGTAGAGGTAAAGCGACGGCTCTGGCACTAATGTCTTGCCAAATGGACTGATACTGACTTAAAATATTATTAATATTGCCAAAAGGACTGAGGTTTGATTCCCGACAGCGACAGGCATGTATGTGATGAGCATAGCCTAGATGGATTTTTAGGTTCGGTCGTTTATTAAATATATTCTCAGTATTTAGAATCTGTATTTCTATATATTTGTCTTTGTCTAACATGCTATTGTCTAACATGCTTAACACAAGCAAATAACTTAGGAGTTAGAAAAAATTGTGTAACTTGTTCAATAATATCGTTATCTAGCTTAAATCATATTAAACGAAGTCAGGAGCAGAAGCTAAACTATCTATTACCTCTCGATCAAAGTCATTACCGTACCAGTCATTACCAGTGCCAGTCATTACCAGGGCCAGACATTACAGTACCAATACCAGCACAAGCCATTACCAGTGCCAGTCATTACAGTACCAATACCAGTACCAGTCATTAACAGTGCCAATCATTACAGTACCAGGCATTACCAATTCCAGTCATTACAGTACCAGTCATTACCAATGCCAGTCATTACAGTACCAGTGATTACTAGTGCTAGTACCAGTCGATGGAAATCAGAATATTATAAAAGCAATAACAAACAATATTAATGTCTCTTTATATTCAAAGATGAACACGAAATAGTTTTCCAAGAACAAGTAAGACTTATGTCGGTACGTGCATCGGCTGTTTACCGATTTTTATCGAATTTGAAACGAGTTTTGGGGGATACCATTAAAAATCTCTCTGCTTTCGAAGAACAATAAAATTTTATGTCTTTATCTAACCGCGTGTGATCGAATGTGATAAAAATCGATTTTTTGTTGACATACCAGTGGCATATGATCACGTTTAAAGGGTTGGAATTACTTGGAAAATACTGTATCTATTATTGAGAAAGGTATTTGATTACCTTTCTATATAAATAATGTTTTATATTTTACCTACCTACAAAAATATGGACCAAAATCATTATTTTCTAAAGTTTATAAATGATGGCTTCTCTTTAAATAACATTTAATACCTATGTTATTTGCATATTTTAGTAATTGTGAGGTCAAGACATTAAAAATGTTAAATCGCGACAGACAGACAAAATGTCACCAGGTGTTGTGTTTATTCAAATTATATGTATATATTTGTATTACATAAATGTCAGAAATATAAAATTATACTAAGTTCTTAGAACACCGCGTTATGACTAACAATGTATATATAAGAAGAAAATGCTTAAACCATATTATTTATTTATTTATGTACTCACAAGAAATGTTAAATAAAACAAAATTTTTAAGTATAATAATTTTCCTACAGCAGACCTGCAATTGGAGAAATTCAAGTTAGAAAACCAAATTAAACTAATATAAAAAATATGTATTAATATAAAAAAATGATTTAGATATGTATTTAATAATAATATATGTTAATTAACTGAGATTTTAAAATATTAAGATAATTTTATCAAAAGCTGCTCTTAAAGGTGCATATGTTTATTAAAATTATTAATTGCTACAATTCTTCTCAAAACAGATCTGTATACAACATATATTTTTAAATATATATCTGATATAATATCGCATATATTTCTTATAATTTTTAAATTTAACACTTTACCTCACGACAGTACCTCACACATCGACACGTTTTACACACTTTAAAGATGCCGATTCGAGATAAGCAACGGCTTACACTTTTATGTGGTTTACTGTAAAATTGTAGATTCTCGTCCAATGGTACTACTACTAATAAAATATACGAGAATAAAAATAATGTTTCTTATAATATTGTCCATGTATGAGTCTCTGTATGTCTAACAAGCAAACATTTCTAAATATGGAGTTATATGGGATTTAGCAGATATATAGTTCTGGTCCTGGAAAACGCCATCTTACACTTTTCCCTCTAGAGGAACATAACTTAGTTTCCGTTCATCATCAGAGCCAGCAAGAGATTTTGTAAAGTTTCTTCTTATCACAGTCCATAGACACAATAACCCACCATGCTGGTAAACTGCAGATTTGTATAAAAAAAAATTAAAGACAAAACCTCTGGACTTTATTCACTGTGGTTCAAAATCTGACACACAAGCTACAAAACATTTGGAATTTATAATAATAATAATTATAAAGTTATGACTTATTGTATTACCTACTATTAGCAAAGAGTAAAAAAAAGTTGATAACGAGAAACAGGTTCGGTATATAACAATTCCAGGTGGATGACTCATTTCCCACTAAAAATCTAAATTTAACATTAAATACTAATATTGGGTAGACTGATATAATTAGTTTACATTTTTCACTAACTGCATGTCCATATAAAACAATGATTTATTTACGATACTGAGAACTTACTGATATTTAATTTTTATTAGAAAGATAGATTTAATTCTTTATTGCACTCCAAATAACAACTTAAATAAAACATTTTTTTTTAACAGTAACTTAAGAAAAGGCCAGTAAATTATAAGTAGTACTTTTCAGTAGTTTAAGATTTTAGTAGTTTCATTGGTACTTTTTCAATAAAAGTCTAAATATAAAAGTAATAGTTTGATAATTATGCATCTCTATTAAGGAATGAAATTTCCAAAAATCTTAACCCTAGGTAATAAAATCTTCAATACTAAATTTAGTCCTACCTAATTAGTTTAGACTAGACTATATAGTAATATTACACTATCATTAAAATGCAGATCGAATAATAATTAAGCATACAGCTATCTAAAACTAATTATCATGACTGTTAAGATTGTCATTTACATGTTTAAAAAAAAACTATTAAAATCATTGAATTAAAATTACTTGTAAAATCAAATAAATGATTATACGATTATCTACTTTATACTTTATTAAAGTTAATACGACCAAAAATGATTTTCTAAGACCATTTGAATTTATTTTCTTTATTTGCACTGTAGTTAACTTTATTAAAAATGGATATATCATGTAATGAAATAAATAATATATCGAGGTTAAGAAGAAACAAAATATATAAAGATAAAACAATTCAAATATATTATCCCAATTCAATATATAAAAACCATTCTCAAAACGATTAACTCTAATAATCATTAAATAATTTACAAACCAGGGTTCTATGAACCCAAAGCTAATAACATACGATCAAAGGAAAAATGTCTCATATTATATGGAGTTCTAAGATATTTTTTTTATATAGATAAAATATATATGTATAGATACAGATTATCAAAGAGTAGTGCGTGGGTAAGTAAAGCCACAGTTTAGCAATCTACGTCGCAATCAGATGCCGGGTTACGTAAAAATTACGATTACAGTAATGAAATAGTGGCTACCGGGGAGGTAAATATACTGGATGGTGTAAATCTTCCATTTTATATATAAAATATATATTAAGCCACGTGTTTAAGCAAAGATCAATAATAATTTGTGTAAGTGGCCTAAAGGTAACCCTTAGCCAGTAGCTTTTAATCTAGATAGGACTATACATTATAAGACAGTAATGCACTAAGAGATAAAGAAGTCTAAGGTTATTAGGACTAACTAATGTTATTAAGTGTAAGATGTTCGTGAGATGCTGTTGAATAAAACTACATAATAGAATTAGGAGGGTAGTTCTAGAATATTAAGATCATTGTAAATAAAGAAGCCAGTCGCTTGAAATAATTACGGAAGGCTTCTATCATTACTGGCGACGATTATTTTCGAGATATCTCCGCTCCTCTGAACACATTCTTTAATAAAAATTATATTAAATAATGCAGCCAATGTTTAAGTAATCTTTACCATTGTTTTTATTAGACACTGGATAATGAACCTTGTTTAATTGAAGTAGAGTTTAATTTTGATTATTATATCAATAGGAGTCTTTATATTATGTAGTTAGTGTGACCATACAACATACTGTATGTGTGTCTGTGACATCACAACACAATAGAAACCTAGTTAGACCATAACAAGACTAGATCTAAAATTAGCTTCCTCAGTCAAAAGATAGTGTGTAAAATTAAAACAGTTAAATACAGAAATAGTTTAGTTAGCTGCCAACAGATGGCGTTAATATATTAAAGAAGCCTGCGTTCACGCATCGCTGACGTCATCAGATCTACGTAATCTACGGAGGGTAGATATAGATCTTAACAGCTCTATATCGGTCGGAACGTGTAGTGGACCCTGAACGTAATTTAAAAAGATCGTTAAAATTGTGAATATATTTCAATGCTTTTGATATTCTCAAAGATATATTCGAGTTGTTTCGTTACATGTTTTTTATAGGAATACACATATGTAAGTTGTTTTTAGACCATGATTATTGAACATAGATCTAGGTCTAGGTTATGTCAGCTTAGACCTGGACTACATATATGTGGTAGAGAACATAGAGACGATTCTTTTTTCACAACATTTTTTTTTATACTTTTCAATAGTGGCCAACAAACGTTCAGTCAGACTGCATAATTTAAGTTAATAGAAAACAAACAAACAAAAGAACTTAATATTTCACAAAAGTAAAAGTTAATTGAATCAACATCATTGTCAAATCGTTACGGAATCGTCTCGTCACGTCCTCACGACTACTGTAACGATTGCGAAATATTATTTTACCTTTAAATTATAAACTTAGATTAGACCAAACTGCTCTGAAACTTTGAATAATTATAAAGTCTCATTTTCATGCGCAAGCGCATAATATACTATTTTTGTAATCTAAGCAAAATATTTGATTACCATTTTGTGGTAATCATTTAGTAATATTTTATCCATTGTAACGTGTGAATGGTGGATGAAGACAACAATGCAGGGAAGCTAAAACATCAATCAATTCGTCGCCAACCCTATCATCAGCACACAAAGGCGATGCGCTGAATATGAATCTGTGAACCGAAACCAAAGTCTTGTATAGAATACCTATATTCTAGAAGTGACATTATAATAAAAATATATTATTGTGATACATTGAAATTGTACAAATTGTGGCAACCCTACAATGATTACTGTGATATAGGGTTGCCACAATTTGTTGAGTAAAAATAATATTTAAGAAAAAAGGTCAAAAATATATATAAATATAGATCACAACACAGAATTTTCTAGAAGCGTCAGTATTAAAACAAGCTCCCTTTGTACTTATTTGAAGTCTTATTGAATGACGGTCGGTGGTTAGCCATGGTCCGGTAGACCCCGATAATTGTCGAACTGATTGACAGAGGCATGCGTGCTCCATGTGAGAGATCGTACACACGGACAGTTAGTTTGATCAACCTGTACTTACAAACAAAAATAACTATATAACAACAAGGTTGACATCTCCGACTGTTAGTTGAACGCAGATTCGATTATTTCATTCGTACATTTTTGTGAAATATTTTTTTTCGTGATTACTCCTCAAGTACATGAGCAGTCATTTTTGTTTTTTGTTGCTAAACCAAATATGATAATACTGCTATCAAATAAAATCAAATGACAAACGATTCAGTTGAGAGGAAGGTTCATCGCAGTGACAACATAATTTAGAAATGTATGAATTTATTTATATAATAATAGAGTGTCAATATAAACTAAAATGTATATATAATAAGTCTTCGTATTCCACATGTGTGTATGTCGCTTTGTTCCCTCACCGACCGCTGGAGCGTGTCTGTTGAATTGTTTAAAAATTCTGGTGGCTTGTTCGAAGTTAACATTTTTTTATTCAAAACTCATCTGTATGCCGATTTTGACACGATACTGATTGTCAAGTTGTTTACGGAACCTGTGATGTTCTTTTATCATAGATTTTTAAGTTTGATCGTACAACTATAATAAAGTAAATTTTTTCATCTATTTCGTTCACATTATTTTCCTTTAAATATAATTGTACAGCTTCCAAAAGTAAACGTTATGTTAGAAGAAGACAAATAATAATCATTGGATTATATTAGGTTTAAAAAAAAAGTATTCTTTTTTTAAAAATAATACTGAAAATAGTACCTGTAATATCGATACAGTGTTGTTATTCGATAATGTTTTAAATAAGGAACTACGTTCCAAAAATATAAGTCGCCTGTTACAATGACTTTTGATATGTTGATCAATATTAAATAATTATTTAGTAAGATTAAATATCTACACTATGGAGTTTTAAGATACAAATATCGCCTTAGTTTGGATAGAACATTTATTCTTACTATGGGTATGATAGGAATAATAAGAATATTTTTCATTACAGATTAAACACAATTCTATTAAAAAAAATATTTAGCCTTACCTTACCTTATATTTTTTTTTATGACTTTTCTGTATGATTTAAATATTTATCATTCTTATCCATATAGCACTTAAAAATAGTCATAATATTACAATACAGTGAATACGACTTTTATTTAATGTAGTTTCTATTGTACAAAATGCAAACGACAGGAAGACATCTAATTTGACGTTTGACATAATTTCTAGACAGCCATTATATTTAACCGAAGATTGTCACCATTTTCTTATTACCAGCATATAAAATTCAAAATCTCTGGGCAAATTCAGCAATCAGTTATCTAATATGTAACCTTACGTTGCTTTTTGACAATACTATACTGTCAGTAATTTAGGCTGTGTGCTGATTGGAGACAAATTTAGTTCATTATTTGTTTGTACCTCAGATAGACGTTTGAATGCAGCCTTATATGAAAAATAATAACCTAATTAAATCTACTAGAATCCAGTACTTTTTAAAGGAAAATAATATTAATAATTATCTAAACACATTGAACTAGTCTTAAACCATATACCTATATAATATATGAGTAATACATATGAAAACGTAAATAAAAATTGGTGATAAATCATAAAAAATGATGTAAATCGTATAAAAAATATTTGTGACACTATTTTCTTTGAACTTAAAGATTATCAGTATCAAATCTCATTTAATTAAAACTTTTAATAGTGTCATGTGTCAAGCAACTCTATAATGCTTTACCAGCGTCCCAAAAATATCAAACACACTCTTATAATTAAGCAAATAAGGCTACTATTTAGTTTTTTGGTGGAATATTAGAATCTGGTAAATCTATAATCACATATTATTAAGTGGCAACATTAGCGGCTTCATATAATTGTGGTATCACCATGAACACCTCCTGGTTCCCACGACCAATGGGGCAATTACATACTTATTACCAGTTATATCGCCAATTCGATGGTATCTTACCCAGCGGTGACTTAAAATACTACCGCACTAATTATTGTTTTCAAGAATTCAAATTATATGTTAATTAGCTTATCTAGAATTATTAAAATCTTCTTGAGGATTCATCTAAGATACATATGTATAGTTATACTTACCCACACATATCTATATTCAACACATATATAATATAGAAATTCATGAAATGTTTTTGTTTCCCCAAATTGTACATGTTAAAAAATTTTGTTCGGAATTATTTTGTTTTCGAAACAGAATTGGCAAGCCTTGACTGACATAAACGATGATACGTAAATTTCATTGACACGCTGAAACGAGATAACCCTTGGATCTTTATGCTGATCAGAAAACAAGATGCAAGGGAAAATAAACCTTATACCCCATAGATAAATGTGGATGTAGAAGCTGATGGTGCAATAGATAAACTTGTCTGGCTTGTGACTCATGGAGCCAGTTCAAATGGTATAAAATTGTCAGTTCCTTTTGAATTTATGCCAATTTGCATTATGGAGTTGTTCACACCGTGACATGCTGACATATCTATTTCACCACATTCCTGGTTTACTTCAGACGCACCAACGAAAAATTAACAAAAAAATTGCATCGAAAAAATATTAAATTTAAATATTAAAATATTAAAAACATATATATATATCCAATTATGATATTCCATTAATTCGAAATAAAATATATATAATTGGAATTTTGACAAATTTTGAAAATTTTACGGAAAATTTAATGTGTTCAAAAAAGTAATAGACAAATATAAAGTAGATGTGATATCGTAACACGAGACATGTCTGGAGATAAATTGGTTTAATTTGATCATAGCCAGCATTCAGACACGAATTATTAACAGCAATGTTACTATTAAAGTACGAAAAACATCTGAAAGATAACAAAAATGAAAACCATAACTACTACCATAAAGCCAAGTCAAGAACCAGATTCGAGCTAAAAATAACTTAAATGTATTATAAAGGAAAAAACTACTGACAAATGGTTCAAAGACAAAACCTTGACCTTGGTTGAAGTTATTACCGCAACCAACCAACCGATCACTGATTTGTACACATCCTTAACGAAAGGAAACCACTGCTCTGGCCAGTAAAGTGAAACGAAAACTAAGCTCTTAAAAGGTTTTTAGTGTTTCTCTTTTTCGACATACATTTTGGCCAAAACACTCCCATGGTTGCCACGAGACAAAATTATTATATAATTATTACTGATAAAAATAATTATATTAGTTTGTAATATAATCCTTATTGAAACAAATTAATTAGTCAATTCTAATTTTATCGATAATTAACTATAGATTTATCAATTGAATGAAAAAAAAATGTCAAACCACTTTGTCGTAATTTTTTTTACATTTCGGATAATTCTTGCGAAAGAAACCATCACGTATAAAACATCGAAACGCAATTACGTTAAGTATCTTTCTGTATATCTGAGATATCTTTTAAAGAAGACAGGAAGGAAGCCGATATTTGAATGGTGCGACAATCGCCATTATACCACCAGCTCAGCCGCGCGTGTCGCCCTACACTTACGTGTGGTTTATAACCCAATGCGAGATTCTTTTATAGGTTTAGACTTCCAAATTCAATTTAATTTTTAAAATTACAAAATGAAATCATTCTAAAATATTATTCAACAGCAATTATTCTAAATACAAAATAGATTTGTGTGTTAACAACACTAAAATATTTATTCAAAAGCAACTGTCATTTAATTCTAAATACAAAATATATAGCTTCCTTAAAATTATTCAATAACAATTACAAAACATGTTTATTCAATTGCAATTATCCAGACCGTAACGTATAAAACACCTGTGTTTATTAATGCAATTCTTTTAATTAATAAATCACCGACAGATCAAAGGCAATACCGTCATTGGTTCTCACTTCATTGTGCCCAATTAATACAGTGATACGGATGGTTGGTCTAAATGATAACGTTGTAATCAATCAGTCCCTCACCTTAGCGGCTAATGACACGTGACATTTTGGTTAGTTTAACATCCATATTACAATGAGGTCGACGAACCGAAACATTTTTTAAAACTGTATATAAACGTTTAGTTTCATGTTATTGCATGTTGTGTAGGATTGAGTTGTGAATATGTAATGAATGGATAAATATATTTAATTAAAATAGTAATCAAGTAAATCGATTAATTTGAAAATATTGAAGTGAGTTTATTTTTAACCGATTAACAGCGTTTATTGGTATTTTATGTTTCTATAAACAGATAATTTCTTTTTCTTTTTTAATTAGTCTGTGCCTGAGTGTCTGAGTCAGTTATTTCTTTATCTGATAACACGTAAACATGACTTCAAAATATATTTAAGTCAGTTAAATAGTATTTTTTTCCATATTAAAAATCTTTGTAAAATGATATTGATTTTATTAGCGCGTTTTGTTATTTTTATATTTAGTAAAAAATATCAGCCAAGTGCGAGTCAGATTCGTGTACGAAGGGTTAAATATTTAAGGTTTACTATAGGTTAAACTATAAAAGATTGCTTCATGTCTAATTCATTCAAAATTATAGGTCGACTGGAAGTACCCTTTAGGTTTTGATTTCCTTGCGAGTAGATGCGAGTTTAAATATATGCTGCTTGAATTGCTGTTTCTATTGATTGCGTTGACATAGAAGTTTGATTTTATCATAGCTTAAAGGTATTATAAACCTAAGTATTTGATATGAATTTTATTTTAATATCTCTGTTGAGAGAGAGGTAGGGACTATAAAATGTTTTTATTATATGATGTTACTAAGAATTCACGGTTTTCGCAATTTTTCCTTTATCTGTGTTATGAGACCTTGATTGGTACCAAATTTTGAGATAATGAGCTCACGGGAAGTACATACGTTTTGATTTTCTTACGGAACCCTAAAAACATCTAACATGGCTAACATAAACCATATACAATGTGGATATATATAATATGTTTGATCAAAATCTTTGAAGAAATATCGATTTGCGTAAAAACCTTACCAAACCAACCAACCAAGTAAACCAACATAAGAAGAAGATAAAGTTGAGTAAAAGCTTTCCTACGAATGCTGGAGATAAAGTCACAGGTAAAAGCTAGTCAAATATAAATCATCAAAGACAATAAAAAATACAAGGTTCCGTAACATAATGATAGCAATAAAAATAACAGTACAATTAAACATCGGAATCATGACAGACGAACGACAACGCAACATTATACTATTATAAGAGTCAACCGAGGGTGATAACATGATTCTTAAAGATAAGCATTCAATTCTTATCTTGATAACGGATATTATTACGTTATTTATTTAATTGTTTGTGTCATGATCGTAATTATTGTAAAAAAAATATCAACCAGTTGTTCTTTTTCTTGGCTTTGCTCTCGATATTTATAAACCCACTATTAAAATAATTCATTAAATTTATACAAAAGTTTTTTTTATTAATGTATATAATAACTATTTTAAATAATGTTAAAGATATACATAATATTATTTACAATAAAGTTAAGTCATCAAGGAATTAACAACAATAAATTCTAGTACACATTTATTTATATTTTCCAGAAAATGGTCGACAAAAATAAGCGATAGATTCTTTCATAATTACAGATTACTTCATTTAATAAGTTATCTAATTAGTTTTCTTATCAAACGCAGTTAATATAATAAATATCACAATTAAATGTACATGTGACTTGATAACATCTTTTCCTCTACCTACCCATTGTTTTCATTCAAGGAAGCGGAGACAGAACATTAGCAAATATCTTAATAATACTCAAGAAGAGTCTAATATTAGCAATAATTAATATTAATATACACATCGATATTTTAAGCAATTGCAATTTTGCAATTTATCTAAATTTAATAATTTATAAATGTTGAGTTGATACTTTTATGCAGATGCAATTTTTTATGCTTTTGCAATTTGTCATTATAATGCAATTGGATATAAAAGTCATCTACAATTTATGACAAAACATTAAGCTCTGATCGCTACCGTCAAGATGGACGATAATTAAAATACAATTCATAACAACAATAGTTCGAAAGTGCGTTTTCTTGTGAACTAGTGATCGTAATCTCTTCACACGACTTGTTTCCTATTCATATAATGTTTTGATGTCTGATGTCATTATGTATATTATTACAGTCGATTTTTACATTTAATTGCAAATAGATGGTCTTCTATCAGTGAACATTTTTAATATTTAAATTTTAATTATTTTATATCATTTTACAGACTCGTCAGTCAGGGATGTCTGTCCATCTGTACCATCCATAACTCCTGAAGGCTTAACAGTTAAGACTCCAGATTTTTTACACAGGTAGCCCATAGTTTCATGACCAAGATGTGCTATTTTTTTTATATGACTCCCAATTGGAGTTATGGGTTTAAATGCATATAGTTTTATCGTCAATCGATTTTATGCATCTGTAATTTTGAAACAATTCATGAGCTGCCTTTTTTTTCAATAGCTTTAGCTATTCAAGAGTTTTGTATGCAATGGACTAAGTTTGTCTGTTAGAATGTGCACGTTAAATCATTTATGTTACATAAAATAGAAGTAATTTATGTCATTTTGTTGTAAAAACATCTAAACTAATAATTTTGTACTACCCGCGCTGTCTAAACAACGCTCAAGAAGTTGAGCGATTTGTAGTTTATCTATTAGTTATGCGATTTTAAACCTTATTACTAGACTGTTAATGATCATGTTTTATTAAAATAAATACTTAGTGTATAGCTCGGACATGTTAATCGCGATACGACAAAGTGATGTGTGATAAGGCTGGCTATATACTGACGACAATTGAGACAAAAAAATCTTTATTCATCCTGTAGGTAGGTACTTGTTATAACTGGCTTGATATAAAATAAAACATTTCACTCTACCTACATAAACATTACTTTCTAACATACCTATGCTTATTTTTTATATTATATATAAAGAACCTTAATAAATATAATTTGGCATGGCTTTTTTTTGTTTACGTAATTTATACACTATTTTGGTAACACTTACATTACAAGATCCAACTCTTCTTATACTAGACATATTCAAAAATAGACATTTAGACAATAAAGTCGCCAGTATGCATTGTCCCTGACAACTGATCCTAATTAAATACGCGGATGATGCTATCCCGGTGGAGCGGCGAATGATTTAGAGTTCCGCAAAAACTACGAATTATAGCCATTTTCCTGGTAGGTGAGATGAATAATACAAGATGCACAATATGTTATTATGATTTGCGACATTTATGTATTATGTCTGCAGTACCATTATAAGAGGAGTTTATAATACCTTAGAACATAATACTTGTTAATAATTGTTAAAATAACTTAATTCAAAAATATACATATAAAAAAAATATTTAAAAGAAAAAATAAAATTTATCTATTCATAAAATTTTTTATACTATTATACTCCTAATATGGACAGAAGAAATCAATAAAATAAATCTACGAAGACTGTGAACTTCTCCTATTTATTTTACTAAAATAGTAGCTTTTAGTCAATCCTATAAATCTCTCTGCCGGTAGTCAGACATAACCGTCTAAAATTCCACATATCTTAAAGATTTACGTCTTGTATGTTTGTTGATTATTATATTTTACTTATTATTATTTACTAAATATATTTTATATTTACAACAACATCAAAGTAAAATTAGAAACGATTTTCTTATATAGTTTATTTCTATGTAAGTGCAATTATTATAATCATAAGTCTGTGAAACAATGCTAGGAACTGCGCACGCGCCGGTGCCCACTGATCGATCTATCACCGATGTTCTTAACATATCATTTTTGATGGAAATCGTTTAGTTCTTTTAGTTTAGATTTTCTTTTACTTTCTATTATCTTTAAATTCTTTTTAAAAAATATTAATTTCTTTTCACACTAAAAAGGTTTTACAATTATAGTGATATTTATAATGGCTGACTGTTTAAAATGTCATTATTTTATACTTCGATTTCTCTATAAGCTACTTGAAATGAGTGTCAACCATTTAGATGTTACATTGTCACCTCTTCGGAAACAATCGGACAATTTTGATCATTGCAAAGTTATTATTGCCTTTATAAAACAATTGATTTGCCATTTTAAACCTTATTTTTATGTGCATAAGAAAGTAGTTAATTTTCTAAGCTTCCAGCACCTTTGACTTCCAAACGTTTACCTTCTTGTAATTTTTCTTCATTCTTTTGAAATAGTAATAATATTGGATGCTCGTGTCTATATATTTGTAGGCAACTGGTTTTCGCGATGTACTCAAAATTAAATCTTTTTACAAGTGAATAAGGTTTATATGTTTATAGCAGTGGTAAATATATGTATGCAGTTGTTAATGACGTCACGGTGAGTACTTTCAAACGAATTAAAATGACATTACTAGTAATCCGGAAACCTTTTGTTGTTAGTTCACGCCTGCCGGCAAATTTATTGAGATTTGTTGAACTTCTGAAGCTCGAAGCTGAACTTTTAGCGAAATTCGAAAATTGGATGGATTCACATTTACGTCAAATTAGACTTAAAAAGTTTAAACTGCAAGAATTGCAAACGATTAAAACGAACAATATTTTAATTTTAATCTTCTATCATTTTAATAGGTCAAAGACATTTACACTCGGAAACACAAATATAAAGATAAACTAGGTCGCTTACATTACACTATCAATGGAGCATCTAGTATAACTGCCTGAACTGACGGGACACCATCAATAATTGTCATAATACATAATAATAACAGCAATAAATAATGTAAATACACTCAACAAATATTTATAATATATTGAAGTTGTGATCAAAAACCACCACGATTAAAAATAACACACACATTGATAAATGTGCATATTGTGTGAGATACATTACGTAGTGTGTATAAAAGAGGTACGACATCTTAGTCCACATTCCGCAATGTATAGACAACTTATAATACATGTCGATGATGCTTCGATGACGAGTGGCCGCGCAGGTGTGCGTCCGAAATAGAATTAGTTATATTCGCAATTGGCGTTTTGCTGCGATTCCCAAACTTATGATAATATATATTTTTTGTATATTATTAAATATTCTCCATTTTTAGAGTCTGTTAATTGTTTCAATCAAAACTTACCAAGTTTGTCCACAATTAAACCTAAATCGTGAAAAATAACATCATTCAAAAAATTTTACTTGCCTAAGTAGTTTTTAAAATAATTATATTCCCACTGAAAACCACATTCACATAAATAGCACTTACATTTTAATAATTATCGTAAATAGTTTTATCTGATATCTATCTGATAATGAGAACCGTATGAAAATTCCTACAAGATTAACTATATTAAGTCTATTAGTTCTATACAAAAGTATACGATTGTTAATATAATTAATATAAGTTTGATTTTTCCATAGCAATTACGATAAAAATAAGTTACTGGGATAATACACTGATCTGGATGGGTTATTATGATACATTTCATTCAAACGACATAATTATTTGATAATGATATGTGAGAGAACGGTTATCATTATTTAATTATTCTTGGCACAATTTGTATAACTTGTAATTTGAATAATGTCTTATTAAGGTTGAGGTGTGAAGATCTGAAACACGGTATAGAGTCATCAAATAAATGATATCCGAGACCATATAAAGAGTATAATTTAAATAATGGCTGTAGCTGAAGTAAGTTTTATAATTATATACCACAAGCAACATAGCCTGGTTTCGTCTAGTTCAAGCCATAAGTCTGTAACTTAATAGTTTAACAAATTGATTTTGATTATATTTATATATTAGATATATTTTATTAATATTATGATAAAGTTTGGGAATCACTAATCATAAGTCGTGTCGCGTCGATAAATCTATGAAAATGAACTCTTGTTTAATGTCGCAGGAATGCTTTCAAGATCTGACCAGTACAGGGACGGACTCGGATGATAATACGTTACTAAAACATAATTAGTTATTAAAATATAATTATAAATGTATACTGCAGTAAATACTATAATAGGTACTTATTTTGTAATTTCTATATTTATAAGACTCAATGCGTAGATATAATAAAAGGATAAATAAAGTTTTATTTTGCTTACTTTATAAGCCTCAGTGACTATCAAACCTAAGTAAGTATAGAGCGGTATAAATTCTATAGAATAATTCGTCGTAGCATATTATAAAATATTAAATGAATTATTATCCCGAGTCCGTCCTCTAATAACCGACGAGTCTATTTCAGTCGTGTGTTCTCAGAACGTCGATGGTGGATGAATTAATTGTGTTTATCTTATATTAGCGACAAATGAATACGAACTAAGTGCATATGAACTATCTGGAACATATTCCCGTTCATTATTTGTATCGTTCATTCTTTCGATTAATTACGACTTTGAATCAAAGTAATTTAGTGTTTTATACAAACAGAGAACGAATGAAGTCGGATAAATGAATAAAAAAGGTTTTTAAAAGCATCAAAGTTGTAAGTCTTAAAACCTGCACCATTGGAAAAATCGATGAACACGAAGGCTGTAGTTAGTACATCCGTTTATAGTCTATCTAGGTTCTACCGTCCCCACCCTACTTGGGTTTTCTTTTTTGTCCCTCGTTCCAATAAGAACTAACTATTTAATGTGACTTCGTTGGCTTAATAATTTGTAAGAAAAATAAATATGTTTAGTATTTTTAAATACTTAAAATACTATCAAAGTTATCCAATATGGAGTCCAATATATAATTCCAGATATTATTAAAACAAAATTATTAACCAAAAAAAATGTTTACAAATTGACAAACTCTTTTATATACGTTGTCGACGTTTCTAGAATATTGCTCTGTAGTTGAATTTCTAGTTAACTTTGCGTTAAAATTGAAATTCCATTAAGGAGATTGCTTTTTCGAGTGTCGCCTGCATCCTATTGGGGATAAGAAGTAGATATCATATTACCGTTTAATCTTTTTAAATATTACTTAATTTGAAAACTCGTCTCAACAATGAATTCATTTTACTTTAGAAATATTTGCTACACAATTCTATACTATAGTAAAAGTGATTGCTTTTATAATTTATATTTTATGTAAAAATTCTGTACGGCCTTTCACGTAGCGATACGAAAAAACGTCTAGGAAAATCTACGTGACTGCCAATAGCCAATGGCGGATCGAACCTTCCTTTTCCAAACGCCAGCTCTTAATGAACCCAGCGCAATGCAAAAGTGCACTCTAAGTGCACGCAATAAGAGCGATGCATGCAACATCACGTATCACAATCGATCAGACACATTTATATCGAGAAGGAATACCGGCCTGTGATTGGTTGATTGGTTCTGCGCGATTGGGCAGCACGGCGCACTCTCGAACCGATACACGTTCGACGTTTGAATACGAGCTGAAAACGCCTTCAATAGGTATTTTACGTGTTACGATCGATGTAGGTATTTGATTTGTGATGCGTCAACAAAAGATCGGTCGATCATAAAACACCCAATTTTATTTTTAAATTTTCACATTCCACAAACAACTTACATTTATTATATTTTATTTTTCAATAATATTAATTTTAAAGTATAATATAAATCTCTTCAACACCAATATCTCTTCAGTGGTAATTAATTGTGAATGCAAGCCAGACGGAATAAATAAAAAAAACTAGCTGAATGCTCGAACATTCTCACTCAACGGCTATTAATAAAAAAATACGCGTTCTCAGTTCACTACCTAACTAATATTTAACCAACTCCAGATAAGGCAAATATATGCGTTTTTCCGTGTACTTATTTGAAATGGAAAAATATTTTTCCAACGTCGTTCCACGGTTCAACCGACGAACGACGTTCATGCGTTTAGATGTACATATGTACAAATAATATTATTATATATAATAAATCAGTATTTAATAACTACATTATAAATACTGAATACAATAAAAAATTCAAAACTATATAGATAATTAAATCAAATAAACCTTGATATTAAATAATGTCTCGAAACTCAATTAAATCCACTCTTACTTTGGGAAGCCATGTATATTTAAAAAAATTCAGCAACACCCATTTACGATAGTCGTAGATTCTATTCGGTGGCATCGCGAGTCGCAGAGCTTCAACATCGATCTATAGACACACTGAGAGAAATATATTACAGTTATATATATATTTTGTTATATATTATTAAGTATATACGTAATTATTTTTTCACTAGGTAGGTACATGTCTCTTATCTGTCACATGAAAAATTATATTCAGGATGTAACTGTAACTGTGATGTAACTGAAAGATATCAATAAATTTTGGATATTATTTACTCCATAGATAGAAGTTACCTACCCACTGTAGCCTGTACTTTTTATTTTTTTTAAAAACAATAAACTTTTTTTAAAATAATTGTCAGAATAAATAATAGTAAGTTTATCTCTCAGTGTGTCTCAGAACATCCTCGATATACGAGCACGTCGGTTCCACTCGATCCCGGAACTACAACTACAACTACTTTATCGATATCGATATCGAAACAACACTAATGCTTTTTATTATTAACTATTTATATCTTAAGTATGTTGTAGGTATACCTATAATATATTTCGTCAATATTTGTATTGCAAGAAAATTTGGTAAAGCCGTTCACAATTCAATTAAGTTTTTCCTTTCAAATACAATATTTACTAAATTGATTGTATACAAAATAAGTTTATTTAACATTTATTTTGAAAACAAAAAAATATATAAGAACGTTAATAACCAAAAACCACATCAATCAAAAAGTATTTTAAGAAAATATAATACAATATTTTTATCGATAAAACCAACGTCCATCCCTATCACACTTCCGATATCATATTTTATATTTTATAGTGATACGAGAGCTGCAAAAATTTCACTCTATATTATTACATAAATTAGTTTTTGAATTATCGTCAGATGAAAATGATTTAAATCCAACTTCACATTTAGATAATTAGAGATTACTTCACATTTAATTATATAACTGAGATTTAAAATAACTAAAATACTGTTCAGAATGATGAAGTTTTACATATATATTATTCAGTTTGTCTATCTGTCCTTTATAGTATTTAGTAATTGAGTGATGAATGTAATAGGCAAACAATATAATTTTGAGAGATATATCATCTCTGCATCTTAAAAACATCACTACATACAAAATTTACAACCCTTGGGAGTTAAACAAAAAATTAAACCATAACGTAAATCAA
The DNA here is from genome assembly GCA_959347405.1 of Napeogenes sylphis. NCBI lineage: Eukaryota > Metazoa > Arthropoda > Insecta > Lepidoptera > Nymphalidae > Napeogenes > Napeogenes sylphis. The sequence goes on from OY365782.1 coordinate 6,342,854, forward strand.
TAAAATTTTATGTGTACTTTCTAATGTATGATGTAGATACGTTGTCAGTCCGTATTATTAACAAGATTAAGTATTCATAAGTTTCAATAAATAAGAAATATTATCTTTTAGAAAACACTTTTTATATAGGTAAACTTCACTACTTTGATTTTATTAGCTGTTAAATTTAATTTAATTTTGTTAAATCAATTTAATTTCTAATTAAAATTAACTATACCATAAACAAAATATTAAATTGATCTTAAAATGTGATAGGAATATAAAATATAAAAGCACCTCGTTATCGAATACACGTTGAAAATACCTTTTGCACCTCACAAAGGACAAGAAGATCCACTAAATAACCCCTTTTGATAACGGCGGAGTTTTCCCGCGCTTCACTACGGAATACGTTGCATTTTAACAAGTTTAAAATACTTATGCATAGACATTACGAGAGCTCTCTGTAGCGAAATTTCATCCGATGTAAAATACCACCCGGCGGCAGCCAATAGCCACGACCAATTTGAATATAGAACGCGCGCTCGGAATTCATAACGGACACGTACTTAAATGTTCCGTTCAATTTTGACGTTTTCTTGATCTCAAAATGGCAGTCTTTCAAGATTGGATTTATTGTTCTGCAATCGAATTGATGAATCGTATTCATAGTTAGAGATTATTTTTTTATTATTTTTTCATCAATGTATATGAAGAATCGATTGTTTGACTTATATTTGCAATTAAATAATATTTTATTATTATGTTATCGTATATTTTACGTAGTTTTTACGTTATTCCTAATTGCAGCAAAACATAAATCGTTACTAAATGAGAAATGATAAAGAAAAAAATACAAAAAGCATTGAAAAATTTCATATGAATACGGAATAATTGTAGGTCCAAACTTGCCTCGCCCGTTGTACACCGTCCGTTACCACTACAAGCAACTAATAATGCAAGGAGCACAAGTATCGTAATATAGTGCACCTGACCACCCACTTTTGGGGGGGCGTATATGTAAAACGATTTTTTAAAATATATTCAAAGTTGAATATTCTCTGGATTTATAATTAAAGATTTTGATAAATGAAGCACTTCACGAATGAATATTTAATACTAGTTGTGTTATATGGCTTCTCTTGTTTCATGATATTGCTATGGTATTTAAAAGATATACTAATAAAAGATTGAAAGCTGAATTCACGTTGCTATTAAAATATATGAAGGAAAGGAAGCGAAAGTAAAATAAAAAAAGGAAAATTTGAATGAAAAATGCATGAATTTAGTTTACAAAAGAACTTTCATGAACTCTGAACTGAAATTATCAATTCAGTAATCGAAAAAGTTTTAAATACGTTAGTTTATGAATTACGATATTGACATTCTCTTTATAGGAGGTCAATGACCGGAATAATGCCAAATCAGTCCATCTTCAAGTATTATAAAAAACTGTTCAGGAAGGCTTACAAGAAATTTGACAAAATAAATTATAAAACTGGTCAGTAAAAAAAATCCGGATTAAATGTAACAATGTATAAAAAATTTAAAAGTACTGGATCATAAGGCATTTTTCCGAACATATACGTAGACCCCCTCCCACTCTGTGATCTGGGAGTGATTCTGGGGGGCGACACAGAGCACTGTGGAATGGAGGGATATGTTATACATATTATATATGTCTCTGTTAAAATAATTAAAATTTAATCTATAATTTGTAAACTGTTTAATTTAACTATTTACTGAATTATGCTTTTATTTGTTTTTGTGAGTCGATTTGTTAAACCTTTCTGCTTGGAATCAGTAAATTAATTTATTTATTAACTTGCTTACTTTACTTAAAATAGAAGATTAAAATGCGTTAATATTTGACATTTAATAACCTCAAAATATTATAGTGAAGGTAACATTAGAAAACGATAATCCATAAATTAAAAAGATCACCTCTGTTTTGCTCTACTCTATACCCGCTCTTTGCTCCTTCGTCTCACCAATAGCCTCCGATGTGTGCAACTTCGGAACGCTGAAAGATGCCCTGTGACGAAGCCTTAAATATACCCCCACCCCACCCCTCCCACACTCACACAGATAACACTACACACTTAATTTACACTAGTGTGCGTCTATATAGCGTTTCTAGCGAGCTTTGATATGTGTGAGTGTTTTGTATTTTTCGTGTATGTGAGTATTGACATTTTTATAGGAACTAGTGCTTAACTCGGATTTGTCTGTAATTAATTCCTGCGATTTCTACGTTTGCATAAGAAAAAGTTCATATTTGAGCTGTGTATTACTTTGAGGAGTGGGATTTTCAGATATATTCATGATGTTGTACTGAAAATTAATGTTTATGATTTGTTTAACATATAGTTATATGTAAAAAGATTGTATGAACTCAAGTAGACATGTTATTTATGGTTTATTTGTTTCAGTGTATTTGTGTGTGTGTGTATGTGTGTGATAAAGATGGTAGCTCGAATAGGTGTAATTAATGTATTTCAGATGTTGCATGTTTTCCTCTAAATAAAGATATTTCTTTTAATCCTCTGTTAGTCGTTATAAATATTTTAACCAATCTTTTTGTACAGAAACAGGACTTAGTATCTACATAAAGAGTATGTTTGTTTGTTTGTTTTATTTATTCTCAAAACTGAGCTCATTACTTTATATTTATGTTGTGTTTTTTATACATTCATATTTTTCTTAATATCATGTTATTTTTCTTATTTTTCAGAGAAATTATAGAAAATTATTGAATCCAGAAAACACACAAAGCAAGACAAATTCCAGACTAACACTAATATCTTATATAAAGCCTCTTTGTATGTTCGTCCCTAGAACTAAACCTCTGAAACAATTATGTCAATTTTGACAAGCATTACTAATAGCTGTTAGTTCAAATAATAGAACTAAATCTTATCTATTAAGAAAATAATATAAACATTATTTAAGCTACAGGGCGTCCATTTTACATTTCAGGAAGCCGTGAACGAATATTCTAGACTTTTATTCCCGATTATCCGGTTTAGTCTGAAAATACTGAAAGAAGATTACATTTATTATTATTTCTAATATAAACTTAATGTTATTGTAATTTTGAATCGTGTTATCATCAGTTAATTTCACTTTATAATTGTATTATGTTCATGTGTTTTAAGTAATTTTGTAATCATCAAAATAATCATAACACCAATTTCATCATGTAGATATTGATTTTGTGTGTTCTTAAGTTCATTTTAGTACCAAATACTATTATTCTTATTTTAGAGACTTTGTTAATGAGATGTCACTGATTAATAGTATTAATAATTTTCCACAAACACATTAATATTGAAATAAAAATAAATAAGTAGGTGATGGTAGATATAAAATTTTAATAAAATACCGATTGCAGTCCGTCGCTATATTACTCGGAAGTGGGTCGCCCCCCCGGGAGTGGGGGTGGGGGGGGGGTCATACATCTCGATCCACGACGTGATAATTTAGAAATACCAACCCCTCCCCACCCCCCTATAAATATACGTAAGGATTTAGATAACCTTGCTATATTTATTATAAGGATTATTTTTTCTAACCAAATATTGACTTACATTTATTAAATCATTATCACTATAATTTTTTCATGTACATAATATTATTTATTTAAAAAGTTAATAAATTTCATATAGTAAATGAAATACGTGTACTTCAAAATAAGAAGTGTGTTGGTGTGTTTGTGTGGGTGAGTGTGTCTGTCTGTGTATTGCAGACGGACTCTATTGCTCTTCAGAACTACGTTTTATTCTTATTTATTTAGTGTGAAAAGATTCGTATTGGTTTATTTACTTGAAGATATTTTTATATGTTAAATATATGTATACTTTAACATATTATATATGACAATTGTTTTGTCAGCCGAACTTAGTAAGATAATTAAATACATAAATAATATTCGTAAACATAAAAGAATAACATATTTTTATATTATTACTATTGTATATACAATAACCACATTATTATTATTATTTTTATTATTATTATTATAAAAAACACATTTATCTTATCTTATCCTGTGGTATTAATTTATAATGAAACACTTATTATTATTAACTCCAATAACAACTCTTTCCCTTCACGTTTTCACAATACATGTGTATGCAGTCACGCACACATACACATCTTGTAGGGTACGCAAAAAAAATCATCAGCTCACTGAGAGCCAAATCAGTGAAAAATATTGGAACAAAAGCAATTGTTCGCATACGCTTTATAACAAAACAAAACACCTAGCTACCTAGGCACTCTAACAGAACCTAGTCTTGCCTCAAAGCGCGAAAGTAGAGCCCTCTTTATCTGAGAGCTGGGGGGAGGGGGGAGGACAAGTGCATCTCAAAGAAATGCAGATTTTACACGTCGCTACACTTCGGATGTGTCGGATGTGTAGTGTTGTGTGTAGGGTCCGCAATAAAAAATAAAATAAGTTATTTTTTTTAATATTATTAATTTATATATTTACGAATTAGTTATTAGTTAATAATAAAAAATGTGGGTAAAAATATTGGCAGCGGTGGGATTCGAACCCACGCCTCCGAAGAGACTGGTGCCTTAAACCAGCGCCTTAGACCGCTCGGCCACGCTACCAGTTATCCAACGATTATATATTACACATACTAAGCTACTGAAACCTGAAAAAAATATGATAATATATTATTATAAATAAATAATAGATTTATATTTTTTGCTGACCGTATGTTCCGAATATGACACTCATTACAGCGAGACGGAAGGATTTCTCTAAAATATTTCAAACGTAAGACGACGCCTGGATACATGCCCTTTGTAATTACAAATAGTTTTTAACACCATTCACTGAAACAAATACAATTACTATTGAACTCAAAATATTTAACAATAGTATAAAATAATATAAAACTTTTTATGAAAACCACGTCTTTTTAACTTTAACTTTCAAAGACATCTTTGATAACGTAATAATTTTCACAAATAATTTTTCTACTAAAATTTTAAGTATATTATTGTTGAAACTGCTGAAATGTTACATCTTTTCTAATGACACTTTGACCCCCAAATTTCAGGTCTTCAGCTAATTGGGCACGCGCAAGATGTTGAAATCAAAACTACATTTAGAAGCAACAAAATCTATTTGTGTTTAGTTTTTCTTGGATTACTATAGGTATTCTAACTAATATTAATTAATGATTTATCTTAAATTATTTTGATTGTTGGTATTTTAAGGTTGTTCCTACTTGGTAAGAGCTCGTTGTACTCCGGAAGGATAACTCTTCTAGAATTAATTCGATGTCTGTCTGTGCTGATTCAAGGGTCGAAGTCAATGTCATTAAATTTTTTTTTTAGCCAGTAATTTGAAGCAAATAGAACCTACATGATGGATATTTTTCGTTAACCAGATTTATAAAATAAGCCAATGAATTAATTGAAAATTATCAAGAACACAAATAAGTTAAGAAAATATTTTTTTATTGTCTAAAAAAAATTGGGATTGTTCGAAGCGGAAAATGTACCATTCTGAGCTGGTGGTAGCTTACATACAGACTGACTATACTAACCATTTTAATAATAATAGTTTAACGTCTACTTGTATAGAGATAATTTAAATTTGATGAATTAACCTTGACATATATCAATATATGGGAAAATTATTTGCAACAGCAAAGATAAGTTAAAAATAGAACTTCCCAGCCGAAATATCTTCATACAAGTTCCTACAGAACTCTCACATATAACTCATACTAGTTCATCGTTTTTCAAGTTTTCCTTCATCATCTATACATATAATAAAATTGTCACTGATCTATTTCTGTACATGGAAAATATTAAAAAAAACATATATAGCGGGCATTTATAAGAGCAACAGAACCCAAAACAATGTTTCAGTTTTTCTGTTTGTCTGTATGTCTGTATGTTTGTGCGCGCTAATCTCAGAAACGGCTAAACCAATTTGAAAGCGGTTTTCAGAAATATATTATCACAGTCTTCACTTAACATTTAGTGTTTATTTCATCTAAATCGGTTAAGAAATAAAAAAGTTATGTTAATTTATATGAATCATGTTATAGGTACCAAGCAAAATCTTATTCTATACATGTAATAAATCTGTAGAGGAGTAGTCTTTGTACATTGAAAATATTTAAAAAATATACGGGGATGTGAAGTGATAACTAACAATCCATTTGCAGCATTTTTAAAATCAAAGCGCATAAAATGAAAAAAAAAATTTTCAAAAATATACATTTACATAAACAAGAGAACCCAAAACAATGTTTTTTCATTTTGTCTGTTCGACTTTATGTCTGTATGTTTGTGCATGCTAATCTCAGAAACGGATTTATCGATTTGGATACAGTTTCCAGAATATATTGTCATGGGATTCACTTTATGTTTTGTTTTTTTTAACAATCGGTTAACGAATAAAGAGGTTAATAATCTCTTATTATCGTACTATTGCTGCTTACCAGTTTGAAGGTTTATAGTTTTTACATACATTGGTAAGTACAAAGGGTGCGTTTTATCAAAATCGAAATCTACGCGTACGAAGTCGCAGGCACAGCTAGTATTCTAATATAACAATATAAAACATAGTCATTTATAAAATAATAAAAAAATTAAATTAGTTTTAACCATAATACAAATAAATATACCAAAAAACGTTTCCCAAAACTTTCCACATGTAGGTACTCCAATAACAAGGACAATTATAATAAAACCTAATAGAACATTAAGAAATTATCAAGAAGGGGAATTCCGGCATATTGGAAAATTTCAATAACAATGAAAGCAAAACTTAGCACATTACACCATCGTAATGTAAAACGATAAAATGAAAAGTTTTTCCGAAAGGGTGCAATACTTATAAAGATCAGGAATCATAGAGCTGTTGCAACCCTTATTTATTTAAACTTACAATTACCATGTTTTTTCCAATTTATTAGTAGGAATTAATAATTTCTATAACACTTTTATGATTATTTTTTATTTGATATAATATTTATATATAAGGTGAGATTTATGATGTTAGGTGAGTAAAAAAGGATCTACTCATCTTGACGAGTAATTCGTTTACAATAGACAAATATGAAAGATCCAAGAGCTTCCTTAAGGAATGTTCATGTAAAAAGTAACAAAGACAAATCAAGGTGTATTGACTTATATCTTGTAATGTGTGAAAGCACACACATTACTAAGCAATAATAGCAACTTTACGTGAGAAGATGGTACCACTCCAATCAAGTCAGCCATCACCAGCACTATAGTTAGACTACACTGGACACTAGACTAGACTTAAAATATCAATTTTACGTATTTTTACATAACAAACAAAAAATGTTTCCCAAACATACAAACACTCACATATATAATAAAAACACTAGCAGCTCTATGTCAATCTACAATTAGACAATTGGTACATCGGTGGTCCGTGAGCCATTATGGTTTTAATTGAAAATAGCGTAAAGCCAGTAAATTGTGAGTGCACCCTGCAATGTCCTCTGATGTAATTATGAGTTTTAATTGTAAGTCACGATAGCTTAGTGGGTATGTTGAAAATATCGAGCAAAGTCCCGAGTTCAAATCCATTGAAATTACCTATTGGAAGCAATAATTGACATAATGTGTTTTTTGTATGTTAATAGGATTCTTAACAGACACATGTCTTTAGTGTATCTATTCGTTATAGCAAAAAAGTCTATAAAATATGCATAAAAACCAACTTAACAAAGACGTGGCGGTCAAATATTATAATTAGTAACAGAAGGGGCTCCAAACATGATAACCAAATTCAAAGTAGGGTGAGGTCCGGGTCAATCGGCTCAGTAATCGACGTTATCGCCCGATCAGAGTTCGATTCCCGCGAGTTGTAATTATATTGTTACTTGCATGCGATATGTGTTATGTAGTAGGGTCGAATGATTTTGATTGTTGGAGATTATTATTTTTTTATTTTAAAAATAATACCTAAAATATAGATTACTTAATATTTGTTTAATATAGATATTTTTACAAGAACATCTACTTAACATAGATAATATAATATTTTACTATTAAGACTATTTTTTAACTATAATTTTGATAGATTTATTCGTCGACTTGGGATTTTTTTTTAATAATAACCTTTTAAATCCGAACATTGAAAACATATACTTAATAATCTTGAAAAATTCCTATAAACTATATTATTATTGAATAAAACAATATCACTGTACAGTCAAGTATCAAGAATATCTATTTATAGTATTTACATTTTGATGTCGATAAGAAAGTCAGTTGAAAATTTAATATACATAATTTCTTTTAACGATTATCGTTGGCGTGTTACGTACACACACATATATAAAAAACACACACACACGTATATAAAAACATTTCTTTAGCAATAAAATAGAAATGTGCAATTAATGACTTTCATTTAAAGGGCACCAGTATATTTTACGAATTATTATTTTTGTTCAAATAATATATAGCTGTCTCCATTTATTATAGACAGATAGATATTATAGTTCTATGTAGATATATAGATGTTTTAATAACTTTCAAATAAAAACTACAGAGTTATAATATATTTTCTACCTAGACTGTTTAAAAAAATTTACGTAAATTTCAATTTCAAAATAATTCTTTTCAAATATGATGACTGATTGGCCCAGTGGTTTCCATTCCGACTGTTGTGCCGATGGTATAGGGTTCGATCCCTCCACTAAAACAATGTTTGTTTATAAAACTTTTATACTGCGTATTGTTTATATGTATTTACCTACCCATAGTACAGTCTTTATTATTATAATATCGGAAAATTTATTTAGGTATAGGTATTAGTGAGTATTCTAGTCTTAGAAAAACTTCTATATTCGGTGTTAGTATGACCTGGAGTAGGTACTTCCAACTATATTCTCCTTATCTCTTCAGAATTCACCTCAAGTCAGAAACCTCAAAGCGTTTCTTCATGGACCGAAAGTAGTAAAACTTTCACAAACAAAATTTATGATAAGAATGTTTCCTGTAGAATTAATCTTTATATCTAGACATATTATACTTATATATTCTATATCTATATCTTTGATTATATCCGGCTGAGTTTGTTGTGTGGTTCTTCTCAGACCAGGACGCCTTTGGAACCCTCATAGCTTTAACATTAAAATGGAAAGTGCTTTTACAGAAGGGCTTATTACGATAAATCTAGTATCGTAATAGGCCCTCCTGACACTTCCATGTTCACGTACACAAGTGATCACTGATTATGATTCTAAGTGGAAAAGATATAAATAAATAAATAAATAAATTGATTATTATTATTTTTTATAACTATTATTGACATATATTGATAATATACAATACAAGTAAATTAATGCAAATAATATATAATGCAAAATACAATAAGAAAACAAAACAATATATATTACCACGAAATCTTGTCGGTTATCTAAGTGAAATAAATTACTGAGCCGTTAATTGATACAGTTTCGATAGTAGGGGAGGCAGCCATGCGTCACTCGTTATCGGCAGCACTGACACTGGAATTAATGAGCTGGAGCAGATGTTCTGGAGACGTTATGAAGACCTGGCTGGTTTAAATCAAATTTCAGAACTATAGTTAAAATTTAACCGCCCGTTGGCTGAGTGGTTGGCGCAGACGCGGTGTAATATTCGTGTTTGATTCCCGACAGACATATATGTGATGAGCATAGATGTCTGTATTTATGTTGGTTGTATATTAAATATATTCTCAGTATTTATAATGTGTATTTCTATGTATTTGTATCACTGTTTAACACAAGCAAGTTATTTGCTTACCTAGATCAATTTGTGTAATTGATCCAGTGATATTATTATTTAAAAAATCTAGATTTTAGTTTAATTCCTAGATTAATTTCGTCTATAAATTAGAAGATCCCTATCAAGACATATAAGTCTCGTAGCTTTTGTTGGGGCTTCCTGAACTAACCGCAGTTTCTTATTCAACCGTGCACACATATGTAATTACATGTGTGTTGGTGACCACCTTAACAGGTGCACACAGCGTAACGGACATCAGTGAAGCGTGTCACTGTCATTGTGTACCTTATACCTATACAATAAAGCCTAATATCGCATGTATTATTTCATGAATGGCCAAACAATCGTCTATCAATGAATAGGATTTATTGAGAGTGCATTAAAGTTCAATTTCGTGTGTTTTTTTTGTAAGGTCAATAACACTGGGCGAATTTGGTTCGCTTAATTAAAGAATGTTTAGTTTTTGAGATATTCAGTTTTGCATGTTTGTGTATTGTTGAAATTATTTACTTAATAATACATTGATGTCTGTGGGAAATATTTTTCAAAAATATTGAAATAATACAGATATGTACATACTTTAAAATATATATTTTTAAAGATATTTTTATTTCTATTACGAAATTTAAGAAACCCATAATTGATTCAGATGAATAAAACAACAAAATTGTTTAGTTCATTTTAAATGGCCTAATATAGGGGTAATAATAATAATATGGTATTATATCCAGTCTTATTAGACACATTTTCATATATAAAATAACTCTCATTCTTCTCATATAGTTATTAGATATATATATTCTAATCTGACGTAACAGATTTTTTTACAGTTACTATACTTAAATATAAAATTTTATATTTGTAGATGTATTTCCTTTTTGCCCCGAACTACTCTTTACCTATTTCATTCAAATCAGCAAGTACTAATATGTTCTAGTAAACAGGTCGTTCTGGGAAATGATATAAATTTTATAATTATTATTAATGTTCATTATTTTCTATAAAACCAATAACAATTCATATATTTTATTGAGTGTATAAGTAGGTACTGGTAAAAACCTTTTAATAGTACTTTATTTGTACATACCATAGTATTTTTAATATCTAAAAAAGGTACTTTATACACTTATACATTTGTGAGTAATACAATAAAAAGATAACAAAAACCGTCATATACATATATGCACATAATATTTTTTTGTTAACAAAAATAATGATAATAAATTACCGTCAAGAGCTAATTAAAAATTTTCAAACGGAAAACAATAAAAATGATAAAATCGATTCATTTATATAATTAACTTACCACATGTCATTAGCAATGACTTTAACATGAGCACACTGTTAACTTTTAAATTAACACATACATACACACACATCACACATACATACACACACATAAATACACACACATCACACATACATACTCACACCAACATGTTCAACAGACACACACATGAATAGTTTTTACACGTTTTAAATTAATATATGTTCAATACTAATTGGTTAAGTGCCAGTTAGACTTACACTATCTACTTTTATTGAACTTCTACAACAAAAAATACAGAAAAACAAGTCATTGAAAACATCCTAGGGCTTTTTATTCCTCGAATAAGATTTAACCGAAGAATAAGTTTTTTAAAAAATAAATAAAAGATATAAAAAATGTCACGCGAAGACTTTCTATTTTAACTTATTTATTGCCTTTTATCATTATTACTTTAATGAATTACTCAATTAACCTTTAAATATTGAAATAGTAACGGTTATTTAAAACATTATTCGAAAACCGATTTCATTCATCGCAACCAAAAATAAACTTTAAATCAAAATAATGCAAATAACCCGTCAAACTCTATGCAAATTCAAATTTCCGCCATAAAATCGGTCTCCATACAATATATAATCTATTAAGGATTTCTAATTCCACTTATTCGGGTTCGTACATTAATGAGCTATTGAAAAATGATAGCAAAAATAATACTCCGCCAAAATTACCATACATAGGGTTAACCTTTCCCAGACAATATTTGATATTTGAAATTCAACTTTCAACATATGTAATACGGTCTAAAATCCTATGAATGTAATTTGTATTACTACTGCATCTATTGTCATCATAGTTCATCTAGTATTAAAGTTCATGGAATATTAAGCTTTATTTTGTTGATTTAAGGTTTATTTTGGTTTATTGTTATCTTAAGTGTAATCATATGATAATTTTTTAAGGCCATAAATGATATGTAAATGTGTATTATTAAATGTTACTGAAGGGTTGAATCAATACGACGCTGACAGATGTAAAGTTCAAAACATCGGATCAAATTACTTGAAATGTGTCTTTTATTAATAAATCTTATCTGTTTGGGAGAAAGCTATTTTTTTTATCTCATCTGGATCATATAAAAAATATTAACAATCAAAAAAGCAACAAAATTATGTTATACATACATACTGCGGGTTCCAGCCAGGGCTGTTTGGTCTAAGCGACATTTTTAAGCGAAATAGAGTTATATACATATTTGTAATCAGCGTTTTGTTCTCATTCCTAATATGTATATAACTACATATCACAAAAGAATGTTAGACTAAAGAGGAACCATCAACACTACGTGTATGAAAAATCATAACTTCTGGTAGACATGCAACTTAAATACACTGCAAGACGAAGTCGCAGGAAACAGTTATATATTAGTAAAAGTTTCGTCAGGTGTCCGTCACACTCCATCGGTCAAACCACAACATCTGTCAGTAATAAGTAGGTGCTCCATATTAACATGCATCAATAAACGGAACCTCAAGGTATTACCTCAATACAAGAAATAATAACACTAGTATCGTTGTTTTTAAACTAGTACAGAATAGTGTACAGTACAAAAGAGTACTTACAGTACGTAAAAAGAATTTAATTACATATCTGCATTTTCAATATTCTTTTTAGATCCTTCTAAAATTCTGGAATATTAGAAATGCAAAAAAAAAACGAAGTGGCCGTATATTATAAATAGAAAATGTATCTAAAAACAAAATACTCATGAAAATCTATTAAACAACCAAAAAAAAATTTAATTGCTTAGATATTATAATATAAATATTTTCAATAATATTTTTTTTTCAATAACAAGACGTATGTCGTTAGTTTAAAAAAAATCTATTGTAGAACATTTTTAAGTTAAAAAAAAATGGTATCATTAGCAAAAATCCGTAACGAATTCAAAATGGCAAAAGAACTGAATAGAACGGGTTAAATTAGATTAATGATAGAGATCGATACAGAAATAGATCTATCAATAATAATTACACGCACTGATGGCAAGGACATGTATTGTATTCATAATGTGTGAAATATCTCTAAAATAAAGAATACCTAGAACAAAAATAAAGAAACGAATACATTTGTTACATTTATTTTATTCTATATTCAAATTTCTAAGAAACCAAATAGCTTGTTTAAATTTACAAATAATAAAATAGAAAAATAATATATGACCCCTTCCATATTTTAAAAACGGAACACAAAATGCACAACGCATTGAAAGAAAAAAAAACAACGGAACTAGCGTTCGAAATTCGAAAGTGGAGCATTCAAAAAACGAACCATCAATTAGAGTAACTCAATACGGTGTCACATTAAAATGACGAGTTGCACTAATGGATTTCCAAATTTGAATTTCAAATAGATTCGAATGGTTCGGTTTCGGATACAATATAGAAATTGCAATATTTATATTTTTAAATTGTATTTTTTCTTTATTTGCAAATAGTTCTTATTGCAAAATGTAAACTAAACCTAAATAGCACAAACGAAACAATTAAAAGGTATAAGCAATCCAAAGCAGAGAATTTAACTCTATTTGGTTGTAAAAAGAAACTATCTTGTAGCCACTATTTAAAGCCTCCGCCCACAGACAGACAAACACACAAGCCGATCTCATTACTAACAATGCACCATATATTACTCAGTTTCCGGTGAGAATTGGATTCGTTTTCTCTTTCTATCACAAGTACAGCGTATCTTCCATCTCTGTTATATCGTTTGACGCATCAAGATCATTAGGAGGCGATACAGTGATTTGTATTGTATTTTAAGGCATTGCTCTTTGCGAGATTAATGTGTATTCCGAATTGTTGGAGCATTTAAAAATGACATAAAGAATCTTATGTAATCAACTTCAAAAAGATAGCATAAAAATAGTCTAAAAAACGCCATTAATTTCTCCAACACGTACCTATTAAAAAAGGACATTGCAACATTTGAATTTGGAACAATTTATTAACAATTTATTTATTTCAATAATTATAAATAGATAAAATATTCAAGAAGAATACATTTTAAATTTGGAACAATTTATTTATTTCAATAATCACAAAAAGATATTTAATAAGAATGCATTATGAATTTGGAACAATTTATTTTTTCCACAATCACAAACAGATATAATATTTAAAAAGAATACATTTTGAATTTGAAACATTTTATTCTTAAAGCTTCAATTCAAGTTCATAAAATGTCACTAATGTTTAACTCAAAACGAATATCAAACTTGAACCGTAAAACACAAAGTGACGCACCAAATATCAGTATCGGTATTAAAAAGATCAAACAATACGAATGCATCATATTCATATGCAAATTACACCATTTTTTTGACATAACCATAAAAGATAGATCACGTTATATAAATGAATAGAACGAGTTCAAATATTTAAACAATACGTTCGATCTCATTCAAGTTCGATTTTTAAATTATTCTTCTTTAGCTGATATTAAACAAATATGGGATAGTTTGTGATTGTTTTGTTCCTTTTTTATGTGTGTTTTCTTTTTACATATGAATTAAAATATATATTTTTTGTAAATTACAAACTGATATGAAATGAAATGTTGATAGGATAATCGACATATTCAGGTACATTTCGTGATCAAACATCAAACTCATTGTTTCGTAGTCGGGTAAAAAGGCGAACGAATGTTAAAACGAACAATGGTGCAAGTCATTAGAAGATTTGAATAATAAAAAAATAAACTAGAGGGGACTGTTCAGTGTTGCATGAGTAATTATAACAATTATTTGATAGATAATAAATTATATCCGACGGGGCGTCGTGTTACTATAGATAATGTATTTGTATCTACTTATAGATTAGCTAAGAAAAAAAATATGGAACTAAATTAAAACTTTGATATTTTTGAATTTAGAATAATAGAAATAGTAATTAATGTAAACATATATTATAAATTCAATCACCCGGATTCCATCTTAAAAAAAAAAACAAACGTCATCACCACGTGTGTCACATCACTTCCTCCCATTCATAAACTCCCTTTCACATTCAAATACAATATTTATATCTTCACTTTTTGTTAATATTGGAACAGCTGATAGTAAACCTTTCTTAGATAATGAAAGTTTGATTTTGATTTTTTTGCGTCTAAAAAGTTTCTTTATAAATAAGCTGGAAACGAAGTCGTTTGAAATAATAAATTCGTCTTTACATTATATGATTTTGATTACAAACAAAAAAATATTTTATTTAAATATTTTCTTTATATCAACCTAAGTATAATAAAAATATTTTACAAATACTATTAATTAATAATTATATAAATATTTTTTAAGTATACAAATAACTGGCTGATATTTTCTTTCAAATAATGAATTACAAATATAAAAATAAAATACTTTTTAAAAATAGAACGCATTGAGAAACAAATCGAATGTTACTTCAAATGCATATGAAGTGCAAGTTGCAGCGACAGAGCGCCCGCATCATCTACCCGTAATTGTTTTTAATTTACAGAGCTAAGTAACGACGGAACGGGCCTTGACATTTAAATATATGTATATTTTAATTGGTCGGTTAATGCTTACAATAATTAACTCATTACTCGAAACGATCAATATTTTTTTATATAAACAAAAAAAATATTTTTTTTTTTAAACATACATGTGAAATAGTACATACGTTATAATACTGGGAAGAACTGGAATAATATTTCTGATTATATTTCTGTGATGTCTTTTTCTAACTATTCGTAGCTCTTCTATTGGACATAAAATCATTTGGGTGTTTTTGAAGAATATAATAACTATTAATTAATAATGGCTGATTGTGGTGAAACAATGACTGAGGGCTTTATGGGGGTATTTTTATGCTAAGGAAAATACACCCTATCTCCTAACAATAACGGTTAATTTTCCATAAAACAATATTGTTAGCATACTAATGATTACGCCTTAATTTTAATACTCAGCTGCAATACTAATTATTGTATTAAAGTACATACAGTTTTATAGGTTACCAAACAAAAATAAACAGGTAAGCGTCCAATGAAGCAAGAACCCTGTCGTTTAATTTTGGCAATACTTAACGCAGGTCAATTTAATTGGTATATTACTAAAATTAAATAAAGATACAAACTTATAGATATGTACAGATATTATTCTATTTTCTGGTACATTTGTAAAATACTTCGAACAGCGATTACGCTTGTAACATCTTAAAGCCTTTGATGGTTCCATGAATACAGAGTAATGAGTGTATAGAGTACTCATTTTTATAAATGTGCAATTAAATTTAAAAAGAAAATGTTTAAGAAATGCTAGGTGAGTAATATTAATTTTATTTGAAGTATTATATAATAAAAATATTTTATTAGTTTTTGTAATACATTATATTATATGTAATATTATATTATATATTATTCGACAAGACGAAAACGATAATTACCGACTCCACGCGATGAGCCTAGAAATTCAAAACGAATGGGTGACCATAGGAGATTTTTGTATTCCACTAGCTTTGAAGTGGCGCACCTTAATTTATGATTGGTCCCCAGCATTATTAAAATTCTATCTTAATGCATTCCAAATGACTCTCCCAGATCAAAGTAATTTAGTAAGATGGGGCAAAGCCACCGAAAAGTCTTGCAACATCTGTGGGGAGGCAATAGGAACCGCGAAACACCTATTAGTAGGGTGTAGGGTACTTCTAGATAAAGGTCAATACTCGCGTCGCCACGACAAGGTATTAGAAATTATACGGGAAGTGGTTAGTCTTTCAGTAGCAAGAGCGCGGAAGGGTATAACAACCACCGAACGATCTATAGAATTCGTAAAAGAAGGCTCCTCCAAAAAATCAAAAGCGAAGCCTTATTCAATATTAGGCGCGGCTCCTGATTGGATTCTCATGATGGACACGTATGAAAAGCATTACAAAATCCCTGGGGATGTTGGTGTTTCGTCATCCAGACCGGACTTATTCCTGTATTCGAAACATCTGAGGCGCGTGATACTTGTGGAGCTTACTGTTCCTTGGGAAACAAACATCCCAAGGGATCACACATTCAAGCTCAATAAGTATTACGAACTAACCAACGAACTGATCAGGAATAAATTTATAGTTAGTTTGTACGCGGTAGAAGTGGGAGCGAGAGGTATAACAGCAAAATCTCTCTATAGCCTACTTAAAGATCTTGGCCTTTCTAGAACAAGCATCGGTTCATTTCTAGAACGTACTTCAAAGGCGGCATTAGTAGATTCTTTCCAAATTTGGTTAGGTAGGGAGAGGAGTGTGGAGGGTGAAGGTGAGCGTTTTTGCGCATAATAAAGGGGCCCCTTAAACCTACTCCTGGGTCGCAAGTCCCAGGCACTGCTTGCACTCCTCTCCTTGCAACGCGATGGGCCCGGCACCCGCACGGTGAATCCATGGATTGCTAAGAAGCTTCGTCTTACTTATATTATTAAACTTTACAAGATATCTAAATAAAAATCTTATTTCCAAACATTACTCTACGCGCTATTATCGAAATGCACATCGCGGTTTACTAAGGGTTGAATATTTTTGAACCAAAATCAGCATCAAAGCTACCCTTAATCTGATACAAATAAGGTTCAGTATCGCGTGTCTGTGACAGTATGGCCAAATTGTACCGACACAAGCCTTCCAATATAATGAACAGACAATACCATAATGGGGAAATATCTCGATATTTATGAAAAATATTACTTTTTGCTCTTTTTTTATATACATTCTCTGTCTTTGTCTATGTCATTTTGCTCTTTTTGATATAGTCTCAATCGATCCATGATTGCGAATTGACTGGAAAATGAAAAAAAAGGTTTTATTGTGTGTGTTTGTGTCAGATGGAGCCAGACTAGTTCAGACTAGTCCAGAAAAGTCCAGAAGCCCTAAATCCACATATACTTCAAGTATCCATAAGCTACCATTAGCTCGTTGGCAACCAAACAAAGACTGTCAAAGACATATTATTTTTTTTTAATATAAATAGTTCAAGTAACTCAATGAAATGTTAATATCTTTATAACCATTTTGCACAGTAAGCATCAGTACCAGTCATAAGAAAAAACAGAATAGAAATATCATGACTTACTTATTAAAGAAATAAAAATTAATTGCCGTGTCTATACATTATTATAACTTAAAAATTTCTCGAATTGGCTATTTTTTTTGTTTGGAAAAATCACTAATAAAATTGGATATACCATTGGTATTTTTTTGTATAAAAATCTTTCAGTGATGTTTTTTTTAGAGTTTTGACTCACTCACAGACTCAATCTAATAACTAACTCAGAATCAAAACAGGACATAAGGTAGGTACGTACAAACATACTTTATTTTTTTAATTCCCATTTCTAATATTCTTCCTTACATTTACTAACTGTAAACTATTTTAATTGAATTAATATTTAATCTGCACTCCAATATTGAACCTAAGATTGTTTTAAACTCAATACATAAGTCACGTATTGGCTTTGATACCCCAAATAATTAAGATTCAATAATCAGGATCCATTATTAATATTCCAACAACATAGCACAGTTGACATTATTTAGGGTAGAACGGGGCTAGTTGAGCGTATGGGTAAGTTGGGCAATCAAAATATCTCGAAAACTATCCACCGCACGCGAACGCAACATATAGCGAAAAGAAGGGGTTCCAGGAAAGGAACTCATCCCTATAACAAAAGTAGCAACTGGGCGATCGAGAAAAGTACCCAAGCGCATTGTTTATTTCGTTATTAAAAAGTAAAATCATCCTAAGCCGGGATATTTTGTCTGTGATACTCAAATTTCATCCGTTTTCAATCAGGCAAGTATTAATCTAAGGTAAATTTGTTGCAGTTTTGATATTTATAGAGAATCTGGATATAATTTTAACCAGTTTTTTATTAATTCACTTTTGCTTTAAAATTTCGGGTTGGGGTTAGTTGAGCTACAGTTGCCCAACTATTCCCACGATGAAAAAAAAATTGTTTTTTTTTTACCATGAGGACTTATAAAAAAAAGACTACTAGAGGTTCCCATATTAGTCAAGACTTAAATGGGGCTGACAAAGCTGTGAGTGAAGAGGGAAAAAGTGGCTATGCCACTGCCAAATAATTTAGAATCAAACGGATGACATTATCAAGGTTTTTAAAGAAATTAAATGAAGGTGATACGTCCATGGGTTATGCAACGCCGAGGTCAGTATTTTCCGCCGCGCATGCAGACTCTTTGAAAAATACTTGTTACAAACGGTATCAATCTTCTATGGATATTCTCCAAAAGACGTTCGTCACCTTTGAGAGTGCTGGCATTTGGCAATAAAGTTCCACCCTCTTGGACTGTAAATAAGATGGCCCAAAAAGAACGGCCTACGTGACTCAATGATTTCTTAAAAAAAATATTTTATAAGCTATGTTGAAAATAATTACACAAATATTAAAGTCTGATTCTAATAGTTAAGCTAAGCTAGGAACGTTGCTGTTTTGTAGATTCTGTTTTTACCTTATCATTCCAAGAAATCTACTTTTGGATTTGATGTTTTGTCACTATAAGTTTATAAATAAAAGTTAATTATCAAAATGGAATTTTATTGTAAGTCTACCTAACATAGGACCTATGATTTGGGTAAACTTTCTAAGTGCTCAACTAGCCCCATACCCTTGCTCAACTTACCTCACATATGGGGTAAGTTGAGCATACTTGACTTTCTGCATTAAAATACATGTAGCTTCCAAATTCGACTTATTAGAAATAAATTATTATGGAAACTAAGCCAAGGGATAAATTACTCGTCCATCGGTATGCATCATAAGCCATTACGAATTATCGTTGATGAACTATAACCGATTAAGTGAAAAACTGCTCAACTAGCCCCGCTCTACCCTACTATATTTAATACAAAACCGCTATCTCTTATGACTTGGAACACAAAATACCTTCAAAGAGCCGAAACCGGCTTCTGTAGTAAAAATATAGTTCAAAATAAATAATGTATGAA
Organism: Napeogenes sylphis; assembly: GCA_959347405.1. Taxonomy (NCBI): domain Eukaryota; kingdom Metazoa; phylum Arthropoda; class Insecta; order Lepidoptera; family Nymphalidae; genus Napeogenes; species Napeogenes sylphis. The sequence goes on from OY365782.1 coordinate 6,362,907, forward strand.
GTTTGACGTCTTTATTACAAGTTGTGATAATTCTGTTGAAATTATTTTTATCATCAGTTACTTTCATGAGATGTAATTATATGTATTTTTGTTCATTTAAATATCTTTGTTTTAGTTATCTTCTATATACAGGGTGTCTTTAAGTACAGCATCTCTAAGTTTTTAAGTTACGAAAACCATGACATATGTATGAATCGTTCGATAAGTCATCCTAAATAACTAAAGATAAATATAGTCTTTCATTGATGGTTTTAAATATGTTAATATGTTTTTATTCATAGAGTGTATAAATAGTTCTTTGGTTTGATTTTACAATTTGAAAATATGTCATAGTTTTCGTGATATAAAATTAATACTAGAGATACAAGTATATATTATGTCTTTCTATCAGAGTCGCGCTATATCGTCGTATAGGTACGAGATGAGATAGATTAAAAATTCTCATACTTTAAAAAAAATGATCTAGCGACAGAATTTAGAAATACGAAAAAATTTAAGTTAAGATTCTGGCACAAATATATTGTTAAAAATATATTTTTATATTTTTTTAATACTCAAATTTAAGGCGGTTAACCAATCCTAAAGTCAACAATTAAAATGATGTATAGAAGGTACCTATACTAAAAACTACTAAGTCCTAAATTTAATTTAGTTTGATATGTAATTATCGAACTAAGAAAATTAACCCAACATTGGTGACCAATGTTGGCATACTGGTTACAAAACTGTTCAGTAATCAAGAACGGAACAAAAAGTATTAATAACAAAAAAAACTTCATCAATATTAACAATGACTTCAAAAACATTCATAACAAATCTGCAATTTAAATAAAAAATCTATAAATTTCGTTCCGGATTTCTTTTCTCTAATTAATTCCATTGAATTAAAAATCGCAAACCCTTTCAATGAATATCACGTTTTACTGAAAATTAACTTTACAGAATTTTTCATTAGCCAACGATAAATCATTTAAAATTAATAATTAGCAGCGACTTGAATCAAACGTGAATTTCAGGAATTTTCATGAGAGGGAATGATTTTTCTTTAAAAATTTGCTAACATGATAAGTAAATCTGAAACAAAGAAATGAAAATGGTTTTTTATAAATTTAAATACCAAAATATTAATACTTCAACAATGCTACATATTTTATTATGAATATAAATATATATTTTAATACCTTCAATAATAAGAACACCTTTTATATTAACCCTTCCTATCACTGTCGGTCACAGCTGGTACTTTACCCCCACATTTTTATACTTAAAGACTTTCTACCCTAAGATTATTTAAAGTATATTTATTTGGTAAATTTCTTATAAGATATATTATATATTTTATCTAAAACTAATTACCAAATTAGTAATGTATCTAAACCAAAATTTGTTTTTTTTAATTTTATATTTTAAATTATATCAAACAAACTGATATTTTTATATACTACTGATATACTACTGATATACCTATGTGATTTATGTATGCTTGTTAAGTAGGTTTTTGTGATTTTTAATATTCAGTTTTATTTATTAAAAATATGTAGGTAATAGTAATATTTTGTGTACGTATGAAGTATTTCCATTCATACATACATATAGTTTCTTACCGGTTCTCTTGTAATGAGAGTCTGCCGTTCCATAAGTGTAATGTTTCATATGAAATAAATAATCTTCTAATAACTACTTAACTAAGATTAAAGATTTTTGTCAATAGTACACTTTGATAGAAATTATACTTTTATATAAAATTTGCTATTGCTTTATATTATTTCGTTGACAATGTATTTACCAACACCTACAAATTTACAATAATATCAACAAATAAATGAATATTACTATTTGTTATTTGCATGTATTTCAAAATATAATTTATATGTAATTAAATAATATTCTCTTAAAATAATTTTAATATAATAACTAAAAGAATCTTTTGAAATCGTGTTTTGATATCAAAAGGCAAAAACGACATTATAATGTGGTATTTTATAAATACATGTCATGGTCTGAGTGACCCCCTTCGACAATGATGGGGTTGAATTAGTAGGGTGTCAACTTATTAGCGTCTTAGTACTTAGTTATTTTTGAATATTTATTCCTAGATATGAAAAAATACAAACTCACAAAGCTTTCAATCCAATTTTTACTTACCTATAGAACTTTAATAATTTTCATTTTCATGTAGGTATTACCTACTTTTGAAAATTTTATCAAACAGGTTAACGAACCCCGAAACCATAAATGTACCTCCTAATTGTAGGAACTACAATATGAACTTATTATACATTAACTTACTAAATAAACTAATTGTTTCTAAACCTTAAAAAAAGATGACAAAAATTAGACAGAGATAATTATATTCTTTGATATTAAAATTTCCATTGTCCATCTAAATATATATTATAGAGGTAACAAAAGATTTGAAGCCAAATATTCTGACCCCAAGTTACTGGTAAGGAAGCTCAATGTTATAGATTCATAAACGATTTGTTATTTTTTTGCTATATAATAACTTAAAAATTATTTAAAAGCTTTGAAAATAACGTTCTAATTTTAATTATGACTTATAAAAATATTTTTCCAGCTATATTGGTGATTTAAATCTGGAAAATGACAAGAAAATGTGAAAAGCTTCGCCTCGCGTCATCTAGCGGCGAGAGGCGTGTACTAAGAAAGACAAGATATCGCTTTGTAAGAAGTTTTGGAAATGTTATTAAAACAATGTATTATTGTTAATATAAACAATTGCTTTCAATAAATATGTTTTATTTTCTATGTGGTAATATTTTTGTATAAGTTTCGATGTCCTGAAGTATTTCTAAATCGGGTGCAATGTAAGTATCAGATAGTTCTAAATGCTCAGGAGAATTTTTGATGAAAAATGTTATTAAATTTGATAAAAGGTAAATGCCTTCACCAGACTATCCTCAGGCCCCCTGATACGAACAAACCTAGTAACCGAATTTCGGGTGGCGCGAAACAAAAACTGACCTACATTTGCGCCCTAGCGGGTTCAGCCACCCCTGAGTCCCTACGCGTCTTACCCTTGCGATTGTGCACTTTCGATAATTTCAAGGTGATAGCTTATTGTGTCTTTCTTACAAGTAAAAATAAATAAAATTAAAAATTATTAAATTACCTATCATAAATTGAAAAGATGCAAATGATTTTTTTATAAAGATGGTTCATTACCAAAAAAATGTAAACAAGACAAACACACAGTCAACCAGCGGCGGGTCAGAGCAGTCGATTGCGACGCAAAAAAAAGCGCATCCTATTATCGACTACAACAAAAGGACTTGCAGCGATACCTAAGTACACATCTCGATTCATCGTCTCGACTCGATCCGAGCCGATCCCATTGGCGCGCCCCACCGTCGCCGCGAGAGAGCGAGACGCAGCGCGGAGGAGCACGGGAGAGGGAAAGGGAGGGAGACGGTCATCTTAGCCGCCGAGTGGCGTCCCACTGGGCGGGGCCGCGCCAAGGAGTGAGCCTCAGATGCGCGTAGTGCTGGTGGGGCCTCGGCCGAAGGATCGCACTGCAGTCGTCTGTCGCGGCCTCGACGCGCGCCCGCGATCACGCGCTCTCACACGACTTACGTAACTAATCGGAATCGGATAGCATTCGATTATAGATTGTGATAAGTGAACTATCGATATTGTGTATTGTTTTTTTTTTATTTTTTCACGCGAACTATGAGTGTTGTTTTGTTTGTACTGTAATTATTTTGGGCGAAGACTGAGTGATTAACAATATTAAAGTTTTGTGGTTTATTGACTGGTCTGTGGACTACTGAAAAATATAAGTTCCAGATAACGTAAGTGATGGTTATTTTGAAGTTGTGTCGGTGATAAAAACCACTTTTTAACGTAAAACCAAGTTATGAATATTTATAAAATATAAATATTACAAGTTTGAAATTAAATTAAGATGATAAATCCAAATAATTATAAAACAGGGATCTCTAAATATATTTAAAATGGAAGATTTAGTTCGGAAATGAAAAAACGTTGTCATGTCGAGATAATAATTATACCAGGAACAATTAATCTTGAACATTAAAATACGATTTTGATACATCGTATTTTCTAATAAGATGGCTTTATAAATAACTTATAATAAATAAAGTTATTTTAATAACTGAGTTATTTAATGAATGCGTCGGAAGAATTGCTTTATTGAGTGACCTAAGACAGTTTTTTCTTCATCTTTATTAAAAATGGACTTGAGTTATAATAGTTAGATAGAAATATTTATTATACTTAATACTAACTACATCAATAATATGTAATTCTTATAAGAATATTAAAAGTGATTCTTATATTCAAAATATCGTTAATATCAATATTTTTTCTTAAAGGTGTAAATATGTTGTATTTTCATAAATAGCTAGGTTACGTGAAACTAAAATTTAAAAAAATATATGTTTTACTTATAGTTATATTTTTCAATAACTTCCACGAATTAGAATAAACTATTTATAGCTACCATTAATAATTACACAATAATATTTATAAGAAAATAATAAAGATATTGACAATATAAGATACACTTATAAAATTAACAAATAATGATAGTCACAATAATATACATAAACTAAATTAATAATAAATTCATTAAAAATTAACCAATTTCAAGACGCCTTACAATAATGATAACAATATCAAAAAAAATATGAATTTCATTTATATATAAACAAATACAATAATTATCTATGTTAAAATAATTTCGTAAAACAGATCTAAATATCTAAAAATCACATATAAAATACACAAATAAAATGTTAAAATGATAAGTTATTTTATAAATAAATTCTATAAAAACATTTATATATAAAACAGAAACACTAATTATTGTCTCGGATAATTCTATTCTTCTAGGTTACCACGTTTTTCTTGTAATACTAGTGTCTTTAATAAAAAGGTATGTCAAGTTATTTTATATCTAACTAAAACTTAATATAAATGACTATATTTATTTTATTTATTATATGTATTTACGAAATAATTTTAGTTGTTAATATACCGAGTGTCTTTTGTTTAATTTATTTTTGATTACTTTATTCCTTATTATAAATATTTGGTAATTATTAATATATTAATATATAATACATTTAAAAATACAATTATAGATATTAATTAATATATTCCTAGTTACCTCATGTTATAACAAAAATAAATCTTCATTAGTATAGAATAATAAGAATAAAGAAATATTGATTTAAATTAAGTAATACTTTTAATGTTAAAACATATACTTTGAATCCGACGCTTACATTTTTTATTAACATACAGACAAAACTACGTTTTATTAATAGTATTATAATATTAATGATAAAACCATCTCAATGATTACACCATGTGTTAAACGCTCTGCCATATTTATGTATGTATGTTTGTTCATGGCGTCTGAACGAGTAAACTAATAAAATTACTAGTATATTTACATTTCTATTTCGTTTTTTATCCCGCCATCCCACGATGTAGTGTAGTGGGTGCAGTTTATATATATGTTTTTTTAATGTTTCTTAAAATATCAAAAACTGTAAAATGCTAATGAAAATATTCGAATTATTAATATTATTTTTGTTACTGATTATTTAACTGTATTATTATAATAAAGTGAACATACTTTATAATTAATTTACGATAGTTGAATAAACGAGTAAAATTAAAAAAATATTCTTATTAGAAAAGTAATGAATAAAATAAATAAAATATATAAATGATATTATTTCAATCATTATTCATTATGAATATAGAATAATATAATTAAATAAGACATAAATTAATGAATTCCGGTTCTTTATTTAAATTTATATAGATATAGTAATTAAGATATAATAATTATTTTAATAGTTTTAAGTTATAACGATATTATTAAAAGTGTTATAACTAAAATGTTTATATAAACCTGATCCCCGGATGTCCTATCAATAATACCGAGAAGACTTATCTCGACGTGGGAATATGAACTATATATATACAACCCGGCTTTGATTACACATTATGACTGTGTGTTTGTACGTAATATGATAAAAAATGTCCAAGATTATTAAACATATTATATTGACAAGTTTTTTAATATATTTATTTTATTAGTGAAATTTAACGCTAATAATTGATATATTAGAATTTTTATTAAGCAATATTTGACACAGTACACCGTTTGGTACATACCACAAGCGCAGCGATAAGGAAGTTGGTTTATAAATTCAAATATTGATAGGAAAATAAAACGCTGTCGCTTATGAATTGTACCAAATTAGCAATCGATGTTACTTTTAATCTGTTATAGGCTTTATCTGATTAAGTTAAGGTTTATATTCCCATGTAGATAGCGTGAGAAACTATGATGACTATTGATAACAACTGGTCAAACTGAAACACGAGGCGGTCATTTTTTTTGCTAATATTTTTAAACTTTACTAAGAATCAAAAGTTTAAAATAATTTACTGTATTATTGTATAATAATTGTATTTGTTTAATATCTATACTTTACTTTGTGTTCTTTATTGATCTATTAATTTTTGTATTTAGTTCTAAAAGATATTTTTGTAGGAATATTCTAGAAACTTCTTATACATTATTGTAAGGAATCACCACATTAATTTTTTTTTAAATTAACGAACCCTAAATTCTAAATAAAATATATTATTGACGTAATTAACGATAAAAGGATGCATTAGAAGTAATAAATATATTTATTCCTAATATTCCCATGTGGCAAAATCGGTGCCGATGTCAAAAAAAATACTATCTATATCTCTTTTACACGTATAGCGCCATCTCGCTCTACACTCACATGTGCTGTTCGTGAGATCAATGGCGATTGATAGGTTTTTTTCTTATTTTATCAGAGTTGTATTACATTTAAATTAAACATAAATTAATTAATAAAAAACGCAATTTTAATTTGACCTACAGTTAAAAATTACAATAAGTTTGAAAGTAATAGTTCACTTCAACTCCGCTAGATGGCGTTAAAATAAAAATACAAGTAAATGTATTTTCTAATAAATACAGTAGATATAGTATCGGCTTCTGATTCAGTTCATGAATCGCGCTGACATTTATACTTGGCGAGGATTCAAACTATCAGACCCATTGGCAGACGACATATATATTATTACTTTTGAAGTTTATTTAGGGATATTATTTAATTAATATAATTTATTGATTTTTAGTACACATTAATAATAGTTTGATTTTTATTATCTTGTATTATTTATAAGTTGACACGTGTCAACGACAGATTCATCTCAAGTGAGACTGATTTGAGACGGACATCAGCAGGTGAGCATCTTAATGATTTACGAGATATTTTGCTCCATTTAATTTTGGAACTGATGCTGCGCCTTATTTATATCATACGACATTAACGATACGATAAGAAAATCGTGTTATCTAAACGACATTCTATAATTTATATCAAACCATATAATTATTTATAAAAATAACTGTATTATTATTAGATTTAACTGAAGATTATTTAATTATATCCTAAAATAAATTAAAGCGAGGGTGGAATGATTGAATGCATACAAATGTCAGTGACTTTTTTAGGAATGTGTTTTGGGAACCGTTAATTGACTAGCCTTCACCTGCGGGTCTGTCTGTGTATAAAATAAAAAAAAGACATTAATTAACATACCTGATGATATAAATACCAAATAGATAACTTTTCGTTAAATACAAATATTTGTAAATTTTGAATATATAGGAATCTTTAAAAAATAAACTATTTTGGTGTCTTTATATTTTAATATTAATATTATCTTTCAATTATCATAAAACTACTTATAAGAGTTGCTTAACGAAATTCCCCTAAAACAGGAAGTCTACCAACCTACAAATAAGTAGGTCGTAATTACAATAGACGATACGATCTGACATAGACCATAAACTATTTTGTTTTATAGATATACCATAAACAATATTTTTTACTTGAGACATTTTAAAATATTACATTCTCTTTGACAGCACTTGGTATCATAGATATGTCATTTTTTACCATAGACAACGCCTTAAATAAATCTTAATTAAATATATCACATGTGTTTGTTTTCATTACGTACTATGAAATGATAAGCTTTTAAAGGGTCATAATAATTTACTCATTAAGAAATTCAAAAACAATACAAACGGGACATAAATTTAATAAAAAAACATTAAAGCATTTACGTGTCAAAATTAACCCACATGTGCTAATTAGGTTATAAGTCATATTTGTGTTATTCGATATCTTATCGAAGACCCTACATCTAAGCGAGGGAGACAAACACCTGCCTTAAAATAATAGGTCAAATTCTAACGCCTTTTGAAATACCGTTTGTTATTTTAATTTCTTGGCGATAAACATATTACTTGGGTTTTTTTAACCAAATAACAGTAAATGTTAAATCAATTGATCGACTAGTATCATGACAGGGAAGTATTAAAAAGAAGTGTCTTTATAGCGCGGTGGAATTGATATTGACAATATAGGGACGTTTTTATTGCTTCGATTTCCATTAATAGAACATTTATTTATATTCCATTCATAAATGTAATTTACTGTAACTGAAAGCGTTTGAAAGCAAAAATGAAACTAAAAGTCAAATTCAATCCCGTATTAAGTGAAAGATAAGTGGCATAAAAGGCTTTTCGCATCCATTCGGTATTTATCCGTACGTCAATATGCACTTACGTTCAAAAACCTCTCGTGTCCAAACAAAGAACTCAAAAATCCATCAATCAAAGAACTGCAACGAAATAATCGAATTTCCGAACGTCGAGTGCAAAGCGCAAACGAGGAACCACAACAGAATAAAAAATTAAAAAGTAAAAACGTTCGGAAATATGACTAATATCTGGCACAAAGTTCAGTGTCGATCGTCTATGCCAAAGAGGAAGGGGAAGGAATTCAAAAAAAGAACTCCACGGCATTCGAATTTCGGCGGCAAATAGTCATTCTGATTTCGAATGTCTCTCATTCATGTATATTGACATTTTGCGATCAGACATTATTGCTTTTCGTATTAATTTTTAATACATTGCCTGAAAGTTTCATGATAAATAATTAGAACGAATTATGGCCTGTAAAATAAACGTCGAATTAAAAGGCATCGATTGAGTTTGCTAACTTTGTCACGAAACCAGCTCACGATAGATTCCACTATTGACAACAGAAATGGAATCATGCGAATCCCGACCTTATGTCATTGAGATAAGGTAAGTAAATGATTTTTAAAAATATATTATTTTAAAGGGACGTGCGATCTTTGTTTCGTTATATTTATGAGAGTTATAAAATTGTTTGCGGCCATGTACCGTTCGGTTCAAGCACCTGTCTCTTTATATCTTTATTGACAATAAATTTAACGGAAGTATTTGAATAAATCACAAACAATATGAAATATATATATAACTGTAATCTATTTTTATCAAGGCAATATTTAAATCATGTAAGAACCCTCAACTAATTTACAATTCTAATAACGGTTTTATTCGAGAACATTTTAAATACGAAATATAGTTGTTAAGGACACCACAGGACACGCAACTACCTTATCGATGAAGAATATTGCGTATTGATCTGATAGCACAAACTTAACTTAAATTTATATACTATAGGATCGAATTTGGAACAGCATTAATTATTTCTAGAGCATAGACAAAAGACAACTGTATTATCAATATCTATGTTTTAATTATCATAACTCAATCGCACTCTGACAGTTGTTAGTAGAAAGTATGAACTCGGTAATAAGCCGTGTGTGACCTGCCTTACCTCTTATCTACCACATCTGGCCTCCCCTAATGAATATTAACTAATATTGTGTTAAGTTACTTGAACTGGGAAATATACAAATGTATGACTCATTTATAAAATCCATCAATTAATCAAATTGATATCTATCAACTGTATGAAAATAATTAAAATTATAATAGCGGTAGGTATTGGCTGAATATAAAATACAATGCAAAGTAATTTCAAAAAAGGAACGGTCAAGAGTCACAGATTTGAAATGCTTTATGATATCTAGCGAATGTATTTATATAATAACAATAAAAAAACTATCAATACAAGCTGAATACAAAAAACAATGCAAATGTATATTTGGAAAAGGAACGGTCAAATGTTCCAAATTCGAAATAATATATATAATAATGATATCTATCAGCTGTATTTAAAAATAATAAAAAAGTATCAATACAAGCTGAATACAAAAGAAACTACACAAATGTTTATTTGAAAAAGAACGGTCAAGTGTTCCAGATTTGAATATTGTAATATTCAAATAGTGTAGTGACCACAGTCGATAGAATCGATCTTAGGTGGCGTGTAATCGTTTGCATATCGCCGCACGAAACTCACACTTATCATGTTTATTGATTGACACGCTAGTAATTCACCGTTTCAGCCGGTCGCCACCCCGTGTGGTATAAAGTAGAGGATCTAGCGATACTCAAATTTACAGAACCCTAGCATTGAAGACATTGTGTTAGTATTGCATGTAACGGAACTTTTTTTTTTTTATTCCTGATGGTTTTAATTTGCTAAAGCTTGTAACTTGGGTCGGCTTTCAAATTTACAAGTGACGTTTTTACAACTCTTTGTGGACGATAAGTTAGGCGTTACCAACGAATTGTTTAGATATTTTTGATTAAGTTCTTGATATTTTAGGAAAGCATAATTATATGCCTACTTTATATAGACGAGAATTGTCTAAGGATTTAATTTTAATTATATCGTCCTAATTCTCTTACAATGTTCTTTTCGTTAAATAATTTCTTCTTTTTTAATTCAAACTAGTTTACAGAATGTCAGCAGGTACCTAAATGCGAACTGCATTTAGCACCCGAGAGGCAAAATGGACAAAAAAACGATTAAGAGCATCAAAGACGGCGCGTGTGAACCGACTGCTTCTTTACACCGACCTGTCAATTTTCTTTTTCTTTGCGATATCAGCTTGAGCATCGAACATAACCAAATTAGTTTCGACACGAACACCCCAGTGGCCGATTGTCTGCCAACTCACAATGGAATCGATATAAAACTTCCCCTTTCAATATTTCTTTTTTCTGTTTCAGGTCGTCAGGCACAACACAATAAGAAACTGACGATAAACAAAGAAACGGCACGCGAACTAAAACAACATCGATATTACAATCGACTGTTTCGTACTGGCCGGAAAATTGATATAAAATGGAAGATTTGAATTTCGAATTCGATGGTATGCGTATGAGATTGTGACGGGTCATTATGCGCCGGGAGTGAGCGCGGTGCGGACGTCCGGATGCACCCGACCGGCGCGGCCAGTCTGACCGCCGCTCCTGAGGCGGAGGTGCAAGCTATGCACTCCATGGACTGGCTCTTTAAGAAAGAAAGAATATATCTTCTAGCGCAGTTCTGGCAGCAGGTAATTATCAAAACAAACAGGTTACACATTCAAATTAGTATCATTATTACGGTCGTTAGAAATAATGGAGAAACATCTATAGAGAACGATAACAAAAAACAGTCTACCCACAAAATCAATTAATAGTATCGCATAGTACCGCAATTAACCTATAAGCGAGGGTCGGCATTACGAACTGAAGCCGAAACAATTATATCTATTGTTACAACAACCGTTATGCTAATATCTGATTGACTCTGGATGCTCTATCCCAATGAACTAACACACAGGTTTATATACATATACATATTTGATTGACAAACATTCCTTATCTATCAAGAGAAAGTAATAATTAGACAAACATCCGAAATATATCAAATAAATTAATGGATGGAGTAAATTAAGTGCTTCGAAAAGGAAATCAAATCTTGATACACATACATACTTAATATATTATAATTTATATTGTATTTATAGAACATCAACAGGAAGAGATTTCATCTAAATTAGATAATTAATAATGTAAACTTGTTTTCAAAAATATCTTAAGATCTCTCAGAAAAAGTGTTCGTGTGTAATTAGGTAATTCAAGTTCATCTAAAATCGAACTAACTTTTAAGATATGCTAATGTCTAAGCTAGATCAATTGCAGGCAGCAATTAAGTACAGTCAGTCTGATCTATGACATGCAATTGATTTGAGATACAATGCACCATTACAGCGAGATAATTACTTAAACTATGACTTTTACAATTATATGACCTCCTGTCATTGAAATTTAAATTATGTTCTCAATTTAAAAATAAACAATATAAATTGACATTATTGGCAGGCAGTTTGAGGCAACGTGCCTGCCAGTGCTATTAATCGTTCTTATCTACTTTTAGATATATTTGGCTAATTTAACGTTTTAATTAATAATTTAAATAAAAGAGTAATATTTGACATTTAAAATAAAAAATAGGACACATTCAAAACTGTCATATGTCATATTAAAATTAATTCCATTTTTGAATTTAAGCCCCAGTCCTATTCTGAAGCGCAATAGTGAATATGAACAATAGGAACTCATATTAAAATCGCGATGTAAAATAAATATTCATTCTCGTTCAAGGAACGGACTCCGATGCGTCCCAGTGATACACAGCACATTTGAATGCTGGGACCCGATAGTATTGTTTAAGTACTAGCAAAGCCACTAAGCCTTATATTGATTAAAAAGCATATTTACATTTAAATTTACATATGCCGTGCCTCGAATAGCACTTACCGATTACAAGTTGCAAGGACATTTTGTTTTAATAACGTATTGTGCTATTTGGAATTCTGTGATGGCTCTCTGGAAGACGCGGGAATTGATAATGTTTTGATGTAAATGATTAACGTCTAAATCTTGTCTCATTGACTCTGTAATGAACTTTTCACTTGCAACATACTCATTACTTGAGACACAAACATGAAAGTAGATAAAAAAAGGTTTTAATGCTAAAATAGATAAATATCGATAAGTTTTTAATGTAATAAACATAAATAAACAGCTTAGCCACTCGGCTCGGGGACCGTTTTAAAAAGTCAGGTGTTTGTATTCTTTTAATTATTTTTAATAATATACGTTTAAAAAACTTTACCTCCAAGTGAAATAAATTGATATAAATATTACTTTAATAGAAAAGAAATCGATGTATCAAAGTTTATAATAGGTGAATAAAAATACAAAAATAATACGTAAAGCTGATCGCTCGTTAATAAAACCAACAATTAACGTCTATAAAATCGGTTATTATCGTCCACTCGGAATACGGACGCCGCGATCGAACGTTTTATAACGATTATTATTATCGTCGATTAGTTTACGGTAGCATTTTTATTTTTTAAAGTGAATAAAAATGGCCAGTATTATATATTTTTTAATAATTAATAAGCTGCCATTATTAAAAATAAAATTCAAACATGTTCCAAGTTCAAAGCTCATTAGTGATGAGAATATCGATACATTGGTATCGGTGCATTTCCCTACGGAATGTCAGTTCAGTTCCCACAGCGGCGGAATGCGTGCCCCTCGCGGACAAAAAGCATCTAACTTTCCCATGCCCTAGACCTCACCTTTTTGTTGAACTGTCAAATATCTTCCCCAGTCAAAATTAATTGGTGCAATCGACAATTCGCCTTAAAAGCGGTTACTTTAATTAAAAAACTAAGTATATTTGAAAAAAATATATATACTTACAATGTTATTTACAGGGCTAACGGAAAGAAAACAAAAAACAACTAACACCAAAATCGTGGAATCGCACATCGCGATTCGGTCGAGCAAAAAAACTTAACCTGTATTTAAAAATCGATTGCAACCAAAAAATTGTCACTGACAAATGATTCGAACGCCTTGCGGTCGGAATCACGAATTCAAATTTTCGAATTTCGAACAAAAACCGCCATTAACCGACGGTTGTTACCTTTTTTAGGTTGTCGATGATTTCTGGGGCTAATCGCGTTTTTTGTCGATATTCCACTAATCGATGGAGTCGGTAATTCGATGGCGCTCCTCCCACTGCTCTATCGGGGCGGGACTATCGATATTCACATAGCTCTACCATACCTATTACCTTATTTAAAAATCATTAATACCACCCGGAATCAACAATCAAACATAATCAACTACAAATAAAGATAATTCATTATATAAAACCATGAAACAACTTTAAATAACTAAACATTCAAGCTGAATTAATTCGAACAATTCGTGCTCGATAATTTAATAAAGAAAAAAAGAATCGATTGTGGTTGATGACGGCTGCAGAGGAATCATCAAGCGCTGATGGTTTTTTAATGATATTTTTCACAATCGGATCAATGATGGTTATTAGGTATAGAGCCTCGAGACACGAACCTACAATAAACTCGGACATCTGATTGTTGCTTCGAATTTGGTTCAATTGGTTCATTCACTCATTCACTATTCAATTTCACGTATTTTAAAGAGTATTCATTTTTGGTGACACGTGGCATTTATAAAAAATATGCTGATTTTAGAATACTAATCAACATTTTGAAAAAAAAACATTTAAAAATCGCATTCAAAACAAATCCGTTAATAAACGTCAACAAATACGAAAACAAAAAACAGGTCAAAGTAATGTCAATACAGAACATCAAACTAATGTTGACGAGTCCAAGGTCGGATCATTAGCACGAAGAAACACAAAGAAACCTTCATTATCTTCTGTCAAAGAAATCAGCTGTAAAAACATAACAGTATTTTAGATAAAAACAAATAATAAATAAAAACTTTGAACGAAATAAAAAAAATATAATCGATGAATAGAATCGAAATGATAATCGATTAATTCGCAATCGATTTATCAGAAGCAGAGCAATGAGATTTACGAGCGCGCGTCGCAAACTGTAAAGGTTAATTGTGGCAAATAACTAGCGTTCATTTGTATAAATAACTCTCTTTAATGTTTTGTTTTGTATTTTTGAGAATTGGATCGCTATATTTACATTTTATTACAATGTCTTTAGTATTTAATTATTATAAGAAAGGTTATTAGTATATTATATCTGTTATGAAAAAACATATTAGGTACTAAACTCTATCTATATGAAAACCACTAAAGTATACAACAAATAAAACCAGAAACTAAATACATATATAAAGGACTGATTAATTCATAGATAAAACTATAAAATAATACATAACAATATAAAAATTATCATTTAATAAACCTATAACAATATGAAGAACGAATGAAGCTATTAATGAGAATTCCAAAGAGAAATAAACGCGCACTATCACATACAAATTGCTGTCTTATAACAATTCTATTATGTACATTCTAGAATATTTGAATAATCGTTATTTACAAGAAAAAATTATAAGAGTTCTCTGCTTCAGAATTGAAATGAAAGTGAATCAGTACGATTCTCCGGAACTTTATAATAAGATAAAGAAACAAACTCTACAACAATACACACAACTACACAATATAAGGATATATCACACTAATATTGTATACTTTCAATGATTGCATAAAATAATTCACAAATAAAGTAAACACATGCATACAATGTATATATGAACTATGGACGCGATCGACGCCAGCAGCCGCGGAATATCGAAAACATTTCAAAATTAGAACGCGCTTTCGAACTCTTTCAAAAGACGTTCTAGAATCGAAAACAGCGATTAGTTTTAAGTGTCGCTGTTCGAACTTTTAAAAATATGTCGCTCGTTCGGATTTTAAATTTAAATATAAACCGGGAGAATGCGTTCTATTTCGCCTCCACTTTACGATGTTTGTCAGTTAATGATCGTTACGAAACTTTAGTGTTGTGATATGAATTTACAGTCTAGCTCTCGATGGTAGCGGGTTCACACTGAGTACATAGTTATTCATTTCATTATAATTATTTTCGGTTTTACGCAGACTAAATAAAAATGCTATCAATTAAGAGAAATGCAGAATTTGTTATTTGCTTTTAATCAGCGGATTCTGATAGCTTTATCTACCAGGTTCCTTAACTGACGGTTTAATTCCAAGCTGATGCATTTGACATATCTGAGCGTTGGATTTGTATCGGTGACACTTGTAATCAGAGGTTCTCCGATCAGCCTGTAATTGAGAAACTGTGGATTTAGTCAAATTGTTAACTAATTAAAAAATCTGCATCCATATGTATTATTTTAATTGGTTTGTTACCTCCATGTTGTTATTTTTATTCTATTGTATTTTTTGTTGTAATCACTGTCGTTGTCATTCATAATTTTCTGAAAACAATGACAGTAAATAGTTCCATTGACACTCACCCACTTGGCACGCGGTCGAAGTGATTATTATAATGTTCAAAGCTTTAACTAAAATGAAAACATGCTTAAGAAATTTATTTATTTTAGATAAATAATTCGGAAAAGTAAAATAAGTTTCCCAATTCAAACATGTCAATGAATAGTATTTTTTATTGTAATATTTAAAATTTCAAATAGTTTCTATACCAAGCAATACCAACAGGAGCCACACAGGTGCAATGTTCGTGGATGCGTACATTCTAAATTTAAAAGTACTAGCGATATCCAGTTCGATGGGATTCAATTTTTGAAATCCGAAAGGCGTTCGGAAATAGCGCGCGACAGCTGAGAGACGACATCGGACCGATTTTTTATTACCTCCTTCGTGTTTATGACCACTTTATGAGTTTTTTTTAATCTAATGTCACATTTCTGATCGGATACGCTCTTCTATTTTCGATTTGACCCGCAACATATTATATTTAAATTTTACGACGAAAGATTTTATTGGTTCGTATTCCGCATATCTACTGATTAAAATATTTCATTTTATTACATGTTTAAAAACTAACGCAGTTTTAATAGAATAATGTAAACGGGATGTTTGTCAGCCAGATTTGAATATAAAATATTTATTTTATCTAACCTCAATTCATTCAAATTATTCGCCAATAAACAAACAATAAAGATCTATTAAAGGTAATCGCAGAAGCTCTTTAAATTGTTCGGATCCATTTGATTAGTTCATTCAATTTCAATCGATAAATAAGCGATATCCTCCCAAACGAGGTCACTTATCGAATGAATCTATAATCGTAATTCGAGACTACTATGCCTGAATTAACGATCGAGTTCCTTGCCCTATTGTATTTATTCAAATTTAAAAAAAAAATAAAAGACGCTTGTTTTTGAATTAAGAACGGAAATCAACCGTCGCGACCGATTGTATGAAGTGTGAAAGGATCGATTCAAAACGGGGTAGTTTTTAATCCAGTCTCTGTTTATTGACATCTTACTTTTATAGCGCCATTGTCTTTGCTTTAAATTTGAGGTCACACCACATAACGAATTATAATTGTTTGATATATATATATACATTATAATTACGTCCTAAATAAAATCTAAAAAGTTATACGCCGAAAAAAACGATATTGCCTTTTCCAATCACATTTTAAATGTCTTAAGACAGTTTACAGTTTCCCTGCAGTTATTGGGTATCAGTCAACATGACCGCCCACGTGACGTTTGTAATTACGTTCAGAAACATTTAATGATTTTCTTCACCTATCAAGAGGTGAAGATTTTCGTTCTGTAATGGTAAGATATAATTTTATTGTTTTTAGACCATAATGAAGTCAAATTGGACATTTTCAACGGGCTATAAAATGGTAGTAAAAGGTCGTCATTGAACTTGGTCAATTTAACTATTTTATGATTGTTTTATTGTTATTTATAGAGTTATAAAATTTTTTAGTCAATGTCATCAGTTCATAATGTTCAAAATAATTAATGCTTTATTTTATTTTATTTTTAATCAGCTTCAGATCTAAATATTTTTTTAAGTTAATAACAAAACTCAAAAAAACGTAAAAGTTATATATAACCAATTTGAGACGTATATAAACTCAATGGCTGCCGGCCAAAACAAAAACAATAATAATTAACAGATCAATTGAAGTTTTATGTTAAGTTGTAAAATCATTCAAAAACCATAAAGTAAACTAATCTACTGCAATGAGATCTCATTTTACGGCAATGCCCGCATTATCAAAATTTCTAAACGAATAAAATTTAATCAGTGGTTTAATTCAAAATAATCAAATGAAGAAATCCATAGATAATACGAATAATGTAGAGATAAAAAAAACTATCAAACAATTTCAATTTCCGAACAAAATGTCGATGCATCCTCACATGAATAAAAAAGGAAGAACAGAGACATTTTTTTAACTTTAGTACTCCCCAGATGAATTTGTAACAAAAAAAATCGAACAAATGCCCCAACTCCAGCGCTTCCCGCGTGAAAATTAATTATTAATTTGTTTCCATTTCCCGCGTCTCTGAGGGACGTGTCTATTTTATTTTTTTGCGCCCTCAATAATACTAAAGACAATTTCTCATTGCCGTATTTATATATCTTTAAACACTTTTTTAACTATAGTTACATATTTCTTACATATCTTGAGAGAAATAGGTGAAAAAGCAAAAATGTGGTGACAAATCCGATTGATATCTGTATTATTTCTCGTGAAAGGAAATAGAATCACTGATTCTATTGGGGTCACATTGCAAAAACATCAAAGAATATGAGGATACTCCGCTTGATTCAGTTTGATACTTGATGGGTACTGTTTATATATACATATATATATATCTGAATTTGTATATCAAATATGTTTGATTCCTAACAAAAAAGCGAAGTACATCTTATATTATGGCAAGTTCGTTGTAATGTAATTAAATAAGTAAGTATATGTTTTTATCATAACATGGTTCCAAGAGTGATTACGAAATACTTAATTTTTCACTTTAATTGCAATGTTGATGTTGGCGGAGTATTCAGATCTGAATATCGCACCTTAAAAAGGGAACGATTAAAGGAGATTTTTACATAAAACACAAGAATTCCGAGTATTTTAAATGAACCTTTAATGTTTATAAAATTACAACTCTTAAAAAACTTTTCTTAGGTGTGATGCAAGTGATAAGATGATATACGGTTGGAGACCAGATATCAAAAAAAAAAGATGAGCAAGTTACATTAGTCAATACCGGCATATTATAAAAAATATTGCCGCCAAAACACGTGCTGTATTATGATCAGCCAATCACGTCTCTCCACAATGATGACACATATTCGATTAAATCATTCATGCAGAAACCAACAATAAAAAAAGAAACTTATAAAACAAATAAAAACATCAACTTAAACCATAGACAACACAGATAAGGAACAACAAACTACAGCCAGATATCTCGAGCATGTTAACAAGTTGAAAAGAAATCCCCCTCGAACAGGTAAAGTGGTGCTTAAGCTGTTTTTTTCGCAAACCGATCACGTTCGATGTTAAGTGAGCTATCTTTGTTTCCGCCCCTCAGCGATTTACGCGCGAAAATTTCACTGAACCCGCCTTATTGATTCTTGTCTTTGGATTCTTAAAGGGGAACTCCCTTGAACCACATTTTATTGTTGGTGTTCTTTATTCAAATTTGCCATTACATATGCTAGAGCATAGATTGTATTTTTATTCCAAATTTTAAATTTCCAAGCTCATACACTAAAGAATGGGCTGTTCCAAATTGTATGTTCTAATATTTGTTTTTAACTATTTGAATTTAGAACCTCTAGAATCTTTATTGGTATTGCTGACAGGATTACAAGTTGGTAGTCCAAATTTCAGTTCATATAAACTAAATATATACAACAATAACTCGTGTACACCGCTCTGAAGACATCAATTGTCCGTTATCATATAACAATCTGATAACAGTTATCAATCCTTCCTGATTGCGATCCTTAGTCAATTGAACCCACTACCACTTAGTATTGATATATAGAATTCATGTTTATCTAATCATTAGCATATTTATATTACTAAGGAATTTCCTACCGAGTAAAATCTTTATCATCGAATCCGTATTTATGTTCAATAAAATTTATGTTTTCATTTAAAAACTAATAATTATGGGAGTTTTTGTATCGTACCCACATCAAAATGGATTCGAATTTTAAAATCGATGGTTTGACAACAGATAGTCAACTACCAATGGGATCTTAAAATTTTATTGCCCATAAAATGCTGACTTATTCGGACACCGCTGTCTCTTGGCACGTATTGAACTAAAATTTAAACATTAAAATTCGATATTACGAGCGATAGTTCTAATTTAACGACCTTTTAAAACTGAACGGTGTAACTTCTTTTAATAAATTATTCGATAAAAACAGTTATAAAGGTCATAATCGATTGAAAATGTTTTCGAATTTTAATTAAAAATTATAATTTCTTTTGAATGTTACTCATTTATAATATTGTACGACGATTTTTGTAATGATGTTTATTTATCGACTATGAATGTTTTATTTTTTTTATTAGACAGATCGAATGTTTTGGACGCGGCATTAAGTCGGGTGCATGCAAAGGAACAAAATTAAAAATTAAACGTAGCATAAACAAGAGCGAACAAAAAGCCGAGATGGCACAAATTAAACCGGTTTGCAATAAAAAGAGGTTCTGTATTTCAAATTCCTGCCAAGGACACGCGGTCTTGAGAAGACAATGTGCGCGATGCGTAGCCTTTTAATTGTCAAAATTGTATCTTTGAAGTCGCCGCCGACGCGTCGTACATATCCGATATGCGATTTCGATTTTTGATCGAAGTTTTTTTCATCACAACCGCTGTAAATAGTATCGTTAATGATCAACTACTGGTAAATCGTTCATTCGGCGTTCACATTTTGATCTCGCAAAAAATGTATGATCATAAAATTTATTGCAGTCCGTCGCGCAAATAAATTGCATTAAATTACCTGTCTATGTATGTATGGCAATAAAAAGTGATCTCTGATCTGGTCTGATAAAGGTCGGCACAGATAGAGGTGACGGCGTAAAAACAATGACAAATAACAATCAAATTCGTGTAAGAACGAATCGCGAATAAGAACGGAAGCGGCGTATACAATTCGAAGATTATATCGGCCATGATTGAAAAAGCAATATTTTACAATGCTCCACGAACCAACATAACAGGCATGACGAAACAGTAGCTATCCCACTCGGAATAAAACATAAAATTGCATATCGATATATACCGCGAATGACTTTTAAGAGTGTGCTATCCATCTGTAACTAATGAAGACAACGTTTAAGGCTAAACAAATCATACAGCTATTGTAATAGAGTAACAAATAGCTTGAGTGTTTTGGTGTTATGATGTCATAGATGTCGCGTCACACTTGCAGCGGCCCTGACCTCGCTGCGCGCGCGCAGAGGAAGTGGGGCTTGATCGATCGTCTCGGATATATAATCAGTTCTGCTGTTTGACTTTTAACTCACAAACGTCCAGTTATGCAATGGACTCTTTAAATTCAATAGGTCTCCTCTCATTGGTCTTTCGTTCATATCAAATAAAATATAATTTATAATATGCTCGAACAGTAACGTAGACAGTAAATTTCTATTATCGTCTAAGAAAACATTAACTATTATTAATGAAAGAAACAACTTTATTGTTTCTTTTCTTCTATGTTCGTAAAAACTATCTTATAGCTAGCTAATGTGTTTTAGCAAATATTTGCTTTAAAATATCACTGAAAATATAAAATAGGCAGGTAAATGTATATATTTAAGTTTCAGCAAAGATATTCAACAATTAAAACTATTTGCCTTCACTACTTACTCCTTAGACAAGAAATTAGCAACATTTGTCATCATTAAGATTATTTTATTTCATCAATGAGACATGAATGAAATATTTGCCTAATTAAATAAGAACTAACTAATTGATCTTGGTTCCATAGCCTTTGTATTATGCAAATATAATTAGTGTTTCACTGGTTTTTTTTTATTTTAGTAGCTTGCTATCCAATTTAAATTCTAACCTCAGACATATATTTTCCAGCAGTCAATTAGTTGAAATCACAAGTAAAGCTTTGGCACAATAAAGATTGTATCAAAATACTTAAGATAGAATTTCAATCGAAAATCAGATAAATTTTCTGAGAAATTTAAAAACAATCTTTTCTATTTTATCTCTTGTATCGTTTTTTTTAACAAAATCCAAGCTTTTTGTCTCTGCATTGTAATTACCGAATCAGTTTTAATCTCGAGAAAATTCACTGCAACTTCACAACTTTGCTAATTCAGCTTTTAATTTAAGAGTCTGAACTATAACACTTAAATACTTTGTAGAAAGGTCCTAAATCAATTGAGTTGGAAAAGTTTTCGAGTAACCTTGTCAAGATGTCCACGATCTCGCACGACTTGGCCTTTTTGTTCGAATGCCGATTATTCTACGTGACGTTCCCACAGTGGCCGATCGTAACCCCGAATAGAGCCGCAACGGAATTAAGACGAATTCCTTTTTCGAATTAGCGAATCACCTGTCTAATTACGAACCTCCTGACTTTTAAATTCGGAATTTGTTTTTGAAACGTTCGTCTCGGCTTAGACTACATTTATAATGGCATATTTGTTCTAATACTTCCATATTTGTGAACGCGTTAAAGTAAATATATAAAAAATAGCAAACAAATAAAAATCAAATTGTAAACCGAAAATCGCATCACAGACACGAACATTAACATAACAAAGTGGCGGTAGAACTGCGCTCAATTGTCGATCTGACAAATTTACAGCCGATACACAAAAGTGCCCTTTCGCATGCAAATATCTTTTCTTGTGCGGTATTTTTTTTTCTCAAACTTCCGCCTATTTTCCCGCTCAACGCACTTCCTGTTACATCCGCTTCGGAAATCGGATGAGTTTCGACAAAGATACGTCTCTTCCCGCCTTCGCCCCATTGATTCGATGTAAAGTGGTCATATTTTCTATTTTATATTCTTTATTGGCTTTCAACAATTCTATTTCTGAATTTATTTTTCTTTTATTTGAATATGTTTTCTGAAAGTATCACTTTAGCATTATTCTTGAAAATATTTTTGATCAATTTTTTTAATTTTCAAATATAGATGGACTAGTGTTATTGTGATATAATCAAATCGAATTCTAAAATAGATGTCCAATAGCAGATGGGACGTGTAAGTGTCAGTGAGTTTGATTCCCGACACCTGTCGGCACTTCGATTACGCCATTAGTGTCGTAGATATTTAATACTATTGAACTTTCTTTTTATAAACTCTTTTGACTTTGAATAACAAGGGCTTATTTTATTTATATACAGTGAAGTTACAATTATAAAATATCAATACAATCTTATATACTTTGATATTTAATAACATTCCTCAAAAGCCTCCACTCTTAAATTAATAATACAGTTGTCTCTATGTACTAAGAAGGCCGGTGTCCAAACAAAAGATGCGTAAACATAAGTAATGCAAATGACCCTGACACTTGACCTCTAACCACTTTACAGTCAAACCAAAGAATCCAAAGACAATACAAGTGATTATTTAAGAAAATAGCGTCAAAAAGCTTTCAAATTGCAAAACAAACGGACAACGCCGTCCAATACAAACAGACGCAAATTATCGTATTTCACTTACCAAAACAACGCCAATTAATACAAGTATAACACCCGAGGCGTCACTCAAAATCTGACCTTATAACTCAATTATAAAGTTCACTTTTCTTCGCTCCGCCCGCCTTGCTCCGAAAGGGTCTAACTCAACAATAAAATACTTTTGGTTAGCCGCAACTCAATAAATACTTCATAGTATCGGTTTGAGGGCGCCTGCCCGGACGTCCGGCCTTCGATCTTTGCCCTCAGGCGCTCTAGGGTCAACATCTGACTTGTATTACAATTCACAATTATTATTTTGAACTCCTACTTAGCCTTTCTCGAAATTCAATTCTATAAAAACATTTATAATAGAAATAATAATATTAATTATTTATATCTCGATAGCAAAAATTTCCAATTAAAATATTCGCACTAATTAAAAATTACAAAAAAAAACAACAAACAATTATTATCTTTGCGTTTACCTGATGATTATAACTGGTAACTGACAGCCGTTCAAGTTATAATAAGACACCACCCTGACCTTAATGAAATATAATTTCTTATTTCTTATAGCATGTGCGAGCAACATGAGCGGTAGAACAAAGCTTTTAATTTATACTCTTAACATTACATTTGATATTATAATTGTTTTAAAATGCATTTCCCATTTGTTATACTTATAATATATTACCTAAGTTCCATGGTTAAAATCATATTACGATATAAAAATTATAAGTTTGAAAACCCTGAGTCTGATAACACTTAATGAAAGATGTCTAGTTAAGAGGTGTTTTATCGTAATAATCCCGGATTACTTCTGTATCCTGTCACGGGCCATCGCCTTAATTGGGGTCAATAGTTCCCGGTCAAACCGTTAGTTTAACTTCGAATTTGGTGTTAGGTTTTAAAATGACTTTTCTTATTTATACATTTTTTGGTTAATTTAAGGGTTATTAAATTGTATTTTAAATTTTGTTTACCGTATCATTTTATAACATCACAACAATATAGGTAAAGTCAAACACTCAAATTCATATGAAACATTATACAAAGTATTGACCAATTCATCGATTGACGAAGTAGTTAATCAAAACAATACCTTAACCATTAGACTTAGAGTTGATTTTCAATAAGATTTAACCAACACGTCAATCTGTATGAAAGGTTAGCGGATATTGCTTATTAATGTTGAATCGAGCTATTGCCAATAAAGATGATTGACCTGACGCTGGGGTTATATCAAGTTGATAAATTAAAGTTTTTCACTAATCATATTTTGATAACACTGATAACATTGATATTTGATTTGTTTCATAGATATCATTTCCAAATAAACATTTTAAAATATGTAAAAATTAGCAAAGTAATTAAAATGCTTTACCTACTGGTCTAGAGGCAGAAATAACTTATCTACATGGATGATATTATTAGTTTAAAAAATGAATATTTCCTAATCCCACGACTTCTCAAAATCATCACATAACTAATTAATATGAGTAACGCACATTCAACATAAAATTTCAAATAGACCCTCCTGCATCATGAGACAAAAATATTTTCAGAAGAGAGAATTATTTTAATAAGAGATAAAATGAAGATTAATCACGCTACACTTTGATACGCTGTCAATAGTGTACGTGTCATAAAACGGAACTGGATGTCTGTCTGTATATTTATATCTAGTTCACCAGACATTGCTTAGTGAACGTGTAAAAGGATACTATTATAGACTTAATTACTGAAACATAAGAACCAAAGCTTATTATAATAAATGGCTCGCGTCTTGCATTTAAAATGATTTTTAATGTTAATCAGTTTCCATTGAATCGTGTATCGTCTGGAAAACTTCTATTTTGGTCTGTGTGTTATGTTAAATATTATTTTATATATACCTATATTCATTCCACGTAGTTTTAATCTAACGCACACAAATTTGGTGATAAATAATAAATAGTCATATATCTCTATAAAAGTCAATTTATCTATTATTAAAGATTTGTGAGTTCGATATCACCAAGGTATTAACTATACCTTTAAATTTATTTAACGACTGTCGTAAAACGGGATTGTCGTTGGAATCAAAAGAAATATTCTTATATTGATGACAAAGTCGCATTCTCCATCTCGATTTAAGAGTTTAATCTTTGATCGTGGAATGATAGTTACATTTAATGACAAAGGGTTAGATCTTAGTCATATTATTTATTTATTATTGATACAAAAACTAGGGAAATACCTTTAAACTAAGAGATAAAGTTGTTAGTAATATTAATATAATTTTTAGAGTAATTTCTCGAGTTTGTGAGTTTTATAAGTACAAGACCACATCTAATTTAGGAAATATTTCATCCTTTGAAATCTTGAAATCTTTATTTTTATAACGTTAGTGGAAGCTGCTTATAAGTTTGAATGTGTGAAGAACTTAATAATATTTTGTATAAAATATAAACATTCCTAAAATATCATTTTATAAACATCAACTAATTATAATCAAATAAAAACCAGATTTACTATCACAACAAATAAATCTCACAAGCGATTGAGATGCCACATGTATCATGTGTTGAAGATATTTCTAGAAGAATAACATCACTCCAAGGAAAACAAGCGCTATTATAATAACATAATAAAATGCATCTGATTTTGTGGGAACATTGATGGATTATTATTTCTGACTTATTTCACTTCCGTGGATTATAAACTTAACAAATTATCATATGAATTATGTGTGATAGCGTGTTTATATTTATGAACGCTATCATTGTAAGCTTTTAGTGATCTTAATTCATTTTAAAAGTTACCTTTAGAATCTTGATGTAGCTCTCAATTCAATTTCTTAAAAAGGACTCGGCATAAGTAGCATTCGAAATATGTCTGCTTCCAACAAAACGACCTCTGCCGGGAATATTATTGCTTACTTTTAAGAAAAGAATGCGCAAAGAAAAGCTGTCTTCATCTCGCGGCGACAGGGACGCACATACTCGAGCTCCATGCGAGTGAAAAGGACAACCGCATATCCGATAACACGTCAATACATTCCTTTTTAACCCGCACGCGAATCCCTCCCCTGTTCGAAGAAGATAGAGTCCAGTTTCATTTGCACGCCTTAATGGAAAACCGATATCATCAATACGTTTAACGACGCGCGCTCTCGTGCGATATAGGGTTTTAGTGTGACGTGTTAAGGTTGAAAATTTGTTTTTTATTATTTTTAAGAAGGCGTTCTCGATATCTTGTAAGATAGTGAGGGCGTTCAGAACCGATCGAAGGTCGATAACTGGTATTGGAAAACAGACTTTATTTTATAGAGGGCTAAGTTCAAAGGCGTGCCTGGACGAGACACGCCCAAGTCTTATATGTAAGATTTTTCTTTCAATAAAATCCTTATTGGCTGATTTTATCGAGAAAGACGTTTTTTGCTGAAAATTTTCTATCGTATCATGTCTTCAGATACGTAATGTTCTGTCTCTATAGGGCCATAAACATTAACTCACTAAGAATGTTCAGATTTCAGTTGAATTTCCACTGAAATAAAGGTAATATATATTGTGTAACGTGTAATCGCAGTTCTGATTATTAAGCAGTAGCATATTAATATACATACTTACATATATACATACTTCCTACCTACTACGTACTTATATTTGTAGAATAGTAGGTATGTAGGTACACAATCACTCCTTACACAAGTCTATAAAGAAGGGGTTTTCCAGCGATACATCTAAGCATTAAAATAAAATCAAACATGACGTTTCATTTCAATTCGTTCTCCGTTAATTCGTATTGAGTTTCACCGCGTGTTCTAACACAATTCACTCTAAAACAATGGACGGTGTTTAATCGAAATAAAACAGGGTCATTATTAAATCGACTTTGATTATTCCATTCCAGCTGGAACAGCACTATTCCAATCACACTTCGGCCAAGACTGTTACCAATTTCACTTGCAATTCCGTATACTTGACAGGAAATGAATGCTTGCTTAAAGTAAATACTAGATAATTGAAATATCTATTTTTTTATTAAAAAAAAAACTTTAAGTTTTATTTTTTACCTGCATCTGCGGAACTCTAAACGATCCTTCAAAACGTAAATGAAGTGAAAGACGCCGATTAACGATTTTTGAAAAAAGAACGCAACGTCCATTATGCGTTCGGATTTTAAAACAATACAGCCATTCAGGCATTGGCCCGTTTGAATATGGAATGTGACGGACAGTTCCGGGCAGGCTTTTAACTGTTTATTTTTTGACAGTTTATTTTGGTTTATGGTTCAATTCGCACGTTACCCTTTATGGAGTTATCGTCAGTTTTATTATTTAAAAGAGCTTTCGAAAACCTCACCGTTAAAAATGTAACCGATATAAAGGAGAATTTTATTTTAAAAATACCAATTTACGCTCACTTTACTCGGTCCTTTTCAAATTTTACTTTCAATAAGAGGTATTAGCCAACGTAACCAAACTATTAAATGAACAAAAAATTTAAGTCATCTAGCAACTGTCATTGAATAACAAAAAGCGGACAAAAGTAAGCTTAAATCGTCCAAAGTGAAACTAAATCCAATATGGCGTCATTTATTCGGATCCGATATGCCGGCAAGAGCAATTTGTGGGCAACAGTGATTGATCCCACCGATACATCACTACAGGCGTTTTTCTATGAAAAATTGCCATAATCGACTTAAAAACTCATTAGACCCAAGACAAAGAAACCGCCATTGCTCTAATTTGTTCCTTGATCGATCCGTGATTGCCTTTTTTGTTACACAAAAGAATTCTAATCCTATTATCCTTTTTATCTATCGTTTAATTGTCTATGGATATCAAATTTTAAGATGTCGTGATACCATTTTTTTAACTGACAGTTTTTCATATAAATTGTTATATATAAATATTTATTTTTTGTTCATGAAACAACATATTATAACACTTTCACAGTTTCATATAAGACCAACACAATTGCTAAACAAACTAACAAGAATAATGCAGGTTAGACACAAAAATGAATAATTATCCGCCATTATAAGTAACAATGCTGGCAGATTGCGTTTTGGACTTTGACAGCTAAAAAAAAACACAAAAAAAAAACAAAACTATTGTGTAGACTCGCGCGCATGTGTCCTACATCATCGGCGCTACATTCACAATCGTTGACAGCAGGAAGCGGTAATAAAGCGCACGGGGGACGAAAATCATAAACAATATTTATATTTAAAAAAAGTATTCCAAATTTGAATACGATTAAAGGTGTGCTCTCGTATAAAGGGGAACCAAAAAAATCGAATCCGTCACAATGCCTCCGATAATTCAAATTGGTATGAAAAAGTTTGTCGCCGTCATCATTCAAATTAGATCGCGAGATAATTAGGGTTCGGTAGTTACAATTAATAGAAATAATTATCATAGCAGAAAATATTGTACCTACTCAGTACGAAATATATCACTAAACGTATTATTTATGTATATGTATGAAAAACATTAAAAAGACGAGGCAATAAATTCACAAACAGTCGCCAACATCACATCGCGGTCTTCGATTTTTGAATATGTAACGTTTTATTTGAATAAGTGTTACATTAATATTCTTTTGTGATAATTTTGAATTCGGAACGCCCACGCCGCTATTGTCTCTCGAGTTATTGGCTCATTAGTGTCGTTGTTCAGATTTGAATTTTTGATTTTAGAATCGAACGCAATACATTAAACGAAAAAGAAATGGAGTGAGAATGATCTATCAGTGTTGGACTTGTGCCAGGAGGTGGAGGTCAGGCGGTCATTCACGTAGAACCCACGGCGAAATTATTTAAACATTTGTGATAAGTAGGAGTGGCATAAAAATCTTATTCTACGATTACCCATTATTTACAAGTTATACTATATTTGTATCAACACAAAAGAAGTCATAACTTTCTCGATAAAGATCAATCGACTCCATCCCAGTGTTTATCGATGGCGAGGCTCAGGGAGGTCCGACGGAAGGATCAGATACATTAGCATACATAATTCGTGCATCTGCCTCACGTGGGCGCCCAGGTATTGTTCGAATATATCATTTTGCTTTTTGTACGACTTGAGATGCGTAATACGGAAGGCGCGCTTAAAGGTCAGGATGATTTTTTATATTGATACTTAGCATCGATTTAGATATTTTTTACGGATACATTGCTTGCTCTGACCTCAAAGGTCCCAGGTTCGATTTTTTTTCGACAAGAATGACCTAAATATCTTTTTGATGTCAAGCATTCACATCGATTATATATTTATCATATAATAACTTGACATGGAGGCTTTATTCAAATAAGTTCACAAAACTAATCATAGCAACAAAAATACGGCTCCCGAGAGACGTCACATAAAATAAATCGTACGACAGACTCCGACATCCAAGTAATATTAAAAGAACGTCAAAAACGAATGAATCCGCATGACATTACCGGTAATCATGTTTTATGAGTTCCCGCCAAATAGACACAATATGGCGGTTGACACGTATCCTTGTGGAAAGTTAAAATTGTTTCGCTCTTGTTATTGGCATTCGTTACGTCATTGATGTGTGTATTAAATTTTTTTATCGTTTCTATTTCAGTACCGCTCTGCATTCTGTTATATTTCGTTTACTTCGCACATTAATTTATTTTTAAGAAATATCTTTTGAAATAATCATACAGATTGGTTCATGAATGGTCAAGTATCGGAATAAAGTTCTAGACTAGTACCTACAATGTTGAATTTATATGACATATGTGATATAAATTGTCCCATTATTAGTTATTATCTCAAATTTCCGTTCAATATAATAGCGACATTGTAACCGTCACAAAATTTTATCAATAGCAACATTGCGATATTTAGTTTGAAATTAGAATCAGTATCCGCTTCCGTTCGATATTTGAACTGTGTTTGAATTCCAAATAGTTGATAAGCAAATATTAAATGCATTCTTATTTTAAATTCGATTATAACAAAATATTTATTACTAATAACGTTTAGGAACACCTGAACCGTAGATTATTTTTTCGTTCGGAAACGAGATAGCAGAAGAGGCAATAACCATTAAAAGCTTGAAAAGGGCCGTTCAGAAAGTTTTCTTTTCAATAACGCGTCTAATATTCAAATTAGAGGCACTAAGGCGTGGAATTCTCGGCGATATATCATCGAAGCTAATCAGATTTTTCGTTGCACTTTTCGTAAATTTAAACGATTAAAGAGGGTAGGAAGTGCTTGAATTATTTATGTAGAGATAGATGCATTGTATATAAATAACTAAAATAGCGTATAACACACAGCTTGGTATGGTAGAGATTTATAGGACATATTAACTGTATCTTAAGAGTGCAATAATATGGATTTTTAAGTATAAATAAATATAAACATTTTTTAAACTTTGATGTTTCTTGCAATATTAACGATTAAAAATCTCAACAGCAAACATCCTTTGCTGCTTTATAATCAACTAAGAAAAAAAAAGAAACAAATTCAAAACAAAGCTGAACAGTTGAAGTGTTCTAAATTCAAATAATTCGAAATCGGTAATTCAAAACGTACAATATCCCGTCACTTGGCGAACTCTCAATACTCCGGGGCGCCATAAAAAATAATTTAAATAGCTCTTACAGTGACTCGCTATCACAAGAACATTTGCATACTAAAATAATGCAAAAATCTACGGTCGGAACGCACTCGCGTCTCCTTTGTACCCCGGCACGATTGTAAAATTTTTTTTTTTACTTCATAGCTTCTAGTACTGGAAGTAGATACTGCATTGTATACAAATCTTTAAAAATTATTCAATTATTTTTTTTATTTTTTTGTATTTTGTTTTATTTGTTTTTTTTTTATCACAAATTAAATTCTGAATAATAAAGAAATGTCACCTAGTAAGAACGACAATGGAGCTAAGTCCCAACATTAGACGCGGGGCAAAGAAATTTTATGTGTTATTTTTTTTCTTGTTTTGAAATATGCGCGCCGTTGGGTTATTTATTGCCTCCATAGAGGTTATATTTCGGGAAGTAATGAGGTTTGGTTCGGAAAGAGCAATTTAAATGTGCGTAGATTGAGTCGTTACCCGCTCATCGGTTACAGCACTTTAGGACTTTTCCTCGATCATGCGATTTAAAATATGGATTCCAAGGGACATTAAATTTTATTGCAATTTCAATATTATGAGCGTTTCTTTATTATATCTAAATATTTGGATTTGCATATCTATATCTTTTTCTTATCTGTATAATTTCTCACCAACGACACTTAAAAATAAAGAAATGTTTAAATTCAATGAAATTATAACCGATTATAATTAAACAGTCTCACATAAATCTCCCCAATCAAAATAATTTCCCAAACCCCGTTATAACATGGCCACGGTAGATAAAACATATCCAAAACCACAGATGAGACGATAACAACTTAAAAAATTCCGTTATATATTTTTATTAATTTAACAATTAAAAGCTAAGTGTACCGTGACAAGGTCAACGTACTTTCGATACAGGGCTAAATTTTAAATTTCGAACGCTTTTGTTTCTAAATGTTGGTTCCGTAGTAGAGGTATGTTTTAATAATAACAACTTATTGTGGAAAGTAAAATAAATATTAAAATATCAGAAATTTAAACTCACACATACACAAATAATCACACACAAAATAGCCTCAAGTGTATACGTAGTAAATGTATATTCTAAATTCAAATACACTATAATTCTAAATTCAAAACTGTATTAATTCGAACAATAACCGAGAGCATTAAATGACTGAAACAATATTTTTTCTCATAAAAACTGTTTCTTCATTTGATAATGAATCTTATTATTATAGACATAAAATGTAATTCTGTTTGAATCAAGAGCTGACGATCATAATACAGATTAATGATAATTAATTAAAAAATATGTATTCACCAAAGCGGTTCGTTTCCAAATTTAAGTTACGCTCCATATAAGACTGGGCTTTTATCGTTATTAATGTCGTTTTGAAATTATTTTTTATAATTTACGTCTTTATTCTTTATAATAAATAAACTATGATTTTAAGCATATACATGAGCTAGAATATGTAAATAAGATGCTCTCAATAACAGAATACCCCAATGTTAAATCAAACGTAAAACCCCGAAATCGAACTTTCTCACAGAGCATTAGAAATATTTAATATGCAAATAATTAATTGATCGACCCTTCACCTTAACATGAAGGTCAATAAATTAAAAAATATAACAAAAAAAAACCAGTCCAAGGTTCAGATCCCGTCTCCCCTCCATTGTTCTATGATTTATTCTTACATATATGATAATAAATATCTTCTCAATAATTATTCGATATTATTTTCGAATCCGGTTTGATTTAAAATGCGAATAATAATTAGTGTTTCCTTTTTTAATTTCCCAGGGTGGGTTTTTAACGGTTTTTTATTAATAGGAAGGAATTAGTACATTTAATTTAGAATAATATACTAATTCATGAATTTAATTATTAAAATAATATAAAAATCAACCAACTTTTAAAACAAAATAAAAATATTAAATAGTGTCTATTTCGATCATTACGAACATCTCACAGTCGTTGCCAACATTAAAAAATAAAATAATATAAAAAACTCTTCATCTGCCAAAGCTTACCAAGATGTCAATGCGACTTCCTATTATTCCCAACTAAATGTGATTCATCGCATTATAAAGGCCATTTCCGATATTTCTTAAACATCAATAACATCGAAGGGTGAATTAACCCTAATCCTATCCTCACAATGGCGCATCATATATTTAAACCTGTTTTACTTATTGATTCCGATATTAAAAGTCGGGTATGGGGCTAGGTTATTTGCATATGATTTCTTTGGCTATGCAAATGGATATCGAAGGAGGTATGGGAACTGGGATCGTATAATTACTGAGATAAGCGATGCGTTTATCTTGCGTCAGTCGCTCGCAAGCGCTGCTTCCGACGAGTTCTGAAATTTAAACTTGGAACGCTTAACGCGCCTTTATTAATTGATTTTAAAATTAGAATACATGTTTATGTTTTTTTTTATAATGAACTTTATTTTTATTGAATAAGGACTCTTACGTGCTTTCTTTTTTTTATTTTCGGATACTCGTATTGAATAAATATTTGCTTGTCAGAGTTGTTTGTGATAAATGGTTAAGTGATAATAACATTTCGAAATTATGAAAATCAAGAATTTTTATATGGAGGTAAGTTTATTCTTATACAAAACCAAATATTAAAAGATTATTTTTATTAAATGTATTATAAATTAAGTACCAATTACTTAATTTTGTGAACAAAATGCTTTAATTCGGAAACTCGGAATAAGTTGTAAATGAAAAGGGTATCTTTGATAATAGAGATGTCCACATTGAAGTTGAAAAGTTTAGGTACTTTTGATTTAAACTATATGGATATGGCCCTTTACTATTATTTTATTTATAAGAGTAATCTTTTAAACATAAATTAAAGAACTTAACATATAAGACTAATAATTAAAAATTATTATTTTTTCTGCAATACAAAAATAATAAAATAAATTTAACAGTAAAAATTCTTTTAATTGTACTTTTATTTTAATAAAATAAATGACATTTAAATAATGATTATAATAATAAATAAATGGTTTTTAACATTTATAATAATTGTTTAACATATCAGTTAAATAATAACATATAATAATATATACTTTAAATATCATTTTTACAAACCAACAGTATATTATAAGTATAATACCGCATCCATGTATTCTGAGCACAATGTCCTCGTCTGTAATTAAGAGAGGCACGAATTAGCTGAAAGACGTGTTTTTCTTCATGCGGGCGTTTTACATGACACTTTTATTACATTTTGTTTTGTTGCCATTATCCCGTAAGTGGGAAAAGTAGGTACCTAAAGTTTTAAAATATTACCATTTTACTAGTGTATATTCTAACTACCTTTTCAAATATTAGTGACAGTAAAAAAAAACTAGTGTATAAACAACCTTATTTATGACAACATAAAAAACCAAAAACTGGCGACATACAAAGCATCTTTAAAAAAAGTGTTCATAAAAAAGACGTTCCATTTTCAAATATAACGCATTTTCTTAGGGTTGGTACACATTAAAATTGATCAACACATAACGTCGTTATCCACATAATGCGGACCCTACTCAGCGGTCACTTCGACAGCGGTTGCCAACCTTTTCCAAATTTTACACCCCCCCTGCCCTCCTCAAATTTTCAACCCACTTTTTACGTCAATGTTTTTCTATAGAAGCCACGTAAATGCCGAGGGATATCAAAACATCTCCTATCGGGGGGTTTTTAGGGAAAAGGATTACGACAAGGATGCCTTTTAAAACGTGATGTGGGGTGACTCGTAGTTTGTTTTTGATCGCTTGTTAAATTATTGGAGCGTGATTCGGACAAGTCGATACTAATTTGTGTTATGACATTCAGGCTTAGTACTGAGAATAATATTATATACTAAAGATGCTACTGCATAACAGAACTTAGAACGGAAAGATAAATCATCAATGTTACTTAATTTCCTTCAAAATACTTACTGCCAGATATGAAATTTTACAGTAGTACCTTATAAAGTAAAATATATTGCTTTAATTAGTATTTTTAGTAAAATAGTATAAATTTACATGAATTATGACAAACGTAATTCAAAATCAAACCCGAGATCCCTCTAAGTTACAATTTTTCCGCTTATATTCATTCCTCATATTGACGTACGCTAAATTCGCCTCCGGGGGGGTGTGAAAGGGTGACCATTGGGGGGGCAGGGGGGTGCAGATAACGCGGGAGACATAAAGCGTAGGAGATCGCTAATTCATCATAAGTTAAAGGGTTTTTATGTACGTTCCCTGTTACGATACTCTTTGTGTGCGCAAAAAAGGTTGACGATGTCTGGAGCGATAGCTTTCGAGGGTTAAAAAATCGACGCCTCTCAAAGGCTAAGCGTGGATGGGTTATTAATTAACTTTTACTGATTTTTTTTAGGTTCTTTATCTTATTTTAGAGCTGTACTTAGACATCTTACAGTTCGATACTCTTCATTCAATATCAATATTATTTCTATCTTCATTCATTTTTAGCATAACAAGATGTCTTAAAATAAAACAATAATGCAATAAAACGTAATTAATTGATTTAAAGGGTAGAATGTTAGATTTTCCCGACTAAATTGACTTACCCCATGCTACCCTCAGATAAGAGAAAAAGTTTAATTTCTAATTTGGCGATTGATATTAAAGTTTCAATCAAACGTGCTTTATTTTTAAAAGCCCTTCAGACTTGCCCCATGTTGCATAAAAGTTACAACCCATTGATTAGACTTAGGGTTGTTTCAGACTATTTCAGGTTAAATTAATCTAATAAAAACATTTATTACTAATACTTCATAAGAGCGGTCATTACGCGACATCTATTGGTCAATTAAGTAAAGTTCTAAGGAGTGTCATTGATTTGTACGTCGTTTGGAGGATATTTAATTCTAATTGGATTCGAATTCTTGAGGC
This sequence comes from Napeogenes sylphis, assembly GCA_959347405.1. Classification (NCBI taxonomy): domain Eukaryota; kingdom Metazoa; phylum Arthropoda; class Insecta; order Lepidoptera; family Nymphalidae; genus Napeogenes; species Napeogenes sylphis. The sequence continues at coordinate 6,398,759 of OY365782.1, forward strand.
GAGACCAGTCCGAGAATAGATCTGTCTTTTTGTTTTTACTGTCGCTTGCTAATTTCGTAATACAAAACATTTATCACTAGACATTTTAAGGAGGAAATATACTATAATATATATATATATATATATATATATATATATATATATATATATATATATATATATATATATATATATATACATACATAAAGATTTTAACAACAGGTGCTGAATTGTTGTCCAAGTTCAGAACTCATAATAAGTTGCGAGTATGACTTCGTTGGATATTTATCAAAATCCATCCTCAATTAATTCTATTTTGTTGAAATCCCAAACTTCACTTTTAATCCGATCGATCCCCATTAATTCGTCGTCCCAACCCTTTTCTCTTAAACGAAATACTTATAATTGCATCATAGTATATTGATCTAGTTAAGGGCGAATTGTGTTCAAAGCAATTTATTAAGGGCGTGAATTGCTTAAGAAATTGATGATGAAATATTGTTAAACGACAAATTTACTTACACAGGAATCGTCCACTGATTTTCAAACTTTTAGAAAATGTCGAAAATTTCGATCGAAACAACGAAAAAATTATAATAAAGTATTGGGGAATATAAAGCAACCTGTAGGGGGAATAATTAAAAGGTACATAGTAATCGTGAGCAACTCAATTCCGATGCCTATTTGTATCTCATCGGGACTTCCGAAAGTTTGCACCAAGTTTTGAACTCTGTTCGTAATATTTGCAGCGACGACTCTTACCCTGTTCCGTTAATTTATAATTACACTTAATTGGTTATCTGTCTAGCTTTTACTGGGGCTTTGGAAATATACTATTTTTACTCAATACAATTTCATTTGAAATATTCTTAATTACAAATTCAATTGTATTTGTCAAGCGTTGGGACACTTTTATTTATTCTATGAAAGATACTAAAAAATATTATTTTATATATATATTTCTAAAATTATCAACTGTAACTAAATCATCAATTAATATTATAAAAACAAAAGGACAATCAAAACTAAATTCATAAGATCGCAGTACAGTGAATGGACTCATTGATGCGCGCGCGCAGCTTGGAGCGCTGCCATACTTGCAAATGTCGACTCGTTGCCAGTCGATTACTTTTATTACTTCTTTAGCCACGCAAATAGGATCTCAAGAGGATAATTATAATGTTATATACATTTAAGTTTATTTAAATACAATAACAATGTAAAGTAAATCAATGCGCTCTAACAATCCTTACCAGCCCATGATTATACTTAAAGATCGCATTTAAACAATATATAAATTGGCTCATTTAGATGTATATCTGTTCGCACGCATTGTTTCATGTACCGTTGGGTAGTAGATTCGAATCTAGTTTCAGTCACAGCTACTCGATGTTACGCCCCGTCTGCGATCTAAACATTATCAGATAAAGTGCAGCCAAAAGTATATAAGCCAATTCCTAAATATATAAACCTTGGTGTACACAAAACGCTAGCTAAAGCTAAGAGATACATCAATAAAGAGGGTTAATAAATGTCAGTATATTTGAAATTTTCAAACCAAACAAAGCCTATTCAAAACAATGGTCTGATCAAAGTTCAGGTAAATCGAACCACACCTTTAGATATCTGAACTTTGTCTGCGATACTGCACAGAATATTTAGCAGATATGCCTTCAAATAATTTTGTGAGGATTCAGTAGGTAGGCCTCTTATTCGGGTTGATTCTATATATGTGAATAATAATCATAATATGTCAAATATGTTACTACATAAATTTAAATATTAATAATTATCTTTAAAATATGTAGTTTTTACATTTTTTTTAATTTCATAAATCGAAACCTCATTTGTAATAATAAAAATAAACTATACACCTTTCTAAGTTTTACTATAAAACGTATTGCTAGATTTTACTCTTTACCAAAACCGAAAAATAATAAATCAAATATATTTCGAAAACAAAACCAATAATATTCTTTGGTCTTAACAGGTGCGAAGTTAGTCCTTCGGTTTTATTGACCTGGGCTTCACTAACTCAATATTTGCTTGTTAAAACAACACACATACATACATACACATATACATACATACCCTGCACTCCCCATTTTGCATTCACACTTTTGGAACTTTTAGTTACAAAGATCGTATATACATTTGGGCTTTTAGTTTTATATATTGGGTTGAGGTATCATCAAAACCAATGACACTATTTGGTAAAGTTTAAATAAGTTCGGTTCTCAGTTTGCAATAACATAAAACCAACCAATCCCAAATATCCAAGTCGCAGTCAAACCGCGTGCGAGAATTACCGAAAACACACGAAAATTCAAATGTGGAACGCCCGAATCACCAATCGGATTATCGTTCTACATGTATAAAAGACGAAAATTCTCGCGTTCTTACCCCTTTCACCCTCCCCCGTAGGGAGAACGGGGGTAGCTAATGGCAGCACCACTCGGATTCATTAGTAAATTAGAAAGTGGATGAGTCCAAAGTTAGGAAAATTCAATATCTAATAATGATTAGCTCCTCTCTAATACCTATCTATCGGCGATACTCAAGTTACAAAGTTACGAATTTGTCAATCCGAATTTGAATTCGTTCGGCATTATACAAAACTCAATTATTTAGTTTCCGATTGGATTCTGTTTGTATACTCATTTGGATTTTGTGTTTGCATTCTACCTGACTCTGGTTGAATTTGTGGATTGTATATTTTATTATTCTACTTTTATTTACTATAGTTTTATTAAAAAATATCTATATTTTTAATAGTGTAAATACTTTTATGTTAAAATCGTTGTCTTTTTTGTTGTCTACGTAATATTCAAAAATAAAACTCTTAGTAGGTAATGCGATGCCGCCGGCAAATTAAAACTGACATTGAGATATTAAGATCCTTTGAGTGTGTTGGATATTGACTGGAGGGAAACATTTTTAATATTACCTATTATAAGTAATAATAATTAATAAGAACAAATATTATTTGTAATAAATCAATACAACTTCATGTTCGTAAGGAATTCAACATCAAACAATTTTGATAATTTGAAATATTGGACACAGTATTGAATTCCATAAATCTCAATAAAGATAGATTAACCAAAGAATATTTCTTTGAGTGAATCTTTTATGATATTTTATAATGAATTGATACAAATATAAGAGATGGTCAGAGACGAGGGGACGCAGACAAAGGAGCCTATAGGTAAATAAACTTGACGAAACATGCCTTAACAACATACAGACAGGACAAATATTAGCAAATTTTAATATAGTTAAAGCTAATTATCTTAAAATCCCAATGTTTTTTAAATAAGTATGATAAAAAGAAGAAGCTAATTTTACAAGAAAATCTAGCTTTCTCTATGGAATTAAACACAAAGAATTACTTTTTACAATTTGTTTTGTTTTCTCCGAACTATTGATTTTAATTCATTTCTTAAAGTCGTAAAAAAACTGTAAGCCAGTTCTAAACTTTTAAAAGTTACCGTGTTCACTAGACCAAAGATAAATCCAGTAAGCCTTAAACGATTTCAGCTAATACTTTAATAAAAACGTTGGCCCAGACACAATGATACCAAAAATATAATATAATAAAATTGGACAAACTGTTGCAAGTTTGATGGGGTTCATTAAATTAGTGAAAGTTCAGATCAAATTGTCATTGACGACCACACTAGCGCTCGTTTACCCGCCATTACCCCATTACCCCAATTCACGCTTATCGATGCAAAGAAAAACCGAAATTAATTAAGTCTCCTATGTATTGACAGGGCAGCCCTTCGGCCCCGTAAAAAACACCCTCCGAGCCCAAGGAGACCCGTCCTTTATCATATTTATTTTATTTCAATTCCGTACGAATTTAATCCTTTTCCATTAATTAGTGACCGCTCCTCGTGCAGGGCCAACCCTTCGAGAGCGTTAATTTTTCTTCGTGGCAGACGCAGGGTTACGACAAGTAAGGTTTTTTTGGTACATCCGAATTCCCTTTATTTGCATGTTAATGCCTACTTTACTTATCCGATTTAATAAATAAACAAAAGACTCTTTTCGATATTAAGCATAGCATTATCGTCAGACCGAGAATGTGACCTTGATAATCATTAAATAAATAAGTTTTATTTTAGTATAGCATTATTATAAAAACCGCAATAAAATCATCGAACCATCACACACCCGGTTATTATTAATGATATTTTTTATGACCAAAGACTTAAATTTATAATAACATTAGTCCAAAATGATTTGATTGTTCATAAAAAATATATAAAAATAAACAAACCTAACATAAATAAAAAAAAATGGTGAACAAAATATTCGAGAGAATTTTCGAGAAGTATTTAAAAATATAACTGTTACCTCGCTAATGTGGAAATGTTATCTAAAAATCGTAAAGCCGAAATAAAAATTACATTTAATTAAGACCGATGGTACGCCAAATTAATATGATACATGGATAAGATCAGATAACGGTCTAGCCGTGAGTTTCAATGATTTACATCCGTTGCTAAATCAAAATAAAACTCTTTGATACATAAAAAAACTCTTTTTGGTAATATATATATACATTTCTGTTAAATTCCATTCATTTCATATAATTATTTCTGATAAAGCAATAAAGTATTTATAAGGTTATCAAACCCTGTCTTGTTAGCAACTGTTTGCTCTTAGTCATTGTGAACTGATGCCAATTTCAACATTCCTATGAATATGAAACACTTAAAAACAAATAAGGAAATTGATGAGACAAAGACATTTTAACATTATCTATTCGTGACAACTTCTTGAGAAAAACAAATAATTCTTAGATCATACAAAAAAAATCCATACAACATCAACCTTAGCACTCACTGGATCGACTGATTCAGTACCAAAAATCTCACAAATATAAAATGTAAATATGAGAAGCCTCAAGTCATAAGTAAATCGCATTAAATTCATTGAATCATTAACCAAAAACACCGCTATTGTAACTACACACCCCGTGAGACTACTCTAATCTATTGCTTAAACAGTTGAACTCGATGGCTCAGATAGATACGGTCTTTGTTAAAATCGCAGAGAACGAATCACTGAAGAATTAATTGCTACTTATAAACCACTTTTTGACGGTCAATTCAATGTCTAATAAACTTAAATTATACGTTGAGAATAGTTCATCAAAATATTTTCATTTAAAATAGTTTTTAATTGTTGGTAGGTTTGTCTGATTTGGTTTATTTTGAATGCAGGTCTAATGTGAAATGCTTTTATCGAAATGGAATCATTGCAAATGTTTTGCTATTAAATTATTAATTTCAATTGTTTGTCACAATTTGAAATTCCCAAACTTTGATTAAGCTATCCTAAATTTATTAAAGGTCCAATTGATGAATACCGATGAAAGGGCAGAAATTAATACGGACTCCCTGGGATTGAAGGCTGTATTGTTGTTGAAAGCTTTGTCTTCACTAATCGCGTTCGATTTATTTGTGCTTCAGGACAAACATTGATACAATTCAACAAATACAGTTATAAGAAATTTAACTGAATTTGCTGTCCTAATTAATTGTTTTGTCATTTTTAATTTACCAACAGTTCTTCTATTACAATACCATACTTCAGATTCCATGGTCCAACTATTGTTTGGAGAGTAAATAAATCAATGTCTTATTACCATGCTTATAGTGGTTGTGAAATTTTCTCACATTAAAGTATTTGGGTGTCGCTTCGCCGTTATAATTGTAATTACAAAAGTCTCTGATATTTGAAGTTTCGGTTATTTTTAATGATTCTAAATTATTTTTATTACATCTTATGTTACTGTTCACACAATTAACCATAGTTTTGGAGATTTCGAGGTAATAGCCAAACATTCATGATTTTAATGAATGACCACAATGATTGCATTGCTTTCAAACAATTTCTACTTTCTAGTTGTAAACAAGATTATTCGGTCGAAATTGAAACGGTTTTATATAATTAGATTAGAACGTGCGTATAAATTAACAATTTTGATAGGTAGGTATAATCTTTCATATTATTTCGTCTTTATTGCCGGTTTCTCTGTTATTTAATCTTTACTAGTATGTATTTAGAATTTATTAAACGGTCATATGTGGAGCATTATGAAGTAATTAAATGCAATAATTAAAAACATATTTTTAGATAATTTATGTATTTATCTCCTTAACTAACTAAACATCAGCAATACAAATCGCAGGATATATGATAAGAGGACATCATACTTCTAACTCTATCTAGATTATCCTCTTAAATAATTTTCTTAGATGATTGCAAATATGACCGTTTAGATGATCACTGATATCAAACTATTTGTTGAATGTCCATCAATCCCACTGTATCCAGAACCGTAGGCAGAAAGTATTGTCGCTTACGTAACTGAAACAATTGACTGTGATAGATCACTCTTGTATTATCTGAATCATCCTGATTATGACTTTAACGTCTACCAAATGCTCTGATTCTATTTAAAGACTAGACGTATTCTCAGATCTATATGGATGATGTCCTTCTAGAATGAATGTGCATGAATGACAATGTCGGTAAGAGATAAAATCGTTGCGTTAATTATAAAAGCAAATTAGAGAAAATGCACAAACTTTCTGTTGTTTCAATAAGTCAATGATCTCAAACGTTGTAATCAGACAAATGAAGTGAGCGATAAGACTCTAATTATCGAGTGAGTCTACGCCATTAATCCAGCAATCTTTGATTTCATCTCGAATACATGTGTAACATGCGTGGGCGCAGCGCAGGGTCTACACATTATATAATTATGACTCTTTTCATGTGAAGTATAACAAACATAATAAAAAATATTACTTTATTACGCAAATCAGTCTAGAATTTTCTTGAGAATTTACATTTAAGATATCTTAAATCCTTTGATTTGTAGAGATTGGTTATAATATTAGAGCAGGAACGATTTTTATTGTCTGATAATCTAAAAGGTATCCAGTCTGGAAGCAGCCTAAGAATCTGTCAGTGTGATGCTATCGGTCCACGTCACGCGTCTACGCAGCGTGCACTTCGAATATTCCATCATTTGCTTTAATTGCTCAAATCTCTTTATTCTGATCATCGATTTCACCTGCTTTTTGTTTTATTGCCTTTGTGGGTTTATAAAGCGGAAAGTAATTGTAATATGTCCGATTAAATCTAAGCTACGAATTGTTTGATTTTTCTTATGATTATTATAACGCAAGTATACATTTTTACACCATTTTTATTGTTCAATCTTAACCATTTATTATGTTTTGGTTGTAGTGAACATAATTACATTAAATTCACCAATAGGTATTGTGTATAAAACAATGCATGCTAATGCAGTTTTTAGACAAAACCTGAACGGTCGAGTAGTGAATAAAAAAGAGATTTTGTGCCGGCCAATAATCAGCACGCATCCGTTTTAATGAGATCCAGAGATTACCAAATGAACAGGCAATGAATGGTACAGGAAGTACCACAAAAGATTCACGTCACCGACCACAAGAATAAATAGGCTATGGGAACTGATGATTAATTAGATTAAACACATTTAAAATACGAATCGATGTTTCCTCTATGCAAGCTAATAGTTCTCACTATTAAAAGTTAGCATAAGAACTCATTTACCTTTTTTTTGTTGCAGCGAGCTACCTTAGCGGAGAAGGAAGTAACGACATTAAAGGAACAGCTTGCCACCACAAGTCCGATTCCCCTACAAGCCACGGGACTTCCAAAAACCAATGGCTCTCACATAGAACCCACCAGAGACCAGGCAACAGACACTAGGTTATCTGAGCGATTTAGTCCAGATATAAAAGAAGAGAAGAGAATATCCCCAGACATTGATGAGGATATAGAGCAAAAGATCGAGATGGCGGCTACAGCGAGGAGTAATAGCAACTCCTCGAGAAGCAGCCCCGTCGTCAACCAGAGCAACAATCTAGAAAATGAGCTCGCTGCAAAAGAAAAAGAGGTAAGATAAAAACAACACCTGAACTTAAAATTAAGCACATTTTAAGGTTTCCTTTGCGAATTGTCATACAATTCTATAATATATATCATATATTAAGAACATATATTCCAATACAATAGTTTATTAAATGACATGCCAATAAAGATAACTATTTCAAAATATATCTTCCCGTATAGAAAAGGATGAGATGTGTCTATGAGGTCACCCGGTTAAATGGCTAGAAAATTACAGTTAAAGGATGCAATAGCCTTGTGGTTAACTGGCTGCGCCCGCGCAACCCATCTCGTATCGAATGTAACATACGATCAATAAATCAATTACATGCGCGGGGGCATCGTTGAATTGGATTTGACAGTTCGCTCGATCTAGGGATGGCTTCAAATAAATGGTTTTCGATAGATTATTATTAGTGGTTCCTATGATTCTCATTGAAATCTATCCTTTAGAAATTGTAAATAATTATAATCAATTAATCGACTATATTTTAAAAACGATGACTCAATTGGTAAAACGATGAGATAGATTTCTAAAAGTTGCAGCTTCGATTCTTGCTCTTTATGTTGAACTTTTAATTCAATATTTATTTAAAAAATAATATACTTTTATTTAATTTTAATCAACTATAAAAGCAAAATTTATTTTACTTAAAGATCATAGGATGCCAAACATACATGCTCATATTAACTTGTTGTTATATAAATATCTGTTCTAGCATAATTAACTTGTTTTCCTCGCTTAAGCTATCGATATCTACTAATAATACATCACTAGAAGGGAACAGGATACGTTCAATGGAATGATTGATCGGCACCGAACGTCGGTAATCCTTGCACTAAATAAATATCAGCTTTGTAGTAAGTACAGACGCTTATTGTAGGTCAATTAAAACGATACGTTTGGTTGGAAATTATTTACGGTCATTGAAATTGGTTTTATTTTTAACGTGTTTGTAATTATCAAAATTAGTTTTTTTCTTCTACATACAATCAATTATAGTTTGTAGACTTATATAATCTTTTTTAAATTATATCTTTCTTATTAAGATCAATTTAAGTTAATCGATATTGTTGTGATCAATCAATATTATCCGACGTGAAGTGATTCAGCATTAAAATCAATTTAGACATTTATTTGGCGTCGGCCACCGCCTACAAGAACAACCGTTGATTCAACTTGAACTGTTGTATCCTGACTATCTTTATTAGAATTAATTTCATTTGCTTGTTTTTATTTTATCTCTAATTTCAAATCAGCATTGAGGCTTGTTAACATATAAGGACCTAGCATATCTCCTAAACATTTATGAACATCTTCAATTACTCTTTCCCTAACTAGTACATTAATGTTAAAAAGAGCTTCAAAATAGTCCAAAACGAATATGTGCAGTCCAGTGAATAAACACGCTGAAACTGAAGTCTTCCCATTCAGGAGCCGTCATTAGTGCATTGAATCGCCGAAATCTGCGTTATAGTGAATTGGAGCCTTTATTTGTTAAACATTCAATGGACTATTTTTAAAAACAGAATTCGTAATGTGAATGAAAAATCTTTACACAAAATCAGTTTAGGCTTCAATGTGAGTGAAGTTCTTTTGAGAAAATTGCTTCAGTGAGTATGTACGTGCGTGTATTGGATATGTTTGAAATTCAATTTTCATTAAAATTCGAATGCATCAAATGAAAACAAATATAGACTTTAATTTGTAAATACATTTTAATACTTAAGTTACAGTCAACAAGTATTTAAACAACAATTTGATTGGGTCTTTAGACAGAGTCAACATTTTTGATTTCTTTCCCTTTTTGAAATGAGTTGTCATAACTTTTCACAAACCCTATCGAAGTGACAAAGTTTCTCTGTGATATTTTTTCCGTTTCCTTTTTCCAGATCTCACTCGATTTTAATTAAGTTGGCATAGAAGGGTTGAAATGTTATTTCTTTTTGATGACAACCGATAAACGATTCAGTTCTAAAACAACTTTTTTGATTATGGCTTCACCAAATTGGTTTTGATTGGGACGCAATTTTCATTTGACTGGACTTTTTCATAATTTTCATTCAAAGTTAAAAATAACATTTGTGATAAGATCAAATATATTTTGGAATATTACATGCAGATAAATAATAATTAAATATAAATTAAAGATAGAGAAGATGGAAATAAAATTTGTTTTTTTTTATAAAATACCAACTTTCAAACACAGGTCATTACCCTACTTAAGATTTGTGCACATAGATGGCGTTGTATTGAACCCCAAAGCGTATATTCTTAATGTCATTCCAACGCGGGACATGAAAGAGTGATGACGCTATTTTTGTGTACCAAAAGGAAAACACTCGAAATTAGTTTATGACGACTGTCTGTCGTTCGATTTATTTTAATTTTGTTATTTTTGGTGCGCACACACATTTCTCTTATTAGGTTTCGGGCGTCGTAAACTTACCGTCGGCTCGACTGGGAATTTCATTTTAATATTTGACGTGATTTACTTGAATATATAATAAGTATTAATAGGAAATATAAAAAAGACGCCTTTCAGTAAAGACTTGTTATATTTTTCTATTAAATTTCAAATTTATTCAGTTTGTCGTCAAACAGAAATGATTCATACACATTTGACATCAATTCAAAGTCTGATTGCCTTTGACCTCATAGACGTCAAACAAGAGAAACGATCATTTAATCGTAGTCAATCAAAGAGAAAGCAACGGATTCGAAACGTCGACAAGAGATGCAATCAGACGCCCCATCAAACACAACCTATCATCTCTGAAATCGCCACGCACGATAATTTAATAACAAAAAACTGAAGAATACTGACGACCGATATCAAACTTTATTCCCAAAGAAATAAGGCGACCAATCATCACTGATCCCCATAATTACACACGAAACATGCGAGCGTACATGAAAGCAAATGTCAAACTCAGATATTTATTTCCAAGTATTGAATACTGGGGTCGGTTTCTCGGAAGATGCGAAGTAAACATCATCATGTCGATGATGAAAGCGATGTGATTCTTTGTACTCAATGCTGATTAGTCTAATTTTAACGCACAAAAAAGTCTATAATTTGGACCTACCGTGACAACGTAGCGTGTAGCGTCGCTGGTAAATTGACTTTTTTCTATCAACTCTATAGGAATTCTCTAATGGTTCAAGAGATTTTGTATAAGACTTTATCATTAACTTACGATCTTTCAGATGCGGGATTGAATATAAACTTACTTACAATTTATTAACGATCGCCTTATGTAAAACGTAAGATAATATGCAAATAATTTCACAATATTAAACAAGAAACGTTCATCCAATGTTGTGATACAGTAAGCGCCTTAATAACCTCATAATTAACTAAAACGAATTCAAGACTCAAACACAACTCAAGTCAGTGTATTTATACACACGAGCGTCGATATTCAGAAGCCAACTCGATAGATTCATAGCAGCCGACATCAAAGGCTCGACATTAATCATAACTCGCATCAATCGCCGGTGAAACAGTTCTGTTTTTATTGTAAATCAGTATTAAAAAGCGACAGCGCGGGCGCATGAATCAAACGAGCGCCTCTAGACGTCAACGTATGCGATAAATTCGTAAAATGTAAACAAAAAAGTTGGTCCCGATTAGACCACCCTGCGGCACACCTGTTGAATCTATTAGCGGGACGCGTCGCTTGCACGCGGAACGCTCATTACATCAAAAGTGTCCACTGCCTTCTAGTGGCAGAAGATTTTTCACTCATATATCAATTGAGGTGATGCGTTAAGCAAAATCATCGCGATCAGCTGAGACAAACGACGCTCCGAGCTCGAGATAACAGATCAAACGAATGCGTTTGAACGCAAATCGTCCGTTGCGTTTCATTTTTAATTTGCCGAACGTAAGTAAAGCACTACAACGCCAAACTAATAAAAGTTATACATCCTACGAAGTGATATTTATGTATGTACTACGTCTGGCTTCCATCTTTTACGATCGTCAACAGTTACATATTTAATGTTCGATGTTTATCAACATTTCTTTCTAATGCAGGTTTTAGTGGAGCAATAAATTATTTATCTTCAAAGACTTGCTTATTTTCGAACTTTTGTTTTTTTTACACAGTAATTCTCGGTTTTACAGCTGACGTCACTACCATCATTAAATTAGCCGTATGAAGTCAATTAACTATGCAACCTGTCAAAATAGCATAGTCAATAATATAAATTAAAAAACACAAATATTTTTTGCTCCCCAAATTAAAACATTAAAATAGATAAGAGATTCGTCAAATATGTGAAGCCGATTAAAATATAATGATATCATGATCGCTTTAGTCACTTGTTAGTCACTTTACATAACTGAGTCAAGCTGAAAAATCTGAACATCTGACACATCGTTCTGAAACAACTTAAATTGCGTCTGATATCTGTGTTAACTATTACGAGTATCACTCTCTGTCTCTACAATTAAAATATTAAATAGATCCATCTTTTGTGTTGCAAGCGAAACAAAATAATCTTTTTCTGAAAGATTTTTCTCTGTTGTATTTCGAGAATGTCTTGTTCAGTAAAATAACACAAACCACATCTGTTACTACTATATTTTGGGATAGCGCTTTTAAAATATATTGAGATAAAGTCATGTATTTGGTTACATCGAAAAGTGTTGAACGTTTGAATCTTGATTTTATAAAAATAAGAGTGTCTAATATTATACACACTACAAATAAAAACATCTTTATACCTTTTATATATGTATACATAAAAAAATATATGTAGATTTATATTATTTTCACTTATTACATATATGTATGGAAAAAATCATCGTTTGGCATATATCCAGTGTTTCAAAGTACATATAACATTATGAAGTGAATCTCTATAAAAGCAATTTATCCTCCTCATAAGCAATCAATACATTAATCATAGTTTAATCAAACGCATCAACGCCTCTCTTGGAACTACTGAGACTATTTATTGTAATATCTAATTAATATTGATAACCTTATCTAATACGAACTCAATACCATTACATGAGGAAACATTAGGAGAATCAGAGCTTAGTGTTTTACTTGCCAAATACAGTTATTAAGAATCATTTAATTCAAATTCGAGAACATTTTGAATTTCTATTACGAGAATGTAAAAGAGATTAAGACACTGTTAAAGTTCTTCAAGAAACTCAAACAGTAGACGAATAAGCGCCGATCGAAATAACAATCACTTCACATATTACACCTCTTATTAGAATACGTACTTCACACGATAATGACGCTTGAAGTTTCCAACGAATTAACCGAAACACTTTCTTCGATCCGTTCCAATAAGAACTAATTTCCGATGACAAGTGTGTCTAATGTGATTGCAATTTTAATTGAAATTGAACTCGATGATAATAGAAGTAAGGTTTAGTTTAGATTGGGGACAAATCATGCACGCTGTCATATGTCGGTGCGCGTTAGTTGGGAGCAAGCAACACGTGTACAGAATATGTCAATTCATTATAAACTTTGTGTAGCGTGGAAGATGATTTGTGACATATTATCGGTATAATGCCCTATCTGTTTCTATGTACCATTAAGGGGTTATTGTGTGATCGACGGAATTCTAAGTAATTGACAATTTTCGTAAGAACATCATAGTGGCATCTTTAATTGGTTTCTTGTTATCTTATCCGTTCTTATTATGTAATTGGTTCTATGTTTAAATTTATTCTAATACATATAACGGTATGTACTATAAAGAAAAATGCTTTTTATTCCTTTTATATCAAAGCTTCCAGAAATCCACCAAATATAATTGCCTCTGCCTAAAACATTATTCATTATTTTTATTGAAATTAATGCAAAAATCAATCAAATCATACTTCCTACCCCCGGCCATTGAATGGTGGTACATTTTTCTTCTCACCCTCGAGTCCTGAGACAATGGGGATGGTTATTAATATTCCGATATAAAAAACAATCTAAACAATAGGTGCTGTTAATTTAGTCATTAAGGATTCATGGGGGGTCCTCTTGGGGGGAAACAGTTGCGAATTTTGTAATAATAGAATCCTTTGATAAATTTTATGGTCCCGATATAGATATTTGCTAGTCATAATTTTTATTTCTCCTTAGTTTGATCGGGATCTTAAATTTCTTTAAGTTGCATAATAATTAGTATATTTTTAGTTATTGAAGTAGACAATAATAAAATTTACTGATAATTTTGACTAAAATACGCTGATAAAAATAAAGGACTTTAAAAAGTGTTCGTAACAAGTTTCTAGAAAGTCAAATTCTTGTACGGCTCAGATTTCCCCCGAGAGTGCCTGAAGCCATAGTCTATAAAGCTAGAATGACTATGATTGATACGCTACTCGACCTATATTGACTGTCAGAAAATGTATTAACATAATAAATCTGACCAAGAACTAATTCCAGGACATATATAGATGTGATCAGCTGCCGGACAAATAAATCATCAATATACATACAATGACATTCGGGAACAAAACAACCGATAATTTTGATACTTTGCATGACAAAAACCCTGACCACGTGTCATAGGGTCCGAACTGGTTCTAACCGGTTACTAATATGACACCATTCAATCGAATTTTACAAAGTTGCCGCAAAGTTTTTATACGTTGCTTATAACTGGTATTCAATTGTAGTCGTTATAGCTATCGCGTAGAGACGGTAACCGTATGACGGGTTAAAGGTTTTATACAACGATTGGTACTCTTATTAATGGACAATAAAAATCTGAATGTCCAGCTGCCCTTAATCGGAGCAAATCTATTGATACGGTATTTTTGTTAAGGGAATTAGATATAGCAGATTTTTTTAATGTTATACTTATGTAATAATATCTGGTTTTAAATTATGCCGCCACTGAGTATGGAATATTGAAGACAAATTGTAAAGCACTGTGGCGAATCACTTTTTTTATTTATTATAAAAGAAAGGAGGATTGTTTCGATACGCCTACCTGTGATCGACAGCCCCAGTAATCGGTAATCACAGACTCAATCAAAGTTTCATGCCCCCGAGCGGAGAGAAAACATAAAAATAATTCAATTAATTTGTATATTTGCGAGTCCTGAAACAAAGGCGTCAAAAGAAACGTCTCGAATAAATTATTCCCTTTTTTTTTCAGCAACTTCATTGTTGAAGATATCGTTAATATTAATTTTTTGACACGGAAACAAACGGATTTTAATATTCGTTTTATTCAACCCTTTGTTATTATAATTTGAGTCGATACCTTTGGAGAGGTCACACTTTGCTTTGACGCGATTTATTGCACAAGTACGGCTCGTTGGTTTGTTTTAGTGTAGTGGGTTCGATTACCGGACTTGACAGACTGTCATTGTATCCGGAGAACTGTTGCGGTCCAGATAAATTGCATCTTGACTATTCATATCCCAATAACCTGGATTTACTCTCATTACCAGTTCAGATTGCGTCATTTGCTAGTTGTTCTATTATAATTATTTCCGCGTTAAAACATGTTTATAAAATACCACAAGATCAATTGATTAAAAACATCGATCTACCCAAAACACGCAAGTCAACGGCCCTCGTTATCGATCCCGGGTCAAATACAAACGTTAATTGAGATATCTATAGTTTATTTAGAAACAACATATTCCCAAACTTTGCTAATTAATGTCTGAATTATTGTCTTCAAATTATCATACGAGTGAAAATAATACTTTAAATATTATTGTATTGTATTTGACCATTGATATTTTTAATATATCTGTGGTAGTTAACAGAAAACTAGGTATTTTTTATAAGAATTCATTTATTACCTTACATTACCTTAAGTACCTTGAAAACTCTAATTTTTTAAGCTAATTTAGTGAGATAAATTAATAAAAAAAAATAAAAAAAATATAGTAAAGTTTGAGAAACTAAAAAAAACAAATCGATCGATACACGTGTAAGTATCAGCAGCTTCTGTATTAGCGGAGATAAGAATTACAATTACACATTCAATAATATTCGGCGTGTCGAGTTGACGTACATCCGGTATGCGACCACACCGACTCTGGTGAGTTTATTTAATAAGACTTTTTTGATTACCTAGAATTAAGTCTAGATTTTTCTGGAAAGTAATCAATCATGACATATTTATTATATTATTATAATGCCACATCCTTTCTATCATTATTACTAATGTTGTGTTTCACTGAAAACATGTATTTGAATTCCAAATTTACACAATGGCTGCACTTACCCCAAAACAAAACATTAATACAGCATCCGTTTAGACGACATTAGGCAATTTACCTAATGTTCCTTCACTGGTTATCAATCGATTCTCTACCCTCATACCCTATGATAAGATTGAATCTCGCTTTGAATTAATTTCTTCCAAAATCGATTCGATTTCGAATGTCTTAAGTGCAAATAAATACAATAGGAATAAAACTTTAAATCTATGTACTTAGAGATACAATTCCTTTGATCGATTATTGTAGTGATAAGGCAAATAATATATTGTATATAGATAGTTCCCAAAGGATAGCACTATCTAATGGTTTGTCGTTAAATTAATGCTACAATTTATGACAGTCGGAATTAGTTGAATGGATCTGCTTTTATTGATAGATGTCTTCTGATACAAAAGGTTTTTGATGTAACCGGTCTAAGTTGATCCGTTGATCGTAACGTTTTTAGGAGCATCATAGTTAAAACAATAGTTGATTTGCTATTGACGTATCATCAACTGCCCAAGAAGAAGTCCAAGCATTGAGCAGGTTTCTCTGTAGCTGCTGCATGTAAACACAAAAGTTTATAAAAGTATGTTTAAATATAATTATATTTGGATGTTTAACTCCCATTTCCTTGGTATGGCATGTTTCAACCAATTGTAAATGGATCAAATTGTTTGTCCGTCGCAAATAATGTAGCCTCCGATAATGAAGGGGACTAATACCTTCGATTATTTATTTAAGACTTTCCTCACCTGAGGCTTTGGACAAAAAAGCGGCAAAATTAATTATTCCGATATTCCGCTTCGTAATTTTAAACCTTATTAGAGTATATTTAATGACAAAAATACTTTGTCTATATAAATTTGTCATCGGTAACGGATTTTACCAGTTTAGGGAAAAAACATTAAGACTGCTTTTCTTCTGTGGGGACTTTAATTTGTTTATTTGACTTTCGGCTTTTCATGAATTTATGAATCAAAAATATGTAATTTCCGAAACAAAAATATGTTGTTGCAAATAACTAAAAATCGCGAACCAACAAACAATACATAAGTCATTTATGATATGTCAAAAGTCATTTTCTAGAAGTCAATATAAAAAGAACAAATACTTGAAATCAAGGTTTAAATAAAGTTAATAAAGCGAGCAATAGGCCGCCATGTTCTGAGGCGAGGCCGAGGCGAACCGATACAATTAAAGAGGAAAACAAGGAGTTGTAAGTACTAATGCTAAGACGAATGTTGCGGAAAATCGAACCCCCTACCCCCCGTCTGCAGGGACGTCTGATTTACGATACACCCCTCGGGTGCTTTTTTAATTTTAATCATTGTTTTATTAATAAAATCCTTTGAAATATGCTGGACGCATACTTTGTCTGAATTATTTCCGATTGGCGTGCGATAAGTAATTTTTTTGACTGTTATAAAACTGGAGCCTTTTATAGGGTGTGGAAAAAAAATGTCTGCTACTATTAAAACTATATATTAATGAAACGTTCAGAAAATATCAAAGGAGTTTATCTATTCTTATATATTCTTCCGTTCCCTCATCTAATAATACAATTAATTCCCATACCATGCCTACTTATAAATTTCTTCAACCCTTATTGCAGCCCCTCTGCATGATCTCGAGGAGGCGCTTTGTAACTGTCAGATAAATGAGATTCAATTGGACATGTTTCTAAATCAGTTGCAGCATCACAAATTTATGATTTTGTTTTTTGCGGTTGATCATATTGATGTTGTTGACGCCTCTTTAGTAAGACGCCATTACTGGATATATTTACCTGACACCATAAGTGTCGTGTTTCCTCGATACAATTTGTAATTGCTTTTCCGATTCTAAGCTCGTAGCTTTTCTCGAAACAAAACACAGTTTCTTATAAACAAATCTATAATCTAATATTAAAATGTCATAGTAAATTATATTTGTTATATTTCATAAAGTTTATGTCTAAGGTTGGAAAAACCGGCGAATAATAGTACATAGATATTTTAACGGTTTCTTGTACATTGTGCGGGTCAATTATAATCGGGCGGTTTATTCGATAATTCGCGCCACCCTCCTTACAGATGGTTAACTGTTTTAAATATGGCCGCCCATTTTAAAGTGACGTCACAATCCTTAAAATAGGTACATTGAATTGATTTAGTAATAAATGAAACGTGAACGAACGTGTTTTGTTTTTTCAGGTAATAACGGTTTGAGTAAGTTTTGGGAACAATAAATCAACACTGAACCATATCTTCATTTCAACATTTCATTACATTAAACCTCGGATTAAAAAGTTTATAATCGAAGCTTCTGTATCAAAGCTAAAGAGAAAACAATTGACAGAAACACTTAGCAATCACTGGTACTTAATGGTTCGAATTTGTCAATACCTCGATTGTCTAAAGTACCTCATTAATACAGATAATCTTAAACGTCAAAGCACTTGAATTCCCGCCACTATTAAAAGCTTCCATTTTTAAGAAGTCCGTATCGACTGTCACAGATAACATATTGGACACGGTATCGTAATTCTCTAAGTACTATTCCATTAATTTATCAATATTAAATTCTATTACGATTGTAATAATTACAAACTGTAATGTATATTTTTGTATTCGACACAGCCATTCCATTTTCCAAACGATAAACTGTCAATAAAAGAAAACGTAAAGCAAGCATCTGCATATTCCCGCCATTAAATAAAAAAATACTATAACAAATTAATAACCCGTTGAAAACTGAAGTATTTTGCTTCGTTTTATGCGTTCCGGTATGACTGTTTCGCAAGGAGTTATCGATTTCGCATTATTTTGTACTGTCATTAATAATTTTAATTAATTACGCGTGGGGTGTGTTTATAGAGCTGGCTATTGTCAGTACATCATGTGCGATGATTTATGCGCCGTCTTCGAACATGCCTTACGTTATCTTCTGTCGCCTCATTGATTTTTGATGACATTGATGTTTTACTAAACAGTACTACCAATATTACGAAATTTTAATTTTAAACAGCTTCTAAAACTAATATTTGCGAACGCACTACCCATATACATTTGATTAATTAGTCGCATTTATTAGTAATATTTCAACTCCAAACATGAATAGGGGTAAGGGGTTAGTTTATGCATGTCATTAATAATATTTTTAATTTTTATTATGTATTGAAATAATCGTATCTTTTGAAAACATATTTCTATCAATGAACTATTCTCAATTAAAGATAAATCGTAAGGTAATCTTTAGTTTCGTTTATAAAGGTTATTTATGTTTGAATTCGATATGAAGGTAATAAGTCAGTCTGCCGTGCTGTATAGGCTGAGGATAACAATCACTAATTGCACTGCCGAAATACGAGACGGGAAACGAAAATTTTAGTGTGAAAACTACAGACAATTCCGTGTCAAATACAACGTTCCTCGGTCACGCGAACCGCTTTCCAGCAGCGAACACAGCACCGCCACTGACTGAGCCGACACAGGACTCGCAACACTGTGTCAATTGTGCTGTGGCGGTATATTAATGTTATCAGCGCCATTTTGAATCCGCTAAATAATCGGCCTTATCGCCTGACACTGTACAATAAAAGTGAATTACAAACTTGTTAGTTTTTGTTTAAATTGATGCCGCTGAAGGGTTAAGACCTACTTCCGGACGGAGTCTGGTTTGATCGCATTTTATAGACGAGTAGTCTTTGTACTTAAATAATACTGGGTTTTTTATATCAGTTAAGAAAATAATCGATGTCCGGCTAAGTTATATACATTTGATTTTATCAGCGGCACCCTTTTGCAATATTTTAAGCAACCCTTCACGATCGCACCCTTAGCTGAGATCAATCGATGTCTGTCCACCCCCTATTATTTACTGATTTCTGTCTTACATACTCGTCAATTAGTAGGAGTGCGTGCTGAGAGCCGTACAAAACATACAGATGACACGAAGTTTATCTCACTTTAAAAAATATATCTTTATTTCCGTTTAAATATGTTCTAAGTTTAAATATGTTCTGCTTTTGAAGTCAAATAATATTTACACGTAAACAAAAAAAAAGTTAAAGTCAATAATAAATGCACGCATTTGAAAATTTGTTACCAAGACAAAAAAATATCCATAATCTTATTAACTTCTAGATAAAAGTTGCTTATATTCTGTACAGATATATACATAACATAAGTATATAATTTTTAAGTTGATTATGTGTATGTGTCTCCGATGACCCCTTGTCGTGAAAGGGCTACATTGTATATGAGAAAGATTCGATACGATGGGGTTCGATCATGATTTTTGAACCCCAATCTCAAAATTTGGTCCCCGGGGCTTAAACCCTTACATACAAGAATGCACATTGCATCTGAATTATATATTAGTTAAACTACCCTTGAGGGTAGCTAATTAAAATACATTATATACATAAAGAACAATAATTTATATAACAATACATAGTCAAAATTATTTTTGTCTATAAACCCGTATATGTTAAAATCATAGTCTTACAATAAATATTTATAATAAAGAAAAAACAATCCATGGAATAGACAAAGTAAAGGAATCAGTTTTAGCCCGAAAATATAAAAAAAAAACAAAAACATTCTGGCACGCAATACCTCAAACGAATCGAATATATACAGTCATAATCACGCAGTCGGTCTCTAATACCCTTTTGTATAGAATTAACCCTTTGGTACAAGGTGAACAACCCGGGTAAAAAGGACCCTTCTTAAAACACGCTTGAGTTACAAAATTGTAGCGATTTCTTTAAATTCTAATTTGGTAAGAAAATACCGACAAATTCCTTTTAATAAACAGGTCATTTAAAGTGAAATCAGTCGAAATTAACGTTCTAAATACAAAAGTAGATCATCGAAAAAATACTTCTGCCCTAAATAGTATCACTCAACTATAAAAAAATTTTTAAATCTTATTTAAGTACTCAATATTTTTTTAGACATGACAATTACATCTGTCAAATCTCATCACTTCCCCCCACCACCAGCCCTGAGGCATCAAGCGTGCCATCGAATATTCATATCTATACTTTTTATATTCCTTCATTAATATTTGGATCAAAGCCAAATTACCTCAACGCGAACGTTTATTAGTTCTAACATAATTTTATTTTATATTTCAAACATACATTTCTGTGGTCTGTATTATTTTGTTAAAACAAAGCTAACCAAAGTTCTCGTCCCTCTGTCAAAAAATCTGAAGTGGCTTATTATATTATCGAGAAAAATTATCTGAAAAGGTTACTCATTTTAATTGTCAAACAGTAAAGTATATTTGATGACAAAACCAACACGGTAATTAAAAAAAAGAAACAAAAATAAATAACAACCTCAGTCACTTATTCCGCGCTGTCACTCTGAACTTTGACAGTCTATTAATGATGGCTGACGTCTCAGACACCAACGCCATCTATACTCTCGCTGTCGTTGCCAATTCGATTCCACTTCCCGTCAATCAAACCAAAATAGATGTTTGAACAAAATTTGTTCGCTACTCATTTGTTAATTTCTTGTCTTGACAGTTGGCATTAATTTGAATGTTTTTGCTGACGAATTAGAAAATAATTTTGGCTGTAGGTTTTTCAAATGAGCACTTCACTTTCCAATTGAAATTATATCCTACAAAACAATAAAGGAGCAGATTTGATAAATTTAATTAGAACAAAATATCCAATTACATACAGTTCCGCAGAAATGATTCACATTAGAAACGAACCTACGGTATATCCCAATAGTTTTAGGTTTCAAAATTAATTAAATTATAATTAAATTATATTCCAAATTTATTTCCAAACGTTTTAGATGATGACATAACGTCGTATTTTTTATAATTTATACAAGAAAGCGGAAGATAGGTACACAAAAGGTCGCTGGTTGTGATAGCTCATAGCCAAGAGTAAATTAATTCGGAAGTTTGCAAACAAAAAATAAATGGATCACGTTGAAAACAATAAGACGTGAATTATATGAAAGGAAACCTCACATCCTCGGAATATCGCTCATTAATTATTCTGTGCCATCGAGCGTGGAATGATTCGTATTTATAATAAGTAGGAATAATAGAACTCGTGCTGAAGAATGTACAAGACGCTTAATATCTTCTACATCCAAAGCACTATTTTTAAGTCATTAAAAAAAAATGTCAAAATATCAAATCTTTGGCTTTACATGTTCTATACCTACAGCACTTTAAAAATGTTGATATAAAAAAAATATTCTATGCCTTAAATATGAAATTCCTTATCAAGAAACGTACGAGTGCACACTTTTAACGAGTCTTATGAATATTTATAAACTAAATGTGTATATTATTCAACGCGTCTGTGTGCGGGACTTAATAACAGATATTCAATCAAAATCAACCCCTTCCCAGTCCGATATCTTTTGGCTGATGCGTCTCCCCTTGTGCGTTTTGTTTTATAATGGCCGATGTTGTGTAGATGATATATTTGAGAGTTTTCTTTGTAGTTTAACTCAAATCAATAATAATATATAAATTTTATTTCATTTTTTAAAAGGTGCATTGTGTGTTAAATAATGAAATGAAAATAACTATAATCTGTACAACCATTTTCACTTATTACAAAACAACTGGGTATTACGAGTAATATAACAAACTGTTATTACTATTGAAAAGAAGTCGATCTTAGATTACGGGGTCGAAAGGGGATCGAGGTCATTAGCATATGAAATAAATTTTACCTTTGTTAAGAAACTATTAGCACAAAAAAATTCGATCGATGTACATACGGCCTTAAACCGCATTAAAGATGTAAAAATTTCGCACGCTGTATAATAATAATTATATCTTCAATGTAATTAAAAAAAATAGGGACTCATCTGAATGTCTCTACACGATCAATTAAGTCAGAACATAGATTCAAAAACAAAGGTACGGCCAGACAGATAAAAAAAAGTATTTAAAATATTATGCATCTGTGAATCGGAGCATTTAGACAGTATCGCTTGTGAAGCGGGCGTAAATCTTGTGGTGTGAGGCAGTCTGGACCTAACTGCCATGTTTATGTATAGATATTTAAAATATTCCCTTTGATACGGATGATAATTTCGTTCGCAAAGCACCGTCAGCAGTTATATAGGTATACAGAACTTTTTTAAATACAAATCCTCAAATATTCTCAGAAGGTGGCAGTGAAAACAAATACGCAAAAATATCAAACTTCCAACAGCTAATTTGAATTCCGAACGCACCAGTTCAGAAATTAATAACCGTTGACACGAGATTGAAACGTCGAACAATACATCGACAGAAGTCTGCAAACTTTTTCCGGGTCGTTTGTGAGTCGTCTTCAGTGCGCTTTGTTGGCAATCATGTGTTGTAAGGATGCTGTCCTCTGCCGACCGTACTCTGATATCTGAAGCGCTTTGATTCCAACTTTTAAGCGTACAGTTTTGACGTTCTATATTGCGTTCTCATGTATGTTTAATACGATATTTGTTTCGCGACTTGCTATTGGATTTAGAATTTCATAACGAATCCTAAGTGCTTGCGACGTTTGTCTTGTCCCTTGTCGACTATTTTCAAACATTGCCAAACTGTTTTAAGTATTCACTTGTATAACTTGGGAGACAGCAATATACATTTTGCTAAAGTCATTTTTGTATTTCGAATTTCTTTTATTGTTTGTGGATTCGTATCTCGTAATACCAAAATGTTGGTCTAATAAATGTAATAGAAGCATAAAAATGTAACAGCGATCAAGCCAATAACACTCAGTTTCTAGTTATACCCATTGTGTTCCACCCCACACCGGCGACCCTCCGAGAAAAAATAATAAATTATTTTAGTTAGTATGCAAATAAGCAGCCGATATTTTAAGCTACACCCCATTGGGATCGCGTATTTTTTATAAATATTTCTCTATTCTCTATGGATTTTAGGACACATAGTGCTGGTTGACAAGACTCATTTAATAAAAAAATATGGTTTAACGTTCGAAATTTGAATTCGAGTTCGCTCAAATATGACCCTTCAATATTAATCTAGATCTTAGCTGTGTTAGTGAGATTTGTTTGTGTGCGGGCAATGATATTTAATTCGAAGGGTAGGACTTCTCATCGATTTTAATTTTATGCGCGCATCCCGTCTCGGTGTGTATTATTTGTTTTTTATGTAAATACATTCTCATCTCTTAGCGACGAGTGGTTGCGTTCTTTTTTAAAATTTTAGACACGTTCCGAATTGTATTATGAATTTCGAATTTAAATTAATGCGAATTGAATTTAAGCTAAATGTGAATTGAAAAGTCGATAACTAGAAAGAGATAGATTATTAATTTAAATTTCGAATACTTCTAAATTAAAACGACATTAGATATAATTGCCAATATCCTTGAAATATAATTACAAACATGGTGATTATTAATAAAGCATCCAATATATAGTACATGTGTCATTAAGAGGAATATACACGATACCTTTCGATATTTCAACACCCTTATAATATGGCTCCCGCAAAATTAATATAGCCGAGAGCAACGTCAAAAATCATTATATTTTATGAGCGGACAAAATAAATGGCGCTTGCTTATACGTACAGTAAAGTTTATATTCAAATTTCACTCAGTCCGTCGGTCCGGCATCTCCAAGGATCAATTTACATATTTTCACAGGTTTCGACGATTTCATTTAACGATATAAACTATCAGTATAGAAATATATGAGAAAATTAATTAAAAATGGAAGCATTTTATTTATTGACAGTAGGTACAAAAGGTAAATTATTTTAGAACGCAAGTCGGTGTACCATAGAGCAAAGGTAACATTTTTAATTACGCGCCCACAGACAAACGTAAGAATTATTTACGAACGCTCTGTGTTTTCTAATTACACGTGTGTTCTTAACAATGAAAATTCCAATTATTTCTCTGGTAACGACACACTAAATATCGCAACAAAGAATGAGTTGAATATGAAAACATTTGCATTGGAACCACAAATTAAATTTCGGAAAGTAAAACGAAATTCTAACATTGTTGTATATTTCAATACCGAGAAACTTCGCTCGTATCGGTACAATAATATTTTATCATTATTATTGTTTTCAAACACGTGCACGATTCTGTTAACATATAATTTCGAATTTATTTGAATTTGGAATGCTTAATAAATTCCAAATTCGAAATTATTTAAAAATGCTCAATCCAATCACAATACCAACACAATCAAACTAAATAAGCATATTTCATAAACAAAGTGGTAAACCACGTACGAAACTAGAAAATGAATTCCCAGTCGAATTGGAAACATTAATATTACAAAATTTGATTATCCCATAAAAGACTGTACCATAAAACTGTAGTTGCTGTAGTGTGCAACGAACGTACGAATTAGGAACCCTTTTGATCGTCTCCCTCCCCCTCCTACCTCTTCATTCATTTTCATAATAAAATCGTAACAAACGGGCCAGGTAACGAAATATGGAGAACGAACGGAAATTTATGAGGACGCGATATGATTTATCTGCCGATTTTAGTCATCTAAGAGATAAATGTAACTAGAGTACTGTTCATAAATCTTTATCAGCTGTATTTGTAGAATGAATCTATAAGATTTTTCGAGAATGTTCTAGAATAATCTAGAACAATGTCAATCTATAGTAAATATATTATTAATAACAATAGCCCACTCCATAGCACACGACACAGGAGAGTCCAATCAATCTGTCTGTATGAGATACAAGCTTCTAAAATCTAACTATTGTTCACGAATAGGAAATTTCCATTTGGATTTATTCATTTGTCTAACTATTGTCGGGTGCCTTTCGCATTGAGGAGACGCATCTAGCTTTCTTACCCGTCTATGCCTGCTATACAGATATAATAATAATAAATGGTTTGTTCAATTTCATTTATTTAATCAATATCGGTTAATAGATTAATCCCGTTCCGTAAAGCGCAAAGCGGCCATTGTAATAATAAATTTAACAGCGAAATACCGATAAGAATCGTCTCTCACAGACGCAATTTTCATAGATATGGCTCAATTAACAATCGGTTTCAATCGCGAAGACGTTGTATAATAAACTGCCTCCTCGGGGTGGCTTGAGGCAATCATATTTCTATTTGGAATATTGTGGTGTCAATTTCGTACTGAAGTGAGAATATGAAAACCGGTGGCTCATATTGTATATTAATTTGCTCGATCGAATCTTGTATCGTCACCCCAAGGAAACGGTGGATTTTATTACTTTCATCACAATTTTTAACATTTCCAAAATCAAATTAAAAACACCCTTGACAAAATTCAATAAACAAGCCACAAGTACCAATAACAAGGTCACAATAAAAAAACGCACAATGGATTATATCGAATTGTGGCGACGTCAACATTCGGCATATTGAAAAAACGCCACCCCTCGATACCAATCTATCAATAATCCACAATATCGAGGCGTGATCAATTGATCAATAAATAGTAAAAAACTTATTATTCTCCCCTCGATAATCGGCCGATGATTACTGATCGGCCGCGGTTCAATGTTTGGATATCCTATTCAAATGTCACATTTAATTTTGTTTATTTTGATTTTTAACGTCGATTGTGTATCAATTGTGACCGTTTAAATTTGTTGACATTTCAATATAAGCGTTCTATATTCGAATAAGCGTTCTATTTTCGAATTTATAAATATGAGTTTCTTATTGGTTTATTATTAAGATTGCTGTAACTCTTGCTTCTATGTTATGGTAAGTGTTTTATACATATATATATATAATTTCACGGAGATGTTAAGATAGATTTTCTAATAGCATTTTGATTCGTCAACATCCAATCCGCATGTACTTAATTACACTCAACAAATACAATAGCATCGATATATAGGCATACTTCTAAAGACGGGGGTGGTAGGGGGAGATAGAAATCGTATGTTTTCGGATTAATTCGTTCGTAAAATCGTCTCCACCGATAAGAATGGCAACTGCTGTGTACTAATTGAATCTACAATTGCGACGGGATGTCTGATTTCATTACAAGAAGATGTGTGAGTGCGGGGTGGAGATAAGCATGTATTGATACATTAACGCTTCCAAGAACGTAAAAATATTTGCTATTCGGAGAATTTTCTCTCATAATATATGTAGGAAAAGTTATGGTTTAGCTGAAATAATATGGCGGAAAAAATCAATACGCAAAGTAAGAATATTCATGAGGCATTTGAAGTTTCTTCAAAACAACACGACGGGGGCGAAAATGTGTATTGTTTCAGAATAATGGTATTTATATGCTACATTGGTTTCAAGGGAAATCACTCTCTGAATCGTCCATAACGTCTGTATCAGTCTCTTCGCTGGAGCGACTCCAAACGTCCTATCCGCCAACGTAGAGAGCGTCTTTTACGACATTGTACTTCCTAATGCGGTTCGTGAATTCGATATTACTTAAGCTCGTATTGAAATTTGGAGAAGGGGGGGCGTCGAAGATTTGGTAGAATATTAAACATTCACGTTTATTAGTTTGTCCTCGGTGAGCGTATTTGGAAGTCTAAACGGGGTAGTTTTCGATGGGAAACTTGGAAAGTGTGTTAACGAGTCCGCCCTTACCGAATGTAGTTTATTTTACTAATGGGGATTACATTTAGTCGATTATGTAGCTGTTACTAACTTTGTTTTAGCAAAAACTTTAGTAAGTTAAGCAACAAAATCTATTTGAGATTTAAACTTTCTGTTATCAAGAAAACTATTGAAAATGTCCCGGACTACAAACATTAAAACCGGCAACAAACTCAAAACAAACGCTGTAAATACTAACGGGATAATAATAAGTCACTGATCTATATCAAAGGCGCCAATACGTCGGAAAAAGATATGAATGAGCGGCGTATGAAAAAGCTAGAAGAAAATTGGTATCGTGTGATCTACTTTTTATACAGATAAGTAAAGGGACCGCCCCACAAAGGCAGCTATCGGAAGGAAAACGAAAGGGTAATGCGGGCATAAGATGCGCATCGTCACACACGGCCTAATCACGACTCCCCCCCACCCTCCTCCCCAACTTTTGCATATTGCCCAAAGTGCCCACGCTTCCCCAGATAGGGTGTACATTTTTGCTAGCGGGATAATTCTTTACCGCATTTGATACATCCATTGCCATTCGATTTTCGTTTTTGTTGCGTCATAATAAGCTTGTCAGTGATTTTTGCGACGTTATGGGACACCATATCTGCGGGATGATTCTTACGCAGGTTGCGAGTGGCAAAGCGGTATTTGTTCGATTTTCATCCTTATCCCTTTGATTTAAGAGAGAATGTCATATTTGAGTTGGTTGTTGTTGTTTTTAGAGTAAGGGTGCTATGACGTTTGAGGGATGCGTCTTAATTGTGAGCGTGTTCTGTTCTAGTATTGATTTTTTAATGTGTGTCTCGTCTGTAACTGTTCTTTGGTGCAGACTGCTCGCTCCACTCAGTTACAAAAACTTGATTATCTTGATTTTTAAAGGTTTCTATCTCAGTAGTTAATGATATCAATATACATATTAAATAATTAGTTATTGTATGTAAATAGCATAATTAAAGCAGTTCTAAGAATTATAAAATAAAAAAAACCAGTTTCATTACTTCTAGAGAACGCTAACCCACATCATAGTAATTAATGTCAATTTTATTTATAATTATGGCGGCAAAATGAGAATTTGTATGAAAAAAATGATTTTGCTCGTAGGCCGCCGACTTCAACGTTAGTGTCAACATGCCTCAAGAATTCGCCGGACTGGAATGATAACTATGGCGGTCTCCTTTCTAGCATGTAATTATATCGCAAGCAATAATATACGTTAAAAGGAGCTCATAATTTGAGTGCCATTTTGTTTGGTCATTAGGAACTGTTGGCGTAATTGGTTAGTACTATCCAATCAAGAAAGAATCTCGGTGAAAGACTGTTTATTGTTCTATTTTTAGTTTACGAGAAATAGTCAACCGTCCTGTTACAATCAGTTCAATTACATATACAAACATACAATATGCAAGAAACATTCAATGCATTTCAGTTAAATTGAATGTTCCAATGAACATAATATCGTTTTCCATTCTCTTTATCTTGTCATATTATTTGCTTACGAAGCTTGCATAGGGGTTCATATATTGTTCTAGATATGGCTTGATCGTAGATACAAGTGCTGCTGACAAATAGGAATTAATATAAGAAATAGTTTATATCTATGAGATTCTTCAGTCTGGTAAATTAACTATCGTTATAAACCTAGTAAAGTAATATAATAGTAAATGAGTCATATCCAGCACACGTATATCAACAACTGTTCCCCCTTCTTCCCCCTTCTTCCTTACTATTTGCACAACTCCTTAATGCTTTATTTCGTCTATTTGTTCAGTCTAATTAGAAAACTCCGACTAATTACTAATATCGAATTTTGTCGCTTTTGTCGTTTGTTTACTTCTTTTATTATGAGCTTAATTTTTTTAACCAAAAATATATTTTTAAAGACTTAAGATAGAAAGGATAAATGATACATTTATATCTAAAAACAATATACAATTTTGTTTGTCATACAAAGACGAAGTTGTTCTTATCCGGAAGTCGACCACATTTCAAACAATATGAAATTTAGTAAAGTTTAAATCAAATTATTAAACTGTTTTTTTTTTATTAAATGATAGTTGTTACTATTGTAATTAGTAACTACGATATAACTAGAATTAGCTCGAACCGCGATAACACCGTAGCGATAAATACTAACCAAAGCTGAATTAAAATAATTATCTAGATTGCAGTTAATCTGGAACTTCTGAATCAGCAGTATTGTACTCGGATCGGTCAGTAAAAATAATTAAATTATTTACAAGTGTATCTTATAATATACAAGAATAATAAAATGCTTTTTATTGAATATTTCGAACAAAGGATAGAACTGCTTTAATTGAGATATAAATTACATTCGCCCAAAGTACAGTCGAATAGACAATAAACATGTCAAAAAGCCAAAATAGCTAAGAACGGAGCGAATTGCAGTTTTTAATTGCACTAAATAACTATATTTTATAGTTGGAACTCTTTTTTCATAGCCGTTAGTCAAAATAATCTAGCCCAGATATCTTTAAACACCCACAATGATGTATGTGCTCGCGAAGGAAAATTTTCGCATTTCTTTTCCTTTTAATCCCAAATGCAATGGCGTGCTGAATTCGCGTGTTTTTGCTGACGTGTAAGGCAACTTGTAACTGACCAAATTGGATCCTTTTTGATGTTATTTATTACACCAAATGATCACCTACTATCTACTGAGTAACTCAACTTCGCATGGTTAGACTAATTATACAGTCTTGATGTGTTTTTTATTTTGTCTAACCAAAGAGTTTGAATAAAATTCAATAATGAAAATGTAATTCGCACATCGACTAATCGAACACTAATATAAAGTTATAACCGAAACAAAGGCTACAAGCTAAACATAGTTTCAATTTAGTTTTATTACTGAAACGATAGACAAGTAATAAATGAGCTTCCGCAACTTATAATTGCTTCATTTCGTTGTCTGACTCAAAACTACAGACAATTGCATTCCGACTGTCTATGGAAGCTCGATTTTCGTATCGGCTCATGTCGAAAACAACAGGCAAACCAAAAAATCAAAGAACATCAGCTGTCAGCGATGGAAACTAATCGCTGAACCTACTAATGGCTCTTGTCAATTCCTTTCAAACACGAAATCCGAGCGCAACAACAAAAGTGCATAGAGAAACTTCCCGCCAATTTAGCTGTCAACATCAAATATGATATTTGCAGATTAAAAATAAAAAATAAATGAATTGTTTATACAATTATAAATAGGCGTCGAGAGATCCGTGTCGGCAAATTTTTATCACACGAGGCTTTCCGATCACGCATGTCTGATTGATAATCGTGACGTCTATTGTCAATCAAACCGCTCGTTTTATAAAAGCACCGCAACAATTGTTGTGAATATTTATGGAATGTCACCGATGTCGTGACAATCCACTAAATGGCTGATAAATTTATGCATTTTAAGTCCGGTAGATACCTCGCTGTCACTCCGCGAACTCGTCATAATTCGAATGAAATGTAAAGCGAATAGGCCAAAATCTCGTTTCGAGATTCGAAACTCGTGTCCGACTGTTCAATCATTCACGTCATTTATCATTTTTCCCCGAAATGAAACTCGCTTCAAACTATACAGTAGCTGCGATAGATGTTCCAAAAAGAAAACGGTTAATTTCCATCCGTAGAAGCTATCCAAACGTCTTTTTTGCTCGGCAGTTGGTATTGCTCGGTAGATGTCGGCGCCGGGAAGGGGTCGAGGAGCGTTCGTATTTTGCTGGCTAATAACGGTTTCCCGCCAATTCTCATGTTTGACCAGTTTGACAGATCGCCGACATGGATTCCACTTTGTGACAGCAAAATGGCGTATTATGCGTTTTTTATTCGCTCTCTTGTCTTTCATCACTTCTTTTGTGATTGAAACCTGTACAAATTTATGACGATGGATTGTCAGGGGCTGAATTGGTTGAGTTTTGTTACTTTATTAGATTCTCTGTCTATTGGCATTGACGTTCTCTCATATTTTCCTATTTCTGATCACATTTCTTTTTCTTTCATCGTGAAAGTTAATATGAAAATGTCGATCTGACAAAACACATTCAAGGTTGTTTATTTCTTTTGAAAGAGACGTAACAAGCCTTTGTAAAATGTTCTAATGGTTATATATAACAACTAATATTAATACAATGTTATATATAAATGAATTTGTAATATATTATGTTGGTTTATTCGTCTGATGATCGCAAATACAACGAAATATCGTACTTACTGACAGAAATCGTAAAAACGAGCAAATGACCTCTCATCGAGATATTGCGTTTAATATCTACTCAATGAATCCTTCCCTGTCCACTTTTTGTTGCTAACTTTTTCTGGAAACGTTTCTGTAAAAGCAAATTAAAATCTATTATTATGTATATTTTAAAAGGTAATGTTTTCATTACATAATCCATTTGAAACTATTGAACCAGTACGATCTTAAATACATTGTTGACGAAACTAACCAGCAATTTAGCTGTAACAGCGATTATTTTATCAAATTGAAATTATTTCTTACACAGTCACAAATATGATAAAGATACACGATAATACAGATAGACGTAATTCAGGATAGGATATTAATCCAACCTTATTACCTTTAAATACAGTTTAAAGTGTGTTTACGAGATCGAAGCAGACACGTGTCCGATGCGATAAGAAGCCGGAGACAGAAATTTATAGCTTGTTCTCTTGTTTTGCATTTCACAAGCCTTATATTTTAAAACAAGCTATTATTGTTATTCTAATTTACAATATAACACAACTTAAAGAACTAAACAGCATGTGTGCTATAGTTACGTCGGATATGTAAATCAAATCAAAATTTTAACGATTTAAATTAAATTTATGAAGCATAATAATTACAAGTAATTTTCTCCTTATTACTACTACGTGCTAAACACTACGGTCTGTTGGTCACAGGAATCGTCCAAAAATGGGATTCGTAATCACACAGAGGCGTCCAAAAAGACAGCAATTTAACTAAAAAGCCTTCAATAAAAACCTGTAACTGTGATGGTTGCGGTCGAAAACATAATTGTCCATAGTAATGATTGTAGGTAATTGTCGAGGGTTGCCCTTTAACCCTTTGCGAAGAAGCCCTTTCTGGTCCAAGTTACAGGCGTGAGCAGGAACTGAGTTCCGATCAACGTACAAACATCAAATAATATTTATAGAACCAATGAATAATTTAATTATATCGACAGTTCCAAAACCATTTGGTCTGTGATTTTTTTTTTTTGCAAAATGAAGTTATACATATATTTGGAATCAGTGACTTTTTCTGGTATTTAACTCCATTACGATAAAAAACAAAGTCGCTTAGAACGAATAGTTCTAGAATCGTCGATACATAGCAGTTATATAGAATATTTTATTAAATATTCAATACCAAAATGTTTTTAATTTCTTCATACGAGTCATATATCGCTAACGCTACCGCTTGTATCTTACTCCGCCGGTGTAATGGCGGTCAACGAGGAGAATTAAGACAATAATTACTCGCGGTTCTGTCCGGACATTCGTTACGGATAATACTTTTTTACTATCACAATGTGTGTTTACAGGCTTTTAATAGGATTAGTTTTGTTTTTGAATTTACTCAAAAACCCCTAAAAACTATAATACAATTTCCAATGGAGGAATATGTATTTCGTATTTCCTTCTCTACTTGTAAAAAATATATAATAAAAACTTATAAATATTTAATATAAATACAATTTGGCATTTTTATTTTTATATAAGGATAATTATTTTATAAATATGATAATTTATATACAGGAATTGGAGGTTATTATGACTTATATTTTAATTAAATAATCATTATAATAAATCAAGGTAATTATATTTCTACCGAAAAATTTATTGCGGGATACAAAAAAATACAAGCAGAAAGTACTGCTATACCTATTGCTCAGTAGTTTGACTGGCTTTACGAATTTTAACCGGATTTAGGTTTGATTTTGTTAATATAGTTAGTTATGATTATCTCCCATATAATTGGCCTTCATATTTTATTTAATTATTTTTTAAATTTCAAGGTTTCGTCGTAATATTTACTGAAGTATTTGTCACTCATACACTAAAGATATACATGTCAAGGCAGTAAATAGCGCAAGCGATTTAGACCTTTATTTCAAAGAAATATACTCGTCTATATTTGATAATTGATAAAACATTTAAAATTCTGATTCATTATTATCTTGTCTATCAGGCATCAGCAAAACAACTATTAAATATCACGTCAATCTAAAATAAACCGTATGTTATGTGACCGAAGATTTACTTTTATATATTTACTAAATTCATTGCTTTATACATTTATTATTGTTATAAACCTCATTATAAAAAAGATTAATAGAATTCATTATACGCAATCCGAAATTTTACTTATGAAATATCATCAGCAAGAAAATCACAGAGACATACATACAGTAGATAGATAGAGTACTCGATTAATCGGCCCTCAGTTATCCGGATTCTCGATTATCCGGACCAGATTATATTAGGGCGAAGATAATTAAAAATTACAGCCATTTTTACGACATGTGTGTTCGAATATCCTTAGCCTCATATTAAACACCTACAAGTCGGTTTTTGGTAAAACATATTAGTTTTTTTTTTAACTTATAACATTATTAACTACATATGCATAAACCTGTGTTTTTTCATACATTCGATTATCCGGATTTTCGATTATCCGAATGCCTTACAACAACTAGTCCGGATAATGGAGTTTCTTTAAGAAACAATTTTAAAACAATACAAGGACTTACCTCAGTATTGATTAGCATAGAAGGAAGTTGTATCTTCCGCTGATAGCATCTCCACGGTCCAGCGAGTCTGCTATTGACGTACTCAAGGTCAGGTACCTCTGATTTAAAATATTTCCTTTTAAATATTATTATTGTGTAAAATATTATGCTTTTATGCTCAATATTTTTTTTTTTTTAATGTTGGATATACATATATATATATATATATATATAATAATATACTCATACGTTGGTCATCCCATGTGTAAGTGCAACATGTTATTAACCGACCTTCAGCAGATCATTCGTTGCTCAACCGTGTCTGAAATATCCAATTTTCTATAATTTACAATATTTTTACTATTGTTCTTCTCAAATAATCTTAGTAGGTACCATTAAGTTTTATCAGCTTGTTTTTTAAAACCAAATTCAGAGAAAAGTACACTAAATCAAAATTATTTACACATTTTATCTAATCTCTAAATTGGGAACGAACGTCATCCTTTGACAGCCTAAAATAAAAGATAAGAAAATATCAATTTATAATCTGTTACATCTGATAAGTCAGCAATATGGCCGCCCACTTTCAACCAATCAGGAACCTGAGTTAATCAAATAAACTATATATCAATTAATAAAATAATCACTAAATAAACTAATAATGTTTATAACGCCTTTATTTTATGATTATATTTTTATATTTGTAATTACAGACGCTTAAATGATTAATGTCATTTCCGTTCACAAATATATTATTTATATAAATGACAGCCAAATATTAGGCTAACTTTGGTTAGAAATAATAAAATTTGGACATTATTTTATAATCAGAAAGGTTATGATATTAAATTAATATAAATATATTAACAAACCAAATTCTTTCAGATTGCTCAACTAGTTGAAGACGTGCGTCGCCTTCAAGCGTCGCTTTCAGCGCTGCAAGAAGCTCATGCACAACAGCTGCAGCGGCTGGAGGAAAGACTGGACGAGAAGAAGCAGCATATAGCCAGGCTAGAAGCCAGACTAGACACACAGAGGGACTATGATGATATCAAGAGGGAGATCAGGTTGGTGTCAACTATTGAATACTTGAAAAAGTCTTTAAATCATTATAACCATGATAAGCTTACTAAACCAAGCGGTACGGTAGCTCAATTGGTTGAACGACGGGACGGTTTCCGAGAAGTCGCGGTTTCAAATTCCTGCCCGTGTCAGTTTATTTTTCATTCTATATTTTCAATATACTATACTATTAAGTCGGAAAAAATCTTTATTTTATTATTAAACAAACCATAAAAAACATTAACAAATCCCACATACATTTAGTATTTATATTTCCAACAAAACAATTCTAACGTCCACGTTAAAAACATAATTCGTATTGCGATATTTTATTATTCAAGAAGCATCTCATTGCTTTGTCTCCGCCGGCTCTGGATATATAAACAACTATGATTTCATTATACTACAATTATTTACATATATTAACACTATTTATATATAAACAATAATAACATCCACATTTATTGACAGTGACATTACATCTGTCACTGTCAGACATTTTAAATTTTAAACCACTTGAACTTAATTAAAGTTAACTTCAAAAATCTAAACTTCAAATCCCGGAAATTATAAACAATTGAGATGAAGGCACGTGTTAATAAACTTGATAAGGTATCAGAGCATTCACCCCGAGATTACATCTGTTTGGATAGCCAGGCCTTGGTGCATCTACCCGACAAGAGAAAGACCCACACATACACACACAGACATCAATAGAAAAAAAATTGTGAAAAGAGTTTTATGAGACCCACACATACAATGATACACACACAGACGATTGAAAAAAAAAGTGAATACACCTCAATGATATATTTATTTGTGTGCGTGTCACAACACTTTGTAAAATTGAAGTAAATTTTCCTTAATAATATGTTTATATGTGTGCTTGTCACAACATTGAAAAATGTAAGTGAATATTCTTCAATAATATGTTTATAGGTGTGCGTGACACAACATTGAAAAATTTAAGTGAATATTCCTCAATAATGTGTGTAACTAACCACAGGTAACATGAGTCACGAACAAAGAGACAAAACAAAATAAGAAATGAATAAGCAGAGTGAAGAGCTAATAAAATAGAAAATACTGATTGCAAAACAATGCAAGTTGTCTTTATTTAATTTCACTCGACAAACCGTGCTTTGTTTGCGGACCCTACCTTTGACTGATAACATATTAAATGCATTTGACTCGTATTCAAGCTCTTATTTATTTAGATTTCATATTTTCTAGCATTTCATTTAATTAACATTTTTATCTCCATTATTGATAATACTATTTATATTTCCCAAGGCACAGGAAACCGAAAAAATCTTCAAAATCTTTCTCAGGGAGCGATTTCTGTATCAATAAATTGTTCAAATACAGGGAGGCTGCTAAATTCTTTATCTCGAATCGTTTAGCGAGAAGATGCTAGAAACTTGTGGGACACCGATTTTGGGGGAAAAAAATAAAAAATGGTATGGGACCTCCATAGAGGTTTTTACAAAAAGTTTAAGTATTTTATATACAATCAAAAAGGTTTAGTTTTTATGTACTCTTAAAGTAGATAGAGTTAAACAAACAAAAACGTATTTTATAATAATAGTAATATTTAAAAGAGAAACTATTATTACGTAACTAACACTTTTGGCAAAACAAGTTTAAGTACTTATATTATTTTTTGCAAACAACAATTTCAATATTTCTCTCAACGGTTACATATTATAATTAATATGGCATATTAATTATATTATTTTATATTATGGGGTAATTATAAAATAAATATGAATAAATTTGATTATTATCTATTTTATTACCAGGATTGGGTAATTATTTTGACTTTGTCTTGCAACACTGAATCCTTTATTCAAATATTATTTTAAATATTTACCTATTCTAGTATTATGCATTATAGTTATTCTGAAAAAAAAATCTTTGCTCAAAACGAGTTCTTATATCATAGTTTTATTTTAGATTCAATATCATCTTAAAGCACACTTTTCCCACGTATCTAGATTTACCGGAAGGAATCAGTCAACATCCGCTCTAATAGCAAACACCATCAATTATTGTCTAACTTTATGATACTATTATCATATAAAACTTATTTTATCGTAAACATACCGCTTAACATATAACATTCAAACATTCGGTCAATCAATCAGACATTCAAAATCATTCGAATTAGTTCATAATGAACACATCACAAATAAACCCATAGTAAAACCAATTTATTTACGACTGTATAAGCATATTAAATCACAAAACGTTAAAACACGCCCGACCGTTGTTTTCTATAGTTTATGTGTTATTTTTACCAATATGGCAACCGATGGGCGGCATCTTTGATCTATCAAAGGGCTGACTTAAAAAGAGCCGACACACGCGACATTAATTATGTCTGTGCAAACAAACATAAACTCTAAAAGAATTGCTATTTATAATCGATTGATTTTGGAGATACCCTGTAATCACATCCTGTAAACTGAAGAAAGGACTGAAAACACAAATATTTTCATTGTTATTTTAAAACATGTAATATATGTTAAGGTTTATATTTATAACAAAGTAATCTAACATTAAAAGCGATTGAATTGATTTTGAAGTTACTTAGGTACCCAAAAGACTGTTAAACTCGTCCGGTAAGCTGAAGAAACGACTGAAGCTTTCATAACGATAAATATTCTCATAATAATATTTAAAAGTATATTATTCAAGCCTTCTGTCAAAATGTAAACAAAATAATCTACATCTAACTAAAATAAATTAAATTCCCTCCATGTATAAACACGACAGTTCCCGCTCAAAATTGAATGATTGAAATAAAAAAACAATATGTCTCCCTCACGTTCAGAAATCAGACAAACTATCGACTTACACGACACGCTGATAGATAAATGGGAAAATAGAAAACTCCCTTCAATTATTGTCAGAGACACGCGACCATTTGCCATATTCCCATGGAGAGCTCACCTTTACCAGGAAAAATAATCCAAAATAATCTGCTCTATTTAATCTGCTCTGAATGGAAACTTCTGGAAGCACCTGTAGCGGTTTATTGCTTATTTATACCGCTTCTCAAGTTCGGATTAAGTTATAACCAGCCTTCGAAGATTAAAGCTTAATGGCGGGCGGATTGATTTCTAGACGATACCGCGCCAAATCTCTACTAATTCCGGGATCGGCTGCGTTCGCTTTTTGAATTCTGATTAAATTCATTCCAAATTTAAATATTTAGAACTGGCTGTTTGAGTTTGAATAAAAACAAATTTAGAAACATAAGGTTGTAATGTCAACAATGGTTTGTTAGCGTCGTACGTGGAAATTATGATATATTGTGTGTGCAATGAAAGATTTAACTTTTCAACTAACAATGTTTACTCAGAAACTAAAAAAGGCAAATAGGGAATGAGGCACCGCTTATCTTGTATAATTAAAAACTAAACACACATTTACATATTACTCGGGAACACAATATACATATATAATGTGTGTGTGTCTCCTATATATCAATAGCGGGTTGTCGTGGACACCTGTCTCCATTTGGTTAGGCGATGTTTGACTTACATTTAACGAAAGTTTAGTCACACACAAATTATCAACTAATTTACGCCCGACATTTTTTGGTACCATAAACAGATATCCTAAGCTTTTTACTGCGGTGTGTTTGCTCTCGGTCAGGCGTCTAAAAAATAGGATCCCAGCCTTTATCAATATACATTTTTTTTTTATTTAAACCGTCAGCGATTATGGACTCTATGTGTTCGTGTATCTGTATCGGAAAGGCGTACCGCATCCGTATTGACCAATCGATCGGTTCTGATTGGTCAGTCGCCGGTGGGCGGGGCGCTGTTATCGGCGACCGATGATTTGAGTGATAAGAACCGATCGTGACGTCACTATCATTGTTCCGATATCCTCAAGATATCCCGCTCTACCGATGATTTAAATAACAAAAAACTCATCTTCAAAGTATACAAATCACTTTTATTCCTAAGGCTTAAATAATTTTAAATAAATGTACATCCTTTAGATATTACCTGCAGATTTAAGGATCGCAATTCATAAGCTAATAATTAATAAATCATCTAAGGGTAGAATCCACCCTCCCAGTGAATCAAAGACATATTTTAACCGAGAGATCAGAATTCGATATTGATTTATGCTAAGTTATGACTTCAAACGAATAAGTGA
Organism: Napeogenes sylphis; assembly: GCA_959347405.1. Taxonomy (NCBI): domain Eukaryota; kingdom Metazoa; phylum Arthropoda; class Insecta; order Lepidoptera; family Nymphalidae; genus Napeogenes; species Napeogenes sylphis. The sequence continues at coordinate 6,438,460 of OY365782.1, forward strand.
AATTCAAACAATAGAGACAGCTATAATATTAAACAAACAAAGAGTATTCATTTATATCATCCTATTCTAACTGGCATCCAAAAATACAAGTATTGTAAAATTTAAAAAAAGAACTTTAAAACATAACCAAGTTTTAAAAATAGAATTCAAAAGATGCTGCACACATACGTTTAAAATTAAAAAGTTATCACAACCAGAGCGAAGCCGATACAGCCACGAAACCAATGATCTTGCGTAATTAATTCAAAAACTCCCTCCGCAAGTTACTACTAAAATATTCAGTGTGTAACACGCCTTTACTGAAGGCTTTTGGTCGAAGACAAAGATGCTTTTAAGCTTCCGTATTAGTTCTTGTTTATGGTTATTTTGTTATTGTGTTAACGGGCTGTAATCAATACTCATACAAAAACATGTTTTTTTTTGTATTTTTATTTTACAGGCAATTACTATAAAATAATAAAGTAAAATATATAATACTCTTTATAATTATATTATAAATATATTTTACAAAATATTTTCCACAGATTTCAGAACTTTACACATTCAAAATCAAAATGGCCGCTAAATATCAAATATGTCAACTCCCGCCTAACCCCCAACACTTAGCTAACTACATCTTAGACAAAGTTTAAAAGATTCCAAGTTATTACTTAGCGCTTGTATCTACAATAATACTTATGTGTGAGTTTTGTCTTAGTGTGTAATGCCATTTTCACGGACTAAACAATTTAAGAGCGCTTTATGAACCGAATTATATTGTTAATATTATCTTAATATTAAATTTAAACTCAATACACAAGCAACATGTAAACAGAACTAGTTGAATCAACTCCCATCAATGCATAAGAAAATAACTACACTTAAACTATGAATTGAAACAATTAGCTATTCACGTCGGAATCACCTGGGACTGGCGTTTAGTGAAGCAACACGGCAAAATCTGATCGGAGATCCCCACGTGTGCTTCCAATGTATTCACTACCTCCTAAATTTAGTACCGTTGTCTCGATCAAATGCTTAATTGGTGATATATTAAATTGTAATTAAGGCACAACCCTATTGTTGTAGGTGTTAAAATCTGCCTCGGGGCCAGTTGACAGATCGGTTGTGCGATTTATCGGGCGACTGGTTTGAAAATAGTCTATTTCATTCCTATACGTGATAATGTTCTCTTTTTGAAATGAAACTCTTTAATTAGGTTGAGTAACTTGTTCTAAGTTAATTTAAAAATCGAACGAGACGATTCTATTTATTTAAATTATTACTTACAAAGTATCTATTTAAAAAGTTTTGATTTATTTATCTTTTTAATTTGATATTTTGAGTTTATCATTGATATTGTCTAATGAGATCGAGATGATATCGCATTTATCGTACATTGTTTGAAGGTTTTACTTCTACTTAAATCTAATTGAAATTTGATTGTTTAAAAAATCGTGATAATTTAAAGCCCATACCAATTTTATAATACACCTTAAATAATAATTTGGTAACAAAATCCATAAGACATTGATTGCAATTAAAGAGTATAAAAATATATTTTACAAATTAAAATGAAATATAGAATTAAAATATATAACAGATGTGATACAAATGATAAAGATAAGATAATTAGGGTAAGGTCATTCTGATACCTTAATAAATTGAGAAGGAACATTGATTAAAACCATTTCAGGTGAATTAATTAAGTATTTTAATTAATAGGATATACCGGTCCTTATTGGCAATATTCCATTCATAAATTTATTGAGACGCCCCTTTGATGGCGCCCTATTAGCAGATAAAGGCCCTCTGATAATGTATTTTCTATTTTAAAACGAGAGGAATGGTGACAGAATTATATATTTTTTTATTATGGAGTAGTAGTTAGTGATCCCGCTGAACTAAAGGGTATGGGTTCGATTCCCACACAGTATAATTCTTTGTGTGATCCACAGATTGTTTTCCCAAATATGCGTGTACTGTATATCTGCTTTTAGGGATAAAATAATTTCTAATGCGGGAACAGTCTTAAAAAAATGCTGTGTCTAGAACAATCTGGAAAACAATTTCTTGTGTATTTATTTATATAGCAATAATATTCGTATTTTCCTTGTTACAGCATGCTCCGTTTCTCTGAGCTGGGCCCCACTGAGCGGCCTCATTCTTTAACACACCCTAAAGATATTTTCGGATCACAAAATCAGTAAGATATTATCTTGTATACGAAGTCTTTTATTATATCCACTCCCTGCCCCGAATATATGATGGAAGTAGAAGCTGGGACATGTTTGTAAATAAATGAAAATAATATAATTAAAATGTATCTATCCTTGTTACAGTTTGCTACGAACAATGGATCTAGGTCCCAACGAGAGGGTAGACCGCAAGGAAGCCCTGCGCTCTCCCGCCGCGCCCTCGCTCAGAGACAGCTCGGTTGAACGAGAGCGCAGCTCGGAGCGACGAGACATCGGTACGTACTCTAACCACGGCACCAAATAAATCTAACTCCTCACATAATTCGTAAATGTCGAACTCACATCCCAATGACCGACGCGCGCTCGATCTACGACGTAGCTAGTCCGCCGTTACCATCGCGCGAGGAACGAGGAATCCAAATTCCAACCGTCCGCTCGACCGCCGACGGACCCACCCCCGCCCCTCCCTCCTCGCCCCTCGTAACCGTGCTCTCACCGCAGGTGGCGACGAGTGGCCCGGCACGCCCCCTCCCCTCAACAACAACACCACGCATCACAACAACAACGGCCCGGCGCCGCTGCCGCCGCCGCCGCCGAGTCCCTTCCGCTTCGAGGAACACCGCCCCTACCGCTTCGCTGAAGACATGGGCCCTCTGCCGCCTGGCGCGCTCGTCGGTCGCCTCGGGGACTCCCTCATACCCAAGGGCGACCCCATGGAGGCTCGCCTGCAGGAGATGCTCAGATACAACATGGACAAGTACGCCAACTCCAACTTGGACACCTTGCACATAAGCCGGCGGGTCCGGGAACTGTTGTCTGTGCACAACATCGGACAGAGACTGTTCGCGAAGTACGTCCTGGGCTTGTCCCAGGGAACCGTGTCCGAACTGCTCTCAAAGCCGAAACCCTGGGACAAGTTGACGGAGAAAGGACGAGATTCCTATAGAAAAATGCATGCTTGGGCGTGCGACGAGGCGGCCATCATGCTACTGAAGTCATTAATTCCTAAAAAAGGTATCTATATATACATTCCTTATCACGTGAGTTACTACCGATGATGATAACTTAAGATATTTCATATTCATAAATAAATCAAATTAATTTTAATTGCACGGTTCCATCTCATTGGAATTAAAATAAATTACATTGAATGCCGAGCTGTACCAGGTCATGTCATTGTTAGTAGCTCAGTCTGCATGTTTGATGCTGAAACGTTACGTTCCATCAATTTCTCCCCTCAAGTCAATCTTCCGAACGGTTTACCACGTTACCCGTTATCAGCGCTTGTCAAATATCCCATCAATCATAAGAAGAATCCAACGGTAGCTGTTTAACATGATCCGAAGTGATTAACCGACGAAAACAAAAGATTTTTGGTCACAACTTCGGTACTGAGCTTAGCTGTATTATTGATGATCTTCCTCTATAAAAAGGAATGATACTACAATATTTATATTCAAAATAACCGCTTTCGCAAACAAACTTAACTCACACATTAAATCTTACAAAAGTTGCCATTATTGATATAAAAATAAGGAACTACGTATAATAATTTTTCTTTTAGTTTTAAATGAAAGCTTGTCCGAATGATGGCAACTTTTTATTTCCGCACTTTTTTTTTTAACACATGTTTTTTTTTTATTTGTTCCTTTGTCCCGTCCTCACATTTCCTCCTTCCTCACCTCTTCCCGTGCGGAAACTAGCTTCAGAGGGCCAAGTGTCCCCTCCCTCGAAGGGGGGTGGGTGGCAAGGGGACATGGTCAAGCTCCCAGGCGTACCGCGACTTCGATTTATAGTTTTAATACGTGTCGCTTGTGTTAATGCCGCTCGCCATTTTGTTTTAGTTTAAAAATATAAAAATATAAAACGGAAGATCGAGCAGTAAAAAATAGCTAATGGTTATTTTATTTAAATTGAGGTTAAGAATTACTTCAGCATTTTACAATTTACTGCAAAATATATTTTATTCCAGTAACAATACGTTATTTGTCATTACTTATTACTGTAGTAACAATTTCGCCGTCTCTGTCCAAAAAAGATAGAGGAATACTAAAAAAGTTGATCTACACAAAGCAGATCGTTCGTAACAAACAAACAAACGAACAAAAGTGTGGGGAGACAATAGGAAAGGAACTGTCCACACCTACCTCGCTACTGACAAACACTACGAAATGTTGCCATTACCATTGAGGCTTTAAAAACAATTTAAAAATAAGCTCTATTTTTGTACATTCAAACCAAGCAGAATGCATACCTAAATGCAGATAAAAAATACAATAGAAATCCCAAAAAAGTCAATACAAGATAGTTAAAAAATAATAACGTTGGTCCCAAAACGGAACACGATGAAAATGTAGAATACTTTTACGTAATTCAACGAAATTCGGAAGGCTTAAAGAGTGCTAATGCTGTGTACACATCAGTAACAATGCGGAGATATTTCGAACAAAGGCATATATTAACCTTTGTTGAGACAAAGGTCCAAATAAATTGGACGACAGATAATTGGGGGTTTTTTTTACATCATTAATAGTTCTGCATTTTGGTGTTCATGGAACACATGCATATAACATTGCATATGCAGTATTTAGATCATGAGTACCAAGAATCATTGAGTTCCATGATTAGACCGGACACGATATGCCGTGGGAACCTAGTGTAATCATACTTTCTTCCTTAAACAGTAACGTATTGTTACTAGTACTTATAGCTTTCTCTTTAATTTCCTTTGGAACACCATTCATAATTACTTTTTCAAGTAATCTATCAAAATTAAGCAAATATATTCAGTTTTTATATACGCGTAGTATTTGAACGCGCGCCCTTTGGAAACTGTCCCGTCGCTCTATGAATTGAGCTACCGTATCTATAAATTTTTCATGGTATACTTAATAAAAATTTGTAGTTAAATTTAAAGTTAAATTAAGTGACACTTTTAAAACAATAATTAAATTCGGTTTCTATTATAATTCACTATTTTAGAGTATTTCTGGTATAGTATCAAATAATTTTCTTATGGTACCAGAGCTTATTACACAGTGTGTTATTTTCCGGCGTTTTCACACACAGTTCCCACGCGTTGTCCTGCGTTGCGAAACCATTGTTGTAGCTCCCACGGTGGTTATGGTATCACAGTGGACTAAATACTTTTCAAAACTTGTTGGAAAATTGCTTCTATTTTGAAATTTATTTCAATAAATCAATAAGTGTTAGTATTAGAAAAAATAGCATGCTGTATAAATTACATGTTAATAAACGATGTAGATGTATGTTTTACATAATTAATAATGAATATAATCATCACTAAAGAAAGATAAAAAATAATAGTCAAAGATAAAAAAGATGTAGTTCAATCAGTTTGATTATCATGTATCGTTCCCATTGAGCCGTGACAAAATAAACATATGTTAAAAAAACTAAATTCTCGTTTGTTCGTACCACATGCAGTATATTACGCGGACCGCCCATACAATTAGTAATAGAAGTAGGTGAAAAAAGGTAAAAAGCTATTAATTAGTACCAAAGGCGGAAATTACTGTGCACTAGGCATTAACTTTTTCATCCAAAACTGCTAATTACAGACCTGTAAATATCTAATTATGCGAAGGATTCTATTAAATGTTCCCAATCATTCCTTCCAGCTCTTTAAATGAACGTCTGACAATTCAAATATGTTTCATTTGACATTTAAAATCGAACATTCGAATAGGACCTCATTTATTATCTTAAATGTCATCCGAAATTCAAAAACCAACTCGTTACTAATTAAATGAGTCATGACGTTTAATTTCAAACCGATGTCTATCGTGACTAAGTTCAGTTTCCGAACGTGTAAATAAATCGGTTACCTATCAGCGTATTTCAAACAACGAACACTGCCAGTTAGCGATCGACTTTTTTCACACAGCTATAGAGTATTACATATTCAGTTAATCCTTCGGTCCAATTAAGAATGGTTATATCGTTGTAATTATTGTTCTTATTGCTTACGCTTGAGTGATAGAGTGTTCTGACATATTTATTCACTTTTTTATATTATTAACGATATGAAAAATCAACCATAATGCACGTCCATATAAATATATACTTTTTTATTATTTTTTTGTATCTAGTTAATACACGTTATTTATAAATTACACAGCTTAGAAAATGTTAATAATAAATGCTTTTATCATAATCAGTTTTTAAATATGCGTGAAACGAAACGCTATTGAAAAAGAACACTAGTTTTAACGCAGTGTTTCGAGTTCCTTTTTCAAATGCAGATCCGTGGGACGCAGGATACAACGTGAACAATATTTGGACAAAGTTCCTCTCGAAAACGGGTGAAGCGTGGAGTGAAAATCTATTTTCAATGGCCACTATCGGCCGTCGCAGGACACCGCCAAAGGCTTTACGTTCCAAGTTAAGCGTCCTCGATGCTCCTATACTCTAAACTCCCCGTACTGCTCTTAGTTTAGCGCTAAGCAAATTTTAATATTCAATTGGGCTTTTGTCCGTTCTGAAATTGCTGGAAAATTGAGTTTAATGAAACGTTGGGTTTAGCGTAGATTGTCTTTGAACTTTATTGCTCTAAATATTGTGCTCATGTATTGAAGATTTGTCATTTAAAGAATCTTTATAAACTATATCGTAAGTCATATAATACCACAATGCATATTTTTTTGTTTATTTTATTTTTATAAATTTGAATGTTAACAACACTAATAAAAATATTCATGCACTTCATGTCAATTGCAATGTCATAATGTAAATCATTTACACGTTATTTTTATATTTTTAATTCAAAGGTCACTCGACCAAAAAGTAAAGCATCAATGTCATTCCATTGCCAATAAACAAAAAAGTTTTATATTTCACAACGTTCCATTCCACGCAGTGGTCAGTAGGAGTTCAGGTCACGATCAGACTGCGCTGTCAGACGCGTTTAAAGTTCAGTTCTCAAGTTGTTAATGTATTAGGGAAGTTGGAACGCATCGAAGCTAATGCTTTTAAGTTGTAAATGGATTGGCGATGAATAATAAATTGGATTGTTCATAAGACATTCCTGTATTCCCATCATGTTTTCTTTATGCTTACATATTTTTTATTGTAGATGTATATTGTATTAAACTAATAATAATGTGTTTCTTTCTCCCATTTTCCGGTACTCAAGCAGAGTCTGCTTATAAAGGTAAATTTATTGATATATTATAATGTTTATTCCGTGTGGTCTATAATCCCAAAACTTCGACACATCGAAAGTACTGAACAAACGGGTTCAATATATCATAAATCATAAACTTTCCAACAAACAACAAAATTTTGAGAACGGATAATCACATAATGATCAACCTATGAACCCACTTGAGAATTGTATATATTATGTTTAGATCTGTGAAAGAAATTAAGGTGTAAGTGTAGCGACCGCCATCTGTTGACAAGCGGCAAAAATATAACTAATAAAACACGCTTAGACTATTTTATGATTCTAAGCAAGATTTTTGCAGACAATTAGAAAATTATGGTAAATGAGAAATTTAATTTGCAAAATAATTATTAATTATACTACCCACCCACCACAAAAGACATTTTCCGCAAAAACTCCACCAACGACAGCCACTTAGAAAGCGCCTTTGAAAAACTAAATAGCCGCTTAAAGAACGTTTACAGAAATAACGCAAAAAGCTAAAATAAAAAGCCAAGAATGCGCTCAACAATGTACGCGTAACGCCATCTGTTGCCGAGTGGCAGAAAGCGCGTAGGGTCAAGAAATTATTTCGCCAAGAATGCTCACCGGCCCGCGGTCGCTTTGATGGCTTCCGACGAAGCAATCAGACCTCTTTACGGGCATATTTATGATTATAATACCATGTCTCGTTATATACTTTATCATGTATACTACCCGTCCCGATAATAACGGCGTGTAATTGTTGCAGTAAGTGATGAGCGAGACAGAGATACTTCTGCTTTGTTTATCATATTCCACAGATGCTCCATCATAATTCTTTATTAATTATTGTTTTTTACAAAGATCCTTAAGCACAGAGTCAACAGAGTATAATCGGTACGCAACAGACGTCATCTGTGCGCAATTAATATGACTTTTGATACATTTAATTTAATACCGCATAAATGGCGGTCGGATTAATTGGTTTTAATTCTTATCAATGTTTGTTATTTTTATACCAGCTCTTTTTAATCATTATAATAATAAGCATAATATATTTTAATATTATGATAGGTCAAGAAACTTGACGGATACGGTTTTAGAACGATTCACTAGGACGCCATTATAGTATTTGTGATATACTCGTATATCAAATACCACTTCGAGGTGGATAATTTAATGCAATCTTATTTTAGTCCGCACTAATTGTAAGGACGTTATTATATAGGGAATTTTGGCATCGAATGCGAATGAGGTCCTTTGTGATACAAACAATGTGATTTTAAAAGTAGGTCACAAAATACGACACATCACTCACTGGCGCTTCAAATTTCAATTGTTTACTTGGCATATTTTTATTTGTCTTCATTAAAATAGACAATGTGATTTTAATTATTCAAAATATATTTTATAAATACAACACTATTTAAAACGTATTCAACGTTCGATTCCACATTTAAATCCCAAAATTTACGAGACAAAACAGCTATTATTATTGCAATATAAATCACTCGAAAGGTTGATTTACACGAACTTCGGGAAAATTATTGTTACCACGTGAACTTGGCAGATCAACCAAAGTGTTACAATTGATTTAATATTTAAAATTCGAATACTGGCATTTTTTTTATTTAATCCTAAGAAGATAGGCACAACACATAATTCGCGCCAAATTAATGACACCCAGAGCGAGGCGGTTGTAATTCACTGATCTGTCGCAAAAGACGCGCCGTTTAAGTTGTCAGTTTGACAGAATTTGTGTGCGTCCATTTTACTTCCCTTGAATAATTAGTCGGGATTAATGTGTGGCTATGAATGACTTGTTATTGTGAAATTAAGGTCAATTTACAAAATGCTCTTGCATTTTCTTGAATGTAAAAATAACTGTTTAATCATCCTTCTCCTAACTAGTGTGCAGATAATGTGTTATGGGCTTTTAATTTCTACTAATAAAGGCAGTTCCACGCGGGAGCACGCTCGCCTCGCGTGCCGCACAGCAATCAATCGCTTTTATAATCAATATACAAGTAAATCAATGCATATGTACTTGTGCCATGTAATGCTCAGATAAAGAAGTTGAGCTTACAATTAAATTGTCTACTGTTTTAATTATTTAAGACAAACTACGCTAAAAAATCCCTTGCAAGTGAAAAAGCTTTTTTTTAAAGGAAAAGTCTCCGTTGGTAGAACCTAAAATCAATTAGTAGTACCTAGAGCTATAGACGATCAGGTGCGACTAACTACATTACGTACGTTCGCTGTTGACGAGAATCCGGTTATTTCGTTAAAAAACTTTGCTATCGTTAAAAGTTACACGGATGCGAATAAGCCCTTTCGAATTGATAGCGTTGGCAATTGTGACAATAAATAAAATATGTTTAACTCGTTATTACCTATTTAATACTCTTAACCTAATACCTGTTCTAAACCGGTGCATTTGAGAAATTGTTTTAGAGGTTTTGATAGAATACCCTCAACGATTTTTTTTTTCTAGTGGTTTGAAATGAAGTTATATTTAAAAAAAACATACATTTAATATAACAAATAACAACACAGTCGCGAACTAGGAATGTACGTAATAACTTTTAAAATTCTTCGGTGTCGGTCCTCAGCGGAGCTCGCAAAATTGATTATTGAATCTAGTTACAAACTACAGGCGTTTGCACGAATGCTTTACGTTTTTAGCAACACTCGGGGGAATTTCGAAAGACCACAATACCGCAAACGATGCATATACTTTTTTCACAAGCTTTCGTCTGCGAGTTTGGTTTTAGTGTTGCTAGAAAATTTTAGTAATTAACTTAAAAATTCTTTGAAAATATACTCGCATGCTTCTATTTATTGCAATTGTGTTACAGAGAATAATTTTACCTCACTAACACACTTACGATATTACCCCTTGACACCAAAACACACCGACTCGATTTACATAAAATATTGTAGTAATTACTACGTTTATAGTGTTAAAACTATTTCTTACCGCATAAAAACATTGTATATTTGCATGCATTTTGCATAGATAATATATAATGAGTAAAATGTTATTACACTGGGTTTACAATAGCATAAGTTTTGCTACATCCAAGTTCCAACGAGGGATCATTCGGGCTCTCTAGAATCAATCGTGGTCGGTGCCCCCGCTGATTGGCATCTAGCACGCGATACTGATCACCCTCACACGCACCCAACTTACTCCGGACAAAAGAAATTCTTGACGTAACGTGCTCCAATAACTCATGGGAAAGGCAAGAATTTTATTGACAAGGATTCAACTGTTTTTATATTTAATGAACTAATTTCATAGTAAAAAATTATAAAATTGTATAAATAGAACGGCCACAGTTTCATTTATGGTGTTATAAATATTCATTACATTTCTATATAACCATGTTTAGGAGGTAACTAGAAAATAATTTCTAAAAATATTTTCATACATTATCATTATAAATGCTGTTAGTAATGTTAATGCGACATTTTTAGTTTCTCGTGACACTTTCCAGCGCTCCTGACGTCCGACTCGGTGGACGACTCTAATGCAAATGAGCATCGATTCGCGGTGTGACGTCTAACGCGATCACCCCTTTCTTTATTCAACTACCCACCTTGATTTACAATCCCGGATACGCATTCCCCATTCGCCAGCGCCGATATATGCCACTAGTAAATTAACAGTGTATTTTTCTCAGTCACAGTGACATAATAATTTAGGGCGCCTTTACTTTCAAAGCATTTGAATATTCATACAATCAATAGCAACTACTTCAGGTATAGTTTTCGTGCACGCACGCCATGAGTTGTCGCATAAACAAATACTTTTATTACTATGCTACATATAACGGCATTATAACGAATAAGGTGTCAGATAAAAAAGCCATGCCATCAATATATTTCTTAAATTATCTCGCTCTATAAGGAATTACTTTCTGACGTATTTAAAGGTCACAATATATGATGAATTGTAATTAACAAAAACGAAAGAAATGTCAGTAGATTCAAAAAACATATTTTATATTAGTTCGTTGAATCGAGAACCAAGACAAACTTCCGTGACCGGATGGCATTAATTGTGAACTCCTTTTTTGTGCTCAATATCCATCAAAAATGCACATTGTAATGACTACAATAAATAAGTGATAGCATCATCGCTTTTGTTTCAAGACGAGATAGGAAAAGAAATCGATAGTAGATACTAGTTGTGCGGCCATTTTGTAAACACAAAATGGCGGGATAATGACAAGATACAAAACAAGCGCAATTTTTTTTTTAATATTCCAAAGCACGTCGTGGTAATTGTCCTCATGTGTATTCAGAATAACAAAGTATCTAGCAGAAGATCAAAGGCTATCATAGACGTGAATTGAAATTTATCGACGGCCTCTTCATCTTGTGAATTTGAAATAAAATAATTGCTTATCACAGACAGACACGATCTACATATAAATACCATATTTGGACAATAATGTAACTTTCACTTTTAGTACCAATAAAAAATATGTCGTACTCGTCTTTTGAACAACTTCATCGTTTTCTTAAAATACATATAGAAGAAAAACAAAAATATAATATTTTACATCATTGAAGTACAAATTTGGTTAAAATTTAATACATAGAAGGACATAATGCTTAGTCTTGTCAAAATACATATTAAGAAAAAAACTATTAAAAAATCAAAATGTTTATACTTGACAGTCGCTTCTACATTTATGATACAAGTAATTTAAATTAAAAAAAAATATTTCTACCATAAGTTTCTTCAAAACTATCTCAAGATCTTTAATGACCATAACGATATCTAAGTCATAACATTACCAAAATATTAAGGATTGTATACTCAATTAAGCTAAGATTGAATCGAACTAAGCAATTATAAAACCTAAACACGTAGATAGAATAGTCTAACATTTATGAGTTGAAATTGAACATTATGGGCAGGTAGATGCAATCTGAGTACCGACGTCCTCGTAAATATATTTGTATCACGTTCTTACTCATAAGTCGTTAACTGTGAACGGTGATTTCACAAAAAAAAAACAAGTCTAAATATAAGAAAATAGTCTATAGAAGGACATGAACATGTCGCTGGTATACTTATAGAATTTACAAGTGGCACGTGAGAAAAAATGACTGCCATTGCGACAATACGAACTTGCGTAAACGGTATTGCGAGAAATCTGCATAATATGATCTATGAATGACAGCGACTCTTTATCTAGACTGTATATCATGGCATAGCTTAGCTATCACGAAGTTGCCAGCACAATGACAATCAACAAAATGAAGCATATTTTCTTATAAATTCCGATATCTAGAGCTCCGATACGGTTATATAAATATCAAAATGATAGTCTGCTTCTGTAATTGGTATGTTTTTGTAGAATTCCTTTGTTTTATGAACTGTTCAAATAAAGTACCGGACCAATTTAAGTTTCGATATATTAAGCCCTCTTAATGTAGTAATAAAAGAACTAGCAAACAAAATAACAACGCATTGTATGTTTTATTATCAATTAATCAAGACACATTTTTCCTTGACTCACCGTCCGAAATAAACAAAATTACTCGAGGAATCTTCGAACATATTGTCGGTTTTAAAATAAAATTTAAGAATGCAATTAAGTCTTTGTGATCTGAAAATTAATACGATACATCTTGAAAGACTCTTTTCTCGGAGCAATTAGGTAAACCACCGCAGTGTAAATAACAACACTACCAAAACGTTGGGAAAGTATGCAGGCACACGTCGCATGTCAAAGTTTGTTTTAGAAAAAAGAGAAAGCAAATTGGTGTTTGTTTCCACATCTACCATCATTCTCATGAGCCTGCACTTACCAGTAATAAGCTCTAATCATTTGATGTCCAATCGTCTATTGCAAATAGAATACGGTGGTAATTGGTAGGTGATTTTATGTGATGATGTATTGAGAATATATAATTTTAATATAAGTTGACTCCTGTCCAAAGTTTAACGACGCTTTATAATTTTATTACACATTTGAGAAAGTATTGTTAATGTATTTTTAATCTCTTTAATGGCTTACAATTTTATAGACATTGTTATATATTTAGAGAATACTTCAAGTAATTAGAAAAGCTCCTATGCAAGTATAAAATAAATTGTTGTTCCTAATTAGACTAATTTGATGCATATATCACAATCTAAATAGTGTCGGTTCATTGCGAAATCAGAGACAATATGTTGACAGGATGAATAACCACGGCGTGGCGAGCGGTTTTCGCGCGTAACTCTGGTTGTTTATGGATGCGCGTGCGCCGTTTTAGGATAACTAAGTTAGGCGACGAGTGGTCGGCCCCATTCAACGATTATCTTTAATGCTCCATCCGTTGCACTTTTGCGCTTTAATTGCTCACCTAATTTCAATGGTACCAAATATAACTTCTTTATTTATTACTTGGCAAGAGTGAGGGCTCGCTACACAATTTAACCGCAATTAAAATTGTGCGGATGATGAAGATACAATACGCCTACCGACGGCTTACCTAAAATAGAACAAAGAGCTAGAAAATGTAGCTTTTAATGTACTGAAATCAAATAAATAATATTAATAATGCACTATGTTTCGTTAATTTGATTTAGAATTCTAGAATCTTATTTTAGATTTGTTTACAGTTGGAACAAAAGATGGTACGACGGGTCCAGGTTTTGGGAGGCCTGATGGTGACGGCGAGGATCGCCTTGCACACATGCTCAATGAAGCCTCCCATATTATGAAGACCCCTACGGGACAAACCAATAATGATGATTCTAGAAGCAATGAAGATTCGAGTTCTCCGCGAACACAGTGTCCATCGCCGTTTTCTAATAAGGTTAATATTTAAAATGATGTTAATATATTCTGATTTAATTGTTTCCCGCTTAAAAAAAATATATTTAACGAATGAACTGTTCCATTTCACAGGATTCAAGTCAAAATAGAAGGCTGAAGAAATACGAGAACGATGACATTCCTCAAGAAAAAGTAGTTCGCATATATCAGGAAGAGTTAGCAAAGATCATGACCAGGCGAGTTGAAGATATGCGTCATAACAGAGATGGCTTCCCTGGGTAAGTCTTCGTTGCATTTTCATTGATAATGTAATCATTAGATTACTTAGAAATATTATTGAACTAAGCCCTTTTTGTTAATCGAGAGCAGCCAATCTAAAACTAACGTGTAGTATGTTTCCTCCTTTTTTCAGTGGTGGCATGCCCCCGCACATGGAACGCCCTCCCGAAGACATACGAATGGCACTTGAAGCATATCACCGAGAACTAGCCAAAATCCAACCAGGTGGAAACATTCCAAATCTTCACAGCTTGCCAGGAATGCCGCCATTCCCTAACCTCTTAGCTCTCCAACAGCAAGCCATGCAAGCACAAAGCCAGCACATAAACGGGTCGGGGGCAATCCAGGATCTCTCGTTACCCAAAGACAAAAATACCAAAATAAATGGATTGACTGATAGTGATAAGGATAGATCTATGGATGCCGAGGAGGCTATTAGGCATGCGGGAAGCGCTTTCTCTTTAGTTAGACCAAAATTAGAGCCGGGACAGCAGTCGACTGGCTCTTCAGCTTCTAGCCCTCTGGGCAATGCCATTCTTCCCCCCGCGATTACACCAAACGATGATTTCAGTAATTCAGCTGCAGCAAGTCCTTTACAAAGAATGGCATCAATAACGAATAGTCTGATATCGCAACCACCAAACCCACCCCACCATGCTCCACCACAAAGATCAATGAAGGCTGTTCTTCCACCCATAACTCAACAACAATTTGATCTGTTTAATAATTTAAATACAGAAGACATTGTGAAAAGAGTAAAAGAAGCACTCAGTCAGTATTCTATTAGCCAAAGATTGTTCGGCGAATCTGTACTTGGTTTGTCTCAAGGTTCTGTCAGTGACCTGCTGGCGAGGCCAAAACCGTGGCATATGTTGACACAGAAGGGAAGGGAGCCCTTCATTCGAATGAAAATGTTTTTGGAGGATGATAACGCAGTTCACAAATTGGTAGCATCACAATATAAAATTGCACCAGAAAAGTTGATGAGAACAGGCAACTACAGCGGAGCACCTTGTAAGTGTACAATACTCTCTTAATTATTTATACTGGTTGTGTATATTATGATAATTCAAATACTTTATTAAAATCTTTATTCTCCTTACAGCATGTCCGCCAAACATGAACAAGTCGATGCCACCAACACAAAAGATGATCTCAGATGCAACTGTACTTCTTAGCAAAATGCAACAGGAACAGCTCCTGGGGCCCGGTCACTTGGGTCACTTGGGACAACCCACTCCCCTCCTGTTGACCCCGCCTGGTTTCCCACCGCACCACGCGGTCACGCTGCCGCCGCAACATCACGATAATAATAACAAAGAAAGGAAACCGCCTCCACCCCCTCAACCACATCATCAACCACCTCTCATGCGTGGACTTCACCAACATATGTCTCCCAGTGTTTACGAAATGGCTGCCTTAACGCAAGACCTTGATACACAAACGATTACAACTAAGATAAAAGAAGCATTGCTTGCTAATAACATTGGTCAGAAAATATTCGGTGAGGCCGTCCTGGGACTATCACAGGGATCGGTCAGCGAACTTTTGTCCAAGCCCAAGCCTTGGCATATGTTGAGTATTAAAGGGCGCGAGCCTTTTATTAGAATGCAGTTGTGGCTCAGTGACGGTCATAACATTGATCGCCTACAAGCACTGAAAAATGAAAGACGCGAGGCAAACAAGAGGCGAAGATCGAGTGGACCCGGACAGGACAACTCTTCTGATACTTCATCAAATGATACGTCAGAATTTTATCATTCGAGCTCACCCGGGCCAATTTCCGGAGCCCCTTCGGCCAAAAAGCAACGAGTATTATTTTCCGAGGAACAAAAGGAAGCATTAAGACTCGCTTTCGCCCTCGATCCATATCCCAATATGCCTACCATCGAATTTTTGGCGGCCGAGTTGGGCCTATCCACGAGAACTATAACGAACTGGTTTCATAACCACCGCATGCGACTGAAGCAGCAGGCGCCGCACGGGCTCCCGGCTGAGCCGCCCGTGCGCGACCAGGCCTCCGCGCCCTTCGACCCCGTGCAGTTCCGTCTCCTGCTCAACCAGAGGCTCCTGGAGCTGCAAAAGGAGCGCATGGGACTCGCCGGGGTCCCGTTGCCGTATCCACCCTATTTCGCCGCAAACTCCAACTTCGCCGCCCTCATCGGACGCGGTCTACTGCCGCCCGACGAGCAGGTGAAGGACCCGTCCGGCGGCCTCGACCTCTCGATGCCGCTCAAGCGGGAGCCCGACGGAGATGACTTCGAGGACGACGACGTCGAGAGCAACCTCGGTTCGGAAGACTCGATGGATGAGGAATCAAAGACCGAGCCGAAGGCGGCTTCGACGCCGGCGGGGCGCTCCAATAGGAGGAAGCCGGCGGCGCCTCAGTGGGTCAACCCCGACTGGCAGGACGAGAAGCCGCGTAACCCCGACGAGGTCATCATCAACGGAGTGTGCGTCATGAGGAGCGACGACTTCCGGCGCGAAGCCGAGGAGACCGTCCGCGTGGAGCCCTCGCCGGCGCCCCGGGAACCCTCCCCTGCGCCCTCGCCCGCGCCCCGCACCCCGCACGCACCCCTCACCCCGCACACCCCGCACCCCTCGCGCTCCCCCGACGTGCTGTGCGAGGACAAGATCAAGACGGAGGCGGACGACGACCGGTGGGACTACTAGTGCTAGACGGTGAACGGTGAAGCGAACTCTTGCAGAGCTATAGCGGTCGAAACGGGTCCGAGTGTTAGTTTAGTGTCGGTACTGATTTAGTAAATCATATCACGTGGGACGTTATTTATTGATCGGCGCCGTCGCGTAGTGAGGCGTGTGTTGTTATATTTGATTGTAAGGCCAAAGACTCTGTACATAGCGCTGGGTCGCCGCCGGCGCGGCTCGCGTCGTTCGGAAATTTACAATACAAAATTTGCATTTTGCTTTAATATTTTATACACGAAGGTACCCTGACTAGGTACAAAATATCTGAGTATTTTTAAGTTATGGCTTACTTTATTCGATTAATTATTGTAAATAAATATACCAAATATGTATCTATGTAGCGCGTGAGTCTGCGTGACCCTGTATATATGTATGTAGGATAGAATATGTCTTATTTTATGTGTAAGATAAAGTTTATCATTGCAGATAATTAGGGGGTAGGTTCAGTTATTGTTAAAATTTGAAGTGCAATCAGATGTAAATTTAAGCTATGGTCTAACTAAACCCCAGTTGAAAGTATTATTATGTTTATATGAACCGGTGAGGTTTAAAATATTATAATTGGTTTAAACGAGTTTACATTTAAATTATACAAATTATTATAATACTTATTCTATGTTTTTCTTATATTATTTTATTCAGCGCGTCTCCTGATAAGGAATCGGTCTTCAGTCCAGTGTCATCCCATACACTTTCATCGATTTTTCTAGTGTTACGAGAAATGTAATGTTTTTTTATATTTTTAGAAAAGGTACAAAACTAGACAGAAATAAAATTCGTTACAATTAAGAAAGTAATGTACTGATGATGGTTATAGTTTTATTTTATTTTTAGCAATAAATTTGCTTTTAAAATTATTTTTATTTTTCGTTGTTTTATTTTTATTTTTCCTTTTTTTTTACTAATTAGGATAATGAATGTATATTAAAAGGAACCACACTCCTTGCAACACGTTGTATATAATGATTATTATATGTTATGTAAATACGAATTGCCACTGTAACTAAAATATTTAAGTAGTACAATATAACGCCCTGAAATATAAAGAATTCATAAATAATCGAAATTAACATTCATAATTGTTGAACAACATTTATATTCTATAGTGTTAGATCCTCATTTTAATGAACGTAAATGAACCGTCAACATTTAAATGAATTATTCAGTAATACCAAACTCCATACATATCGATGTTATATATAATTATAAAGAATTAAGTTAACAGATAAGAATTAGCCGGTAATAGTCAATATAGACTGTCTGACAGTTTAGAAACAGGTGAGTTACTTGTTTTAGACTTTTATTATTTCAAGAGATATTGCTTTTTAGTTTTCAATGCTTTGTTTTATAAAGAGTATTTATATTGTTACACCTACTTATAGGCACTGAGAATATTTTGTAGGGCATTGACATTTCATTATTTTTGCTGAAACAGATGCTCTTCTATCTATTTTCCTAACATCTTTTGTCACATTTTCATATTATATTCTTATTCATTGTTAATTACTTAATATATCAATATAATGATGATTAAAAGTAATTTTTAACTTTGCATCCTGAATATCAAGTAATAAACTATGTAAGTTGTAGCATACTGATGGTTTTTGTGATATGTTTTTGAATGCTGAATAAAATATTCATCGTGGCCTATGTTTGGCCTCTTGTATACCTGTTCTGTTGATATTAGCAAATAATATTGTACATAGGTATTGTAGTCAATAGGTGACGTACGTTATATCCATTATTATAATATAGATATACAATTATAGGAATAATTATTATTGTTCATATCATAATTATAATAATAATGACGAAAACATTGTCTTCTTTCTGAACAATTTCTAAAGTTATTAAATTAAAATAAAGAAATTGCTAATCGATGCTTGTTTTATTTTGAACTAACTCTTCACGCTGCTTTAGTCAAGGACATTGACCTTTTGATAATAATATAATAATAAGACCATAAATAACCATTACTTAATATCTAATGACAAAAGACATCATAAAACATCAATAATAAATTGTTTATAAACATTTTGGCCATGTTAAGTTTATTTAAATTTTAAATATAGAAAGATACATTTATAGATAATAACAAGCTTCGAATCCTCAAACTATGGAAACTATCCCGTCATTGTACCAATTTAGCAAGCGTATCGTTACAGACTAACACTAGACTTATATTAACAATGTGTGAAATAATAACCAAAATTAGGTTCCAATTTATTGAAGATAATTAAAACAAACATAGACGAATTAAAAAAAATCATAACCATGAAAACTACAATACATTAAGAAAATAATAATCTAATCTACTTCTTCAATAACTGGTCCGTCGCTGGCGCCTCGAGAACCATGGGCCTTTTTAGCACCGGCACCATGTATCTTTTTCATCAAAGGCGCAAAAATGTTGGAAACTTCCTTCAATTTATCTACATATTCCTCTTTGTCCGCCAAAGAATTGCTTTCAAGCCAATGTAAAGTATCCTCGCACATTTTTTTTGCTCTTGAACATTCGGCGTCCCCAAGTTTACTACCCACTTCGTCAATAGCTTGTTTGATACCAAAAACATAGGTTTCTAGTTTATTACGAGCCGCAATGCGTTCTCTTTGATTTTCATCTTCATCCTTATACTTATCTGCCTCAGCTACCATGCGATCGATTTCAGCTTGGCTCAGACGTCCTTTGTCATTTTTAATAACTATGTTCTTGATTTTTCCAGTACTGTTTTCTTTAGCTGATACATTTAGTATACCGTTCGCATCCAAGTCGAATGCGACGTCGATTTGGGGAACATTGCGCGGTGCAGGAGGTATGCCGGTCAAATCGAATGTCCCGAGTAGATTATTATCTTTGGTCATGCTTCTTTCGCCTTCATAAACTTGTATTGTAACTGCGGGTTGGTTGTCCGAATATGTTGTAAACGTTTGAGAATGTTTACAAGGAATCTTTGCATTACGGTCTACTATTTTTGTCATTACTCCACCAGCAGTCTCAATACCCAAGGATAAGGGTGTGACGTCAACAAGCAAAACATCTTGAATTTTTGAATGCTGATCTCCACTTAATATAGCAGCTTGCACCGCTGCTCCGTAAGCGACAGCCTCATCGGGATTAATTGATAAGTTGAGCTTCTTACCATTAAAAAAGTTTTGCAATAAACTTTGAATTTTTGGTATGCGTGTTGAACCTCCGACTAAAACAATGTCGTTAATAGAACTTTTATCCAGCTTTGCATCTTTTATAGCCTTTTCTACAGGTTCCAACGTCACGCGAAATATAAGTCTGAATTAAGTTCTTCAAAACGAGCTCTAGAAATTCTTGAAAAAAAATCGGTACCTTCAAATAATGCATCTATCTCGATGTTTGCTTCGGTACTAGAAGATAAAGTTCTTTTAGCACGCTCCGAAGATGTTCTTAAGCGACGCAAAGCCTTAGGATTAGAGTGTAAATCTTTTCTATGCTTTCTCTTAAACTCGTCGGCTAAGAAATTTACCAGCCTACTGTCAAAATCTTCTCCTCCTAAATGAGTATCCCCTGCAGTAGCTTTGACTTCAAATAAAGAACCTTCATCTATAGTAAGAATGGAAACGTCAAAAGTTCCGCCACCTAAATCGAAAATTAAAACATTTCTTTCTCCCTTTAGGTTCTTATCTAGCCCATAGGCCAGGGCTGCTGCAGTTGGCTCATTAATTATACGAAGGACATTAAGGCCTGCGATAGCACCGGCATCCTTTGTAGCCTGGCGTTGTGAATCATTGAAATATGCGGGGACGGTTACAACAGCATTTTTAACAGATCTACCTAGATATGCCTCGGCTATCTCCTTCATTTTTGTCAAAACCATACTACTGATCTCTTCGGGTGCAAAACGTTTCGACTCACCCTTGTACATAACTTGTATTTTTGGTTTACCGCCATCATTTACAACTTTAAAGGGCCAGTGCTTGAGATCTTGCTGGATTTTAGGATCCTCAAATTTTCTACCTATCAGCCGTTTGGCATCAAAGATTGTATTGATTGGATTTAGGGATACTTGGTTTTTAGCAGCATCACCGATAAGGCGTTCAGTATCAGTGAACGCTACATACGAAGGAGTGGTTCTGTTACCCTGATCATTAGCTATGATGTCCACATTACCATGTTGAAACACACCGACACAAGAATAAGTCGTACCTAAATCGATTCCAACTGCTGTCATATTAACTGTTTATTTAGATAATTTTTAATAATTATTAACGATGTTTTATAAGATATTCGAAGTAAGTTATTTGATTGACACACATTAAACTGACTTATTTTTAAAATTGGAATGTTAAATAAAAATATGTAAACTATCAAATAATAAACTCTTTGCAAATTTCTCAATTTTCATATGTACGACAAATTTGACAATATTTATAACTTTTGGTTTCCCCATAGAATTAATATACATATCTCTATGGGTATTCCTCAACTAAAACTGGGAATGAGTAGTAATAATATTTATATATATACATATATATTATTAAAATGTAATGAGCGGGCGAACTCTTGTACTAACTCTAATTACACAAATTTCCTTATGTTTATTACGAACATATTTTAATTACTATTTTGTTACAAAAGGTCAATATGAAAATGTAGAACGTTTTTCCTAAGGCCTTAACTGATTACTAAACGTGTAAAAGTAACGAAAAAAGCGTACCTGTATGTATTCATTGCTTTAACAATTAGTACTCGTTATTATCGTATCGTTACGTTACTCGTTACTTCTGATACCTTATAACATGCTGTGTATATTGAAGTAACGAATCGCGTCGTACGACTCGATTCGTCGCATTTGTACGATTTGACGTCTGCACCGCTCCCCCGGTGACGCTGTAATAGCCAACAGGGCTAATATAGCAAAAAAAATGATTATATGTATCAACGTTACTCGCATGAACTGAAACAATATAAGTATTGAGTACCGATAGTACGAAAGATGCGAGTAACGAAAAGGATTCGTGAGTAATATTTCGTTACTTGGTACTAGGTAGCGCACCCGTTACTCAGTAGTACCGAATACTTACGGTTTGTCACAGCTCTACTGATACTTATGTCATTTGTCAGTTGTCTGTTGTCACATGTAATGTAAGTTGACACATGTCAACATGGATTGCTATTTGCATTTAGCACTTTAGTTCGAATTTGCTAAGTGATTTATTTTATTTTTTAAACTTGATTTTTAAGTTAATTTTAATTGCTTATGTTCAATTGATAGAGTTAAAACATTTAGTTTAGTTTTACATCAATATTTGTAAAAATTCTGATGTTATTGTGTTTATATTTCAAGATGTTACAATATTTCATCTCAATATTATCACTTTAAAGTATGCGTCTTATTCTTATAAAATATTACACTTTCTTAAGAAGTTGCATAAATAAGGACATTAACATCTTATACGTTTTGGATATCTATAAAACTCTTACTAAATATAAAACTTAACCCTAAAAAAATATATTGGTATTTGTCTGTAGAAAGTTATATTTTAGATTGAAAAAGAATGCGATACGCTCAATTAGTTGTGGGCCCAGCAGGCAGTGGCAAGGTACACATTATTTGATAGTGCAATCAAACATAGTTATTAATAATCAAGTTATATTTAAACAGTTATCAAATGTTTTCTAGTCAACATACTGTTCAACCATCATTAAACATGCAATAGACACAAAACGTATAGTTGAAGTGGTGAACCTGGACCCTGCAGCTGAGCACTTTGACTATAAGCCACTAGTTGACATCAGAGAACTCATCCATCTTGATGATGCCATGGAAGATGAGGAACTGCAGTTCGGACCTAATGGCGGTCTTGTGTTTTGTCTAGAGTAAGTAGTACTATACTAAACCATACTACAAAATACCATTTGTTCTTTCCTTAAATTGTTTCTATGCATACTCAATATCTGACATTTTTTATAAATATATTAACTTTAAAAAGTAAAAAAAACTATAATCAATTGATTATAGTATGTATTTACATATTCTTATTCAAGAAAGTAATAAATAACACATGAAGTCAAGTACACACATATTTTACATAAAAATATAACTTTACTTAATACTTGGTGTACTGAGAAAAGTCTAATTATTTTTAGCTTTAAATTTTCACTTAAGTAACTTTTATTTTACCACTATGAGAACAAAGTTTCCTAGACAGAGCTTAAAAGCTGATGATACAAGTAAGATGCTGTATCTAACCATCTTAAGCTATAACTTTTTTGTTTATAAATATACTAATATACCAATATGCAAGCAATAAATTTCAATAAATCTATTTTTTACTTCAGGTTGTTAATTGTTTTATTTTTGATAATTGTGTAGTGTATTTTTTTTGTTTATATATTATTTGTGTTTATATAATTATCACAGAACTCTCCTAGAGAACTGTGATTGGCTAGAGGAGCAACTTGGAGATGTGGATGAAGACTACCTGCTATTTGACTGTCCCGGGCAAATTGAGCTCTACACACACCTGCCTGTCATGAGAAAGCTGGTGGATGCTCTGCAGCGGTGGAACTTCAGGATATGTGTAGTCTTCATGATTGATTCACAGTTCATGGTTGATGGAGCAAAGTTTATGTCAGGTATGAATTTTTGCAACTACATAACTTTTTGCAATAACCCTTCCCCCCTCCCCTTAATAGTAGAAAAACAGTATTAATAAAATGTAATAACATGGTTTTAGGTACAATGGCAGCTCTCAGTGTAATGGTTAATTTGGAACTTCCTCATGTTAACATTTTAACTAAAATGGACTTGCTCAGCAAATCAGCACGGAAACAACTTGACAAGTCAGTACATTATTTTTATAATAATTTATTTTATCTATACAAATACTAAACTTAATTAATCTATTTCAGTTACTTAGATCCAGACCCTCATATTTTATTGGCGGACATGAGAAATGCAAAATCAAAGTGGCATGAAAAATATGCAAAACTGACAGAGTCAATAGGAGAGGTCATAGAGAACTTCAGTCTTGTTAGGTTCTACCCTCTCAACATAAAGAATGAGGAGAGTATAGACAATATTCTTTTGACCATAGATAACATAATTCAATATGGAGAGGATGCAGATGTTAAAATAAGAGATTTTGATGAACCAGACCCTGAAGATAATGATTAAATATGTTATAAAAAATACTTGTTTTTATTTTGTATATTTTAGAAATTTATCAATTATATATCGTAATAAATAAGTAGAAATTACTAAGTCTAAAAAAAAAAATAAGTGAAAATTACTAAGGTTCAAATCAGGTACTCGATGCGCAAGTAGAGACTTTACAAAATACTATTTACGACTACTTTAATGAGCACTATCTACCTACGAATCGTTATGCTCACAAAAATAAAGAAAACGGTTTTAAATTGAAAATGAGGAGGAAAAAAAGATTATAAAGAAACTTCGTATAGCCAAAGCCTTAGGCGATAATCAACTTAGTCACCAACTGTCTAGGGCATTGCGATCAATTCTTAAACTAATCCAAGGCATAACAAATCAAATAACAATAAATCGTGATAGCTTTGATCGGTCAAAACATGAAGTAGACTTTGATAAAAATCCTTTTAAATACTCAAAAAACATTTTCAAAGATCAAAAAGATAAGCTTCTCTTGACCAACGAGCAAATTTTCGATCATTATAAAAGCACATACGAAGTGCCAGAAAACCAAAGACTATATGGGGATCCAAACGAACACAAACCTGAGAATCCTACTGAAGATTTTCATGCCAACCCACCAACTTTGGAGGAAATCAATAAAATAATTAAAATGAAACCATCTAAGTCAGCACCAGGTCCGGATGGTACCCCTTATATAGTTTGCAAAAAATGTCCGTCGCTCCATAAACATCTTTTAAATATATTCGGTAAAATCTGGTCGAGAAAGCAAATATCGGTATCATTCGGAAAAGCCCTTTTTGTCCTCATTCAAAAAAAAGACAATGTCAATAATCCTAAGGATACTAGACCGATAGCCCTAACAAATACAATTTCCAAAGTATTTTTTTTTTTTACAAACAAAAATGACGCAATCCATGATTAACAATAGATATTTCAGGCCTAATCACTAGAAAGGGTTTTTGCCCGGAATTTCTGGATGCCTGGAACATAATACGTTAATATCGGAAAGCCATAAAGATGCTAGAACTAGCGAGAGAAATTACGGTTTGTTGGATAGACTTAGAGAACGCCTTTGGGTCGGTACGACATGAACTGATGATGTTCGCGCTTAAATGGTATAACTTTCCTACGGTAGTTCGCAACATTATTGCATCATATTATTCAAAATTAAAATTCTCTATAATTTTTACCAGTGCGTTAGTACGGTTACGGAAGCAGCTCCGTTTAAATTTTAAGGTAAAAAAAATTTAAGTCGATTATCAAGACCGTACTCCATCGTTGGATCATATTGGTTGGTTAACATAGTTGATAGCTTATTTAAAATGATTAATAGTTCATTTCTTTCATTTCGTTCATTTCTTAATAGTTCATTTAAAATGATCTCAAAAAGGTAGACAACCAACCAATAAGTAACGTCAAAAAAGTTTGGATTTACGATAATTTTTTAACATCACGTCTAAATTGGCTTTTCCTCATTTATGATATTAATAAAACCCTTTTGTTAGATGTTAGCATCATAAAGACATTGAAGTTCTGGCTCGGGTTAGCGCACTCACCGGACTCTTCAACTTTATTTAGAGACCGAAACAATTTTGAATTAAAATTTAAGAAACCATCGGAGCTCTACAAACATCTAAGAGTTACCAAAAGACATATCATCGGAAAATGTAAAGATGATACTATAACTTCTCTCCCAAAAGACAAAGTTGCCTCAGAGCTCGAGTCACGACTTCAATTCCATAAAAAAATTATGATAGGTGCTCAAACGAATAAAATAGGGCTAGGATCAAGTAGGAAAGTTCAAGACATAGACATAACAAAATCTTTTATTGGACAAGACGAAAACGATAACTACCGACTTCACGCGATGAGCCTAGAAATTCAAAACGAATGGGTGACCATAAGAGATTTTTGTATTCCAGTAGCTTTGAAGTGGCGCACCTTAATTTATAATTTGTTCCCAGCATAATTAAAATTCTATCTTAATGCATTCTAAAGAACTCTCCCAGATCAAAGTAATTTAGTAAGATGGGGCAAAGCCACCGAAAAGTCTTGCAACATCTGTGGGGAGGCAATAGGAACCGCGAAACACTTACTAGTAGGGTGTAGGGTACTTCTAGATAAAGGTCAATACTCGCGTCGCCACGATAAGGTATTAGAAATTATACGGGAAGCGGTTAGTATTTCAGTGGCAAGAGCGCGGAAGGGTATAACAACCACCAAACGATCTGTAGAATTCGTAAAAGAAGGCTCCTCTAAAAAATCAAAAGCGAAGCCTTATTCAATATTAGGCGCGGCTCCTGATTGGACTCTCATGATGGACACGTATGAAAAGCATTACAAAATTCCTGAGGATATTGGTGTTTCGTCATCCAGACCGGACTTATTCCTGTATTCGAAACATCTGAGGCGCGTGATACTTGTGGAGCTAACTGTTCCTTGGGAAACAAACATCCCCAGGGATCACACATTCAAGCTCAATAAGTATTACGTACTGATCAGGAATAAATTTATAATTAGTTTGTACGCGGTAGAAGTGGGACCGAGAGGTATAACAGCGAAATCTCTCTATAGCCTACTTGAAGACCTAGGCCTTTCTAGAACAAGCATCGGTTCATTTCTAGAACGTATTTCAAAGGCGGCATTAGTAGGTTCTTTCCAAATTTGGTTAAGTAGGGAGAGGAGTATGGAGGGTGAAGGTGAGCGTTTTTGCGCATAATAAACGGGCCCCTTAAACCTACTCCAGGGTCGCAAGTCCCAGGCACTATTTGCACTCCTTTCCTTGCAACGCGATGGGCCCGGCACCCGCACGATGAATCCATGGAACGCTAAGAAGCTTCGTCTTAAAAAGATTTCATTTTTTTTTAGTCAGGGCGTGAGAAAATTTGAATGTTTTCTAAATTTTTCAAGGGCAGTACACATTTAAAACACCTATGGTATTTTATCCTCCCGTGACTTGATCGACGCAAAATATTTTAAACATGCCAGAGTTAAATCCGTAAAATGTATTTAAAGTTTCAAGCATTTATTCTGAAACTATATAAAAAAAACCCCTTTTTTTGCACTGTAAATCAAACTGATATTTTATTGTTAAACAGTATTTAAGGTAATTTTAAAAATTACATCTTGACCTAGAACCAATTTCAAAGTTAATTAATAACTTGATAACTATTATTTTTGTGATGTATTTTCTCTTTATGAGTACAAAAGCGTACCCACTGGCTTTTGTAATGCGTCATCAGAGACTTGATTCTTAGATATATTTTTTTAATGCACTGATATAAGTATGCTTCGGTTGTCCTCTTATAACCGGTTAGTTAAATTTTTTTAAGAAGAATTACTACTTAATAAGATTTTAAACCTTTAATAAAAAAAAACATCATATTAAACTAACCCTTTATTATCTTCCATAGTTTTTATAATACTTAAAGTCATACACTTTTTAAATGTATATATTGTCTAATATTTATTTTTGCCGACATTACATTAGTAATACAGACATTGTAAATAATCATCAAAATTATAATCGATTAATATGATAGTGCAGTACAATATACTTAATATAATTTATTGGACATAAATGAGAAAACTTAATCTTATCATATTACTTTCTAATTTATTAAAATTATTTTTTCTTCAATTCCTCAATTACAAGAATCTAACTAAAGACCACAAAATAACGACAGCCAAGGGATCTACATTTCTAAAATATATAGTAAGGAACATTAGCGTTTATTCCACTGCAATGTTGATTCCGGCACCTCCATCCGGTGGGTCCGGTGGCTACTGTTCGGAGTCGTGGTCTGCGATGCTGAACACGTACATTCTGCAGCCAAACTGCAGCAAGGCGCCGTGCGGCAACAGCGCGGAGCCCTCCCAGGCGCCCCCCGCGCCCGGCCCCGCGCTCTCGCCGCCAGGACACGTGCACGGGTCGCGCTCCGACGATATCGTCAGGGAACCCTCGATGCTGGGAAAACGTTAACATTCGTTTTGAGCATTCCAGGTTTTATAAACGAGCTACCATTAATCACGTGAGAGAGCAAAAAAAATATATATGAAATTAAACCTGACAAAAAATGTTTTTCAAACGATATACACATACTTCTTTACAAGTCCAAAACACCAAAACTATATTACCAAGGGGGCGAAGTAGTTTTAAGTTCGCTTAAGCCTTAAGTAATATAATTTGTATTATCAAATTTCTTAGATATTTGAAGGCCTTCTATCCATACCGCGGCAGTCGTGTCCTGCGCGCGCGCACTGTGTCCCGCAGAGCTTCGGCGCGCGTGTCCTCGTCCGCGGCCGCCGCACCACTGTGGGACACGTCCGCCGCGTACAGCACGCCGTTCACCCGCGTACCCCACTCCGAGTAGTTAATCAGCTCGAAGTGCCCCGTCACCTGGAACATTTACCGGAAGATGTTTAGTTTGTATGGATGCTACTGAGGATCGCGTTTTAGACTTCTTTTCATGTCCAAAAGATTTTTTGCAACGTACGTATACATATATATATATGTGTGTATATATATATATATATATGTAATATATACATATAGATCGTATAGTATATATATTTATGTCCTTTATCTGAATAGCTAATTCGCCTTAGTCGAGATCAGATCGGGTGTAATTTCGGTATTTTTCTTTGTAAGATTTGCAAACATTATCAAATATGCATTATGTGTATTTTTTCATTGTAGGTATTTTCAGACCCTTTGCAAAAATAACGATTTTACATACTAATTTTAATCCCCATTCTAATGCAAACGTAACATTTTTTTTCTTTCTTAAAATCAGTAACTTTGATTTTAAATCGATAATAAGTAAACGATTGTGGAAGTTGGAGTTGGAAATTGACAGATAAGAAGTATTTGCGCATTTTGCCTTCAATGTGTTCATCAAAGAATCAATCAAATCCTCGAAGAATAAGCCACACCGACCTCATCACAGAAGATCCTGGCGTGAGTGTCGGACACCCGCCGGCAGGCGGGGTCCAGCCGCAGGTCACAGGCGGCGCCGGCGCCCGCCAGCAGCGCCGCGCGACGCACACCCAGCGCCGCACCCAGCCGCGCCGCGCCGCCGCTGAGTAGCGAGCGAGACTTACTTTAATACAATAACATTTTATACTTTACTGTGTAAAATTAATATTGACATTACAGCTAAAGCGCCGAACGACCGACCGAATAAAACCGACCTAAAATAGCAAGACCGAAGCGAACCAACAATAGTAAACTCCTTATATGAGTATTTTAGTCCGCGTGTGTTAAATAACGTCAGCACTGTACAGAGAAAAAATCTCACTCGGCGGGCTGCTTGACCTCGCACAACACGGCCCGCACGAGGGAGACCTCGAGCTCCTCCCTGGGCGGCGGCGGCTCGTGGCGGGGGGCGGCGCCCCACACGAGGCGCGCGATCCTCTCCCTGTCCTCCCGCGGCAGGATCTCCGAAGGCAGTGGCAGCGTCCGCACGCCGAGCTTGGCGAGGCTGGCGCGCGAGGCGGCGCCCAGGGCGGCGGCGGCGCGCGCCGACCACGTCCCCGCCGGCCCGCGGGACCACCGACCACACACAGCCTCGCCCGCCGCTATCTAGAGTTATACATCATTATTGTATGTTTTTATCCTATTAATCTCTTGGTGATGATAATGACGTTTGTCTTATGACGTGCGAGGAAAGGAACCCGTTTTACTACCGTGGGCACTATCGTGCAGAGATATCGCGCGACCTGAGATTTGAATTGAGAAGCCTTTTTTTAACTGGTCTTATTTTAGCCACTACATCGTTTTATTGATATATTCACTTAAGAGACCTAGGGATCAGGTGTTTGCAATAATAATACCTGCTGCAGACGCTGCCATGCTAGTAGTTTCACTAGTCGTTCATCTAGTTTCCGGAGTTGTTCCTCCACCGTGTCCAGTAGCTCCTGCACGCCCTCCTCTTCACGGAGCTGTAGCTTTTCCACCTTGACTTTCTTGTTGGTGTTATTATCAGGGAAGACCTTGCGTTTTTTTACAGTTACGTGCTCTAAATCTGAGTCAAAGTCACTTGATTCGGAGTTGGAGGGCTTTTCTGTCTAAAATAATATTTATTTTATTAAAGTATGTTGATGAATACTTTCAAAGAATCTCTATTCTATAATATAATACATTCAGTTTCTAATTCAAGTTTAATTTATAGTTCATAACATTGTTAACTTTTACAATAGGTCCATTAACTTAACAATACCTTTGGCTCACTGTCTGCTATGGCTTTGAGGTCATCATCCGCATCCTCGTGAGAAACTCCTTGTAGTTTAGGCGAGTCCATCGGACATTGCCCTCCAGTATATTGAGGACACGAAAGGTTCATGCAGATCTTATGGGTTTCACCATCATCAGAGTCAGAGTCGTCACCGCTGGCTTTAAGGTTATTCATTACTGTAATAAGATATGATTAATTGTTACCAGTCGCACCAGGAGATATTTTAAAAATTAAGTGTTCCTGGACATAGTTACTTATATGGTAAACCGTTACAATTATAAGACGAGACAGAAAAGAACATGAACAGATTGTATGAAAAAAAAACAAAGTCTAGAAGAAGAATGATGCATGTAGGAGATTGTAATACTGTGCGGACCACATTTGAAAGATGGAGTGTGTATATGTGTGTGTATGTGTGGTTATATGTGGTCACCGGTGCGGCACCGCACGTGGTCTCGTCGTGAGGGCAGCAGCGGCGGCGGGCGGCTGTAGTGCGCGCGCACCATGCGAGGAACCAGCACGCGGCCACGCGCGCTCTGAGGAACCTTCACACTGCGGGAGGAAGTATAGATATGTATTAAATATTAACAACAAACAAATTAAAGCGACCTCTATACTACATTAAATTGAAGCGCTCTATCTTGGTGTAGGTTTGAAAATTAAAACAAAGAAATCCAGTTATTTGCAAGACTAGTCTAATTTATATTTTTATTATGTAACAAATGATATACACCAAGTTTTTTTATAAAACGATATTTACTAGAAAAAGTGAGGAGTGATCTGTGGTCATTATTCTGACGTCTCATTGAACCAATTTATTTTCTTTGTTTTTTTCTGTTCTTTGTTGATCCACAATTAGTGTGAACACTATGATCGAATGTTTTGATGGTAGATGAAGATGTTTCTTGGTTTTTATTATATTAAATTAATTATTAGTAAAGTTTATTTATTAGTTTATTATATTAATTATTAGTAAACTATTTTCACCGGAAGGCTGGTCTATTAGTGCGAGCACGTCGTATAAAGGCGCACTTGAGCGCTTGCTGATCGACGGGTTCGCTGAACCTCTCCCATAGAGACACACGCTCCGTCGCAGATATAGAGTGAACTAGCTTCCAGTCCTGCACAAGGGCATTCAATAAATAAATTGCTTAAATAATATAGACAAATTAACCAAATGTATCTATTCTAACATTATATATGTTTGGATGTTTGTTACTGAACAACGTCAAAACTACTAAACGGATTTGGTGAAACTTTACACTTTTGTATGCTTATGTACCAGAAAAACACGTAGTCTACAGAAATACAAATTTTTGCACAAGGTTTTGTATGTGACATAACATAATATATTGTAGCGCGATTACGTAATTGCCACAGGAATGGCTAGATTAAAATAAATCACTTCTAATAGGAACTTACAATGTACTGCTCTACATGATTGGGACACATCCATCTACCTGTCGGTAATGCAGTCAGAGGTGGATCCAGACAATCCTAGAATAAAAATAAATATTTAATCTTAAATCACATTTTAATACAAATACTACACATAATTATAAATCATATCCTTTTTACAACTTTATGTATGTATACTTGGCAATTGAAGATGGGATTGATAGTCTGGCTCTCACACATGCACACAAACATATCATAGTATAGAGCACCTGATGGAAGAGCAGTGGGCAATAGTCGCATTGCAGCAGTGGCGCCATCTTGCAGGTGGCGCGGCACACGAAGCACGAGCGGGCCGGCAGCGGCACGCAGCCCCAAGCGTCAACCGTCACTACGCCACTACCGGTTCTGCTATCTAAAACAGCATGTTTGCTTGGTAGTCCCAAACAACAGTAACAACAAACAAGCAAAAACAATAAGTACCTTTCTCAGTTCCAGGGAAGTTGCAAGGAATCCTCATTTCCCTTGGAAGCTCAAATTGTTTTGGATTCATGACCTTTGCTGCCTTCACTAGGATTTCCATTGGTGACAGATCTTTTTCAGGCTCCATTTCTTTTTCTTTGCAGTCTTCAAGCTCTTTTTCCTTACTATCTTCTTTACATTTTTTCTTATTGAGTGAATTTGCACGGCTGTTCCGTAAGGATCTGAAAAATATATTTTGTTTATCAAAATATATTTTTTAAACAACAAACTATACAATATTTTTTTGTGTTTGTAAACTAAGGCCATTATTCAATTATAATAAAATTTGGCCTACTATAAAGTAACCAAATACTCTACATAATGTAATCAGAAATACCTAGACTTCCTATCTGTATCTGACTTGCTATCACATGGTGACTGTGCTCGGCTGGAACGGGTGCTGGATGGTTTGTCATCACTAGCACGGCACTCTCGACAGAGCCACAGCCCTGCTGGGATGTCATTTTCTTCCAGTGGAGGGTCACTGAGAAGTTGTTCACATATTGTTTATCAGGAATATTAAAACTGATACCACTTAACTCATATCTAGTACATATACTCTGCTTGCGGTGACTGGTTGTGTGGCAGGCCGAAGATTTATAAATATATATATATTTTTTTTTGTTATTATTATTTCATTTTCGTTGCCTGAAATCATTAGGCTTCTTTTGCGATTGATTGCGACGGTTCTAGTTGTTCCAAAATTGCATTAAAATTGATGTTTGTGAAACAATAATCACAATAACAAAAAATATATCCGGCTGAGTTTGTTGTGTGGTTCTTCTCAGACCAGGATGCGTTTGGAACCCTCATAGCTTTAACATTAAGATGGAAAGTGCTTTTTCAGAAGGGCTTATTACGATAAATCTAGTATCGTAATAGGCCCTCCTGACACTTCCATGTTGACATACACAAGTGATCACTGATTATGATTCTAAGTGGAAAAGATATAAATAAATAAATATAAGTTTTATTTTATATTTGTTTTTATTTTATATTTTATTATTTCCGTTTTTTTATATATTATTATTTACATGTTTGATGCACTATGATTTTTATATTAATAAGAAGTTTTTGATATATAATAAAGTTTTTATTATTAAAAATTAGAATACATAAATCTTATTTATTTTCTGATTAATGCTTTCCTACTAAAACACTATTGTAGCAGCCTACTGTTTGTATTATTTTTTTCACACATCAAAAGCAAAGTTTCTGTCTTTTATAGCCATCTTGGTATTATATTCTATAATGTTCATGGGAAAAGCTGTTGTGCAGAAGCATCTTACTCCTGCTGTTAATTATAAAAACATAGCCAAAAGTGACTGTGTATGGTTAGGATGTGCAACCATTCGTCTCATCCAAAACCCTTGTTAGACAATTTTGTCTTCTCTTATTGGGTGTGTACTAAGTAGAGGAGATTGGGTTGGAATCGAGGTATTTTTGATCCTGTGTAATTAATCATTTTTAAGAACTGCACTAGTCTCCTGCTGGAGCAGATGCCAAACGAAACCTCTTCTAAAACACATCTGAGGGATTCTACATTTTATATAATTGTAAGTGCAGTACAGTGCAGAGCAGTGTTTGTATTTTATATTTCCTTTGATAATAAATCTTATTATTCCACTGCTATTTGTTCCAAAGATGTTACATAAGAATGCAATGCATTTTATTAATAGCATTCTATGTCTGTGTTTCAAAGCATCGAAAGTATATTTTAGTTAAATATTTAGATAATTATTTTATTATATAATGTACATATGTGGTGTATATAATGTACACAGTAAATATATAATAATAAAGTAAAAATAAACCTTTTCTTGTGAGTTGTGGTAGCAAACTTACTAGCAGCCAAGGTGGAAGCTAGCAGGGCAGCGGTCGCAACATATCAAGTCGCCACCTTCACCACACGCGTCGCAGGAATCATGATTGTGGCCTTTACCAGGCCGCTTATAATATGGATGCTGAGGTTTTTTGGGTTTGGGAACATTCAAATCTTCATCGGGTGGCTTAATCAAAGCACGTATAAGCTAAAAATCATAAAAAAGGGTTGTTTCCATTCGAAGTCAATCTTGACAACTATTTATGAATTGTAAAATTCCTACTACTATTTAGTATTTACCGGCATAAGACCACCAGAAGTGTCGAGATCATACCCAACGTTAGACATCGTCTGTGTTTCAATAAAATTAAAATAAATAACTAGAATAAGAATAAACACAAAGTTAGTTCAACTTTTGTTAAAATGTTTAGAGATAAAAATAACTTTTTGAATTGCACGTAAATACTTTAACATAACAATTTTAAAACCGTCAGGTTATCTGTTTAAACATTATTTAAATATGGAATAATTCAATTTTAGCTGAAAGTTAAACAACAAGGAATACGATGTAAGAAAAATGGCCGCACGGCGCAAAATCTAAATACTTGAAACCGTTGACAAATGACAATTGACATAAAACTTTGAAAGGTAGAGAAAGTGAGTACTATGTATTAAAACCAACCGTCAAAAAGTTCAAAATTTAAGCAACTATTGCATTATACAAGTGTTAAATCAAAAAATATTTCGTCTAAGAATGTCCACCAATTATATTAGACTAAACAGCATCAATCTCGTAAAAATTTCTTAATTCAGCCAAATTCCCATTTATGCCTCCACCCATCGATTACTATAGCATCTATCCCTGGTTAAAAAAATATTAAAAATTAAATATATCCTTTTAATTCTTCGAGAAGAATTAGAGAGTATTAAAAAGAACTGACATATAGACATTTTCAATCCTCCTCTATTCTTTTGAATTCTCCGAGAAAACGAAAATTAAAAAGCATTAAACTGTTAAATTTTTTTTCAATTCTCCGCGAAAACAGAAATTAGTACACTTCATTCTCCAGAGAATTACGAGTATGTATGAGTATTTCAAAATGTGTGCTTTTTCAATCCTTTTTAATTCTCTTTTTGAATTAGAGATTTCACGAGATCAAGTGGTTGGTTAATCGGATAATCGCAATCTGAAAAGATTTTTAGTTTTAACTATTTACTCCATCGAATACATCGCTCGTAGTTATTAGTTTGACCAGTGTGAAGGATCGTGAATATTGACTTAGTGCACTTAGCGCTATCTATCTCAAATTAATTTTATTCACGGCATTATAATAATTAATACAGATAGCTATTTTAAATATTTACTTAGGAATTTTATGTCAGTAAGTACTTAACATAATGTAATAGTGTTTTTCGTAGAAATATGTTATCGTAATGGTTTCGAACCTAAAAATGGATATTTCCGTATATTTAAAATTACAAAGTATTATTCTGCGGTGCTTTTTCTTTTTTACAAGATTGTGACGCTAATTGTGAGTATAGTGTAATTGGTGGATTATGGATACTTTGATTTTTTTTGTTCAAACAGTGCGATGTCAATAGGATATTAAAATGGGTGCGGTAAGTAGCTGAGGGTTACATTATGGAAAGCATGGAGGGTAAAGGTTAGGAGGAGCTTCTAATATGGAGGAGAACTTAAAACTGTCAAGCAGTTCGCTCAAAATAGTTTCTTGTACTTACCGGAATTACGTTGGCGTGTAAAAAACTACGATACGAATGTAGCTGTTTACAGTATGTGAAGTACGCTGAGTAATTTATTTAGAAAAATGCTAAATTATTGACATTGTATTTGTTTTTGAGTAAAAGTATACAATTCAAATATTAATAAAAATAAAATTTTCGTTCTACCAGTGTATTTTCAATAACTTAAATTATTTACCTTT
Source organism: Napeogenes sylphis (assembly GCA_959347405.1). Classification (NCBI taxonomy): domain Eukaryota; kingdom Metazoa; phylum Arthropoda; class Insecta; order Lepidoptera; family Nymphalidae; genus Napeogenes; species Napeogenes sylphis. Next base: position 6,474,625 of record OY365782.1, read on the forward strand.
CAATTTTGCACAAAAAGATTGTTGTTTTAGAAAATTTTATGTAAACCATTCAGTAAATTGTAACAAAAAAAATAGTCTACTTACACAGTTGTAAATATAATTAACATAAAATTATTTATTTTTCATTTTAATTTTATTATCCTCTTAGTATTACGCAAGTAGGTACTCAGCTTTAACATTTGTTAGTAAAGACACATTATTTAAATGTTTTCCAAGTACAAATTCATAGGGCGCCACAGTAACCATGAAATTCATCGGTCCTTGTTAATTTTTCTATCTACTCTGTGTGTAGCAGCGCCACCCTTATTTTCCGTTTTGATGGACGCCTTTTCATAGAGACGGTTCTCCTTACCTTTAACCTAGATAGTGAAAAGGCTATTGCATCAAAAGTATCTATGCCTGCCAGTATCGATACCTTTGTTCCGATCCTTTTTAGGGTATATTACTTACCTAATGGAAATTAGAATTAAACACCAATTTATCTTTTACCATTAAGTAAATATCAAAACATAATAAATAATTGATCAGTATTCCTAAAAACTTTAAATTATCGCGCCAATTAGCAAAATATTATCTAAAATTTTAGAATCAACCTGTTAGGGGCGCTACACAAGACAATACATTTCGCAACAAAACGGCATTATCCGTTTTCGTACCTTTCATATTATAATTATTTTGCAAAAAACCTTATAAATAGTAAATAAAACAAGTTATTTATTCTAATAAATTATGCAATCATGATGATATAGTTTACCAATCAACTTATACACTTACACGTGTATTAATACATTTATTATGTAAACAGAATTTTTTCGTAGTTCATGTATTTACAATATTTGTTGATATATTAACAAGATAATCTTTCTGTTGGGACTTGGACTAAACACAAATAATATTAAAACTAAACTTGTACAGGTGAAAATTTATTAAACATTTTCACACAGCGATCTTTTCTTGTAGTTCACATCGATTTTCTAGATGAGGACGAATATCAATAAAACTACAATTTGGACTTTTGAATTTTATTATTAGATTTACACTGTCATTTACAATAAATTTCCATGTAGATGGTAGGACATAAATCAATATTGCATAACACTAAGGCTAATTGCATCAGTATTTTTTGTGGATAAATTAACAAAATATATGCAATATTACAAATTCAAATAATAATAACGCTAATATCTTACTCGGGCACGCACTTGCTGCACACTGCCATCAGCCATGCCGCACTAGTTCGGAGCAGTTAACGATCGGCCAGATTCAGTTTTACATAGTATGAAGGTGGAATGTGTTCGAGAGCTCACACTGAGCGGTTTATCGCAAATAAATAATTTTTCCCAAGTGCATAACCTTAACCTAGCACAACTTTAGAACTACCGTTCGACCTGTAATATTTCGTAAAGATGTAGCGCTACAGCAATATTTTGAAACGAGAAACATGCGTAATTAAAAAATAAATTAAAATATACAAAATCTCTATCACAATACTCGTAAGTAATTAAAGCAATTCAAGTGTGAATACTCCAAAAGTTGTAATACGAACGAAGCGCGGCCACGCGAGCCTCACGTCACACGCAACAACCACAGTACTACACAGTAGTCACGACTTACACCAATTTGTTGCGATAAATACGAGTACTTACGCTCGACCATAGATACGTAGAGACCGACAGGGTGACGCCACTATCACTTAGCTAAATATTGCGAGTAACTACATATACCATCTAACAAAGTTACCGTTTAAAATATATTAATAAACGATCAAATGTATACAAATGCAGCGCGCGGAAGGCCCGCCGGCCGCGAGATTAAACGTCCACGTATAACGACTATTTGTGCAGCCACATGATACGTACACTTCACTAGAGTGTATACAAATTAAATATATTCATTCAGTTCATTGAATTTGTCGCTATGGTGCTCGAACAATGAGTTATTACAGACGGTACGACAGAATTAAATACATTAATTTTACACGCGGTATAAAATACTTAGAAAATTTACAGTTCCCATCTTAGAGAGTAGGTGTGAATGTAAGATGGAAGTCCGCCGGCGTCCGCCGCGACACGGGAGAGAAGCTAAGTTACGCGGAGATCAATCGAGTGAACCCTTAAGAGAATACATTCTGAGAACATACAGATAAAATGCAATACCAAAGTACTTTTTCTTAAACATTATATATTTTTTCTCGTAATCGAAAACGAAACATCGAATATATCAAAAGAGGTACACATTAAACGTACATGACTCACGGATAATTTGACACGAAACGAAAGCGGGTACGCGGGTGAGTCGGATCACTCGGCGTGCACTCAGGGCCGGGTCTTAACGTTACTTTAGCTAGGGTATTACGACACGTCCTGGTCGTCGGCGTCCTGCGGCTGCTCCTTGGGCTCCTGGTCGGGCTCGGCGTCGCCTTGCATGTCGGACGTCCACAGCGTGAGGTTGTCGCGCAGCAGCTGCATGATGAGCGTGGAGTCCTTGTAGCTCTCCTCGGAGAGCGTGTCGAGCTCCGCGATGGCGTCGTCGAAGGCCGCCTTCGCCAGCCGGCACGCGCGGTCCGGACTGTTCAGGATTTCGTAGTAGAACACCTGCGAGGAAGTTAACATATTACAATTTTGTACAGTCGATAGATTAGAGAGATAAGGATAGTAACGTCACACTAATATCTTATAACAATGATAGAGCACATTGCTTTGTGTGTTTTGTGACCGAGAGACAAATATTGGGGTAAGATATATATAGTGAGATAACTTCACCCGGTGACATCAGCGGACGGTGTGACGCACTATTTATTATGAGCAAGAAGTGATTAACACCTTACGGTTTAACACTTCAATGACGCCAGTCAAAGTAATTCGCAAAACTAATTATGAATAATTTAATGTATAATAATACATTTTATTTATTTACTTATAACGTAGTTTCTATTAATGAGACTAATAACTTTTTAATAATTCGCTTTATTAAATTATATTTTTGTATGTGATTATAGTAGTAATATTTTATTATTATTTTTTCCTTTTTAGTAATATATTGTTTTAATTAAACGTATACCGATTTATTGCATGTAGAATATTTTGTTGGCCTCGTAGGGGATAATACTTAACAGAATTTGATATAGCACGAATTCTTGTTATACTATGTTTTTGGGAATATTTATTTTAAACCAAATGATTTATTTTTGTAAATATATTATATACAATTGGAGTTTATTACCATTTAATTTTGTTAAAGGTTTAGCCTATAGTGAGGATTTTACAATGCTGCACCTAGTCTTTCGCCGACCAATAAATCCATTATCGGACACATTTACTTATTATTGTAATAATTTGTTCTATATATCAACTCGATTAGAATTCGAGTGTTAGTTGTTGCTAAAAATTGTGTTATTATAACATAATTTTTGTATTAACAAAAAGAATAATTCGGGTGTAAAAATAATTTATCTTATCCAGTTTTCCTTCCACTCTTTATTTGATATCTAGTTAGTTTTAAGCCAGCAAATAAAGTGTGTGTGTGTGTGTGTTACTTATATGCTTCTTAGAATAAAAATGTCACTATCAGGTAGCGACCTCGAAGCCGGCGGTGAGCAAGGCCACGGCAACTGGCCTGTCCTCGGCGGCAGTGATTACTTCTTCCGATATACACATATAACATACATACACGAAGGTGATAAACTTCGACTGAAATAAAATACTAGTACCGTCTAACTGAGTCTATCGGGTATATCGCACGAATTAAGGACCTCTTAGCTGTCGTCGAAGACAGCAAGATACATATGCGAAACAAAGCCTCGCTGTCTTCTTCACATAATTTATTGTTTTATGAAGTATCATAATACATATATATTTCATTTAATGAAGCTGGTTGTAGTTCCTAGTTGTCCAAACCAGACACGGATATCCGGTTGTGTAGTGTCGTATGTACTCACTGAGAAGTTAAGCGCGAGGCCGAGGCGGATGGGGTGCGTGGGAGGCAGCTCCGTCATGGCGATGTCGGAGGCGGCCTTGTACGCGACCAGCGAGTTCTCTGCCGCCTCCTTGCGATCGTTGCCCGTCGCGAACTCCGCCAGGTACCGATGGTAGTCTCCCTGCAAGTTGAAACATGTCAAGTGTTTTAATGTTACTAATTTGAAGCTTACTAAACATAATATAGATATAGCTTTTCATTAATCTAAACTTAATTAAAATAATTTAGCCTAACAAAATATTTTCACCAAATGTAAAAGTAACAAATATAATACAAACATATTTTAAACCGTATATTATTATATTATAATACAAAAATATTTTAATAAATCCTATAAACGAGACTTTAGTGAAATAGAAAAACAAAAAAAACTTTATGATAAAACGGATGTTTTAGATTGTGTACAACAGCTGTGCGCAGATGTCCTTAGATCCGTCAATTATGTTACCATGTCATACGGTAAGAATAAAATATATAAAATTATCAAAATGAAGATGTATGGATTGTACAATTATTAACTAAATGTACGTGGACTGATCATTATGAAATTTTATTCAGTTACAGTTTTGATAGAAAATAATTGCAGAAAGATAATATTTCTACATAATAATGTATTAGAAATACATTAACTGTGCAAAAACCATTACGAACTTTCATTATAAACGTTCCACTGTGAACGTCAGAAATATAATAATAGTAGCATGAGGCCTGAAGTCATGGAATAAAAATGTAAAAAATATATATGCCAGAGAGGTGTTGGTCCTCTCAAACATGTAAACTTAAAATAAAGGTCGAATTTCGGCCGCTGGGCGACCACTAGCAATTATAAAAGCAACTTCAGTCGAGTGCGGGGCTTACACAATAAGATTTTGTCATTCTAATTCCTCGACGTAATAACCTAATTGTTTTATATTCAATAAATAAAGTAATTTGTTGTATTAAATGACAATAACAGTTTTCAAGAGAGAGAGATATATATCTTGAAAACTGTATATATATTACTGATATATATATTATATGCAATACGCAAAATCCCTCAGACCCAGGCCTTTTATTGAGAGCGGTAAATCACTGTATGCATATTTCATGTAATATTGCGTATGTAGTCTTCAGTTCCGTTATGGTATGATAAATAAATACGATAGAACAATATTTAAACCAAGAGTAAAATGTAATTAATGTAAATATTTGAGTTTCACATCTCTTGTAAAAAGCATGTAAATGTCGAAGTTTTGCGTTTATAATTGTATGAATTATTGCGACTAATGTATATATCCTACTATTAACTCGGCAATGTTGGAAGACTACCAGAATAGTAGTGTATTTGAGTTTTTATAGCTAGTTACGGCGAAACAGGATTATATAAGTGGGGAGCGTGCCAAAGTTTCTTTCACAGTATTGATTATCCTACATTCGAGTCACGGCGAGGAGCTAGTACAACCTCGCTGCTGTGACGTCACAGACGTAATGACGCCACCACATTGTAAATGGGGTTGCATTGGACAGGGGCGCGGTCCGGATTGCATCTAAAGATTTTATATGGAAATTGCTTGAAGTTAGATATTATCCATTGATATATATAATCATAATCTGTTTAAAAATTAACAGTGGAAGACGACCGGGTTTTATTTATTATATTTTATTCGTTAAGAGAATAATTACTATTTACGATTACCTTACACAGATAATTAAATTATTAGTATTATTGACAAATTAAAGGAGTCTGCGATCTTTAAAACTCTGCGTAGTTGGTCTGGCGCAGATGTAATAAAGTCCTGTGATTGAAAACCGCAGAGACGCTGAGGTAGACATTTAAGTAATCGGTTTTCATTTTGTTTTCATTCTAGATCTATATGGGTTGCATATTCTGTATATACCTATTCTATAATTGGAAATATTTTAAGTATTGGAAATATTTTTACCTTTAAAGGAGACATTTATTCTTAGAAATGCGTAGAAATATCAAATTTAAATTAATAAGGAATAGGTCTAATAAGTAAGCTCTATAATTATCAATTGGATTTGTAAAGAAATAACACTTTTTTTAAACCAACGCAATGAAAAAGTCTCCTATATCGCCAAAGCTTATTTTGGTACTCACAAATAAATCAAAACATTTATGGTACTGCCCGTTTTGCGCAGGTCAAGACTAACAATTGTCCGGTCTTTACTTGAATTTAAATATATATTATAATATTCAGTATAGTGTTACCACAATAAAATACCGAGTTGGAATACCTGATAGACGTTAGGGTTGATTATTTATTATTTGCCAGGAAGACTGAATATTTTGTTACTAGCTGTGCCTGCGACTTCGTACGCGTAGACTTCGATTTTGATAAAACGTACCTTTTGTACTTACCAATGTAAGTAAAACTATAAACATTCAAACTTCTTTATTTGTTAAACGATTGTTAAAAAAAAAAATTAAATGAATTCCATGACAATTTATTCCCGAAAATTGCATCCAAATCTGTTAATTCGTTTCTGAGATTAACGTGCACAAACATACATACACATACATACAGACAATATGAAAAAACATTGTTTTGGGTTCTCTTGCTTATTTATATAAAGGCTGTATGACTTTTTGAAAATATTTTTTTTTCGTGTTGTGTGCACAGCTAAAAGACAAACGGACAAAATTTTTAAAATAGGTGAAAATGGATTAGTTATTACTTCACATCCTGGTATATTTTTTCAATATTTTCAATGTACAAAGACTACTCCTCTACACATTTATTAAAGGTATAGAATAGAATAAGATTTGCATGGTATCTATTACGTGATTGACATAAATTGACATAACTTTTTTATTTCTTAAACAATTTAGATGAAATAAACACTAAATGTTAAGTGAAGACTGTTAAAATATATATCTGAAAACCGCATTCAAATTGGTTAAGCCGTTTCTGAGATTAGCGTGCACAAACATAAAGACAAAATAAAAAACCATTGTTTTGGTTTTTTTTTGCCTTTATAAAGGCCCCCCTATAATGTTTTTTTAAATATTTTCCATGTACAGAAATGGATCAGTGACAATTTTATTATATGTATAGAAGATTGATATATTCTATATAAATGCCAAATTACTTCCAGAATAAGACTGAATAATGATTGTTATTATTAAACCGGTTAATGTGTGATTAATAATTTTATAATAATGTATAAAAGTTATGTTAAAAATTACGTACGTGCGTCTGACATTGAGGACAAAATTGAGGACATTGAGCGCAGTCAGGCTTTTTCTAATTTAGAAGATAATTCATCTTCCTACAGGTGGGGGCTGCCTAATTTAAAACTAATTTAACAAATTAGATCATTTGAATTGAGAAGGGTATAAATTAAACATATCTTGGTAGCAGTCAGTGTCACGTGACAGGCGATGGCAGCTGGCTGGTAATGAGGAAGCTCATCGTCAACCTCATTAGCGCTTATTAACAATCAAGGTACCGCTCTCTTATTGTTACTCCGCACTCTGACCTATCATTGTCATATCCATAGTAATAGATTACGAGAGAATACGAAAAAAAAAGTAATATAAATCTAACTATAGTTATACTAAACTAGATTTACCGAATTCAGAACAAATTAAGGTGAAGCTACAATTTATTTGATTAAACAGGTAATAAGTTTTATTTTTTTAAATAAGGCTACCTCTAAGATCTCGATATATAGAATACTGAAAAATTGATACAGTGATTTCATCAAATCGGGTGCTGTTTCATATCCTGATAATTTAATATAAACCGCTATATAAAGGAAGAAATCAAAATTCAAGTTAAGAAATAACATGTATGTTAATTCAAAATAAAGAAATAACATGTCAAATCATGTAGTCTAAGTCCTCCTTCATTAGCATCGAGATGGTCACCATCGTCATCGTACGTACAACGGTCCCCCGCCGCAACGACTTCAATAAGCACATAATAATATCATTTTTATCATTTTTAGAGGTCTTTTTGTATCGAGGGTTTTCATTTATTTTTTCTAATACCACGTTGATACAATTATCTAGAATTATGACTTTTACCCTGTATGTATTATAAACATCGTTTATCTTTTATCATACTTTACGAATACTTTTTCAATCGACTAATATTTCATCCATGAAAAATGCAGCTTAAAATTAGCCGTTCCTTAGAGTACCTCACCTATACCGACGCACCCAAATCTATATATTACGTCACTGGTAAATTTTGGCAAAATATCCGGTTTACAGGATAAACGGATATCCTATACCCGGCAAAATATATTAATTTTATATAAGACAGTCCTTGCTACAGTAAAGATAATATAAACATTAAAATATATTTAATAACCAAGGCAAGTACAAGTCAGATCTACGCTTAAAAAATAAATACACCCACTCAATATCGGAAGTCATAACAGGAATTATCACATATTTTTTAGCATTGACAGTATAGAATACAGATAAGCATCTAGAGTAATCATTGTTAAAAATTTGCGATTTTTTTATCAAGTGCCCATCACTTGGGCACATCAAATACATATATTGGAAAATAGAATATTAAATATAATCTATAATTTGAATATTAATTTGCACTTTACACAATTGTAAATATGACACTGGCAATGTAATTCTAATCAAGCAAATTACGCGGCTCAGTTAAAAAAGCAAATCTATTACGCTTATTAGTTTGCGAATGACATGCAATTATATCATCGTAACCTGTGCACTGCTGACACGATCACCCGGCTTATTAATTCTTTTTTACGTTCACAAGATATTTATTTTTGCAAATACTTTCACGACATACGCCATTATTGCTTTTCATAATTCATACGCTCGTACGCTACCAACAAATACGATTGTGATGCTAATACTAACTGTTCTATTTAATGAGTGCTTTGCAAATTGTTAGTGGTTTGTTCTTAACGTATACGGTAATCATAGGAATCTGTATTTCCTGTTTCTGTTAAAACAACGAATGCAGTGAACAACTGATGGGTTATATAAACTCAGTTCCAAAGGAAAAATATATATATTAAGGGAAGAAGGGAGATAAATAAATCCCCAAGGTGATTATTGAATGTATGAAATTATATTTTTTTGTCCCTAGGTTAAATACAATGTGTGTGTGTGTGTGTAAAAGTTACCTTCATTTTGTAGTAGAAGACCTTGGACTCGCCGGTCTGGGAGGCGGGGATGAGGTGCTTGTCGAGCACGCCCAGGATGTCGGAGCAGATGTCGCGTAACTCCTTCTCCACCTGATTACGGTACGCGCGGATCATGCTCAGCTTGTCCTCCGCTCCCTGAGACAAACAACGTTACGTCATTACTATATATGTATAACTTTTATTAATGTGATACTAAAAATGTTATTATTTATTAAAATAATTATAAATCTATTTGCTTTAGACCATTTTTATAGAAAGATCACTGAAAACACGATAGGTCGTTGTTGTTACTTCTGTTTCGACTATAAGATGATACATTTAGAATGTATAACAATTATAATAATGTATACTTTTGAGAGGTATATATAATTTTTACATAAAAGGTTCGCGATGTAAAGGTACCCTTTATTCCAATAATGAACAATAGGCCTTATAAATCGAAGCACGTGCCAAGGACTTCAGCGAGCGTCTTCAGAGCAATCCTAGTAAATTAAGATAAACTAATCAAATCAAAGTTATCTTATCCAAACTATAACATTAATTAACAACAATATGTTAAATAATATAATTTTGAAAACATTTATTTTTATTACTTCTTATTATTCATATTATTAGGGTACTCATTTCAATAATATGAATAATACTACTTAACAAATATGATAGTTATTCATATTTGACGTTAGAGTCCGCTCGTTTGATTTCGTTCAACATCTATCGATCCCGTTTGTCCCGAAGCGTGCACGTGAGTCGTGAACCTGTCGTTCAATACTCGTCTCGCACACGCCATACGCAGATGCGCTTTGTAGTGTGGTTGCAAGAATTTTAAACCCTGATTTGATATTGATTAAAATTTTTAAATTTTAAGGAACGTTTTAATAAAACCTTGTTATTAGAGAATATGAATAAATTAAAAAATATATAGGTCAGGTATTTTGCATATTTTTTGCAAAATATAACAAAGAACGTAAAATGTTTATACAAACAATCCTAACAAATGGATTTTTATTATATGATTGTACTGCAATATAGAACAGGCACTGATTGGACCAGGTAGGGGCAATGGAGTGTAAATTACTTGATCAATATGTAAATCGGAACTCTACCGTGGCAACCCTGACTCTTTCTGACCTCGTCACTAACCGTATTTCGTATTACATTTTTAGTTATACGGCATTTTAACCTTCCCCTTTGTTTTTTTTTAATTGAAGCGGATTGGAGTCTGAAAATAAGGTGACTTTTAAACCGTTGCAACGCTGTTATACTACGTTACGTTTTTTTTTCCAATATATTATAAATATAATATTTTAATTACAAAGACCTCTTTGTAAGGACTATGTCGAGGCCGCGATTGAGTTTCAGAGGTATCGCGAAATATGACGCAATTTACGTAACCACACTATCTAGTATCAAAGTCTAATTATAATACGCAAATAAATATTTTATTACGTTTATATATTCGGCTTCTTAATACGATATTAAGAAATATATCATAATTTTATTTTACAGTACCAAAGCCTTGAATAAAAAGAATGTAAGCAGTTTAAAATTGATATCCGTGAGGTAGTACTCCACTGACTACATCAAGCGACCATTTATGATTCTCTGTAGATCTTCTCTTTATGTATAATTATGAACATATTACGTTGAAGTGAATATAGTATCTAACATTATATCTCTTGTTAAAGTAGTCGTTAATTGTTTTCTGGATTCTTTGTTGCATACTTGTGTATACCGCTTTATATTTTTGTCGCTGTTACTAAATATATATATTATGAATTGGCAAAATAACGTATGTATATTAATTAATTACTTGACAACATAAGTAATAGTAACGAAATTAGTGGGTCGTGGCATTACAACGCAACTTCTCGTACCACGCCTATGTCTACAGTGAGACCCCCACCTACAACGAATTTGTATGTTAAGTGGAAACAATAAAAGCTAAACAGTTTTTTTTTGCTAATTAAACACACTGTAAATGTAACATAATTTTAATATCACAATTTCAAAAAAGAATAATTTTATAAACCCACATTGCTTTTAATAAGCAATTAAATCATTAAAATGTATAAAATAAAATTTAAGTTTAGTGCAAAATAGTCATTTGGTTGTAGATTATTCAAATTGCCGGTATATTTATAAGTGTATAATATATAGTCTTAAATTCAAATCAATAATTTTAACTTTTTTATCAGCTATCTAACTAAAGACAGTTGCATTCTCAGAGATAACCACTAATTACAAAAATCTAAAAAGGTTCAAAGTTTTGTTTTATATATCTTTTACATTTTAATAAAATAAACACTAAAATTTAGCACAATTTAGAATTAAACGTCGGCACTAGACACTATAGTCGACAATAGTATCTGTATTTCAATGATTACTAATTGCTGAATCAGCATTACAAATATATAATGATAAGAAAAAAATATAACCAGTGAAATTCAACTAACCTCAAAATAAAATTCATAAAAAGTGAGTGTATGATTAATATCATTTTCTAATTAAAATGTTCATTATTTATCATATATTTTAGTTAATTATATCAAATCTTGCTGGTGTTTTAACCTACTTATTGTTTCTGTAACTGACTGGTACAGAGACCTCCTTGTAGAGATTATCTAATTTATTTCATATAAGTGCTTATTGTAAAAGATTGTAGTATATAAATATAGACTTATATTTAAAATTCCAATTGTCTTCTAACATAACTCAAAGCATGATTCACTTAACTTTAAGTGTTGACCTATTTATGACTCACTGTAGAGCTTCAACCAAATCAAGTTAGCCAAGTTCATCCAATGAACTTCACTGCTTGAGGTTGTAATTAATTGTCCCTGTGCTAATATTTATTTTATACCAAGGGAATTACATCTGGTAATCTGTTAAGTTTTGTAGTACATACTCAAGCAGATTATAAATATTATACATCTTACTTTGATAATAGGTTCAAGCTGTATTTGAATTTAGCATACCGAGACTTCTAGTTCATATTTATCGGTCCCAATATTAACATAAATTTTACCTTTAAGTGCGTACCTCTCAAATCTTATGACTTGTTTATTAAAATTGCTTCAAATTGACAAAGAATGATATTACCATAAAAATTAAGAAAAAAAACATACTTTGGTTTCTTCTTTCTGTTCAATAGAGGAGATGATCCTCCAGGATGCCCGGCGGGCGCCAATGACATTCTTGTAGGCCACTGAGAGCAGATTCCTCTCCTCTACTGTTAGCTCATTGTCTGATATGTTACGAGAGGCCACATTCTTCATCGCCTCCACCATTTCTGGAATGCATCAAATATGTCTTAATATTAATACTTCTTATATCAAAGTTAGGTATAAATAAATAAGTTTAAAAGAATAATGAAAATGAAAACACTTTGAATTTCTACAAATAACTTTAAAATTCCTTATAATTACCAACTTGATTATTATAACATAAAAATAAAAAGAACTGTTTAGAAGTCATGTTATTTATGAGAACTTTTTTAATTTTTCTCTTTTATCATATTGCAACAAATTATTTTTATCACCACTTTTCATCTTGGAATAACTCAAATAAAATGTATTACAATATTAACAATGAATAATGTATACCGAGAAAGCAAATTAAGTTAATTACCAATTAAATATATCTTTAAAACCAGAAACCAAATACACCCACTTTTTTCATATCACTTGACTAAAATTGCTAAACTCATTGCATTCTAAAATGCCTCTTGAGGAATTTTTGTAGGTAATGTATTTGCCATGTGTGAAAGTTGGACAGAATTAACCTTTACAATGAAAACTATGAGATACAAAAGGTGTGAATGTGTGATAAAAGTCCAAGATATTCACAGCTCACCGAGAATATTGAACAATAGGTGAAAATCTAGTCTAACGAAGGTTGACCTTTTACCTTAATATCTAGAACATTCCGAATTTCTAGGCGACTGATCTATCCAAGGCAGGCTATGCATGAATGAACTCTGTGACATCGATCGACTATGACAACGGAATAAAAAAGGACATTTTTTCGTCGAGTTTCTGGACATAAATGTCACCTCGGAACTATAAATCGATATTACAATGAGACTAAAATTGAACTAAAAACTTATAGTAAGAACATTAGAGAAATCTACGCTGTTTTATATCTTTTATCACAAAATGTAAGTTAAAGGGCATCCCACCGGCGGATGACGCATCGATCGTTGACCAAGCCTAGCGAATGGCATCGATTTATAAGAGTTTTGCATATAAACTATTTTATATGAATGTATAATGTGTATTTTAAGACAAAACGGGGGGTAACGAATGTCTCAGAACCTAATTTTAATATGAAAAATTTTAAATTATCTAAAATTCGTCTTTCAACTGTCGGCAAAAATTCGAAGGATTTTAACGTCCTAATGCTAAAGATATACTAAAAATATGTGCTTACCATCGTAACGCTCGGCCTGCTCAGCTAACTTAGCTTTATACACATTATCTTCCCTTTCCGACATTGTGGATGACAAATGATTTTTCACTAACTAAAACCGAATCGCCAGGTCACTAATTCACCAAGATGGCCGCGCCCGCCAACCGAATCCGAATTCGATCTTCAACTAAACTCCGCCCATGACGTCATAGAAATGGCAGCTTCCGTTAGTGAAAGGTTGCCATATAGAAGACTACATTTTAAGTGGAGCATCCGCTTTTTAAGATGCCGACACCCATCTTATCTAAAATGCCTTCTAGTCTGTTCTTTTATCATATTAAGGTATATTAAGGTTTACAAATATAATATTTAAAAAAAAAGTTTATCAATTCAATATAATTCTACCATTTCTAACCTAACCTTTATAAATTGATCAAAATTTTAAATTGTTACGAGTAGAGTTCAAAATATTAAGAGGGTTGAAGAGACCGGCATGGTCATTGGAACCCAACAGAAAACCATATGACGAATTTTACTCTCCTTATAGACTTAGAAGTCGAGAGAGCCAGATGACATTTGTTTCGAACATGTATAACTAGCGGCACGAATCTAAAAGTCTAAATTAAAGATTCTGTGGGAATGAGAGGGATGAAGGGCGGACGTACGTAGCGCTAATTGGCTTTCCAGTGCCGTTACGTCCCTAGCACCTTCAGTGCTAGAGGGTGCACTTTCAGTGTAACCTCGAAATACTCATAGTCCGGTCAAAATAGACATTGAAGGTTACATTAATTCGCACCTTGCTAAAAATTGGCATGAATGTTGGGAACTCTATTAAACACAATTTGTCAATTATCCACATCAATCCGAAGTGTGTAAAAAAAAATAATTAAGGTCAAATGCTGCAAAAATCGTTTTTTTGAGTTTTCCAGCTAAACGGTAAGTTTTATAATAAAAATAGGTGAGACAAAAATCATTCATCATGCAACTATCTATAAAAATTGTTCTTACACTTTTTTCTTAAAAATCACCATTTCGGAGATACAGCGAGGCAAAATGTTTTTAAGGAGATGTAAAAGATCAGTTTTGAAATTGTTTGAGACAAGATTTGGTTGATTATGCTGATTTGTTGATTGTCACCCATTTGTTTTGAATTTCTAGGCTCACCGCGTGGAGTCGGTAGTTATCGTTTTCGTCTTATCGAATAAAAGATTTTGTTATGTCTATGTCTTGAACTTTCCTACTTGATCTTAGCCCTACTTTATTCGTTTGAGCACCTATCATATTTTTTTTTATGGAATTGGAGTCGTGACTCGAGCTCTGAAGCAACGTTGTCTTTTGGGCGAGAAGTTACAGTATCTTCTTTAGATTTTTTGATGATATGTCTTTTGGTAACTCTTAGATGTTTGTAGAGCTCCGATGGTTTTGTAATTTTAACCCAAAATTGTTTCGGTCTCTAAATAAGGTTGAAGAGTCCGGTGAGTGCGCTAACCCGAGCCAGAACTTCAATGTCTTTATGACTTGCATCTAACTTTGACAAAAGGGTTTTATTGATATCATAAACGAGGAAAGGCCAATTTAGACGTGATGTTAAAAAAATATCGTATATCCACGCTTTTTTGACGTTACTTATTGGTTGGTCGTCTACCTTTTTGAGATCATTTAAAAAGCTATCGACTATTACATCCAACGATGGAGTACGGCCTTGGTAATCGATTTTTTTCCCTAGAAATTTAAACGGAGCTGCTTCCGTAATCGTACTAACGCTCGGACCGCCTATTATAAGACCCCGTATATTTGGTATTCCGTATCGCGAGATCATCTGCAAAAGCTAGTATGGATTCCGTGTATTTGTTGTTAAACTCAAACCGATAACCCAACTTTTTTTCATTTCTAATTAATTTGTTGATTCAAATATTAATAACTATATTAAATATAATAGGAGAAATACAACAGCCCTGAAATAAACCAACGTTATAATTAAGTTGTTTTGAATGGCTTTTATTGAAAATTATAGAGAATTTTAATTTTGAATAGTATGAGGCAATAATGTCGCGAACTACCGTAGAAAAGTTATACCATTTAAGCTCGAACATCATCAGTTCATGTCGTACCGACCCAAAGGCGTTCTCTAAGTCTATCCAACAAACCGTAATTTGTCTCTCGCTAGTTCTAGCATCTTTAAGGCTTTCCGATATTATATTAACGTATTATAAAGCCCTTTACAGCATGTTATTTAAATGAATATTTTCGAAAATATTACAGATTTAAAACATAGGGGGGTCATCGCATTTACGGCGGTACGGTCGGCTGGCACACTCTGGTATGGAACCGTGCAAACCGTTTAAAAACTGGCTTTTGTGAATGTTCAGTATTGAAAATTTTGTTAATGCATATAGCTAACTAAATGTATAATACATATTATTTAGCATTTAAAGTAGATTTTTTTATTTTAATAAAACCAGACCTGCAAGTTGATGGTCAAAATAAAGTCGATTGTGTAGTTCAGAATCCCTCAAGTTTACATTTTCACATTTTGATTATGTTGAGATAAAAATCTATAAATGTGATATATGGTTCGAAAGGTTATTAAGTGCTCTGTTTAAAAAGTATTTAAATGGACGTTTAAGTAAAAACAAGAGAGGTATACAAAAAATAAAGTTTCAAATATTGTATCCTTATTAAAAACTTTAAATAGATTTTCGACAGTGAGCGATGTCTGAGAATGTCGTAATTTTGATTGTATCACTTAAAATAAGTCATATAGAAGCCAATACAAAAAAAAAGGGAAAGGGGAATTGTTTTAATACGAATTTAAGGCGTGCGAAGCGGCAGGAAAAAGCTAGTATATGTATATTCGCTATATACTCAGTTTTAATTTTACTTATTTTCTGGTTTGTTTTACACGGCTTCTGACGTTTTTTTCAGCACATGCTTAGATTGGCTGGAAGAAATTGTCTTTGACATTCAACCCGCTTTTTGTGCATTATTTTGTATATTGTGCTATAAAGAATTAAATTAGTTTTATTTAATTCTGATTTTTATCGCGACAATCATCCAAAACTAGGTAATAAAACACATTGTTAGGAAATAATCATACTTATTGCACAGGGATATTGGCTTAAAATATGAAGTATAGATAACAAATTATAACATCCATTATACAGATTATGAAAACGCGCGGTTGATAAGCTATGTACAAAGTGTATACAATATTTCCCCTCTCGTAACAAAAGCATAGTGTAAGGTGTTGAAAATAATAACTGTAACTAGTAACATTAAATTAATTATAATAGCTAAATGGCACTTTGTACAATAATTCAAACAATATATTTTTTAAATGATTATCTATATAAATCCTATATTCAAGTGAGTGACGATAAACATGACAGATATCATCTTAAACGCGATACAACAATGACATCAAATCATTAAGGGATTTTTTTTATCAGTTGTATCAAGCATTATGTGTAAATATTTTACATAACATATTTTATATTATTTAAAAATTTTAGACAATATAGTTATCATCTTATAATGCAACATATTTCACAGTGTAATAATAATTCAAACACTGTGCTCGAACTATTAAATAATAAATAGCAATTTAGAATACAGAAAGAATAGGCATATAACATTTTCCTGTATATTTAATATATTATGATTTAATAATTTAATATTTTATTTATATAAAAATACAATTATACATTATATAGTTCCAATCACAAAATAAAAAAAATATCTGACAATAAAATAAAAATAGTTTTAATAATATTAACTAACATAATTCTCAACTAGACTTTAAAAAAAACCAGTTCATACAAGTATATTTCCTATTGTTTAGATATTTTAAATAAAACATTAACACAAAGCTATCTCGGATGCACTGACTTAATTCATCTAACCCCATCTACAGCATCAGTCTCTGATACATTTAAAAATCACTAATCATATATCTAGGTGTTTTTTGTTGACCAAAGCTTTAACACAAATTATCACAATTTGACAAAGAATTATTAACATTAAATAATAGAACTTACATAATAATTTATCACACCTACTACGGTGCAATATAAAGTAATAATAATTAAAATAACAAATTTAATACAATATTATAAATAAAATGAAGTATATAATTTAGAATCTCGTTTCACTACAACGAAATTATGGAATGCTAAGAAAATTACGCACTTTCAAAATGGCAACAGATACACAAATTTGTCTATAGTATTATTTTTATTAATTAAAGGCCGTCCTCAATTTTATATCTTCTGTCACCGGTTGATCCTTACAGAGTAAAAAAGTCAATTCACACTCAAACATTTCTATATAATATGCCAGATTGATAAATCAATATTATCGCTCATCTTAGATAGCGCTATCTATCTGCAGTAAGTCATCAAACAATCGTACCTATCTAGAAAATTCTATTATGAGTTATATATATGTACAGTTATCAATGGGACGCCAACCTCCCTTCCCCTCCCCCCACATAAAAACATTATTTGTTAGATTCTAGGACATACTTTCAAATGTAAGATTCGGATGTGTCACTAGTTTTATATTAAAGGATCCTATTAGTGTGTTTGAATGTGTATATGAATGCGTGCGTATGTGTTGTGTGTGTAGGCGCACGTTACATAAGACTGCACGCTTGTCGCGGGGCGGGGCGTGCGTCGGGCGGGCGGCGCGGCGCGCGGGGCGAGGGTAGGTAGGCGTCGTACCGCAGTCCGCGGCGCTCGTAGAACAGGAGGTAGGCCGCCGCCGCGTCCAACTGCGGCGCCGCGCCCAGCTCACGGCACGAGCTGTCATTGTAGCACAGCCATGCGCCCGACGCGTGCCGCGCGTACGAAACGTAGTGCCCGCCGCTCAACTGGCCCGAGTGAGACTGCGAGGAAGGAACGTGTGATGCGCGTTATCAACGCATGCCCGTTTATTCATATCTTTTTTTATCATAAATTACTCACCACTACAGCATAAAGCCGGTAGTTCAGATCGAAGGGGTCTCGGTCTGGTCGCAGCCGGTGCCGGTGGTAGTCCACCAGGTCGTCGTCCAACACGGGCGTCGTTATTAAGCTCGTTGACTCCAGCCGCTTCCTGCCTTTCGTCTCGGTGGATCCGCGCCTCTTTCTCTCGTTTATTTTTCTCCTCGAAGTATCTTCGCACGCTTCGCCATCGCCAGTTTTCGGCGCCTCGTTCTCAGAGTTTTCGCTGTCGCTCTCCGATATGTGGTCGTCTATATCGAGGAAGTTCGGCGACCTCCGTCTTGAGTTCTTCAATTCCACGTGTCGGAGGATGGTCTCCTGGGGCACGGAGGCGAGGTAGGGCGTCGGATCGAAATCCTCGAACGGAAAGTCGACGACCTTATGAGACTTGATCCACTTGTCGTTGACGTATTGGAACCGTTTGAGGTGCACGATCTGAAACACACAAGCGCTGTAAAAAACGGAGACGCGCGCGGGGGCAGGACTTCGGAACGGACTCCCACCAGTACGGGCGGCAGCCTCCAGATCTGTAGTTTCTTAGTAGCCGGCTGGGGCTGTGCGCAGGGCCCGCACGGGTAGCGTGTCTCGAGACGCTCCTCGCCGGTGAAGGCGCGTAGGCAGCTGGCGAGGTCCACGGGTTGCGCTCCCGCCGCCAAGCAGCGCGACACCGAGCCGTGCTCTACCACCGCCTGCGGAGTACGACTAATGACTTCAGTTCATTCTTCATAAAATATATCGAAATAAAATATGTATTATCTAGAATGCGCCCATTACAAAATAAAAAGGACAAATACAATACTAGACCTTCTCCCTAGTGCACTGATATCGCAAATGCAGCGCCGTGGGGTCCCAGTCGATGGCCAGCATTACGTGCACTCCGGCACGGCGGAGTGCGCCCAAGTCCAGCCGCTGGACCACACCCTCCGATGACAAATGAGACCCCTAAGTTCAAATTAATAATTGACGATCAATCAAAACAAAAATTGTGAATGTTACAAATATTAGTAAACAATTGAATACACACGTATTGGTTGGAGAACCTGGAACTCGTCTGTCGCCGCAGCTTGGCCTTGGCAATGGGTGAGCTGGTGTCAGGCGCGTCGGGGCGCACGTCGGAACGCTTTCGAGGTCGGCACGAACCTGAGGGCAGCGGGGCCTGTAGCCATCTTGTGCGAGTGTTTCGGTCTTTGTATGTGTGTATGCACATGTGTGTGTCTACGTGTGAGAACGTGTGTTTGTGTGCGCTCGTTGGGTACGTGCGTGCTCACCGTCCCGCAGCAGCGGCTGGTCAGAGGCTGGGAGCACGCAGCCGCGGCAGAGTGCGGGCCAGGCGCACAGAGCGCACCACATACCACTGGCACCCACCACTCGCAGGGTGAACGGAAACTCGTAGCCCAGGCTATCGTCGCTGAGGACGGTCATATCACGAGATGTTACAAATTGGAACAATAGTAACTTATTTATTATTAAATATATTCTCTGTGGTCACAGGGGTCCATCGGCAGATAGGATCCAATTTACAATTAAACCTCGATATCCTGACGATATTAACAGTGTACATATATTATCAAAAATCATTTTTACGAGATAATATTTTTAATTTAAAAATATAAACTAATGCCATAACCATAGTAATAAAGTTACTAGGAAGCGAAAAACATAAGGATTCTTATATAATTTTTAAATTTCATTATCGTACAATAGAATAACGAATACCGCGTCGTCCCTACTCAGTATGTAAGGATGCACGTATGGTGAAGGCCTCACCAGTCGGTGGCGTGGTTGTGCGTGGCGCGCGGGCGGGCGGCCGGTCGCGCGGACAGCAGGCGCGCTAGCTGCGTCCACACGCGCGCGTACAGCGTCCGGCCCGCAGCGCCCGCGCCCGCCGGCACCACCAGCGGCGCACTGAACAGGGCCGCGCGCGGGGCGCCGCCTGCCAGGTAGCCCTCGCCCGACACCTGCTTCCTGCGACAACACATCCCGGTCAGACACACTGGCGGTATTTTTAACAAAACGGATCGTGAGATATATTTATAGGAAAATAAAACATATATTTATAGGAAAATAAAACAGAGTGAAAGTTTCATAAACATTTATTTATAATGTAAGTTAACATAACATGACCGACATGTCTGTATAATATTGAAAGTATGACTCGAAGACGATGCAATTCGTTTGAACAAGTTAAATATAAACTTTCATCTTACGACTCACATATCAAGTTTTATGTGAATGGTAACCACAAATTTGAATGCACTGCAAATATTCTCGATGCACTCGAGGTGCCTCCTTCCTTACCTGTGCACGGCGATGAGGTAGGTGTCCCGAAGAGGCGGTGCGGGGGAGGCGTCGCGGGGGAAGGCGGGCGAGGCAGCGGGCGCGGCGGCGGGCTGCGACAGCGCGCGCGGCAGCTGGCGGAGCGAGCACAGTGCGGGCGGCGACGCAGACATCAACAGCTCCGAGCGAGAGCGCTGCAATGTACCCGCGGGACTTAGTTGCTGCTGAAAAGACTTAGTTATCTACGCAAATATTAAATTAATAGGAACATTAAATAAATCATGTATTCTAAAATATTTACACTATTTCTATGTACTACGGAACCGATCTACGCTGACATGTGTGACGATAGATTACAAAAAGCATTTTAAAAAAATTGCAAAAGCAACCACACATAATAGCCATAAAATCCAAAACCACATTGATGATTTACATATGTTCTAAAATAATATTTACAAATACAAAACTAATTTAAACATAAAATTGTGGGTCTAATTAATGTTTTTGAAAAACACAAATAGATTTTTTCAAATGATTGCTAAATATATACATATAAATAAAGATAAATTACAAAGTACTACGCAGACGTGGAAGGTTTAATCAACTGTTTAATTGGTCGGCTAGCACGATAATGGGGAGTACTTTTGGCATTTTTTTTTAACCTTTAGTTGCATAATATGCTTCATCAATTAAAGAATTAATTAAACCATATATCCATATTTACATGATCAAATATTCGATAATGTAAGTACCTGTACATTTAGTTTATTTGTCGTAGATATACACACGATATACAAACGACTTGTATATAACTATTCAATCCAGCCGGCACGTAAGCATCTTTTAATAGTATACACACACATTTATACAACAATGAGAAAATAAAATCAAACGTATTCACATACAGACTTTTTTTTCTTAACAATATAACTTCAAATCGTATTAGAAATAAACACAATTTGTTATGAGTACACGCGGCCGCGTGTGTTGTGCTCGCTACTGGGTGCTAACCTTAAAGCAGAAGAGTGCAGGCATGCAGAGCGAGGAGGAGGCGCGGCCGCGCGCCACACTCACCGAGCCCACCGTTCGTCCGTCTGTCTCGTCCGTTTCGCCACGCTCCTCCACACCGTCCGGCTCGTCCGTCGGCACCCGTCCGCGCTCGTCTTCGTCCGAAAGCGCGCCCTCGGTCACGCCGGAGTCACTCTCTTCGATGTCGCTGGACCATTCTAGACCACAAGACGTACTGAGTGCCGAAGTTAGGATGCGTGTGTGCGTAAGCGTGCGTGTGCGTACCGTCCGCATCGCTGACGTCATCCCCGTCTGCAGCCGGCAGCTCGTAGGCCACGAGGTCGCGTGCGCTCGACGCGCTCACCTTGCTGTTCGCCTCTAGTACGCGACCGATTGTGGCACCCGACAGCACCACCAGCAGCATCCTGTGTGGTAAGTAGGTTTCATTCCTATCCTGGTGCTGGTATTGAGAAAAAGCTAAGAAATTAGACTTACGAGTCAGGTGATAGGCTACATAATTCGGAAAGGTTCTTCTTGAGATCCATGTACGTGCCTTCCGAGTTTACTCTCACACCATATTTAACCGGTACCGTGCCGTCTAATAATATGACTGAAAATAAAAGACCGTAGACTTAGCGTCACAACTCACAATAAGATAATTCAATTGAAATCCGCCACAAAATTTAAGCCTACAAGCCGCACCTCTGACGATGGCGCACACGAAGGATTCCATGGGTAGCGGCAAGCTGAGCATGTTGAATGTCTCAAATCGCACCGACTCGCCGGCGCACACGCTACAGCGCACCTTAGACTTGAGCTGTCCGTAAAACAGCTCCGACATGATTGAGTCGTTCCGGCAGCAGTGCGCCTCCCACGCCTCCGCCGCCGCCTCGCGGTCAGAGCGTCGCCGTGGGGGCGCAGGCGCCGGCGAGGGCTCCGGAACTGGGGCCGGCTCGGCTTCGGTCTCCGGCTTGGTTTCATTTTCGGACATGGTGACCGATGCCGACGCGGGTGCGGGCTCCAGCGCGGGCGGCGCGGCGCGGTTGAGGTCCTCGTGCAACGCATCCAGTAGCCAGGCTAGTAACTCCTGCGCGTCGTGCTGGCCGCCACCAGCGAGCGCGCGCGCGTACCGTGTCACGCACCAGCGCACGCGCACGGGCGCTACGGAGCGCGCACTGGACGTCCACACTTCCCGGCACAGCTCACCAAAGCGGAGCGCCAAGGCACCGCCGGTGCCCAGCGGGTTAGAGGCGTTGACCTCGTACAGGTGCAGGCCAGAGTTGAAGTATTGAGCCAGCGGACCCGTGTTCCAGACGCTCTGCAGCGCCGCGTTCATGAAGCAGGTGTTGCCGAGGTTGTGCAGGCCGGTGGCGCCCGGCAGCTGCGACACCGTCAGCGTCTCGCGCCTCTCGGCCCAGCGCGCCGCCCCGCCGCCGCACGCACCACTGTGCGCGCCGCTGGGGAGGGAGAACAACCTCACAATAACTGAAACTTCTAATTACATATCTTTAAAACTATCTGTATACATGCCTGTTATGTTAAGATTATTTCATTTTATTCAATGTACAAGTAGGATACTATTTGTTCCTTTTTAAAATGAAAGCCAGGTAGCGCGTACAGATTCTACCTTTTATCATAGCTTCCAATAAACCAATTCTTATAAACGAAATGTTTCAAATATTGTGATATTAACTTTTTAATTAATAATTAATTAACTTTTGAAACTATTTTTTCATTAATACAAGTTTTAGATTTTTTTGGATAAGTGAATATACCTTCCATCGAGTAGTAGTCTGTCATTTTATATAATGTAGTTGATAGTTCCCCCTCACCCTAGCGCGCCGATTTCTTCGGGCCAGGTGAGGTCTGCGTTGCGCACCTCCAGCAGTAGTTTGGTTCGCTCGTCCAGTCGCAGCGCCTGCAGCGTGGGTCGCTCGTCGTCCAGCAGCAGCGCGCCGGTGCTGAGCGCCCACAGCCGCACGGCCTCGCGCGTCAGTCCCAGGGCGCCGCACAGGAACTCCGTCACCTGGAGCAAGTCATCGCTTCTCATTAAAAAGTTATACTAACAATCCATAGGCCTCGTGTAACCTCGTTATAGTTAATTACTCGCATATAGTTAATAATATTAAACTTCTTTTATTGTCATAGCTGACATTGTTATAGTCAGTCGCACGTAATGCGCACCTGTTTGACGGTGGCGAGTCGCGAGAAGGCGGCGGTGTAGGCGAGCTGTCTCTCGGGCGGCGCCGCATACAGTGCACCCGCGCTCGCCCCCGCAGCCGCACCCGCCGCGCCCGCTCCCAGCGCACCCAGAGCGGTCGTCCCTGATGGATGATCCTCATGACTATCGGTTCATCGAGAATAGATGTCGAAAACATACGAGTTGACATTCTAAATAGAAACAATATAGTTCCGTTATAGAGTGCGGTAAAATTCGCGGCGCTCACTCTGCGGACCGGGCACGTGCCGGTAGATCCTCATCTGCAGCGGGTACAGCTCCAGCTCCACGTCCGCGCCGTGCGGGCGGATGACCTGCCGCGGCAGCGGGTCGGGCGCGCCGTACCACAGCGCCAACGCGCGCCATAGAGCGTCCGGCACCAGCTCGAAGTCGCGGTGCTGCGCCAGCGTGACGTCGCGCCTCAGCGTGCCACCCTCGCCCGTGAGCGCGCGCACGCCGGCGCCGGCACCGCCCAGCAGCGCGGCGTTGTCGACGGGTCCGGGGTGCGGCGCCGCGCGCACGCTGCCTACGCCGCTGCTGCCGCTGGCCGCGCTGCCACCCGCGCTGCCCAGCGACGCACTCTCGGCCGGCCACAACAGCGACCCCATGGACTCTGCGACACGAGAGTCGGTCAGCTTCCACCTCGCTATGTTTCCGTCACCCTCCGCCACCCTATCGCCCGCACTGACCGGTGGAGTTGGTGGTGAAGCTGTCGTCGGGTGCGGGGTCGTCGCGTCGGCAGCAGGAGCCGGGCGCGCCACAGTGCTGGAGCCAGGCGCGCCACCATCCACTGGACACCAGGTACCAGAACTGCCCCACGGCCAGCCCGCGGCCCGTCTCGCGCCGCAACCAGCCCAGTACTGAGGGTGCGATGGTCGTTGAATACACTTGTCTACTCTGTTTAATTGCTTCTTATTAATGTAATATATAATAAATAGTATTCGATGTTACATTTGTATAAATAAATAAATAATATTTGAAAAAAAAATATTTATTAACTTTAAGCCTATAGCTTAATCAATGTTAACATCAATATGTAATATTAGCCGAAACGATTAATTAGGGTTTATGTTAATTCGATTGTTCGTAAATCAACATTTAAATAAGATAAAGAAAATATGGAACGTCGTTATCGATGTTTGTAATATTATTAATAGGAACGATGTAATAAGAATAGGAATACGCAATAATGTAAATTTTTTGAACTTTATTATATATTTATAAAATACTGTATACTAAATATTGTGGTATAACTATATCCACTTACAACAAAATTATATAATTTAAGAGTGTTATTAAATCTGATCAAAAATAATCATGTAAATAAACTAATCATCAACAAACATAAAATTGGTCACCATGACATTTGCAAAAATTAAATTATTAATATCATTATATAGGATATTTTATCTTTAAAATAATCATTGTATACATATTAAGATAGTATAATACACGGGAGATCATTTTTTTATGCAACCCAATTCGTGCGTTTCTGCCCCTTCCCCTCTCACCGATGTCCCTCTCCCTGTGCCTGCACTCTGGTCGCAGGCCCAGCACCACATGGCACAGTTCCAGCAGCAGCTCGCGGCACGGCGCCACCAGCGTCTCCGCGCTCTCTACGCTCCATATCAGAAACTCTTCCAGCCTTAGACCCACGGAGTCGTCCTGAGTACATTAACGATATCCAAGTATTTGGCCAATTTGATATTATTCATTCTAATTATTAAACACATGCTTTATCTTAAATAATATATCCCAATAACCCCAATATTTACATGACAGAAAGACAGATACTAAATAATATAGTTTTATTTTGTTTTAGATTTATCGTTACATTACATCTTAAGATGATATTTTACCTCACTGGATGGGATGATCTGGTCTCCGTTAGTGGGACCCAGTTGGAAGGTGGGTTTCCTTCCGTCCGTAGGGACGGCGACTAGTTTCTCCTTCAAGTTTTTCAGTACAGTTTCTGGGTCAAAACCCTTCTCTCCCTCTGATTCCCCGTCAGATGGCGTAGATGACCTTGAACCTTGGTTTTTAATAGCTTCGTTGGCAATTGTGCAGAGAATTTCGATCATATCGACCAGCTCTTTCTTATTGAGGACCCCATCCCGATCTAAGTCGAAGATTTTGAAGCAAACTAGAAAAATATTAAAATTGTTTTAAATAACTGACATCTCCCAAATAATCATAACACATTGATCTATAAGTAAGTTTTAAGTTTTTACAAGAAAAGACAAAAGACATAGACCTATATATGGATATATATAATATTTATTATAATTTTCATGTAACTATTCTAGAAATGTATGTGCGACATTTCTAGAATAGTTCAGACTATATTGTCAATAAACATCAATCTTGGCCCATATAGATGACATGTACTGTGCTTTATCGATAAATATTATCTTTCTACTTTTTGAATAACTCAGTAGATCTAATATTATTATTATAAATATGTGAAAATAATTGTGATTTCTATTAAAACTGTAGAGAAAATCACAGATTCAAAAACAACATTTATAATTATTAGTCTGTGATATGTGACAGTGACTTACGAGACTTGGCGGGAAATTTATCAATAATGAGTGTCTGAGATTTAATTTCAAAATAAGTATATAAAAAATACTGCTTCATTGTTACGAATAAATAATATAATATGCATACGATTTTTTTCTTATTATTCCAACTTACTATAATTCAAGATCTGTAATCGGCATAACTAACTATAATAATATAAGGAGTCTGTCAATCTATCCTCGTAAAAACAGACATGAGGTCAGAAAGTGATCGGATATCCGGAAATACCGATGAAACAATCGATAGCCGATTGAATATTATTACAGGAACAGAATACTAATATAAGTTTCATTACGAATAGAAAGGCATAGCTGACTATTAAAAAAAACGGTCTAAATTAGTAGATGAACCCACAATGGGTTCATAAAAATATGAACTCTTATAAAGTTTACTTTCGTGAATTTCGAAAACACCTATATCTAAATATGTTTCGAGGTGAAATTTACATGCCTAAAAAAACAAATAAAATAGACTAAAATTCCAACATTTGATGTGTTACACAGAGAATAATCCCGTTTGGAAACCGAACCTAGGACTGTCAGCTCAGCAACCAGAACCAGGTATGGTTACTCGACGAATAACATGTATTATATTAAATATTTATTTCGTATTTAGTATATTTTCATCAAAATGCAATTGAATTTGATACCAATAAAACTTTTTAAATAACTTGAATTATATTGGTATTGATAAGTTATCAAAATCATTATAAAATGCAAATTTATTCGCATGACACATTATTTTAATCTCTTATCCATTACAAAGAGATAAGGTTGAGTTTTTATTGTATTTTCTTTTATCTCGTCCTCGACATGTTAGTTGAGTGATTAACATAAATGATTACAGTAGTTGGAATCATAGTATTATTTTCTAAATAAAGACTTGTGATAATAATTTAAAAATAATACTATTATTATTTTTAAAAAGATATTATTAGCTTGATCTTTAGCATACTGATTATGTAAGCAGATATTTGTTATTCAACAAGTAAATATTTATTTAATTTAAATAATATAATCCGACAAGTTGTAAGATTTATTATTTATTAATGAATAAAACTTTGATTAATTATCTTTATTTATATAAATACTCCTCGCTTCTTTTCATTGCTGTATTAACTAGTTCCTTACTTTGTTAAATCTCAACACAAAACCTAGGGAAGTCATAAGTTTTAAATGTAAATCTGTGTATTCATATCAAGTTGAAATATATTAGCTTTAATATTGACTTAGTTACTTATTGTCGCTAGTTCCATTGAGAGCTGTATATCTTGGAAATTGATTTTATTTACATCAATAGATCATAATCATTTCGACAGACAATGACTTTGATTAAAAGAAACTGCCAGCAATAATAATAATAGTAATAATAATATCAGAACAAATTCCACAAATTGATCTAACCTCTAAGTAAGCTAATTATTTGCTTTTGTTAAGGGTGTTAGACAACGATACAAATACATAGAAATACACATTATAAATATTACGAATACGAATTTAATAAATGGCCAAACCCAGAAATACAGACGTTTATGCTCATCACTTACATGCTTGTCCCTGTCGGGAATCGAACCCGAGCCCTATAAATTAACAAAAAGCAATAAAAGCAGTCTCCAAGACATTCAGTTCTCATTAAAAATAGCAACTGTATCTAAGTAAATATTGCAGGTAATAATAGTGCTTGATATGAATACGAATAATAGAATATGAATACACGAGTAAAACATCTTTAAAATGTATACTAACGCGATGTAACATATGCACGAATGCATGAATACTTTTGACATCACTAATCCTAATACAAATAATTCAAAGCAGCATTAAAAAAAAAGAATTTTGAAAACAAGATAAAATTCTTACTAAGCTACAATGTTCCTTAATACATCGTCATCGATTTATTTTTTTAGGGTATGCAGATTTAATCTTCCGAGACCTTGATTCAAGGTATTTTATATCGTTAGGTAAAAACATAATGATTTGATTTAAATGAATCGTAACCTACGTTGTGCAGAATCATCAATAGTGACGCACAGACAATGCCATAGATATTTACGTGCAGTGCAACCTTCACAGATATTATCATCGCAGACCATGAACACAATCGTCTTACCCTTGAACTTGACTCTAGTTCAAAGTAATAGTTTTTTGACGGCAACTCTTCGTTATAAATAAACACAGGGTCAGCTGACGGGTTCAGGTAATTTAGTGTTTATTAATTCGCTAAGAATAGAACCATCGAAATATGTTCGATAGTATTTATATTCTGTAAACATAAACACAATAAATCGGTACTTGATTGAGTGATTGATGAACACACAGACGATTTATTAACTTATGATTATATAACTTGTTAACTGGTAATTCCGTTCATGTCTCTATTTAATATTTTAACATAATAAAAAGTTCTTCAAGGTTATATATAATATTTGAATGGGTCACCCCGAAATTATAAGTAAAAAAATAGCAACTCCGTATTTTTTTTGAGAATTATATAATTAATATTAATAACCTAATGATGTAACACAACTTGTGGACACCCTGTTCATCTTAGTTACTGAGTTCATGAATTATAAACAGCTCGTTTCAGTGCAAAATAGGCACATATGTAAAAAAAAAAATACTGATAACATTTAGAATTTTATGTGGTCATAAAAAAAGCAACCTATGATTAGTGCTTTTATAACAAAACAAGTGTTTTGTTTTGGATCCTCAAGGATGTACGTACGTAGGAAATACGGATTTATATATATATTTTCAAGGGATGTGAAGTGTGACCCATCTACCACGCAAGTGAAGCTGCGGGTAAAGTGTTACGAGCAGCATCTGTTCTTTACTCTTGTTGTGAAGACATCAATTCATATAAGTATGAGAATTTACTAACAATTTAATAAAAACAAAGAAACATCTCCGCTGTTTCAAGAAACCATAATGTATTCAACTGATGTTTTTTGTTCCATCTTTCATTGTAAAGTTTTTATTTTAATGGATTTGTGGAATATAATATAAATAATAATTTCAATTCTTTGTTAAAATATATTTTTTATTATGTACAAAGTAAAGGAACTACTTTGTCGCTATCATTATGATGGTAAATAAAGTTATTTTAAACGTATGTATGTATGTACGTATGTATGTATGTACGTATGTATGTATGAACGTATGTATGTATGTATGTATTCTAAACAAACATTTGCAATCTTCATCTCCGTTCAGTAATTATCACAAACAGTAAATAAAAATGTAACTTTTATCTCAAAGATAAAACTGTCACCGTCTAGAGAATGTAATTAATTTATTTAGCAAATAAAGTTTACGTAATTTTCCATATAAATGGGCTTATCGAAAAGTAATTCAGACACTTATGTAATATTTTTTTAATTGATGAATTCGAATGAATGTAATTGAATTTCAATAAAAAAAACACAATGGATTAACACTTGCTTAATTGAATTAATATGTTAATTAAATTAAAAAATTATGTTGAAATTTTAAAGTAAAATAACATAATTAATGTATTTTTAACTTTATCATTAGTGTTATAGATGTAAGAGTACAATCTTGACACATGTAACATATCCTGTTAACATAGCAATAAGAGATGAAGAGAGAAGATTGTAATTTGAAATTACTGGTTTTTTTACTAGTTTTATATTAACTATTATTATATAGGAAATGTATGTTTGTTTGTTATATTTTCGCATACACATTTCCCGGATTATAGAAAGAGCATTGATCATAGTTTATACGGAAAAAAGAAATGTTCCTGAGGGATAGAATAAAATATTTTAGACGCGCAATTTGATATAATAGGGATGTAGCCTATACACTTTGGAAAAAATCTAATACCTTCTTAGTAGGTACATTACGAATGGTCATAAAAGAAACTAGGTTAATTTTGTAGATGACTAAATGGAATCAAAAACGTCAGTATTATATGATAGATATTTATTATAATATATGGCCCCACGTTATTATAAAAAAAAACAAACAAAAAATAAAAGTAAAAAATCATCTCTTTAACAGCACGGATATGTTATCAATAGCCTTGTTTGATTATCAAATTCAGATAAAGACAGCTGGACTGGTATGATTAGTAAAAAAAGCATTTTTAGCTCAAGATATAAAAATTTAATCGTTTAAACTATAAAAATAGATTAACGTAACTAAAAACTTTACGTAATATTATCGAGATAATAAAAAAAAATACAATTTTGATTTTGATCATTGAGTATTTATCGAGAAATAGACAATCAATGGGTGGTATCATACATTCGGTCTAATTTTGAACACTAATCAATAACTAGGTTTTATGTTAGACCAATAAACATGTGATAATATGTTAGTAAGGTTCCTTATCTGTCGATACAGATACGTCATTACTTTATCTTCATGTAAAGGAGATTTCGATATTAATATTTCTGATATATCTTTGCAAATAAACCGTTTTATTTGGAAAGAAAAGAATTTTTAGTGTACAAGATATTGATTTATAGAGTAAAATAAATATATATTCTGATATTAACCACACATCAAATTCAAATCCCACATATCAAGAGTTGTGTAAAAGAAGATGGTAAAATCTTTTTTACAATCTTCATCTTATCTTAAAAGATTCAAGGCTCTCTTACATTTGAGTCTCTCTGTGGTAGGCCCCCTGCAGGCCGCGCTGAGTCCACAGCATAATTCCTTGAAGTCGATATGGCCGTCCCTGTTCTCGTCGAAGGCCAGGAAGGTACCCTCGACAGCAGCACGAGGCAAGGGTGGAGACAACAACCCACTCATGCTTTGAAGGTCCAGCTCGCCAGTGGGCACAGAATTGCGAAGACCCCAGAAACATTTCTCTAGATCTATTATATCCTGCAAGAGGTTAACAATAAATTTCAAATGGTTTTCAATAGCGTACAATATTATGTTATAGGTACCTATTGCTTTTCTATATTCTATAAATATGTTTGTATGTGTGTTCAAAAGTACGAGAGTTATTCGAAGTTAAAAGTTGTTAATGACTAGATAACTAACAACTTTGTCTCTTTGTTATTTTATTAAACTGACATTCGTTAACTCTTCACGACTGAATCATTCAATCAAAGTCTTGCTATAAATACCGTTATAAGGTAAAGATCTTTTTATACTATTGTTTAAAAGATTTATTATTGTAATATGTATTTAATCAACATAATAACATGATAAATATATAGTGGTATGTTTGAAAATATCTATAAACTTGTATAGCCATGTTAAGCTAATTTAAATTTATATAAATATAGAATGAAAAATAAACCGATGCGAGCAGGGATTCGAACCAGCGACTACTGCGAACCGTCCCATCGCTCTACCAACTGAGCTACCGTATCGCTGTCCGTCTCGGTGAATTACCACCGCTTCGATATAGACGATCACATATAGAATGCTTAATTCACCGAGGCGGACAGCGATACGGTAGCTCAGTTGGTAGAGCGACGGGACGGTTTCCCAGTAGTCGCGGGTTCGTGTCCCTGCCCGTATCAGTTTATTTTCATGCTATATTTATATAAATTTATATAGTGGTATTTTAAAATTATTTACATTGGCTTTAGTACAGTTCTCTGAATGAGAAGGCCTCTTATAAATAAAAATGCGTACTCTTTCTATGGGGAAATTGTTCACTCAAAGATCTGTAAAATGGTGTTTAGAGCATGCCATACTCAATCAAGATTAAGTCTAAGTAAGTTAAGATCAATTCTATTTGACTCCCATCTTCAGTTCTTCGAAGATTACGAGAACTATGTCAGTTTTCGAAATTGTTGAATTAAAATGATAAACGTCAAAACTCGTACCCACTAGGGATACAGCTCTGATAATCTGATACATTCGTTTTCAACGCTCGGGTACTTTGAAAATATGTTTAAAACGTTTCGAAAGGTCTAGACTTTAGATAAAAGCAAAAAAAATATTTGTCTGTTTATCTTTTGATCTGTGAACGGATAAAGCGGACACTACTGTAGGTACTCATAAGAAAAATGTTATATAGAAAGGTCGTAATTTAAAAATTAATTTAGTTTCATCAAAATTCAAATAAAAGATATAAAAAAATATGAATACTGAATGCAGGTGTTACTTTTATCACTATTATTGTTAGTTACAGATGTTATAATTATATTATCAACATTTTAAATATTATCAATAGGTATACATATCAAATAATTCATAATATACGATACATAGCAATTTATGTAGGAAAAGTATCAATATGTCTGCTACAAAATATATATTACGAAACCACTGAACGGATGTTGATGAAAATCGCTGCTTTTTATTGCCAAAAAGTGTATAATTTACTAAAAAAAAAAAAATTTTTTTTTTAATATCTTCCAAATTGAGTCAAGGATCAGGGAAGTAAACGAAGTCCCTGGCAGCAACTACTAAATTATAACGTCTGATTAAAAAAAGTCAATTAATCGGCTTTAATCAGACCTAAGTAACAAAACCGCAAACATTTGTCAAATAATACTTGTTTGAAGAATTGTTGACGCGATGATATAATCTTGATATTAATTACTAAGTTTAATGTTAACAAATTCAGAGTTCATAACGGACTTCGTTCTTATAAATATTTTATTTCCTTAAGTTTTTTTTAATAAATCACTCCTTATTTTGAAATATTACCAAAATAATAACGAATCAAATGTTATACTTTCAATATTTATATAAAAAAGTCTAGCTTTTTGTTTAGTACGTGACAGAACTCGATCAATATAATAAATGACTGTTTTCTGTTTGTTCGCGCATCAAAAGTTATTGATGAAATTTTAATGTGGAGTTGGTGCTATTATATGAATCATGTCGACTTAATCTAAATAGAATATTATTTAGTAGGGAAAAAATATTTACAAAAAAAACTACAAACGATAATTTGATTCTTGAGCAGACGTAATTGCTGATAATAAGTATTGATTAAATTAAATTAAGGTTTATGGGTGTAATTATTTATAATTTTAAATATAAAACACACTAAAATGTCCATTATGCAAAAGTAAAGCGACCTTAAAAAAACATATTTAATTTATATATTTTTTCTTAGTAAACTGTTTTTAACAGACAAGTGCTAACTGCACCGGATAATAGCGCTAATAAGAAGTATTCCTTTTAATAATATGATAAACTTGACACTTTTATTTTTATTGCAAAAGTTAAAATACGAAACCTCTCTGTGCATGATCACTGATGTTTTTTTGTTTTGGTTGTCTGTTCGTAATTATCTTTAATTAATAATAATGCATTAAGTAATAAGCATTATATCTAATTTAATAATCAGTTTATTTATTTTTTTGAACGTGCTATTCTCTGGAACTACTACGATAAAAATAATCGTTTGTTCGTCGAAGTTCGTTCTACAAAAGAAGCAAATTAGGATAAAATTGGTGTCTAACCAGGTTCAATTATTTGAATTCCCAGCGATGTATCTTATGTGCAAAACTTCTGTAACCCAGACGGAGTCGAGGGTTACAACTATGTATCTATTAAAATTAATACAAGGAATTTTAGTTGTAAAGTGACATCATTCAAATAATTTTACATTAGTTTAACAGTTGACAATTGTATTTTTTTACGTGTTTCTTGTACCTCAAGTATTAATTATATCTGTTAAGTATTCAGACCATCGAATTCTGAATATAGATTATTATTTCCCGGTGAGATCTACGCAAATACATAATAAAAAGAATAACGCAATAAATCTTGCCGCGAATGCCGCGAAAGAATAGATTCACAAGATGCAACTTCTAAGTCAGTCAACTTATTTTTAGAATATGTTTTGCAATTATTTATTATGATTTCCTAACGCTATAAAAACAATTTAAATAATAAAACAAGAAAAACCGTTAGAAGAGTTAGAAAATATATACATCTATCTTCTGTTCTATGTTCGCAAGTCCCAAAAACAAAATACAGCTGATTGAAAATAGTCTGGTAAGCTATAATATTATATACGTATAATTAGACACCGAATATTTTAATTAATATAAGCACAACGGATATACGGATATGAGTAGCACACGAATACCAAATGCCGCCGCCATTCAACAAAACTTTAAGCAATTTTATATTCAGTAAAATTAAAGTTGCTTCTTAAACTTTTAAAAACGTTGTATTGTTTTATCATTGTTGTAAAACGAAATACGGTATCGTAACTTCTACATATTTTTTTTTTGTATCAGTTTTGACGTTACCAAAATTATGACAGAATTATTTTACTCTATGATTAAAAATATACTGACATACCTATTTAAAGAATTTTTTTTAAATTATATTATTTATTTTAAATAACTTAAAATAAATATAATTATTAAAACTTTTTTCATATCTCTGTCGATTTTGGTTCGTAGAGTGCATAATAATTCTGGAGTTTTCGTAATGTCAAAACTCGTACTAGAGATACTGCACAGTACATACTATTAGAAAACAGAGTAAATTACTAATAAAATATATGTAAGGAATATTTGTTATTATTCTGTGCAAACGAAGGCCAGATTCTAGTTAAATTATATTATAGTTGAGAAAGCTGTCCTCTAAGTAGTTAATATATTACGAAACTGCATGTTTTCCTCAAGATTGATATGCGGTAGACTGGAAAACCCAAGATTATTTTACTTTTATACAGATATAATATGATATTATTCAATTTAAATAAAATATTTTCGCTATCAAACGTGTATGTCGCATTAATGATTTGAAAGAACTTTCCTGAACATAATGACGAATTATTTATTTATAAATTAATGGCAACAAATAAAAAATGGTATTAATAAGAAATTGACATGGATTGTAATTTTTTAATAATGTCTTGAAATCTGTCAAATGTTTGTTTGTAAAACGAAATACGTTTTTGGTAAATAAATAAAAGGGGAAACTAAACTATATAAGTTAAATAAACCTAATACATTTATTACTAGGAAATAAAGAAGAAATAAAGAATACATTTTTATAACAAAAATGTGAAAAAACTGCATAGTGTTTTGTTATTGTTTATTCTATTGGCATGTTTTTGTTACATAAAAATAATTGAGTATTGGTGTAAAAAATAATATTACATGAATACAAGTTTTTATCAATTATACTTTTTTCAACATATTTCCTTAATTTGTAGAATATTCTTCATTTGATAATAGGAAACATCTAAATAACGATGACAAGTAAGAATTTATAATGTTGTCCATACAATTAACAGTCAGTGTTTTCATATTAATAATACTATTGTAAACTGAAATTCTAAGACCACCACTATAATTGAAATAATAATAAACTGAAATTAAACTGACAGCTTGAATTGAATTTAAATAAACAACCAATAAGATTTGACTACAGAATAAAAAAAAACTTGAGGTTATTGGCATAGATATTTTAAGATAAGGTATGCACTCCAGTTAGGTAATAATAATGTTTATTTATTGTATGTAATGCTTTATGAACAGTGAGTGAATGCCTGTAAAGATACCGGACCATTATGGCCTCAAAAATACCTGATCTAAGTATCAATGAAACAAACAAAAGAAACATACAATTAAAACAACTATCATATGTGATTTTATTAAAGTGTTTAATATAAAATAAAATAAATAAAAATAAAAATGATTTATTTCAGATAACTAACTAGATCCATAGCAATTTGTTATTAAAAAAACTTAACCATAGTGTTAGTAAATAATTGAGTTAGTAGCTAGTAACTATGATCCATTACTTACATATATTTAAATTAAAGTACAAAAATTTCCAATCCATCTTCTACATCATTGATAAAAATCTATGTTCAAATATAATTTACTGAACTGGTCTTAATTTATATTTGTCATTTTAAAGTCAATATTTTTAATTTCTCTGTATTGACTATACTTATGAAATCTCACACTCAAGTTGCATGATACAAAGAAAAAGTTAAGACTGCCAATATTAAATATGAAAAAAAATCAAATAATAAAAAAAATATATTATATATTATAACAGTAATATGAGTAAAAAAAAATGTCATTTTAAAGTTAAATTAATAAATTTTGATTTAAACAGTTAAATTTATAATGTTAATTAATTTAAAAAATAAAGTAATAAAGTAAAAAAAAAAAAATAACATAAGACAGTCATATCCCCTATTCGGTCCAACAATAAATGTTCTTCCTATTAGAAATGATTAGGGAAATATCTTAATTACTGATTCACATTTAAACAGGGCAATATATATATATCATAATAGAGAATAATATTTGTATGAAAAGACATACATAAAGAACAAATACATATTTAGTTAAATTGAGATCTTCTTTGTTGGTTTTAGGTTTGCAGAAGTTTGAAAGTTTTCTAACTAAGATAGTAACTTAATTCAAACCTATTTGTAATTTATTAATCATCAGAATCATTATTGTGGTTTATAGTAATTGCTTTGCCAAGTACTTATAGTCAGCATTTTATGATTTTTTAACAATAATATAATATTTTAAACTAACTTCACCGAGATTCTTAAAGTTTTATGATTGCAAAACACAATACATAACATTGACAATTAATCATTAATAATAAAATCTACAAGAATATTTATTATATATAACATGATATTACATAAACTCACCCTTTCCTCCAAATGTGTGACACCAGCCAAACTTTGATAAAATGTTGGTGTTTCTAAATCTTGTGGCACAGTGCTTCTATCAAACAGCAACCACTTGGATAGCACAGTAGCATCCTTGTGTATGAGCAGCCACGATCTGAACTGGTCAAAGGTGACCCTCTCGCATGAGCCAAAGAGGCTTGTTAATATCTCTAAGGTCCGGTGAGATTCACTGACAGGTAAGGATGTGTTCTCAAGGTGTAAGGCTTTGGCAAAGTCTCGTTTGTATATATATGTGCCATTGTCACTTTGGTTATTAACATAT
Source organism: Napeogenes sylphis (assembly GCA_959347405.1). Taxonomy (NCBI): domain Eukaryota; kingdom Metazoa; phylum Arthropoda; class Insecta; order Lepidoptera; family Nymphalidae; genus Napeogenes; species Napeogenes sylphis. Next base: position 6,512,114 of record OY365782.1, read on the forward strand.
AGTGTCCAGAGAAACCTACAATTTTAAATGATTTTAGTTTGAAAATTCATAAATAAATCATAACATTCTTTAAAGTTCAGAAATACTGCATGTTATAGTTTGCCAAATATTGTAGATTTAAGGAATAGAAAATGTTTTTCTTACTAAGCAACAAAATTTTATAAAACATGAAACTCAGAAGAGTTTTAGGCATTAACAGGGTCTCCTTACTTAATTTTCTCTTCTATATTTCCCTTAGTAAGAACAACAACACCACGCAATAAGTCCTTGAACGTGATCCCTCGCTTCGTACCCCCACAGGCCTGGTACAACCACTCCGCCACTTCGAATGGGACTCCATCGCACAACACTTCTTGAACGAATACTTCGAAACTTAACACAGAGCCGTTTGCTCCAGCACATCTCTTAAATGCTTCTCGAATACGCCTCAACTCACTATCAGACACTGCAAATTAAATATTTTATATGTGAATTCTGAATAGTTGAAAACAGTCGAAGATATTATTTCAATCAACCAATACCTCTTTTCACTGCATCGTCGTATGATATAAAGCTAAGCTTTGAATCCTTCGCACCCATTTTCGCGTTTTCGTAATCATAACATTTTTATGCGTAATAAACACAATGAATTAAAAACTAACTAACTGACAGTTCATGTCGTATGATATCTACCACAGACAATTAGAAACCTTACGAGTTACGACTGAGACGAGTATAAATTTAATATCTATGTTGCCAGTATAACTACATTCACTATTATGCCATTATAGATGATTTATTTATTTAAGTAACTAGGAAGTTTTAAGAGCGTTAAAATAACTAAAAAAAATATATAATTATACAATTAAATAGTAATTAATAATAAGTGCTAAAATATGTATCATAACTTTAGTTTTTATTTTTATTTTAATTTTCAATACATTTTTTAGAGCATAAATGTATATATCTTATATAGGTGGGTGAATTTCCTTTTTGCGATTTTATATGTGAATTTTTAGGAGATTTTCTTTTCGACTTCAATAATTAAGGAAAATCAACTAAATAACGATGGTTATGGTCACTTGCTGTATATTTAGCCCATCATTTAAATATGACATTAATAAGAAAATAGTAGGTAAATTCATTGTTGACGTGAATGATACTGTGTGGATGTTAATGATATTACTGGTTCGGGCAATGATAAGGTGTTGAGGTTAATGATGCTTAATAATAATTACACGGTTATTATCAAAATAATGTTATGTTTATATAAAGCAATCACGCTTTGATCAAATAAAATATAGTTATCACAAAAATAAACTTAAAATGTAAATCTTAAAATCTTTGTCTTATGAATTGAGCTTAAAATAGTCAACCTAACCTAAAATTTAAACCACAAAATCTTTGATTTGTTAAATGAACTTAAAATGTAAATCACAAAATCTTTGATTTGTTAAACTAATTTAGAATTTAAATCACAAAATCTTTGATTTGTTAAACTAACTTAGAATTTAAATCAAAATTTTTTTTTTCTTTGATTTCTTTAAATATGTATGTTCAAATCTTATCCTCTTAAAAATGCAAATAATAAATTTTACTAAATAATTTTAAATCTTTGCAACCATGTTTATCCACAAATTTTCAATACTTTTCAATGTTATATCCGATGGTACATTAATTTTGTTATTCCCTAAACTCCTTTTATGTGAAGTTGAGCTTAACATCATTACATTTTCTGATTCATTGGCATCATCTTTTGCGTTATTATTTTGTTTCGTTTCAAAGAACCCAAGTTGTTTACCATGCATGCAATGTTCATCAATATCACATAAGAAACAACTTACTTTTCTAAGAGTAAGTTTATTAGATAACACGTCCCATAGAACCTGGTGAACAGAGAGGGTACCCCTGAAAGCTTTAAGATTTTTTGGAAGTAGATCCTCTTTTTCTTTTATACTGTCTGCATAACCTGATACATATATTATCCACGTTCTTCACCAAAAGAATCAAAATCGCCGATATCTCGACCAAAACCTGCCTATCGGCAGTTCTCTTCAAAACGGCACCTACACCATCAGGAGCACCCTTTCCATGTCCCGTCTCTGTATAATTCCAGGAAATTCTAGAAATATTACAAAAATCATTACGAATCTGTGATATTATATAAAATATAGATTTTTTTCGGTACTGAGATATTGGTGAGTCGGATAAGAAATGTAATGTCGTTATAAACGGATTGATTTCCAAGCTCCTTTATTAGGAGAATTAAATGCGCCCAAATAGCTGCTGCATCATGACGAACACATCTACTAATGGTGCATGATTAACTTCGTAATATGTACACTATCAACGTACGTACAACGTTCCCCCGACGCAACGAATTCAATAAGTACATAATAATATTATTTTTATACTTTTTAAAGGTCTTTTTGTATCGGGGGATTTTTAAATTTAAAATTTTATTATTTTTATGTTTTTTAAAGTTTTTTTACTAGTTTCTGAATTGTACTAAATGAACCTACAGACACGCAAAATTTTCAATTGTTTAAGTAGGAAAGATTTGTTTGTTTGTTTGAATTGAATAGGCTCCGAAACTACGGGACCGATTTTTAAAAAAATCTTTTAGCTTTAGAATCCCATATTATGACGTACAAAGGTTATATTTAATAGAAGAAATATATATTATATTTAATAAAACCAGGATCCAGAATATTAATAAATATAAACATTAAGAGTTAAAATGATTTACAATTACTTATAACACTATGATGAAGGGTTTATATTATTACTAGCTGTTGCCCGTGATTCTTTATGACTACGATCATAAGCCATATAAATATATTTTTACAGTCTACGTGGACGCAGTCACTGGCAACAGCTATCCCTAATAAAGTACTTTACCTGAGTAAGTAAGTGTAAAAACCTTTTGGCCTTCATAACAAGGCCTTTTTTCCTATATAGCGGGCGAAACAGCTGGGAACAGCTAATTATTGCATAAGAACTAACCATCTCGACGAGCATAGCTTTCGATTAAAAAAAACCGCATTCAAATCCGTCCACGCGTTCGGCCGGAAATTTGCCACAGACAGATACACAAATACACAGATACACAGATCGACAGGTCAAACTTATAACACCCCTCTTTTTAGTCGGGGGTTAAAAAGGGTTTTCTTTATTTCCGTTAATGGTTGTGTAATGATTGTACCTTTTACTATAACTATTTGTTTTTTTTAGCTCATTCTTTGTCACTACCTCTTTAACTTTTTTATTCCATTTTAAGACAGTTAGATCGAGTCATTTGAAAATTCTTTGTATTTCAACCTTTTATTGTATGTTTTATTGTATGCCTTAGTAAACATCTTTGGGTTCTGGGTTCGCAGCATAAATTTGTAACTATATCATTCGAGTTTTTTTCGCCAATAATCGCTTTTTTAAATAAAGCCTTAATCAATAAATTTATGTTGGTATGCTGAGCACAAAAGCACGTTTCCCTGTTGGTCGGCTTAGGGAAAAGTACCCAAAATGGACGAAGTTTCGTAAAAAATTAATAACTTACTTTTATATCAGTCTCTGCCAATAATCTTTTTTGTAAAACATTCAGAGGAGCTATAAGATATCTTTTTTCTTTCTCTTAATTTGGTCCTTTGTTTTCCTTTTTAATAGCAAATAATTCTTGGTCATTTTTTATTTCTAAATATTTTTTTTCTTTTCGCCACCTGGAATAAAATATTAATTTAATAAAAAATGTAATAAATAAAATTTTAATAGCTGTTACTATAAAAGGGCAGTAGATACTTATAAAGTAGAGGATTGCTAATTTGATTATGATAAATCCAGTAGCGGATTTAGGTTTGAGGACGCCCTAGGCCCGAGACGATATGGCGCCCTTTATCTTTTGTAAGAGTATATATATATATATATGTATATATATATAAACATATATGTTTATATATATATATATATATATATATATATATATATATATATATATATATATATATATATATATATATATATATATATATATTATAAACATATATGTACATATATGTGTGTGTGTATAAAATAATTAAAATAATAACAATAATAATAAGAAATCTAATTCAGGTATAAATTAAACATTTATTAACAACTTATCGTTAGGAGCTTCACATTACGTAAAACTATAAAATTTTTACAAAAAATTGAAAAATAAAAAAATTATTGCAGGAGTCAACTGACACTTGTATAATTTATCATGGTGAAATAATGTTTCGTTTTATAATAAAGCGCCAACAAATGTTATAACTAAATTTTGAATGAAAAATATGAAAAAATCTTATGTAAATAAATAATATGCTAGCATTAAAATTTTTTTTTTAAATCTTTTTGTTAGATATTTCAAATTTTAGGACTTGGCTGATTAATTATTTTAACAAAGAAATTCTACCCTCAAAATGGTACTATGTTTCGATAGTAAGAGCGCAATAAAATAAACTTTAAAATTTGGTCTTGCAGTTTACAGAAAACCCAATCGATTTTAAATTTTAGTCCTCTTAAAAATTTTGGCGCCCCTCAAAATTTGCCGCCCGGGCCTCACGGGCCTAAGCCTAAATCCGCTACTGGATAAATCACTTATTAATTTATATTAATACCAATTTATTACACCTAAATCATTAACCTCTTCTCAAATCATCTTCTTCAAATCATTAAACGCAAGCGAAATATCATTTTCCCTAAAACAAATCATTCGTCTCATGTAGAATCATACGGTGAATGATGTTGAGATCAATGACGAAAGTACGTTGTAACCTGAATATTTATTAGATAGTAATTGGATTAGTGATTACACTGTTCTTTGATCAATACCAAATTAGTTTTGTTTATTTACATTTATAGTTTAAAAAAGAAAATATACTTACCAAAAATATGACCTGTCTTTTAATGACGAGATATTGTGACAAACTTAATACTTTTGATATAATTAACGTTATTTAATTTATAGAATATGTTGTTAATTCTTGATGGAACTGCATTTTTAATTACGATTAACACAATTTTTACTTTCTTGTACAAAGTTCCACTTTATTTAAATATGTGATACAATTTTATATGGGACCGGTTTCGTACATCATCATCAGGCGACTACCTGTAGTCGAACAGTACAATAAAGTATAGGTACAAAAGTAGTGGAACTTTGTACAAGAAAGTAAAAATTGTGTTAATCGTAATAATTAACGTTATTTTACCAGCAATACGTGCAGCCCTCGTCTAATTTTCGATCGCTAATAAGTTGTGCAGGGGAAGTCCCTCGAAATTGGTTGAATGTTTTGTCAAATTCGTTAAACAAATTTTATGAAACAAAAGTTTCAGAAGGTGATGACGAAAATCTTATGATTTTTTTTTCAAATAGTCGATTAACAATATCCGAGATACTTTTTTTTTATGAAAAATAATGGTTATTCGGTAAAACTTTCAATTATTAGAACCAAAATAAAACCAATCAAAATTTAGGGAGCTATTTTGAGATATTGTAAAATTAACGATTAAAAGGGTATAATTCCCCAGCGCGGTGAATGATTTTCAGCGCATTTTTTTTCACTGTAATGTTTTGTCATATTGTTTTATAGTTTTATTCTATACAACTTATGACTTAATACATAAAAATTAATTTGGTAATCCAATTAGGCTCAAATAGACGAATGGACGAATATTCTATACAACTTATAACTTAATACATAAAAAATAATTTGGTAATACAATTAGGCTCAAATAGAGGCTCAGCCATGATAATGATTAACACTCATTATGTGCACTTTGGAAAATTCACCCAGGTAAATATTATAGTGTATTGAAATAACTTATTGTTGGTAGGGCCGAATTTCTCGATGGTAGAGCATAACATCGGGTCACCGGAAAGTTTAACACCCATCAGGCAAAGTCGTGCTGCAAAGCGACCCGACGCAAAGCGACGTCTGAACAGCTGCGTGGTGCGTTGGGGAACCGCTTTGGCGTCGAGTTCATGTTTGTTGTGTCGGCTGCCTAGTCGAGGAGGGTAGCGGGATTCAAAGCGACAGAGTCAGCCAACCACGAAAGGCTGCCCCGCCAGCTGTGTTAAATTCCAGGGTGGCTCCATAGTGCTGGTTGGGGACCAGATGTGGAGGCCCGATGGCGATTCCTGGGGGGGTTCGGGCGTCCCCGCAGTCTCCAGACTAGCCTCCCAGTGGCAGGACATCACCAATTTCGACGTCGGGTTCGATACGTACCGCCTCGTTAACCGCCATTTCCCATCCCTATTCACTTTAAATTTTTTTCTTATGAAGAAAAAAAAAGAAAAAGTTTTTACAGCAGTTGCACTCCTCTTCGTTATAAGTGCACTTCAGTAATATCAGGGGCTTGCACTCTAATATCTTACCTGTCCATCACCACCTAGAGACAGAGCAACCGCACCTGTTCTTTTTGACGGAGACGCAGTTATGTCCTTTAAGGGTTGCTCACCTGGATTTTCCTGGATACACGTTAGAGCACAACTTTCGCTCACGTGCCGGAGTCTGCGTGTACGCGCGAATCGACCTCTGTATCCAGCGTCCTTGAAGTCCCCACTTTTACTTCTCTATGGGTTTTAGTAGACACAGGAAACGAACAAATTCTGTATTCACTTTATCTGTTTTCAACCAACCAACGTTTTTCACGATCTTTAATAGTCTCACAAGAACGTGATAATGAGTTTCGAAGAGCATTTTTACGGAGACAACTAATTTTATCGGTTCCCGTTTACTGTTTGGTGTTGTATAGGTAATGAATCTGATTGTCTATTTAAGATGGATGGGACCTGTAACATATTTTTTACGTAATAATTTATTTCCGTTTTAGACAAGTTTGTATATCAAAGCCATCTCCAAAATAAAGCAGAAAAAAGTAATTAATTCCTGCAATAACAAACTATAACATTGTCATTTGATCTAATTAGTCTCAGCTAAAAAGAAAAAAACTTGTGTGGTTTTATGAAACCACCGTAAAAGTGAAACTTTTTTTCACATTATAGACATTTAACTAAAAATTTTCGGAATAATATTCCATTAAGGGTATAAAAATTGCTTCATCAATCTTAATTTTATACTTAGAAAATGGGAATGATAATGGGAAATGATAAAAGTAGACTAGGTCTCCAACTAATATTTTTATTGAACTCTGTGTCTTAGAGTACGACATACATAATACTTAACAATTATTTAGATGATATACACATATTAAAACACTGAAAACAATATTTTATAATCGTTGAGTCATTTTGATCCGTTTTTCAATTATTTTCAATCATTCTATTATCAATTCCATCTTCATCATGAATTTCACAGTTTATAAATGTAACCAATATTTTATGGTAACTAAAATACGTGAACAGTGACTTACATTCGATTTTTTCAATGTATCTAGTAAAAACCGCATCGATACGAGCGCCTTTCACTTTATTCCTACTCCGCGGCCGACCGTCACGCGACATGCAACACGCAGACGAAAAAGTTTGAGACGATGTAATAAAAGTTTTACTTTAAAAAAAGGTAAGAAGAAAAAGAAAACAAGAGGCATCCAGAATAATATCATATTAGTCCATTACAATTAAAAGAAATACAATAGTAAATACAATAATAAATCTATCTAATTAATTAACCATTTTATTTTTCTTTATTAGTAAAAACAATTTCATAATAACCAACAACATAAGAAAAAGCATATCAAATAAATAATCATACAATCTACTTTATTACATTAGTTATATAGATATAACATACATGTATTCTTTAATAAACCATATTTTTTAATGTGCACATACAACAAGGTTATAAAATTATTACTTTTGTTATACACCTAGTCTTAGCTGTTTTTATATAAAAGGTAAAAACCAGAACACAGGACACCTGGTTATAATTAATAACTACAAATTGGTGTAATGAAATACTTTAGAAATTAAGCGAGTATTCCCTGATAGGTATATTGTTAAATTACAAGCACAAATATGTTATAAACCGGTGGACATATTTAGCGGAACGCAAAAAACAGACTGCAAGATCATATGAAAACACATTTTTGGTGTACAATACATTTGATTATTATTCTGAATTAATTAAATTAACATTTTTGAACATAAAAAATCACAAAATTAAAGCGAAAGAAACGAAATTAAAGACAATAAGGTCAGTGACTTAATTCTGAAGAGTTTTGACCTAACACAATGAAAACTAAAGAAAAGTTAATATTGTCCAAATTACTGGTTTTTTCGCGATGGGTGATACAATCAGTATTTAGAGTTGCCACCTCTTGCTGTTAAAACTGCCTGCATGCGTCTGGGCATGCTCTCTATTAAATTGTCAATAAAACTTTGCGGCATTGAGTTCCATTCTTCAACCAATGCGGTTTTGAGGTCTCTTACGTTGACAGGTGATGGATTTCTTTGTTTAATTTGTCTTCCCAGTTTGTCCCAAACGTGTTCTATTGGATTTAGGTCTTTCGAGCGTGCCGGCCACCCCAAAACCTGGATTCCGACCTCATTAAGATATTCCGAAACTAATGCCGCAATGTGAGGTCGAGCGTTGTCATGCATTAGAAGAAAATTGTCTCCAATGAAAGGGGCAAAAGGCATCACAATCTGCTCTAAAATGTCGGTTACGTATCTTGCCGCAGTCAGGGAGCCGTTTTCTACGATGTGTAGCTCCGTGCGTGCTCCTAAGCAAATACCGCCCCATACCATTACTGAACCTCCACCATACGGCTCTCTCCCAATAATGTTACACTGAGCGTATCTTTCTCCGGGTCATCGCCATACTTTGGTCCTTCCATCATCTGGTTTGAGACAAAATCTGGACTCATCACTAAAAAGAACTTTTCCCCAAGCGTCATTGACAATTTTTCGTCAAAAAAACAACAGAAATAAAGTTTTTGTTAAAAACAACAAAAGCCGACGAAAATTCCATACACTACGTGTCTCAGAAATTAGCAGATAAACAAAAAAACAAATGAAATTTAAAATAAAATTATTTTTAAAATCATCTTTTTTTTTTTAATACATAATATTGGTATAGTGGTCAGTACGAAAATATGAAAATATTTTCCGTTATTCGACCTTTTTTTTGCGTTCCCCTAAATATGTCCATGAGTGTAGTTTATACTAAAATATCAACATAGGAGTATTTCTGACATATGAAATAAAAAAAAATATTGGCTTTATTTATTTTTCCTCGGCGCTTCAAATATTCAGTTTCTTTTTTTTAGCAAAAACTTGTCTAAAATCTTCTTTAGAAGCGAGATTCGGCAAAGACAAATCACCAGCGTTTGCTTTTTCATTGTTAAACCATGCTCAGAAATTTTAAATTACAGCTCCAAAATTGATATATATAATCAAAAATATATTAAAGAAATCTGGTTGCTCCCCCCTAGAATTCCCCCATATGAACTAAATAACGACTTCAAATAAGTGTATTAAATTTATTATATTATAACAATATTAGGTACAGATGAAGAAAGTATGTATGAAGAAAGTGTGAGAGTGTCTTTAATTCGTGGTATATTTAGTAAGATTTTTTTTTATTTTTTTTTATTTATTTATTTATTGTTTTTTGTAGTAGTGACTATGCTGTTAGCCAAGTGGCTATTACAGCGTCACGGGGGGAGTGAATGATAATGTGGGTACGAGTGTACAAATAGAACAGCAACATTAGTAACAGTAGGTACGTCTAACTCAGAAATACAAATGGCAGAACTGCGTAACGATGGAAGATTTTATTACTGATAAGGGGATTATAGATATACCTATTATCTGTAAAGATTATGCACAGTAACGAACTTAGGTATATGTGTTATGTATTCTCTGGGTATATGCGGAATGCCCAGAATATGATGCACACAAAACTAAACAGCTATCGTACAAATATGTGTGGGTTTGGTATATATATATATTCCCTAACTGCTAGATAGTCCTTCACAACTGTATACTCTTGCATAAGTTTTGACTATTTTCAAGTTGTTACATTTCTTTATTGAACTCTTATTTTATTTCTTATTTCAACTTTTATTTTATTTTATTTCAACATTTATTTTACTTTTTTTTTATTCAATGGACCTTTTTATCTTAACTAACAGATTGTAGGCTTCTTAAAAACCAAGGTTTCATAGCAAATGTAATATGTTTGTGTGAAACGTGGCTTAGTGATTCTCTATATAGTTCTGACTTCTGAGCTTTGCGAAAAAGATCAGAACAATATATCAAAAAGATCTATCATATATCGAGGTCTATCATAAAAAAAAAACAAATGTTATGTGTTTGTCTAAAGTTCATAAATAATATGGAGGTGATGGTAATATTCGGATACACGTAACGTGATTCAAATATACGTAATAATGCTTATGAATACTAAATATTTTTTACTAAATATTATGTTTTTGAGTCATGTTCAATTAAAGAATTTCTTTGTAGAATTTAAAACTGCTGTAATAGATGCGGAAACATAATCATAGCGAGTTCTAAAAAAAATAAGCGGTAGCTATAGAGATTTTATGTAACTAAATTAAAAATGGGCATATGCTCATATTCAATTGGTTACTTTATTAAAATTCAGATTAAACAAAGTAGAAATTCTAGCTTTATCTAAATTAAATACGTTTATGTAAACCGCATTCAATTCTGTTTAAAAGTTTTGAAACAGTGCTTGAAGTAAATTTTCAATTGGCAACTTATAGCCAATTGCCTTTTCCCTAAACCGATTTGGACGAAACAAAGTTTTGACAACGCTCCAGATTATATATAATCTACCTGTGTAACCCACGCTCAAATCCGTTGAGTAATTTCGACGTTATAACGTACCAGACAGACAGACAGATAGACAAAAATTCCAAAAATTGTTTTTTTAGTTTCTGTTACTCGTCTTTATCGCCCTCCTATAATTTTTTGGAAAAAATATTTAATTAACAGACAAATAGATTTTTACTGTCTGATAATATATTTATACAGACTATCTACCATGTTATCTAGCTCATAATAACTATTTACAGTACGTTAACAATGTAAACAAAATAATTATGACTAGTCCTAATAAAACAGCTGTATTTTAATTTATTTTACCTATAATTTGAAAGGTTATGTGTCCAACTGAAAATAGTAAATTATATTGTTTAAAATCCCACTAATATTTATAGATTTCTGGTAAGGGATTTTGGTATTAAAAAACTACCAGATATAACGTAGTCACAATTATTAAACCATACAAATAGTATTAGTAACAAGAAAATGAACTTTTACTGAACTTTTACTTGTTTTCTAGAATAGGTACTGTTTCTGTATATATTTATACCTACCTATATAGTACCTATTCTAGAAAACAAGTAAAAGTTATATATATATATATATACACCTACGCCACTTCTTAAATGTAGAAGTACCCTACTTGATTTACAAATTCACTTAGGAATACAATACGAGAAAAAGAAATATTATTATTATAGGTATGTGTTAGAGATTTTAACATTTTTTATTGCTTCGGTATTGTAATGTTATGCTAATTGAGGAATATACTATACTATGTAACTACACTAATTATAGATGATAAATAAAACTTTAATTAGTAATAAGTTAAATTAAATATTGAGTAATCTAATATTTGTGATATTTTTCTTTCACAGACCAGGTACATAATTCCCATTTTTACTCTTATCTTAGATAAGTAATGTTGTAGATAAGGATAAATTTATAAACGATGTCAGAATTAAAAGATGTCTATTGCTTCTTGTGTGATTAGATTGTAGTAGTTATAACATGTCTGTGAAAAACACAAATGTTACTCATAAGGTGTGGAGCCAATTTGAAGCAACGCAAAAAGATGGCAATGTCATTAAGCTTCGGATCCAAGATCTTCCATGGGGACAATATAGAGACAAGATAGCAGATTTTTTGATAAAGTATTTCATTAAAGATGAGGCTTTTCATAAAGCGGCAGGTACATCATGTAACGTTGCGGCATATCAACCCTTCGGATTCTTAGCATAAAAACTAAATTTGTTTTTGCAATGGATTCACAGGACAATGGCTAACAAAATAACAATGTTTTATATTTTAGGGATAATTAACAGCGAAGGAGCAAAAACCGAATACTCGGAATTAATATTTTCACATTATGATGAGAAACAGCCGCATGTGTCTATCTGTTGTTTAGACGATGACTCAAACACCAACGACATCTTAGGGCTGTCTCTGGTAATTGAGCTAAATAATACTCAATCAAAGGATGATAAAAATGTAAGTTTATTTAGAAAGCACAATTCTCATTGTACAATACAAAAAAGATTTTCGTTATTTAAAATTATTACCAAAAACGATTCTAGGCAGAAGATTTTATTTAATTTTTTTTTTGTTTATGTCTGTGCTATTATTATGTTAGCCCTGTCGGCTATTACAGCGTCACCGGGGAAGCGGGTAGGCCGAATAAAAATTATTCTTGTCAATGATTTTATGATTTCAGTTTAAACCAAAGACAAAGGAGGTGCAAAATTTGTTCCAAATAATATCTATAATACACGATATAAAAGCATCTAAAGGCTATGAAACATGTTACGAAGGTAGAGGGATAATTGTTCGACCAGACCACAGAGGAATGGGCATAGCCAATGAATTTGTGAGACTCAGGTACAAATCAGTGTTCTTTCATTTTTCATTTTTATACAGATAATGTCGAAGATTTGATAACTCCTTTAAAAAGATTTAGTTGGCATTACTTTTTATTACGATTTATTTATTCCGAGTGCAATCACGAAGACGATCCATCTAATTAGTAGTCCTTAACTTCGCCTTTAAAGAAACAAAGAAGGTTAAGTCTTCTGCCCTATTCATTGAGCTGCTTTTGCAACTTTATATATGTATATATGCAACTTTATATATGTTCTACTTATAGAACATCAACTCAAATAAAAAAGTATGTGTGAACAGGAAGCTACAATTAATTATTTATATTTATTTTTTATTATATTATTTTGTACCTGGACCCCGTATTTATACTATTGATTACATCTTTACTAAAAAATAAAATCATCTCTACTAAAAAAGATTTAAAAAACTAAATAACATGTTTATCTACAGAAAACAAATTTGTATCGACAATAACATTCAAATGTCAAATGCGTGGATGACCTCAATAGGCACTCAAAAAGCAGCTGATAAGAACAATTGGAAGACCTTTATAGAGTTACCTGTAAAAGAATTCGAAAGAAAAACAGGGCTATCCTTCAAAGCTGATACACCGGTATTCAAATTAATGTATACAACAAAAGAATAGATTTTGAGATTATTTTTCATAAGTTTAATAAAATTGATATAAGAAAAGCCTAAATCTCTTTTTGGGAGATGTTAGAAAAACTGACATACCTATTTTATCTTTTCTCTTTTATTCCCTTATTACCCCCGACCCAAAAAGAGGGGTGGTATAAGCTTGACCTGTGTGTCTGTGTATCTGTGTGTCGGTTTGTGGAAACGTAGTAGCCAAACGTGTGGACGGATTTGAATGCGGTTTTCATAATCGAAAGCTTGGTTCCTCGACATGGTTCTTAGATATGTGTCGCTTAAATAGATGCAGTTGTTTCCAAGATATGGTTTTTAGTTGTACTGGTGAAAGGTTTTGATAGTAAAAACCTAAACAAATGAAATAAGTATGTTCGTACGTTCATTTAGTACAACATAGAAAAAAAAATGTTAAAAGCAAAAAAATATATATATAATTTAAAATGCCCCCAATACAAAAACACGTCTTAAAAGAATAAAAATAATATTATTATTTAGTCGGGGAACCGCATAAAGAAATAACAATATCAAATCGTATAGTCTAAGTAAGTTTTGTAAAATATATACCATCGTCAATGTACTTAAAACGGTCTCCCTACGCAACGAATTCAATAAGTACATAATAATATTATTTTTATCCTTTTTAAACGTATTTTTGTATCGGAGGTTATGTCTAGTAGGTATATAAATATAAAATATTTCTACTTCTTATAGGTCTAAGAGCATTGTAATGTAAATTAATATTTTTTATGAATTAGATTTTAAGATGATAGTTACATTATTTATTACCTATTATACCTGCATCAAGCTCTGTAAACTGAAGGACATAATAAAATCATATTTCGGACATTAAACTTGTTATTACAGTACAGCAGTAAAGCATTCCAACATATAGTCAAGCTTAATATGAAAGCGATAGTTAATATAATCCACTCTAACACCGGTTAGAAAAAGGGTAAAGAAAGGAGAATAAATAGCAATGAGAAACAAAAAACTGTGGACACAAGTTTTAATCAAACTTTAAATTTATATAATACAATCAAAAAACAACATTATCGTAGTGGTAACATACTTTAATAATGATAATCATTAGCAACATACAAATTTGACCACATTTGTCGATGCGTGAGAGTAATATTATTAAGCATTGGGTATAAAAACGTCGTTGAATTGTAAAACGTATTAACTCGCACGACAGATCGCTTTGCATTTTTTTGTATTGCATTGCAAAGGTCGTCGAAAGTAAACTGCTTATCGTCGAAAGTAAATTGCTTATCGTCGAAAGTAAATTGCTTATCGTCGAAAGTAAATTGCTTATCGTCAAAAGTAAACTGCTTTCTCGGTTGATATTACTTGTTTGGACACTATGACCAGACTAAATGTGTTCAATTATGGGTTTGAAATTTGACTATAATCGTTTGGATTATAGTGGAAATTATTTGCACTGAATGCAGAAAATATCTTCAGCAGAAAATGTCTTAGGTTTAAGTGAAAAGTCACTGCTGTCCGGATGCAAATTATAGAAAATATGAGACGTAATTATTTGTCGTTGAATGAGGGTATGGAAGGCATATCACATGATATATATTTATATATCATGTTATATATATTTATACTACCAAAGTTAATACTTGACTACATTCCACCTGATGTAAAGTGGAAATGTAGTCATAGATGGTAAAGCGCATTAACTAAGTAACCTATTTACTCTTCTCTTGAAGACACCGACATTATATTTGGCCAGAAATACCAACATTCAACATTCAACCTTCGCAAAACTGCAAGCTTAGCTGCAGCTGCTCTTGCTCTGGATCAATGCACGGACCAAAGTTGAGGTTCGTGGAAATCTCTAAGCCTAACAACTGAAGCCGGTCACTGTATTCCAAGGATACATCTTGGAAAGTAGGAGCCAAGGTGAAAGGGCTCCTTTTGGCGGTGAACAAACACGTCTGCGTTTTGGTGGCCTTGAATTTGACAAGATTGGCATTGCCCCATGCGGAGACTGCCTGAAGTTTGTCATTCAAACGTTGCACCATGGCTTCTCTTTCAGACTGTACTTGATCTCTACTAGCCTGAGTACTAGGCACATATCTTTCTAGAACTGTGCTGTCGTCTGCATAGCCATAGATACCGGGCGTCAACAGATTGTTAATGTGCAGATTATAAATATTCATTAACACAAATTATGAATACACAATTTAACTCAAAAGGAGACGACGATTAAATTCGATGAAAGCAATGAAAAGCTACGGCTCCCCAATCACCTTAATGGAATATCCAGAGATACTCTACACTTTTTTTTTCTCTACATTTCCAACAGTTTTTTCCATATTCGATAAAACATATTTTATATTGAAAAGTAATCATAGAAGAAGGTACAGGTGAATTAAGATGGGGGTAAATACTATTTACAAAGGTGTTAGTCATTTTATATTGCCCGATTAATCTATATTTATTAAAGAAAGTCGTTTTACTCCATTCGTAACTCAAGAACCGATTTTTATAGTTTATTGTTTTTAGATTTGTCTTACTATAAGATAAATAAGCATTAAAATCTCGTATTCATACAAAAAAATAATGTTTAATTTATTTTAATTATAATTGGTATAACAAAACGGAACTGATAGTTGACGTAATGTTTGTTGTCTTTGGTTTATTTTGACAATAACTCAAAACGTTTAAATAGTTTATTTTGAAAATTAATAATATCTATGGTTTATTTTGAAAACGCTTAAATTACAATAGATCGGTTAATGTTTTTGTTTTGTGCAAGTGCGATTTTTCTAATAAATCTTATGGTGCCGATATTATTATTAACAATAGTGCAATCACGAAGAGCTTATCATTCCCAGCAAAGCCTTAATGCAAATAAGCTTTAAGACTTTTCGAATTAAACTACGGGAGAATAAGAAAAAATCGGTAGTGAAGAACTCTAATTTAGTTTGGTCCAACACTGTGCTTCTACATTACGAGAGCAAAGTGAGGCAGCCGCAGATCGTGAAATTACTTCTATTTTTTAAATTGATTTGTGACAAGTAGAAATGTCATCACAGAGCCAAGCATCTGTAACAAAAGATTATACAATTAATAAATATCAGCAAAGTGGTGCCATAATAAATAACCAGTTTTATTTCAGAGCAGAGATATCGTCTTAAAATATACAGGGTTATTTTTAATTAGTTGACCACCTCTTATAGCCGATAGCCTCTCTACATCAATCACAACAGATAGCCTCTCTACATCAATCACAACAACATTTGTTCTACAACTTCTTACAAATCTTGATAAACAACACAAAGAAAACGAAACAAAAAATTTTTTGCTCCCAAAATCCAGAGTCATAAGTAAAAGTTACTTATGACTCTGGATTTTGTAAGAAGTACTTACAAAAGTCAACGCTCGGGCGCCATACCGACGCCCAGAGTTAATGCCAGTTCAGAGACAACAAATAAATTTAGTATGGAAAATTTAAATTTTAAATACTATTCATTTTAAAAAGTCGTATAATTATGTTGTTGGGATTGATGTAAAGAGGCTGCCTGCAAAAGATGGTCAACTAATTACAAATAACCTTGTTTAAAAAAAATGTGAATTATCGTTCAAACTGTGAATTTGAATTAAAGAGGATTTATTTGTAATTTGTTGACGGTGTTTTGAGATATTTCGATTTGAAGTTTCATAAAAACTTACCTAAAATGTAAGTAATTAAGTTTTCTGTGACATCTTCGGCGCTTTAGGATGGCCAGCCCCTTCACCCTTGCGTAACACTGTACTGAAACCCAAGCTCGCCTTCGCCACTTCGGCTTATTGGTTAATAGCTACGGCTCGATTGCTTTTCAACACAGTGTTACGGCGGGTGGGGCCTGCCCTCCTTCCGCGTCTCCGGATTTACAAAAACACTCTAGGGGTAGGACAGACAAGACTACGTGGAGTCGGGGTTGACAGAGGTGGTTTTGACAAAAAAAAAGTAATAAATATTTACATTAACTATTATTTATTTAATAAACTTTTCAAATCATAAATGTCATATGTCAAGTTGCCGCCATTTAACATTCGGGAATCATAAACAACAAATTTGTTATGAATTGTGTTTTTCTATTTAAATTAAAATGAAATGCTGATATAATAAATACATAATTGATAAATATAATGCATAGATGTGAAGTATATTTAAACATTTAATTTTTGTGAAAATAATATTAGTGAAAATACTGCAATATTGGTGAAAATACGGTAAGTTACTTTCACAGTAAAAAAATATTTTGAAAAACTACGCGTTTGCTCGGGCTGGGAATAGTATTAAAAGAAATGGGAAACCAAACCCTTTCAAGTATCCACTTGGATACTTTAATACAAGAACTAAAGTTGGAAATTTAATTTCCCCATTTTATTAAATATAATTATTTTATTTTAGTGTTGTTTCACCCATATGTCGTTCGCATTTTTATTAGTGTCTTTTTAACACACGGCAACACTAGCTTTTCGTATAAGCATTCTCTCTCTAGACAAATTTTCATTAAATTAATATCAAAGTCGCTTAAAACTATAATTAATTTCATTCCTTAACTTACTACATAGATATTGTTATTTATATTAATTCATAATAAATCTATTTTAGTTGAACTTACTGTTGCAATTAACGGTCTACTGTATTTGAGTAGCCCAATGGGGGTGAAATCATGTTCCTGTAACGAAAATTGTTGCAAGATACTTTCCAACCCACCGCTAACAAAATTGCTTCGGGGCAAAGTTATTAAAAGCTTAATTATTATTGACTTAGTTTTTTCCATCTGAAACAACCAGTAACTAAAATATATAAAAATACTTGTCAGCCTGGTGTAGGAAGTTTACAAGAGTAAATAACTCTTAATATAAGATTCATATATATAGAATTCTCTTTTCCTCGTATATATATCATAATTTTTTTATTCAAAAGGACAACTGCATTAGGGTTAATAACCCATATTATCCCTGTGCCGCGGAGGGCTTCACAGACACATAAATAACAGAAACAGCTAGACTCGGAACATTAATTCCTGGATCACACAAAGAATTTCACCACCTGTGGTTCAGAATCAGGATCACTAACCACTATTCTAACAGTTCTTCGAAATAGAACATATTCATAAATATGTATTATGTTCTGTTATTATAAGTAGTTTACCTCGTTACTTAGGCGGTGAAAGGGTTCAATTAATAATAATATCTTAATGATTTGAAGTATTAACCAAATAGTGCGTAAAATGAACTTCTGCATAAAATACGATGAAGTGCCTGTAACAAAAAATTAAAAAAATATATATAACCTCCCCGTTGGTCGATTGATTAGCGCAGACGCCCAACATATAGCGGCTGAATTGGGTTCGATTCCCGACAGGGACAGGCATGTAAGCGATGCATAGAAGTCTGTATTTCTGGATTTGGTTGTTTGTTAAATATATACGCAGTATTTATACCTAATATGTATTTCTATGAATTTTTATCGTTGTCTGAGACCCTTAACACAGGTAAATAATTTTTTTACTTAGGGGTTAGATCAATGTGTGTTCATCAATTAAAAACGTGAACCGGAGTACAATAAGACAAGCTGCACAAACACTTTTATTTTTTTTATTGTTATTTAGATGTTGCACATTATTATGTGCAAGAAAAAAATTAAGACTATTGTCTGTCTAATTTGTAAATGATGTACCGCCACATAAAACCAGACACTACAATTTGATCAGATCTGTGCCAAACTAATTCGAGTGTTCTACTGCGTAAGAAGTGTTTTTAAATTTTTTTTAATAAGGTTATACTATACCTGTATGTCGGGAACCTTGACAAACATATAAATAACGGTTACAAATGTCACCCAAACTCGGAACAACAATATATGAATCACACAAATAATTCTTACGTGTGGGATTCGAACCAACAACTCTTGGTTCAGCAGTTTGGGTCATCTGTTTTTTTATACCTGTGATATCTTCTTAAATAACTTGCGCACAAATTACCCAAACAATTCCCAAAAAATATATAATAAATTATTGAGTTTTTTTTTTAAGTCAAAGTAAAAATATTTTTTTAATCATAAATAGTCATACATTGCATGTTTGAAAATATCTTTAGACATGTATAGCCATGTTAAGCTTATTTAAATTTATATAAATATAGAATGAAAAATAAACCGATACGGGATTCGAACCCGCAACTACTGGGAAACCGTCCCGTCGCTCTACCAACTGAGCTACCGTATCGCTGTCCGTCTCGTTGGTAAAGCGACGGGACGGTTTCCCAGTAGTCGCGGGTTCGAATCCCTGCCCGTATCGGTTTATTTTTCATTCTATATTTATATAAACATACATTGCATTTCTAAGACGTGACAAATTCTCATAATATTCAAACAGAGATAATGCAAAAAGCTATTTTATTATAGGAAGCCAAGAATGCTCCACATGTTAACATTTATTTATTCAATTTAGAACCGAATTTAAGTGTTTAAAATTGTCTTTAATAAATGTGTAGACATGGTAAGTGTATATTAAATTTAAAGTGAATATAGGTAAAAAATCAATAAATTTAGGACTAAATATTGCAACTGCTGGGACAACGTCCCGTCGCTCAGCCAATTGAGCTACCGTGTCGCAGCCACTTTGATGAATCACAGCATTATAAACTTAACATGGCTAAACATTTTTATAAATAGTTTCAAACATTAATATCGTTTCTGCCATTTTTCAATGTTTTGGTCTTAAAAAAAAGATTTAATTTACACGATATACAATAATCTAAACGTACCTATTTTGTCATATGTAGACCATAAATTATACGTCGTATAAAAAACGCGATTAATCCATGTAAATAATATCATTATGAAAATAGTTCCTTCCGATTGAGTTAGTTCCATCAACACATCACATATCAATAAGTATGATTTAGATAGATTTCGTAATGATTGATTACTGTTGTTTGGTTTACGGTTTTCTAATGTTATTTGAAAAGTTTCATTAATATAAATAATTAATATCCACACTTTTATTAACATAAACATTGACTAACTCACGAAAACAAAGCCAAAACTAAAGCCAAAGTCTTACGTGCGTAACTAAAGTATCGTAAATATTTATTTCTTGAATATAATAATTAATATATTATACATTTTATATATAATAAGAAGACAATAATTTAGTAAAAACTTTAGGATACTTAAAATGTTATTTTCTGTACCTTCGTAAACAATGAATTGAGATAATTTACAATTTAGAACTTTTGTAGTCAAGCTGAGAATAATAGCAAGATATAAATATTGTAGTTGCAAAACTATCATAATATTTTGACAGATCTGCAGTGAGGTTTTGAAGAACAATTCTAAAGCTGTAAATGTATAAATGTATTAAATAACTGAATAAGTTTATATATCTATCATTTTATTAAAATAAATTAGGTGAAAGATTAATAAACAAGTTACTTACAGGTAATTTTCTTTGGACTAGACTGATGAATCAGTTCAAGGCAAGTGTCAAACAGGTAAAAAGAAGAATTTAATATGCAGTTTACAAAAATGGTTAGTATCATCTTCCAAGATTTTGGATCTAACCGGTGATCATATCGAACTATTCTGCGAACCTTCATAAAGTTAAGCAATGATAATGTAAATCATACATAAGTATGTTTTGTTTAACAAAAAACATTTAAATGTACCTTTTCTATATTACATAACATACTCATCCAATGATTCATTCTGCAGCTTCCTTTCCAAATGACTGCAGTCGTTGTTGCGCTGGTTAATATCACGTGTGCTGCTAATACTGCGAACTTAGCGACTGTAGGAATAGACTTTGTTTCCACGTTTTCAAAGATTGGGTAGTATGGTAATAGAGATATTATTATTATATCTGTAAAGAATAGTAGGTACTGTATGTCTACATAATAATATAGAATAATCTTTTAAATACTGAGACGGGTATACAAATAAACATACTTATAAAAATGATGGGAATAGAGCTTAAAATCAACATGGTACGCGAAAAACTGATAGTGTAGACTCCGGGTCGGATGCGTGTGAAGCGAAGCGGTGCGATACCAAACAGTCGCAGCACTCGGAGAGCCGTGGCCATCTTGCCACTCAACTCCCACTCCATACGACTTTTCTTTAACTTTACGATCATGTCTTCTGATGTTTTATAAATTACTTAACTGTAGATTCGAACAATTGTGACAGTAATAAAAATATTTGAATATAACTGTTATAACACAAATGAAAAGCAGTATCAGTAATAATTAAGATTATTTTTGAAGATACGACTGTTTACCTGTTTTATTTGTATTTGTGTACTTAAAAATGTATGAACAAGTGAGTCATCATTGCTTTATTATTTGACCGGCGTTATCCTTGACAACCATTTTTATTGTTTTTCGTTATTACACTAATGTTTTTTTTTTTTTTTTATTATCTTTATTTTTTAAAGGGAGCTTTATCCACAAGGACAAGTCAGCTCCATCGTCTCTTATAACCAATAATAAAGCTAAATAAATTAAGTTACAATATTCAGACTATAGGAGAATCATATTACACAAAGAACTATAACTAAAATATTTAAAATTATGGATAAATTATCGTTACTAGGGAACAAAACTTTGTGGCCAATTCTGAAGTAGGATTTGATAATATAGATGATATAATACCAACATCATATAAATTTAAGTTCAACTCTATTACCAAAAGCTCTCTTTCCCTTTCGTTTTTCACACACTCCATCAGCAAATGTTGTATATCCTCAATTTTGTTACATACATCACAATTTGGCGAAGCAACTTTTCGCATTAGGAATGCAAACTTTGCTGATGGAAAGTGTCCAGATCGAAGTCTTAGCATTAGTTTTATATATTTTTTACTAAGTCTTATCCTATCAAACCAAGGAAAATGAGTAGGCTCATCCTGTATTGTCTTATACCACAGACCTTTTTCTTTGGATATGATATTGAAATATTCTTTCCATTTATTAAAACATGTTGTCTTAACTTTTGATAAATATTCCCAGTAGTCAGGCACATACAAAATTTCTCTCCCTTCTATAACTGCTAATTTAGCAAGACGATCAGCCTCCTCATTTCCCCGTAAACCTATATGGCCTGGAATCCATTGCAAAACAATCTCATAACCATTTCTATTGAGTAAATTGATTAATCTAATAATATCGTAGGCTATCGAAGCACCTCTGTAACCAGAGACGCATCGAGCCACGTGTTGTATAGCGCTTTTACTATCAGTAAAAATCACTATTTTATTTAAATTTGATTTGTAGGCATAATACAAAGCTTGATATATTGCAATGAGTTCCAGGGACATTATAGATATATCAACAGTGATTTTAAACATAGCACTATAACCCACGTTTTGATAATAAAAGGCAGAACCCTCCCCGCACACACTTTTTGAGCCATCGGTAAAAATTTTACACCACCCATTATAATTAGTATATAATTCTTCTACTACTTCCCTAAGAAGTACAATTTTATTATGATGATCTTTTAAATTATTTACACAAGACAAATCAAATTTACAAGTTTTCCTTATTTGTAATGCTGACAACCACATATCTAAAGTAAACATTTTAAGAACTTGGGAAGAAGCAATAGGCAATTGACTTAATTCATTGTTAGTAATAGCTAACAAAGGTTTTTTTTTGTTGCTCCAATAAGTAGTGTGACATACAGAGTTTAATTCTGAAATTATATTGATACTTATATTATCAGACCATGACTTAACTTTTAAGATATATTTATAAGCGAGATATTGCCTCCTTAAGTGTAATGGTGGTATATGTAATTCACTCTCCATCACGTGAATTGGGGTACTTTTTATAAATCCCCCAATGACTCTAAGTGCTTGGTTTTGAAGTTTATCTAATTTTGTTAAATGTGTCTTTGCACTGGAATCATATAAACAACAACCATAATCAAGTCGACTTCTTATTAATGATAAATATAATCTACGCATATGCTTTGTATGTATCCCCCACGAGCCTCCTGCTAATAGATTCAATAAATTAAAATATTTCGAGCATTTACTAATTACTTCATTTATATGCTTCCCCCATAATAAACTTCTGTCCAACCATACACCTAAATATCTAACACAATCGGATGAAACTAATTGCTGTTCATACACCTTCAAATTAGGCAATATTCTTCGTCTACCTCTACTAAAGACACAAAAATTAGACTTGGTTGGAGATAGGGTCAATCCAATCTCATCTAGCAATTTTATCAATCTGTCCAACGCAGTTTGGAGAGAGATCTGACATTTTGTAATTTTCCTATCACTGATGTAAATAACAAAATCATCTGCATATTGTGATATTAGTACACTTTCCATTTGAAGACATAATTTGTAAGTTACTAAGTTGAATAGTAGAGGGGAGAGAGGGTCACCTTGTGACAGACCTCTATTAGCCCATCTAGAAATACTTCTTGTCTTACTGTCTGTCTTGATTTGTAAATGTCTTTCGTTCAAAAAGGCCCATAAGTAGACACATAATTTAGAACCAACCTTTATATCATCTAATGTCTTTACAACTGCCTCAATAGACAAATTATTGTAGGCATTTTCTATATCCAAAAAACACGCTACCGTCGGAATATTTTTTGTAAAACCTAACTGAATATACGAAACTAATCTAATAACTGAGTCTAAGCAAGAATGAGCTTTCCTAAAACCCACAGTCTGCGGTGGTAGTATACATTTTTTTTCTGCATACCACTCCAACCGTTTTAGAATCATAAGATGAAACGTTTTACACAAGCACGATAACAAGGATATAGGCCTTAATTTTATTTCGTTATTTATGTTATTGTTCCTCTTAGGTATTGGGACTATTTGAATGTTTCGTCATTGATCAGGAACCGTACCGAAATTCAATATGTTATTGTAGATGTTAAGTAAAAATTTTTTTCCCACATTCGGTAAATTATAGATCATGGAATAAGAAATACTATCTTCCCCCGGAACAGAATCCTTCAATTTTAAACAGACCTCAAATTCCTGACTAGTAAATTCAGATTCTAAGATATTGTTTTTAGACTTAAAAATAGGAACACGATTTGTGACAAAATCGGGTGTTAGTGATAATAGCAATTCATTTTGTTTTTCAATGGGGGGATATGACCTTTGTTCTTTATAACCTTTCATCCACCTCATACGCCGCCACATAGCATTAACAGATACAACCTCATTAATTGAATCACAGAACTGTTGCCAGCTTTTAAACTTAGCTTCCTTAATCATTTTTTTAGATTCAGTAATTTTCTTTTCTAATTTACTTAAGTTTCCAGGAGTAGGGTTTCGTCGAAAGTTAGTCAATGCCAATCTTCGCTGTGCAATTATTTCAGACAGCTTAGGGGACCAATAATGTTTGGGATTAAAGTTATGGGGATTTTGATTAAATTTAATATAAGGAATGTGCTTGTCGGCAGCATAATGGATAAGATTTATTATACGTTTCTTGGACATTATAAGGGTTTCCGTTAAAATTAATTAATTTTTCTGAAAAAGTTTTACGGAATTCCGTCCAGTTCGCTTTCTTAAAGTTTCTTTTTTTTTTAATATTAATTACTGTAGTAGAAATAGAAGCTGTGATTTTAATTATAAGATGATCACTTCCTAAATTTTCATTGATAACCTCCCATTTAAAATTTATTCCAACGTCAGCGGAAACGAATGACACGTCTGGTGACGTCTGTTGTAAGTTGTTATTTACTAACTTAACTCTTGTAGGTACACCTGTGTTAAGAAAAATAAAGTTGTTGTCAATACATGCATCCATCACTTGCGTACCTCTCCCATCTGTTTTCACTGACCAATTAGTATGGTGACCATTAAAATCCCCAGCTATCATTGTTTTTCTAGGGAAATATGAGAAGACCCTATTCCAATCCGCTGTTTGAGTTGAAACTGAAGAAGGACAATAAAGTGATATAACATAATCTAACTCTTTGCAATTTAACAACTTTACGCATACCATTTCAATGTCTACATTACCATTATCTATGCTTACTATGTGACACTGTATTGACTTATGAATTAACAACGCAACTCCTCCATAAGAATCGAATCTATCCTTCCTAAAAACATTATACCCGCTTACATGAACATAAAGTTGTGAATCTAACCACGTTTCACTTAAAAAGGCAATATGTATATTTTCTCTTATTAAAAGATCAGAAAAAGCTGCAAGTTTCGGACGTAAGCTTTGTGAATTCCATTGAAATATGTTCAACTTTGACACATTATTGAAACTATCCATTAAGAAATTGTTCTAAAATACCCCCTCCTAAAAACATATCTACAATTACATTTTTAATTTCTTCACAAATAATTTTAATTACAGCTAGAAGCTTTTCTTCCATCTTGCAATTAGATATAAAAACAGTTTTAATTTTGAGCCATAATCTCTGAAATTCAAATTTAGATAAAAGTTTCTCATTTCGTTTCGTATTCTCTTCTTTGTTACTGGCTTCACTAACTGCACCACATTCTTCGTCCTTTGACTGATCTTTTAATGTACCATCAGTTGATTTTTTTGTTTTTTTTATTTTGTTATCAGGTTGCTTTTTTACGCTTTTGTTACCTTCCTTTAAAGTTGTAACATCATTATCTTCTTTCTCATAAATAACTTCCTGTACTTGATGCAGATTTAAAGACTTAGTTACTACACTACTATATAATTCTTTGACATTATCTCGCATATTAACCAATGTAGTATCAGATAAATTATTCTCAGTAATATTTTCACAATTATTCCTTTGTTGGTACTTTCCCAAAAATGTCTGCAAAGCTTTTTTATATGTTATTTGTTGCTCACTCATGATATTTCGAATTGCTTTTTCTTTTAAAAATAATGGACAATTTTTATCCAGAACAAAGTGATTCCCTTTGCAATTAAGACATTTAAAATCTTTTGTGTCACAATTTTCGTGGTTTTCTCCACACTTTGGACATATAATTTTTTTGTATGGACAGTACCTAATAAAATGACCAAATTGCCAGCAACCCGAACACTGAGTTACTGGGAATACATAAGATTCAACTTTGAAGCGGCAATCATAAGCGTAGATATACTGAGGCAGAACACCGCTCTTAAAACTAACTTTAACAGATTCACAATCAATCCATTTTCCTTCCGAATTTACACGCTTTAGTCTTTTTACAGACAGAATTTCTGTATCTGATTTAAAAATGTCTTTCAGTTCTTCTTCGCTTAAGTCAAGGTCAACTCCTTTTACTAGTCCATATGAAATCGATAACTCATGTGTTAATTGACATCGCCACCCCATTTCTTTAAATTGTGGGTACTCTAATAATTTTAGAGCATCGTTTTTTGTCTCAAATTCTATAAAAACTCGGTTTGGGCTCTTATATTTAACTTTTAATATACCTGTAATATTCACCGACCGAAACATTTTTGCTAAAGCTATTTGCTTTGGTAATTTTTCTAGAGAAAAAATAGACACTTCATGACTTACATTCTTTTGCAATTCAGCATTATTTTCTTTATCTACCCTCATGTTTTTTCTCATATCTAGCGATTCACTTCTTATAAGACGTTTAGACTTCCTTCTATTCACAGTAATAAACTCATCCTCCTCACTGTGCTCATCTTCTCTTTCTTTTCTCTTCAATCCCATCCATGTTAAATCACTATCTACCATCTCACTTTCTGACATATTCTCGTCTGTTCTACCCGCCAGATTAAAAATTGACTCACAGTTGGCTACAATTTCCACCTCACTCACATTTTCTATTTCACATTTATTGTCTACCATTTATTATACCTATTTATGAAATGTAAGGTTATACGAAAAAAAAAAGGAAAAAGAAAATGATAGTCCTTTTAAAGATGTATGTCACTTTCTAAGATAGTCGAAACGCGTGCGCACTGCTTGCCATCAAGTGACGTACTGTACACTAATGTTATTTATATATTCAGGAAATTTTTCTCTCGTCGTCGAGGGTGACAGTTCCAGTAGTTTTTCTTAAAAATAGGTCCTATCCGATTGTCGTAAAGTAGTAAAGAATTACGAAAACTAAGCTGAAATTGAGTTACCTTGCTTTATGGTTAGAATAGGTTAATTAGTAGTAGTGCGAAAGCGATCCCGTGGCGTCCCAGTAGGGTTGCCAACTTTTTTTGACGAAAATAAAGTATAAAACTGTTTGAGTAGGAAAAAAAAAGTATGAGTGAGATAAAAAAAAATATTTTATACTTATATTGAACTCAAAACGTATTTTTGTGCTTTTAGCACAAAAAAAGTGAAATAATATTGATAATTTTTTTAAATACTACCTGTGCCTGCGACTTCGTACGCCTAGATTTCGAATTCGATATAACGTACCCTTTGGTCATGTATAAACTATAAACCTTTAAGGTTTCATCAAACTCCGTGCAGTAGTTTTTGCGTGTAGAAGTATTTTTTAGTTTATTTCTTTCTTTTTTTTGCTGTTTAATCAACGATCATTTTTAACAGAGTACTCCGATTTCTCATTTTTTTATTGGAAAGGGTATTATTATTTTGAAATTTTAAATTTTGAAAAAAGTCTTACCGCAATGGTACGAAAATAAGGGATTATTATCTTCTGTATTTGTTTATATGAAAAAACACAAATGTAAAGTGAAGCCCATGACAATATATTCCCGAAAACTGCAACCAAACCGGTTAAACCGTTTCTGAGATTAGTGTGCACAAACATACATACAGATGTACAGACATACAAACATCTGTATGTTTATTTTGTCTATTTGTCTGTACGAATAGACAAAATGATAAAAACCATTGTTTTTGTTTGCTTATATAAAGATCCCAGTATTATGATTTTTTGAAAATATTTTCCATGTACATACAGATATTGATCAGTTACAGTTTTATATGTATAGATATACATACATTTTTTAAATGATTTAAATAGTTATATGTTTTGATAGAGTGCAGAATGTGCAATGAAAGTGAAAAACTAAATGTTATTGAGAATAACGCCCAAATTTTGATGTATAAAAGTTATTTATAATTTTGTTATTGGCCACATATTTTTTCGTGTTACGGCACAACTAAAAGAGAAATAGATAAACAGACGAAAAATCCAAAAATATTAGAAAAAGAATGTGTTAATTATCCGTTCACATCCTGGTTATATTTTCAATGTAGGTACAGAGTCTACTCCTCTACAGATTTGTTACATGTATAGAAGAAGATTTGTATGATACCTATTACGTGCTTGACATAAATAGAAATATTTTTTTTATTTCCCAACCGATTTATATGAAAAAAACACTAAATGTTAGGTGAAGACTACTACAATATATTACTGAAAACTGCATCCAAATTGGTTAAGCCGTTTCTGAGATAAGCGTGCACAAAGATACAGAAAAACAGACAAAATGAAAAACCATTGTTTTGAGTTCCCTTGTTTACATAAAGACCCCATTTTGTTTTTTTTCAATATATACCAAGTACAGAAATCGATCAGTGACAAATTTATTATATGTATGGATTTCTGGTGATGACACATTCACATTAACATGCTACTGACTGTAGAAATGTTAGATACGTTTCCATCATGTGTTCTAACTTATATGTTAAATAGTTAAGTATTTACCCATAAATCCCATAATGAGTGTTTTGTTTTATGAATCGCAGTGAAGGTTGAAAATAAAGTATTTTCACATACTTTATTGCAAAAGTATAATTATGCAAAAGTATAATTACCAACAATAAAGTATAATACTTTATTATAAAGTATGGTTGGCAACCCTAGGTGTCATGGTGTTTATATTCCCTCTGTACCTAAATATTTTGGTATATTTTTTATACCTTCTCAAGCTTATTTAAAAAAAAATTATTAATAAGTAGTATGAAATTTAAAAAAGTGTGCTAGTAAGCTATTTATTTATTTGGAGAACAATATATTAACTCCATTTCATCACTCCAATCGATTTCATTTCATCATATAAATGTGTACATAATACTTATAATTTGATATATTTTTTATTAATAATATATGGCCGATTGACTATGTTGTGTTATGAGTGTAGGTAGTATAATAGCAATGTTCATACCATTCATCATAGCAGTCATCAGGTCCCGAAGTTTATCATTAATTGCTTTAAGAGCTGTATTGATATAGAATGCCAGTATAATGAACTGAAGAACTAAAATCTTTATTACATTATACTCCACTAAATGTGTGTAGAGACCGTATGAAGGATCAACAATGTAAAGCTTAATAAATACCAATAAAGCCAAAAAAGTACAAAGGAAGACAAGAATAAATAATAATAATAATAAAAGAGGATTATCTACGGAGCTTACTCCAGCAGTTCACACTGTGCTTTGTTGCTTATATCAAAGCAATCTCTAAACCAATAGACCACAAAAGTACCTTGCATTGTAACTCTAAGACACTTTTAGAAAATCCTTTTAGTTCTTACCTAAGAAGGCCCAAGTATAATATATTATAGAAATAGAAAAGTTTTTTGCGATACAAATCATAAAAATCCAAGCTTGCCAGAACTTAGGAACTTCTTGTTTCATCGGTCCTATGTCTGCTTTTATCTAAAATAATAAATTCTTCTTGTAAAATTTTTGTCATGTTATAAAACAAGACGCAATCTGCAAAATAATGTAGAACAGAGTTCCACTTAGAAATTTGTAAATTAAACAAAGGATCGATTGATTTAATCTTATTCAGAGTCATGGTCAGTATCGTCCCGTAGGTACCTATACCACAGTCGGCTTATAACTATAAATGAGTGTGTTCTGGAACTGGTAAATCTCACTGGAGCCACACCGACCAGCTGCGACACCCACAGTGTCTTTTGAAGTACTACCTCCACTGAACTACTCCACTTGAACTTCTTTATGTAGCTTTTTCATATCGGGACCCTCATACGGAGGGTCTAAGGGAGTAAAAAGTATTAGGCCTTAAATTATTATTATTAGGCCAATGGTCTTTAGAAATGTAGGTAATATAATTCCTTCAGTAGCTGCAATTTTTTTAATATTTAACTCTCCGGTGTTTAAAAGTGATTTTTAATCAGTTAAGAATTGTATAAAACTGTGACTATTTAATTAGGTATACAGTATTTTAGAAAAAGGGTACTAAATAAATAGCGTAGCTAGTATTTAATAGATAAGATCTACATACAACACAAGTAGTGTAATGATCTTACATTGTTTTATATCAATCACTAATTGGTCTACCTACCCCTGTACTATATTTTTCGGAGTATTCTTTGATATATATGATGAGTCACAAACAAATCATGATATCTTTTTTTAGTATTGGTAATTATTATCGCAATCTAATTTCTGTGATTTCGTAGAAAAAAAAAAGATATAATATTCCTATAACGACAATTTGAACCGTATTTGGTAGAGACGATTTTTTTTAATATTTGGAGTCAGTGAATATGTACCTACGTCCTTTGAGCTTAGTTTTTTATTTCTATAGCCATTTTTTTTGTGCTTCCTAAAATCGTGGCAAATACTTTTTTATAGAAGCTATTTCTTCCATCCCCAAAATGTTACCAATTTTTAATTGGACTTAATTATTCTATAACTCTTTTAAATATTTCATCAGTATTACAACTTCATGTTGCCCTTAAATCTTGGTTCTTGATATTAAAAACAATTTAATTTTAAACATACTAAATTATCTTGTAACTAGTTTTTGCGAGCGACTATGTCTGCCCCTCCCATCTAAATTACAACCCATGTAACATCACCGACGTTGTAAATTAGGTATGTCTTATCCATTATGTATATTTTATTGTAATATTAATATATATTACAACTAACAACTTCTGACAAACGAACTGGTTATTATGTATAGGGAAAGCAACGAACAAAAATAGTTTTTCATACAAGCGTATATAGGTACTATGAGAGTTTAATTATTTAAGTTTATTAAATCGAAAATAACGCTATAAGAGTACTTTATTCTGTATCTGTATTCTGTAAAAATGCAGGTATCTGAACAGATAGATATTTGTTAAAGACTATCAATATCTTGGAATAAAATAAATAAGGAATAATATGAAATAATTATGCTGTTCCCCAAAGAGGAGCACGCTGTATAAGTCGTGGCCTGGGACCTGGTCTGGATTCCTATATATTAGTGAGAACCTACAAAATAAATAGACATGTAACACTTACTTTTATAAAATATAATTATAATTAAACAAATATATTGATATGACATTTTGACAAGACGGCAGATTCGAGTTTACGTTTATAACGTTTTGTTTTTGTATATTATATAAACAATAACATAAACATAAATACGTCATTTAAGTAACATGGCCACGTCAATCACTTATTAACACAATGTAACAAAACAATATGTTAGTTTGATGTTAAATAAAAGTAAAAGATACATAATTATCAATCTTTTACTATAAATATAAATCAACGAACATTAATGTAACATTAAAGTTTTAGACATGGAAGATTATTGTATGGATTATTGTATTTATAATATTTGTTAAGGAAGATTTCACATTAATATATTAAGCGATGGAAGAATTGCGAGAGGCTATGTTTGATGGTGTTTTGGGGACCATCTTTCGTGTTTCTCGTTTAGCTGGTGCTGCTCCGTTTACTTTTACCCAAAGAGGACCTAGCATCTCTCGCTGTCTCACTTTGTACAGCTACATTCTTGTTACTTTTATTAGTGAGTTTTCAAAAGCGGAGTAATGGCTTTTAATCTACAAATCATCCTCATTTCAAAATTTTTTAGATGAACAAATTTCGCACATTTTCTTTATTTCTTTATCTTCTACAACTACGAATATATGATGCTTACATCAGAAAATTAATAACATCATATTTGCAGATATTAAGATATAGATTACATGATCAATAACTGACTTTTACATAATTGATACTTTTCTAAAAAAATATCCAAGTCATTTTTTTTATTGTAGATAATGTGTTATTATTAAATCTAGATCTTTCAGACGCAGTAGTTCTGGCTGGTTTCGCAATAGATCTCCAAACTGACCCATCGCTGTCACTGCGGTCATCTACACCGACCTCTCGTTTAGTATGGGTCGCCAATTTTTCTATAGTGATACTGATAACAAGCGTCAGCGTATACCAAGGACCCAGTCGCATTGCCTGCAATATCAACACCTTAAAACAAATCATAAAGGTAAAGTCACATCAAAGATTATTCCCAAATTATCGTGATAGAGATAAATAATCCTATAATTGGTTGTAGATCAAAATATTTATGGGAATAAAAATACAACCAGATTCAATGGAGAAGAATCAACGATTAACAATTGTATTGATATTTGGTGGACAGTGCTTACTAATATTATGTGATCTATATGGTTATGCCACAGAAGCTTTATACTGGGACAAAGATGGTACTTATTATAAATTTCAATATGTGGTGAGTGTCAGTACATATGGGGATAATTTATGTTTTTTTTTAGTACGAACATTAGTGATGTACTCATTCCTATACTACGACTACATCCTTATTTTATTGGTTGAATTACAATTCGTCTTACTGGCGTTGCAATTACAAACAATACTGCAATCCATCAATGAAGGCCTCAAGAAGCAAATTCGTTATGAACTGAAGTTCGATGGTAAGTATTTTTCTACTTTGTAAACTTCGTCTCAATAAGACAGCTCGTTATAAATTCTATTATTGTATTTTTCGTAGTCCACAGTTCTTTCATAACGTAATTTACTTTTTATTTATCAGCCTCTATGACATTACACACATTAATTATAACACTTCACTTTTATATATAAAATCATTTAATGATTGCAAGTTGATATACACAGCTTGATAATGAATTCAAATACCTATATCTTATTAAGGTATTTAAAGAGTAAAGTGAAGATGATATTGAAAAACTCTTAAACTAGTAAATATAAACATACATACATGTGTATTCATACTTTATACTATACTAAGAATCTACACAATGAACTTGTGTGTGTGTGTTGTGTCTCTTAAGCTATTTATCTATATGTCAATGTGAACTAAGTTTTAATTTATTTCTATTGCTATCAGTTACGATACTTAGGTATTTTTAGACATAGTAACAACTGAAGCACAGCCTAAACTAGTTTGCGAAGTCGGAGGTTTCACTAAAAAAGGGTTTATTATTCTAAAAACAGCCAATAATAATATTAACATGTACTTATAGTTAAATATTCTTTTAGAAGGAGACATGAAATCTGAAAATCATTCCATCAATTCCAAGAACGAAATAACGGCAATTAATAACTATGTATTTCGACGTCAATCAATTAAACGGTCATCGATAGTTGATTTTATGACAGCTATTAGTAAAACTTCATCAAGTAAGGAACATTAGTCAATACAACAAAACAAGGAGAATATTAAATACCTACTTTGCTGAATTGTTTACACAATGCGTCCTTGATCATGTTGTGTTTTGGTTTTTTTAGTTGAGCACAAAATTGCAGTAGAAGAGCCCGATAAGTACAAGAATACTATAAAAGATTTCGTAGTGGCTTATGGCGGAGTCTGCGACGTTTTGAGACAGCTAGATCAAGGACACGGCCTAGTATTACT
Organism: Napeogenes sylphis; assembly: GCA_959347405.1. Classification (NCBI taxonomy): domain Eukaryota; kingdom Metazoa; phylum Arthropoda; class Insecta; order Lepidoptera; family Nymphalidae; genus Napeogenes; species Napeogenes sylphis. Next base: position 6,545,989 of record OY365782.1, read on the forward strand.
ACTTATTATTGTCTCCTTTTTCCTGCAATTGGTGATAACGCCGTATTACCTGATCACATCACTTTGTACGTCACTTATTTCTTAAATTTTTCTCATTTTGTTTAGCTTCATACTTTAAATACATATTGACTTTAGAAATTTAGTTTTCAAGTAAGTAAGCAAGGGAAACTTTATTAATATAATCAAAAAATTATCAAAAACTTATAATGTATAATCCTGTTAATAAATGTCCTGTCAAATAATCCTGTTTTTTATAATTTTGTAAAGATAATTCAATGGACTGGAGAGCTAATGTAGCATTGCAGCTATTTTGGTGCATATTTCACATTTGTGATATGCTTCTGGTTGTGGAACCCTGCCACCGCACTCAAGAGGAGGTAACAAAATGAAGATCCTTAAGATTGAAAGTATATAAAATTAAGATCTTTATACCTAAAACTTTTTATAGATGAAACAGACACAAGTGCTGATATGTTTGATGATGCGTACTGTCTCATCTACAAATGAACGAATGCTTGCTGAATTAGATCTGTTCCGTAAGCAGGTGACGTTAAATCAGCCTTCATTCTCGCCCCTGGGAATGTGCACAATGTCCAGACCTCTTACAGTAACGGTTCGCCTTTTATCATTCCTAAAACATATATACTCGGTGTTACTAGAATACGATAGACGCAGGAGCACAATTCGGAACAAGAGAAAGCAATATCCCATTTGCTATATTATTGTATACGTCGTTTATAACATTGTCTTAACATCAATCAATCAGTCAATCAAGTGAAGAACTTACATTCATTATGAATTTTCTAATACAATCTTATGTGCTATTGTAATTACATATTTATCAGCCAATATCACATTGTTGCTGGTCCACTTGTTCAAAAACTCGATTAAGTTATCGGTCGATACAAAGTTTGATTTCTACTAAAATCAAATATTATTATTACTGTGCCTTTCATTCATTCATTTTAATATTTGTTGCAGATAATTGGAGCAGTGACTACTTACCTTGTTATTATTTTCCAGTTTCGAACCTTTGAATTGAATTTTAAATCATAATGATATCTAGGGCATAATTTATTATTGTGAAATTTAATTGTGTTTCATATAGAGAACAAAGTGTAACATTGCATTCATAGCATTTAGTTTTTTCAGAAATAAATTAAATTACTACTATGCTTTTTATTTTCTATCATCTGTTAACATATACTTCGTTTGCACTCTCCTCTATCCTAATTGAAATAAACCATCTATATTATACATTTTTAGTTATATAATGTGTACTCAACACACATTATATAATATACATTATATATATACACTCAAGAACCAAATATACATTTCTCTTTTTTTTTTTATTGTTGGAAAAATGCGTTACGCATCATCCCAGCGGCCAGGAAGGTGATGGCCGAGGGGATATGTGGGACTATCCGGCAGCATAGAAGACGCTGCCATTTTTAAGGCTATCCACTAAAAAACCAACGGTTGACCTCATCGCCTTAGTGGGACGCCACAGAATCGTTTTCGCACTCACCCTGACGCCCCAGCGGAACCCCCTGCGAGGGGCCCCGATCAACTTAGGGACACCCTCACCGCGTAGATGGGCAAGAGAGGTTACCCCCCTCTATCGCTTAGGCATTACAGCTGGGGCAAGGAGGCTGCGGGCGTAATCCCGCCTCCTTAGACCCAGCCTACCCCGGCAGAACGGTTCAGAAGAGGCTGCCTCTATGTCCCGCTCTGCGGCCTCCTTCGCGACAATTACTTATTCGCAGAAGGAGGCCATAGCGACCCAGCACCTCTCGTCGCCGAACATCGCGGGAACAACGCTCGGCAAAGAGAGTTCGCTGCCAACCACAGCCGCCAGCTCAGTACGCTCACGGTCCCAGGCTGCGCACTTCGCCAAGGTAGGACGAGCCGACCATATGGGAGCACCGTACAGTGCCATGCTCTTCACCACGCCTGCGTATAACCGGCGGCAAAGAGCCTGCGGCCCTCCGGCGTTGGGCAGAAGCCTACTCAAGGCAGTAAGAACCATATACCTACATTGATAGTGATAATAAAATATCAAACAAAGCAATTTCAAAAAGATGTTGCTCAACCCACTGCATAGATCAATGCCCCGAACATCAAATATGAAAGAGGTCTATATAAAAAAAAATATGATAAAACGATTAAAACAACCCGGGGAGCCATTTTAAGTCAGTGGCAAAAGACGCAGAAATACCTGTCGAATGTTCCAATCAATTTTGTGGAGAACTCGACTCACAGACATGAATTCCCAGAACCAAATGCTTTCTTCTTCAGGCTACACAGTGCAATAACCTGGTCACCGTCTTCGCACTCCTTTGGTAGCTTACCATTCTCTGAAATAATGTACTGTAGCCTGTAGGTACATAAAAATTTAGCTGTGCAATCTAAGCAATTTTTTACACCCTACCTGCGGGGATGGCTTTAGCCTTCCAATGATCCTATGCAACGCTATCCGATAGTAATAGACAGCTGCTGCGTTTACTTAAGTTGAAAGTATTATACATTTATTAAATTAATACAGTATTTTAGCATAACCGTTACCTATACATATAATAAAATTATCACTGATCGAAAACTGTACATGGAAAATATAAAAAAAAAATCATGTTGGGGCCATTATAAAAGAACCCAAAACAATGGTTTTGGCTTTGGTCTTTCATTTGCCTGTTTGTCTATTTATCTGTATGTCTGTATACTTGTGCACGCTAATCCGAGAAACGGCTTAACCAATATGAATGCAGTTTTCGGGAATATATTGTAATATTCTTCACTTATCATTTAGTGTTATTTCATCTAAATCGGTAGAGAAATATAAAAGTTATGTCAAACACGTAATAAGTACCATGCAAATCTTATTTTTAACCCCCGATTAAAAAGAGGGGTGTTATAAGTTTGACTTGTCGATCTATGTATCTGTGTATCTGTCTGCGGCAATGTAGCGGCCAAACTCGTGGACGGATTTCATTGCGGTTTTATTTACTCGAAAGCTATGTTCGTCGAGTTGGTTCTTAGCTATGATTGCTGAAATAGAAACAGTCGTCTCCAAGATATTGACGTTTTATTGGTGAAAGGTTCTTATGCAATAAATAGCTGTTCCCGGCGGCTTCGCCCGCGCTATATAGGAAAAAAAGCCTTGTTATGTAGACCAAAAGGTTTTACACTTATTTACTCAGGTAAAGTATTCTATTGAAGGGATTTATATTATCACCTGTTGTAGTGATAATATAAATTTATATTCCTACTAGCGGACCCGACAGACATTGTCTTGTACACGCGTCTTTAATTTAAAAAATCAAATTAAAAAAATATATATATTAAGTTATCACAATGTCTAACGTCATTATATGTACATTTATCATAATTCGACCAATCGATACCGTATGAATATGTAAATAAAGATTTTTTGTTTGAATAAATGAAATTATTCCAATATTTTTTTTTATATTTCACTTATTACGTAGCGAAGCACGTATCGGGCCGCTAGTACTAAAATATTTTTCTTATTTCTGTCGCAAAGCCAACTGTCAGGGCAGCCTATAATTAAAATATAATATTATTTAATATTTGACATTGCCATGGTAACGCAGTCCTTCGGAACCAATGTGAAACATTCCAAAATCACCACCTACTTACACATTAAAAATTAATCAAAAAACCATTTTCCAGTGGACCAAATTGTGAATCTAAACAATTCTCAAGTTCCCTTGAACACACACAAAGAATTTCATAAAAATCGGTCCAGTCGTTTAGTAGGAGTTCAGTGACATACACACGCACACAAGAAATATATATATAAAGACATGAAACCTACCTATCTACCTACCCATATGAAAAAATCTTGAATCATGTTACTTAATACATTTATAATTTATTACATTGTCGAAAGTTTTACATGGATCCTTATTTTATTAAATATAATATATATATTTCTCGTATTAAATATAACCTTTGTACATCATAATGTAGGATTGTAATGCTAAAAAATATTTTTAAAAAACATCATAGGGGGTCTATATTAGAGCAAGAGAACCCAAAACAATGGTTTTTCAGTTTGGCTGTTTGTCTGTATGTTTGTGTACGCTAATCTCAGAAACGGCAAACCAATTTGATACGGTTTTCAGGAATATACTTAACATTTAGTATTTATTTCATCTAAAACGGCTAAGAAATAAAAAAGTATGTCAATTTATGTCAATCACGTAATAGGTACTATGCAAATCTTATTCTATATATCAGGGGTACTCAACCAGTCGATCGCGATCGACCGGTCGAATCGCGGCCGCTAGTCGAGTCGATTACGACGAGGCAAAAACTATTTAAAATTTTAAAGTTATTTTTAAGATTTACCTGCCCTAATGGTCCCTTAGAATATCAGGAAGTACGTAATTCTTAAAAATAAATAAAGTAGATCTAACTGCGATTCGTCAGTAAAAAGTCGATCTTAGTTCTTATTAAGTTGGCCATCCCTGCTATATATGTAATAAATCTGTAGAGGAGTAGTCTTTGCACATTGAAAATATTTAAAAAAATATACCAGGATGTGAAGTGTTAATTAACAGAATCCATTTTCAGCATTATTAAAATCATTGTATGCTTATCTGTATCTTTTAGTTGTGCACACATCACAAAAAAAAACAAAAATTCTTACAGGAGGGCTTTTATAAGCAATTTTATAAGCAAGAGAACCCAAAACACTGTTTTTTCATTTTGTCTGTTCGTCTGTATGTCTGTATGTTTGTGCATGCTAATCTCAGAAACGGATTAATCGATTTGGATGCAGTTTTCGGAAATATATTGTCATGGGATTTACTTTACATTTTGTTTTTTTTAACAATTTGTTAACAAATAAAGAAGTCAATAATATCTTATTGTCTTAGCATTGCTGCTTACCAGTTTTAAGGTTTATAATTTTTACATACATTGGTAAGCACAAAGGGTACATTTTATCAAAATTCAAATCTACGCGTACGAAGTCGCAGGCACATCTAGTAAATAAATAAATAAATAATAATATATGTATGATATATATTGTTTTTTCAATTCCTATTTGAACCAGTTGTTTCCATCTACTTAATCTATAGTAGCGTTTGCTTCTTGCAATTCATGAAGTCGTTTTTTTACGGACATACGAACAGAAACAGTTTTTCTCAAACTATTTTTTTGAGAACTATGCTATATATGTACATATAGTAAGTTTTTTTTTTTAATATTTTAAGTACAGACTTGGCACATTACTAGTTTATTACATAGGTATATATCCAAAATGATTTTAATAATTCTGCGTACGACGTACTTTTGGTATCTAAAGTATTAAATAAGGAAAGTAAAATAATAAAATTTACAGACATACATTTTAATAAATTCACTTCAGATCAGTATACAAAATACATTTATAAAATATTTAAATAAATTCAAACTAATACAAGTTTAGAAAATGCAATTAAATAATATTTACAACAACAATAAAACAGACAAAAACTAAACAAAAATACACTTTGTACACTTTATAGGAACTTATTGCGGAGTATAAAATTAGACTTAGACTAGACAAAAATTAGGCCGAAATTAAGTATCTAGTAATAAGCTTTTAATATATGGGGTGATTTTTTTCTGCCAGGAAGAAAAATGGTGTGATAGAAGTCATTAGAAGCAGGAACGTCGAAGTATTGTAATATAAAATATAGTTTGAAACTAACTTCCTGATGCATTATTTATATAACATAAATAACATATTTAACAGAAGCATTCAAAAATAGGTAATAATTAATTGTTATAATAGAAAAAAAAATACTTATAAGAAACAGTTTCACTTTAGAATTGAGACAAACATTAAAATCTATAAAACAATTCTATTAACAAGGTAGGTTACCAGTTACTATGAATTTTAGTCATTTTACCATTATGCATCTGTTGCTTGTCATAGTTTGTTGTATTTTTTTGAATGTCTTAAATTTTTTCACCATGTTCCTTACAGTGAAAAAAGTCACCCTGTATAACATCTGGAAACCCTGAACTCCAGTTATTTTCTAGTCTTATGTAATTCTTAATTCTTAATGGGTCTGGTTCAGCACAGATTTCTACACAATAGCACAAATTTGTAACATTTAAAACATTCAAAACATCTAAACAACAATTATGTACATAGAATTCGAGAATTCACCTTAAGAAAAATATAAAAAAAAAAAAATAATTTAGCAATAATTATCAACAAAGTTCATAGTAAGCTTTCTTATATAGATTCAAAAACTCATTGATAATAATATTTAAGAAAAAGAAAAATAATAAAATATAATATGTTATATGTTAAATATAATTATATATCAAATAAATTTAATAAACTTTGAAATATGAACAATCAAATAAAACTTGTAATTAAATCTCTTTGCAAATAAACCCTCAAGATCCTAATTATTTCATATTTAAACGGTAAGAAACATTTAGGCCGACTAATGAGTACATAATAATAAACTTCTTTCTTAAAAAATATTAGTGCTACTTAAAAGTCATCAAGTAATACTATGGCATTGAGCAACTAGTATTGATAACAGTGAACAAAACAACTGCTGTTGAGCATTTATATTATAACGTTCTGTGATTAACAACTAGTGACAAATTACATCAGTAACTTAAAATTAATAATTAAAACTTTAACAACTATGTTTAATATAACCATTGCTGATATAAAAAAAAATGTCTTTGGTATGTTAAACTTTGGTATAGAACAAATTAATATAAATAATAAAAATACCCTACTTAATTTGTGGATATACTGTGATGTTCTGTTTTCTATACTCTGTGACCATATGCAGTACTGATTTTTGAACTTTTTTTATTTCCATGTACATATCTTGTGTGAATGGTTCAAAGTTCTGATGCTTCTTCCTTCTTCTATATATTCCTTCTCTATTCACTACCGCACAGTTCATGTCCTCCTGGTACATTTAGTTACATTACATACATTTGTTCATATGCTATAAATAATTTACATGTACATATATACATTAAAGGATAATGACATCAACCAAATCACATATTAATAATAATAATTTTTTAACAAATAATAGCCAGGTACAACACTGAAGCCGATGCTTGCAATACCTGGCTCTCTTTTGTTATTTAAGAGTATTAAATGAATATGATCTCACCTCTGTAACTGTATAATTGATAAAGCTGAGGATCCCCCTCAGACTAGTGGTAGTGTCCTTCACTAGCAGCTCGTAGAACAGCACATGGACTGGGCCAGGGAACTTGTTCAACCACATGTGGTGGAAGGACTCCCATAGAGTAAGCTGAGAGAACACGTAGCTTGCCCAGTCTGTATAAATCATAAAGTGTCAAGTTTGAATTCAGCCTTTATTTATATAATGTCGAAGATTTAACAAAAGCCATTTTAAACTTTATGGTGTAGGGCATATAACTGAGCCAAATATTAAAAAAATCTATTCTGAGTTTTCAAAAATACTGACTGTATGATATGTTTGTCAGATTCGACATACAAATGATTTCCTAGTGTTTTTGTTATAATAAAATAAAGAAAAAAACATCATAAGCAAATCATCACATTTTTGCTTATTTTTTTTGGAAGAGTGAATGTAGCTAGCAAAACTAAGAGCAAATATGTAACATTGAGACAACTAAGGAAGTCCATTGCAGGTAAATTTCCAGTAATTAATATTGTAAAAATTGTAAATATTGTCAAAAAATATCATCCAATCAAAAGGCTTGTTAACTTGTTGTTTCCTACCTGATCTTTTATGTTTACTTTTCTTTTTAAAAGCTGATTTTGGAGCTGTTCCTATATGCCCTTTGTGAAGTCTATTGAAGTCCGCCTGGAGAGATTTATAACATTAACAAACAAAACACACAAATTGTATCATAACATACTGTCATAAAATCATATCAATGATGATATTATGTTATGATTTACTAAATACAAACAAAATAAACACCTAAAATAGAAAATCAAAACTAAAATAAATGATATTTTAATTACCTATGAAATTTGTTTAAGTGCAGAAGCAAACTGTTAGAAGCGGCAACAAAGAACACTGAAATTTGACAACACAAAATAGTCATGATGCATACAACTTATTAAAATATAATCCAATAACTTGATATGTAAACAAATATATATTAAATTACAGAATATAGTTGAAACAGGTTTTAAAAAATAATAATAAATGAATAAAAAAGCTTGCAAATAATCAAATGGAATTTGCAATATTTTGGTCATTAAAAGAAATTTTAAATTATAATTAGTAATTTAAAGCAAATTCAAAAATCCTTAAAAGTTTAATTGCAAAGCTGAATGCAAATAGCAAGCTTTACCATAACTGGCCTACATGTACAGTGACTGTAAACATATTTTGAAGTAATTTATGTGATTATGTTATAACGGCAACATATTATTATTAACTAATATTATAACTTAAAAGTATTATTTCTATATCATTGTATTATTACAAGATTTACACTTATTCATGAAGTTACATAGCAGTAGAATATTTAAAAAGAAAATAAACAAATAATGTTTAAACTTTACCAAAATAGCGTCCCTAGGGTTCCTTATAAGTAAAATGGCTGACTTGAATTTATTTGGCTCTAAGGGAGGTGCTTCATGGGTCTTGACCACCAGCACTGAGCCGTCAGTGACATTCTCAGCAGGAAAGCCATGCATTCTTAAACCATAGTCCATGTATATAGAACCAGTTACTATGCCTGAAAGAAAGTGTTTTAACTGTGGTAGCTGAAGTAAAATTATATTACATATAACCATGTTGGGTAAAAAGTCAACAAAACTTTTATCCACCAAAATTACCTGTTACTTGTTGCAAGAGGTATCTAAGCCAAGTATTTCCACTACCTGGGAAAGACACTAGAGCTACCACAGTCGGTGAGGGAGGCGTACGCCATCGCAGATTCTTACACCAATTAACTCGCGGTGCTTCCCGTAACCCGAGGTGATTTATCAGACTACCAGAGAAATGTTTTGTCCTATGCAATGGTCGTAACATAAACACGATTAAAGAGAAATATATTAATACAACTAAGGCAGCAAGCAAAAATATTGGCCTTCTTGACATTATACGATATCTATAAAATATGTTTGCGAGAGAACTGAAAATTACATTTTATTCTTTTATAATTCTATCTAGTTTCTCTATAATTATTATTTATTCCACTCAGAACCATAATATATTTATCGACTTTCTATCATGAGGAAACTGCATGAATAAAGTTTTTGTTATGTATTTAAATTGTAAACAGTAATTCGTTTTCGGTTAGTAACTTGACATTGTTGACAACTGGTTGACATGTCAATTTTGGGCCGTGTTCCGAAATACATACCAGTATGCTGGCCAGTGCTGATGACGTCAAAAATCGACGCCATGCTGGTGAAACGTTCCGAAATATGATAGCCAGCTAAGTGCTCTCTTAAGTTAGCGTGGAAAAGTAAATTTTTTGCAATTTTTTTTTGCTAATTCGATTGTTCGTCGTTTGTTCTTGATTGTTCGATTAAATTTAGCCTTTGTTCGATAAGGACTTTTTTTTAAATAATTATTCAAAATTTTATTTAAACCTGGCTCTTAATATTTAATTGTCTGTACTTTTTTTTTACAATTTTGATGAGTTCTTGTTTGTTCGATTAAAAAAACGTTTGTTCAATCGTATTTTTTTTAATATCATTACACCCACGCTCCTGCACATATTCAAATAAATATTTGCCAAGAAATTATATTTGCTATTCAAACGCTAAAGGATTTTCAGTACATGGACGGTATTTGAATAGCAAATATATTTATTATTGTTATTTATCATTCTTATAACTCTATTGATACAGATTTATTTATAAATAACTAATTGTTTTAACATCCTTAAAATGTTTTTTTTTTATTTTTGTTATTATTTAATAGTATTTATAATTATTATTATTTATAAATCTCCTACAGACCACAGAATATCAATAAGACTAGATCTATGAAACAGTTTAATTTTCTTAATAATAAAATTATTCGCTATATTTTGTTGTATTTCTAATAAAAAAAGATGCTTATCATGAAGAACGACAAGAAAGTATAATAAGCCTTATCAATTCGTTTTACCGTTACCGTGTTACGAATTTTTTAAACTTGTATCTTAAGTTTTGGGACTGCTTCATGCTCATTATATCACCCATCACAATGTAATTTTATGTTACTATAGTGCCGACACTTATTATAAGTAGTATCTATAATAGATCGTTAATCTAAAGTTTCATCAAAAATAGTTGAGAAATGAGATATCTACGGGAGTACATAATATAAGCTATATACAAATTAAAAGCCTAATTTGGAAATTTGTAATCGCTCACTCAGACAATAAACCCTTATTACAATTATAATACATCTATCTATATTCTACTATCTAGTTTCGTATTTAGTTTAGGTAAAATAATTAAATTGCAAAAAAATAAAATAAAACACTATAAATAAAATATTTATTTGTTACAATTATGATATATTAGAAATTCGAATTTTTCTCAAAATAGCGTGACAATTTTCTATATTTCCCGTGCAAATTTCCAAATACATTTGAAGTGGTAGCACTCTGGGAGAATTAATTTGTAACAATATTTTTCTAGCAGTGATGAGATCTCCTCTAAGTATGTGGCATACAGCTGCTTTTGCCCACACAGACACTGCTATCATGTCACGCATTTGATAAGGAAGAACAGATACAAGATCATGTATCATAGGAGGATTCAAATGTTCTACTGCATCAGTGATTTTATCAAGGTTAATCAACGCCTCGGCAGCATAAATGTGGGACCATGCTTTCTGGCTGCTAGTGGCATCTGTCTGAGCAAGGAGCTCATTAGAACTCATAAGAGCAGATAGTGGATCTTGTAAATGAAGAAAAATGTAACTTTGTAGGACTAGAATAGAATTTTTAAGTTCACATCTCTGCTTCCAATGTATGGGAGGACCAGGAGGTGCTTGTATTAAAATTTCTGGTGCCTCTGACTGTGATTCTTGGTCTGGCAGGAGGGTAATGGCATTTCTTAAGCATAGTGCAGCAAACTCTAATGATAATGATGGTATGGCAAATGATTCACCAGATGTTGAATACTTTTCTTTATTTTCTTTTGACAACAGTATCCGTGTGTGTGGCCCACTACCCAGTCTTTTCACTGTAAATTTTTGAGCTTCTTCACTGCAACATTTTTTGACACAGCACTCAGCCAGTCTCAACCAAATTCGAGGGTTATTTGGATAATGCCGAGCTGCCTCAACTAGACACTCAAAAGCTCCCTCGGAATTGTTAGCAGCAAGCAAAGCCAGACCTAAATTGTAAACATAAAGTGGTCTGTCCTTACATGTTATTAACATTTCACTGTCCTCGCTTTCCATAGTTCTAAAGTGTTCTTTAACAGCATGCTGGAAGTACTTTGATGCTAAAAATGGTTTCTTAATTGACAAATATATAACACCAAGGTTATTGTTAATAGCTGCCCATATTTCTTCACCTTGAGTTTTAATATCATATTTGAAGTCCATGGTTTTATAGAGGCCTAAAGTGTCAGCCGAATCATTAATATCACCATTGACATATTTCTGATGGGCAATAATAAAAACATTTTCTATGGAATCTGGTGTTAGATTCGTTTTTTGTCCGAGATACAACTGCGCCCGAGCCAATAGTCTCTCATACAAGTCCTTTACATCATTATTTGATTTGAGGGTTTCACCATGATTGTTAGCAATCTCTAAAGTCTTATTATATGTACGTCGGCATAGAGTAGCCTCAAGTAAAAGTAGTATTATTTGATGATGAAGTTTTATATCTTTTATCTGACACGTTAATAACTGCTCCAGCACCACAGTACATTGATAAAAATAACGAGTATGATATAGAAGTACAGCATAATTGTATAACAAACACGGCATACTCAAGTCTTTTATTTCAACTTCAGGGAAAAGAACACCTGTTAGGTGAGAAACTGTTTTCTTAAAACTATTTATATCTTTCATTTCACTCTTCGCGAATTCCACGACGGCCTTGTTATGTTGAACTCTTTTTAGTAAAACGCTATTGTTGCTGACATACCCTTCTAATTCGTTTAAATTCTCTAATGCCGCATCGTAGTCCTTCTTTAAAAAATTCTGATGTGCTAATACTGCTGGATCTTCATTGGAATTGGCCATGATACTTTTAAACTTTTTCGTTAATTATTTCTTGAACACAATAGAAAAAGAAAACATCAGCCCAGACCTGTAGTATTTTTAAGATACTCTCAGTTATTCAACACAAATTATTAAGTTCAATAAAAAAACAATTTATTGATATTTTATACAATAGTCAACTTTCAGTCAACCGTCATTTGTCAAATGTCAATTTGACATAGGACATATAGTTATTATATTCTATGGCGATGGAAGCATAGAATTATTATCCAAACTATATGGACGGAAGCGTATGTACAGGGAATCAAAGACTGAGGTAAGGATTACCTACTCTGTACAACAAATAATATCCATCTAAAAAGCAATACACTGTAAGCGCGTCTATTTCATCAAGGTATAAACTTGAAGTCAAAACTTCTAAAATAATATAAAACCATATAAATTCGTGGATATTATTTATTTGCAACTAACAACTTCTTTACATATTATTATATAATGCTCCACAATTTGTACTTTCTTCAGTTCGTTATCAAACGAGTAGACAATTCCCGTGATAATAAGTGGCCTAAACCCGAGAGCTGTAGAAGAAACTCTTAAACGCGGATGTTTAAGTATTCGGCTTTTATTCGCCGTATAAAACGTAGTTTAGCTTAGCTACTTCATGTGAAGGGAAGGGCAGGACACCCTTTTTTAACAAGCCCGTATACAAACTATATTAAAAGATTCTATAAAAAACATGGTTAGACAAGGCAATTTATGATTTAAATATGAGGGGAATACCGTTCGAATCGAATAATCCGAAAATTCTGAATAGTTTGAATTATGAGCGAATAATTCAAATTATCCGCGAATAATCCGAATAAACCACGAATCACCGTCATATCACCACATTTTATATTCTACCTCGAGTTTACATTTTTTAATATCTTATACTGCTGGTGATATTGTATCTTAATAACATAAAATTATGAATCGGCAATCGGTCCGTATGAAAAGAGATAAAATCGTATTTTCTGTGAAACTAATAAAAGCGTGTTAAAAACAAATTTCGTAATCACCAGATTTAATTTCGTATTTATTGTTTTTGTACAAAATTTTTTAGAAAAACCTTGTTTATTATTTGATAATATTCATTAGAAAAAAATATACTTGATATTTTGTTTGAATAATAATAATAATAATAATAATAATAATAATAATAATAATATCAGGACAAATTACACACATTGATCTAACCCCTAAGTAAGCAAATTATTTGCTTGTGTTAAGGGTGTTAGACAACGATACAAATACATAGAAATACATATATAAATACTGAAAATATATTTAATAAACGACCAAACCCAGAAACACAGACATCTATGCTCATCACATAAATGCCTGTCTCCGCCGGGAATCGAACCCGAGCCCCATTGCGTCGTGACACGTTAGGCGTCTGCGCTAACCACTCGACCAACGGGGCGGCAAATAATATAGTATTATATAGTTTAAATTGTGTAATATTAGTTGAATTTTTTATTTTTATTTACACAACAAAAGCTTTAGAGAGCTCGAAGAACTACAAGGTCTACGAATACTTCAGTAATAGAAAAAAAATACGTAAATTATTGGATCCGAGTTTCAAATAGAACAATAATATTGGATTCGGAACGAATTCGAATTATTCGCACACCCGTACTAAATATGTATCTGCAAGTTTAACATCTCCCTTATAAACAAACAAAATTTAAAAAAAAGTCAGAGTAATATTATGTATATTAAAAATGACAAAAAAAGTTTGGGTAATATCTATCTATACTTTTTTCTGTAGAAGGTTTTTATTGTAGAAACTCCATGGTAGTTACTGAATGGGCATCCAGATCCAAAGTTGCATGACGTTTTCCAATATTTACATAAACTGTTTTAGCATCACCGCTGAAAAATATAAATATTACGCAATTAATAATTAAATGTTTTATAATACTCAAATAAAAAAATATAAAAAATCATCGAAAACTGCAGATCTGGAACTTTTGAGAAACGATCCCGTCATGCTAGCAATTGAGCTACCGGCATCGATAAATCTAGCAATCTATATATGATCGGACGGAGGTGACATCTATAAGACTCTTTCTAAAATTTTAACAAAAAAACTAAAATATTCTTACTTGTTATAAACAACTAAAACAATGGTATTCTTTGGCGTTATAAAGGCAACGTGGTGTAGAGTTAATGTAAAGAATGATTTATGTTCTATAACTTTTATTCTCTCCGAGCCACGAGGAATAAACTTAGAAAAATGTCCCATTGCATAGAACATTGGCTGTTTTAGGAACTCTCCATTAGTTTTGTTTACTATTATTGGAGAATCTACATTGTTGCTCGCCCAATTTGGTCCGCCTGTTGTATCGACACATAAATTCCAATCCATCCAGCCTACCACGTTATAATTTAGATCCTGAAAATATATAAATTAGTCTTATTAATATTTGAAAAAATCTTAACTGAAAGCTTTATTTTTTTGAGCCCTATAAAAATTAAAAACTTACTTCTAATATGTCTGTTATATATGACTTGGCTCTTTCCCATGACCCTAGTACAACTTTTTCTTTTTGCCAAGGTTTACTACCTATGATTAAAAAAGACACATTAAAAATATATATATATCCTTTTTTTTAATTTGAAATAATATAGAATGAAAAATAAACCGATGCGGGCAGAAAATCGAACCCGCGACTTCTGATATACCGGTTTCCCACAGCTACATTTATGTAAAATGTAAATAAGCTTAACATGGGTATAGGTCTTCAAACTTATTTCAATCATTATGTTTCCCAGTAGGCGCAGGTTCGAATCCCTGCCCGTATCGGTTTATTTTTCATTGAATATTTATATAATTTTTAGAGATGATATGTTAAAGAAACCCTTCTACGAATAAAAACTATATAATTACAATGATACCTTCACAAGCTTCTGTAGCAAGAATAAATTTGTCCGGATGAGTAAGGGTAACTGATTCTAACACATTGGCGGGGATAAACATATCAGTATAGAAGTGTACTCCAATCCCATCCACATATTCCAGAGCTTTAGGATGAAAGACCAGCAGCTTGATGAGAAATTAAATATAATATCATCTTACACCGACAGGATAGGTCTGTTAGTAGAACTCTGTGAACTCTGACTGAGCGGCATTACCCAGTGCCTGGGGTAATGACTCTAAAATCTGCTTTTTTTAAAAGCCTTATAGCTTCAATATGTCAAAAATAATTGAGTTGTCATAAAGTATTGATAACTAAATAGTTATAAACTTTATTAATATTCATAATTGTAATAAAAAAGCCATATTATAAAAAACACAGGGTTTTTACTTTTACTTATTACAAAAAAAATACATTAATTGTTCATAAGGATTGTATCATTTAAACTTATTAGCAAGAAATACATAAACATATAAAGCAGATTTGTAACTTATTAATGGTATGCCAAGCAATAATTAATATATTTAAATTGAACGCGGCGTCACTTACGATGTTGAACCAATAAGGAACAGTGAACCTCTGATCGTCTCCAATAATTATCTTAACATTTCTGAAATCCGAATTCCGGATAGTTGGACCTAAGTTATTTTCAATCCATCCTCCCTAAAAGTGAAATAATTTAAGCAAAAAAATTAAATTGATTGATCTAAGATATACGTGATCCAAGAAAGAAAAACCAGTTTTGTTTTGTTTTAAACAGTTTTTACCAGTAACTTTGAAGACTTTTTAAAATTAATAGCTCCAATGGCTCGTATGGCCTTACCTGAAATAAGAGTCTTACCATGTCATTCATACTCCAGCCGAGAGAGTTAAACCCAGCGAGAGAGAACACGCCGTTGATGGGTTCATTGGTTGTGGTGATTGCCCATATTGGAATATTTGACTCGTTGTACTTTTGAATAAACCTACAATACAACAATGCTGTTAAGATTGCGGATGCTTAATAAATTAGGGCAAGATATATTTGCTAATCAGGATTTTTCTCCAACATCGAACTTGTAATTTAAAGACAACTATTACTATTAATGGTTTTCAACTCTGACAATAATGTAAAAAATGTGTATGTAAGAAGTAATTTGAAACTTCACTTGTGATAGGAAAGATGAGAAAAAAATGTTTGTCTTAGTATTGTTACGTAATGCGGAGTGTTGTAAAGGAGAAGAGTCTTCAGCATAAATGTGCAGTATAAATATGGCTATTTTGGGAATTAAATGGGAAGAGGAAAACATTGACGGAGGGAGTGAAAGAATATGTAGAAAATCTGAACTGGGTTGACGTATAATAGAAGAGCGTGGAAGATATGGACATACTACGTCGATCCCACATCATTAGAATAAAAGCAAGTTGAGGATGGATTTCAATTCACGCACATTTACATTTAATATTTAAAGATATTGATGTTACTGTCCGTTTCAACCGTAAATTTTAAGGTACTTTTGTTTCACCTGTGTCTCTACCTGTTAATGGAAACAAAATGAGAAAAAATTTAGTTGACAACTGGCTGTCTCTACAAACGTTGTTGGCGACACGTTTTTGAATAATGATCATATTATGCAGACAGTAGGTATCTATTATTTTAAGCAAAAAGAAATGGAAGCATGTGTATTGGATACAACCAAGCCTAAAGGGAAAAATATATTCAGGTACATGGAGGTATTAAGACACTAATATTTTTTGAGAAATTATGCAACACTGATTGTTTTCTATGCACTATTTCTTATTTTTTTATTTTTATAATTTTATTATTCGAATCCCTTTTTACTCTGTGTGTGATATAAATCAGTTACCATGTCGATTAATTTGTTGCACCGCGTGACAAACGTGTTTCCTAATTATGTAGACAAAAAAGCGGTTCTTTGATGTTTACCGCCAAAAACGGAAACGAACAAACTTTGCCTACTTTTGTTTACAACACAAAGTAATTAATTACAGAAACCTTGGTAACCAACACTTGAGACCAACACAAAAGATGACAACGTTTCTGTGGTGAGGACCCCACTTTATAAGTATAAATAAATATTTAATTTTCGGAACACGGAAGAATTATTGATGAAGAATTAAAACGTACGTTTGAATTATAGTCGTGAAAATCTTAAGAAACAAAATTTAATCTAACTTCAAGTGATAATCAGCATAGGTCTGATAGTATTCTCGTTTCAGACGACTGAATCCTGCAAAGGTGCGATGTGTCTTCATCCACAGCGGCGGAGACCAGGTCGTGGCTACTATATGCATCGGTGTTGGAGACGCTTTCATTATGGCTTTTATCATGGGGATCTAAAATAAAAACAAACACTGTAATTATCTTTAAAAGGCTGTCTAAATATATTTTATGTAATAGATAAAAAATTGTGTCGTTTCCATTTACATCTAAAACTAAAGGAGGATTGTTTAAACTTAAAAAATATATATTGTCGATGGTATACTTTATACTTATAGTCCTCAGGTGCGAGGGTAAAATTTGTAAGAAGAGTATCATTTTCCGGCAGTTCATTATAAGCGTATGCGTGTGTCGAAAAATCCGTTCCGCCGATAGGCACTCGAAGCATATTATATTGCAGTCCATTCTCACTGAAGTAGGAACTAAAATAAAAATAATATACAGTGAAAAATAAACCGATACAGGCAGAGACTGGATACATTCAACGTAAATCTATAATGCTAAGTTCTTAACGTAAACTTTGCATAAAAATTTTGAAAGAATCCTAATCGATGTCAACGCCTTCTCAATAAAAACGATCACATAAATAGATATACCGAAGCGGGTAGCGATATGGTAGCTCAATTGGTAGAGCAACGAGACAGGTTCAGAGATAGCGAGTTCGAACTCCTGTACTGCCCTATCCTGTCCTTTTTAGATATTTACGTATAATATAAATATTAAATACAAAATATTACGTACTACAGGATCAATCACAAGAAAAAAATGTTGTTATAATATTGATTATTTATACACATCTTTACTTTATAAGCTTCTCCTGTAAGTCATCCGAGAGGCTCATCCAGTTAATTCCAGCGGAATCTGTGACCGCTCCGCCGAAACCTTGGATCGTCTGATACCTTAATGTTGGGTCTATTTCCAATGTTCTGTTACTGGATAATGCTATTTAAAAATTATTTTTATTAATATTTCGTTCAGAGTAAATTAACTAGAAGATATAACAAATCATATTTGTATAAAAAATAATAAAGATATCAGTATGTACTTACTGTAATCTTTCCATTTGCCAAAATATTTTTTAAATCGTAAGCCCTCCTAAGTGAAAACAAAATATATTATGTCAAAAGTATCTTATATCAATGTCTTTGCAAAGCCCAGAATCTTTAAAAATATGGCCTACCCGTGATGACGTGTATGTGATGAAATTGTTTCTTTTAGGATTCTCTCGAGTTATCTCATCACAATATGTTACGTTGCACACACAGACCACAGACTCTTTTGATGTAGGTCTGGCGGCACACGGCTTGTCTGAATAAAAAATAATACAAAAAGAGCATGTACTGAAAAGTTAATTTTAGCAAAATTTACGATTATATCATTAATCTTATAGTTCTTGCATATTAATTAATTAATGTAAGAACCCTTTAAGGACGATATTGAAATTCACGGGATTGAGGTTCAAAGGTTATAGTAAATGTCAAACATTTAGAAGTACCACAAAATTTTTTCAATAAAATATAATAAAATAAAATTATAAAACTGAGTCTGTTAGATAGAGAAATTCAAGAAAGCGTTAGAGTTTTAAATGATATTTAATATGACTAAAGGATTATAAAAAAAGGCAACATACAGGAACTTTTCCAAGCAAAGAAAAGCTATCTGGTTTCAGGTTACAATAACTATAAAATATAAACCTAGCATAAATGGTATCTTAAATCTTAGAAGATTTAATTCTATTCATATTGCAAAAAATATTTTCTGTTTCAAAAAAAGTCAACAGGAAATATGTTCGAAATTTGACATACCGCTCAAAGCTATGTTTTGTTAAATTTGAAATTTAACCGCTTGTGTGACCGAGTGAGCTCGTATGAATAGCGTCAAGACCAGCTTCCGGGGCCACTATCATATTAGCTCAATTATCGTATTATACCTAATATATTGCATTGGAATTCATAATATTCGTAATATAACCGTATTATACATTAAACAAGTCAATAATATTCGTTGTTACTTTTTTAGTATACTTATTTACAATTTTAGTCGTCACCGTAATAATTTAGCATGACTTCATTAACATACGATTTATACCATATTTATTACAGTAATATAGGTTTTATTGTTGTACGGTTATACTAATAATTAACTTAATGAAACAGTTTTCGTTATTACGCTACGTAATATAGCAATTTAAATAAAATCCCTGTTTAAAAAAATATCAAATTGTTGTTAATAAATAGATGATTATTATAAGAAATTATAATAAATAGAAACTTACCGGCTAATAAATTATTTATGCAGGTTAGAATAATAAATACAACAAATGTTTTCATTGTAGTGTCACTGCGTAATAACTCGTATATTTAGAGTCAGCTGCGTAATTGACAACTTCAAACCGCCCAGAGGCTATCTGAAGAGGTTACACGGCTATTTTAAATCGGTGTGGTATTACTCATTTACCTATTGTTTGTGTAAAATTGTATTGCTTTACATTTTTTTAAAAATGCGGCGTTATCAGACTTGTTTTATTTGTAATCTCATGTATTATCTTAACTTTTCGTCCCATTACAAGAAGAGTGTTGTATTTGCAAAACATCGATATTTTTTTATTCATATCGGTAATATTAAAAAAAAGAAAATAAATGTTTTACTTGGAAGAAAGAAAACATATAATATTTAGACTTCTTTTAATAAAACTAATGGATTAAAAATAAATAATATTATGCGAAAACAAAAAATATTACCACGTGAAGTGCCAAATGCCGCTAGGACAATGTCGCATATAATAAAATAAGAACCCAAGATGAGTGAAGCTCAACTTATCTTTAATATAGGGGACATGCCCAGGTGAATCTGTAATATCCACAGAATTCTTATACTGTAAAGGTCTATAGTATAGACCGAGACGATATTGTCCAGAGTATCGGCTTAGTCTCCATTGTAGATTTATTAATATAAATAAACTTAACATTGCTATACATACATGTTTATACATATTTAAAAGATTATTTAAAAATATCTTGATCTCATATTAAAGTAAATTAATCAATTATGTTTATTTTCTTTATTCATATATCTTGTGCAGATCGACTGAGCGCGGGCGACGCGGCGACGCCTAGGTAGGTAGGTATAGTTTTATATGATAAAATAACAACGCAAATGTTTTTCAAATTCAAAATATCTTTATTCATGTAGACACGCACTTTTAAATCATAAATTATAACAATAAAAAAATCGGTATAGTTTAGGGCTGCCCACACACAATTTATGAGACGAAGCTTCTCAGCATTCCATGGATTCACCGAGCGGGTGCCGGGCCCATCGCGTTGCAAGGAGAGAAGTGCAAACAGTGCCTGGGACTTGCGACCCAAGAGTAGGTATAAGGGGCCCTTTATTATGCGCAAGGACGCTCGCCTTCACCCTCTACACTCCTCTTCCTACCTAACTAAATTTGGAAAGAACCTACCAATGCTGCTCTAGAAATGAACCGGTGCTTGTTCTAGTAAGGCCAAGGTCTTTAAGTAGGTTATAGAGAGATTTTGCTGTTATACCACTCGCTCTCACTTCTACCGTGTACAAACTAATTATAAATTTATTCCTGGACAGTTTGTTGGTCAGTTCGCAATACTTATTAAGCTTGAATGTGTGATCCCTGGGGATGTTTGTTTCCCAGGGAACAGTAAGCTCCACAAGTATCACGCGCCTCAGATGTTTCGAATACAGGAATAAGTCCGGTCTGCATAACGAAACACCAACATCCTCAGGGATTTTGTAATGTTTTTCATACTTGTCCATAATAAGAGTCCAATCAGAAGCCGCGCCTAAAATTGAATAAGGCTTCGTTATTGATTTTTTGGAGGAGCCTTCTTTTACGAATTCTACAGATCGTTTGGTGGTTGTTATACCCTTCCGCGCTCTTGCTACTGAAAAACTAACTGCTTCCCGTATAATTTCTAATACCTTATCTTGGCGACGCGAGTATTGACCTTTATCTAAAAGTAGCCTACACCCTACTAATAAGTGTTTCGCTTTGCCCCATCTTACTAAGTTACTTTGATTTGGGATAAGTCATTTGGAATGCATTAAGATAGAATTTTAATAATGCGGAGGACCAATCATAAATTAAGGTTCGCCACTTTAAAGTTAGTGGAATACAAAAATCTCCTATGGTCACCCATTCGTTTTGAATTTCTAGGCTCATCGCGTGTAGTCGGTACGTATCGTTTTCGTCTTGTCGAATAAAAGATTTTGTTATGTCTATATCTTGAACTTTCCTACTTGATCCTAGCCCTACTCTATTCGTTTGAGCACCTATCATAATTTTTTATGGAATTGGAGTCGTGACTCGGAACTCTGAAGCAACTTTGTCTTTTGGGAGAGAATTTACAGTATCATCTTTCGATTTTTCGATTATATGATTATATTAGAAGTTTGTAGAGATCCGATGATTTCTTTGATTTTAATCCAAAATTGTTTCTGTCTCTAAATAAGGTTGAAGAGTCCGCTGAGTGACTCTAACTTTGACAAAAGGGTTTTATTAATATCATAAACAATGAAATGCCAATTTAGACGTGATGTTAAAAAAATATCGTATATCCAAGCTTCTCTGACGTTACTTATTGGTCTACCTTTTTGAGATCATTTAAAAAGCTATCGACTATTACCTACATCCAACGAATTCTACTTTATTTTTGGTAATTATACTTCAATTGATAAATATAAAAATAAAACAGCTTAAAAGTTATTAAAAAATAAAACAATTGATACCAAACATTAAATGGAACACAACCATGGGAATATTTTATTTTTTTGTTATTTATTTTTTTACTTTGTCACATTTTTAATTATTAACTTAGATGAAAATCTCCTTCTCAATACTTTAAAAGATTACCGCTAAAGCAATATTTATGTTAATAAAGATAAATGTAAAATACAGTTATCCTACAGGTAACTTACCCAGTACCAGTCAGTAAATATTCTGATAAGAAAAGCTACTCAATATTAAAATTCACTTCGACGTAATCCAAGAGATGCTATCCGTTTTAACGTCTCTATAAATTGAATTTCTAGGGGACCCATCAAGCTTCACCTTTTGATGGATTGGTTTCCATACCAGCCCGCTCCCTTAGTGAAGCTGTCGTAAAAAAAAACTATAAATTGAAGCTGAAATGAAAAAGTTTATTTATTTTATTTTGTGTTTGATCTTTAACATCATTTGATAAGCTATATAGCAGCACATTAAATTAATGGGTAATGAGAGCGACCTCGCAGAGCTGATGTTGCAAACTTCCAAGTTTGATCTAGCACCTCCAATGCACATCACTGCCTAGGTACACTTCAGCAGGGGTGGTTATTTTGTCTCAAGATTTCCATAACAGATGACCAACAGTTTGACCATCTGTGTCATATATACATACTGTGATTTAAGAATTCAATATAGAATAGCAAACCAGTCACAACGTACGGTTTAGAAAATATTTTCTATTCAATAACAAATGAAAGCTTATAGAAAAATTGGAATTAATTATAGAGTGGACTGTAGCATTAAAATAAATTGATAGACAAAATAATATATTTAGGAATCGTAACAGATTTTTATTTTCTTATTTTGTACTTAACTTATTTTACTAAATTTAACTTACATTTTATACGCAAATTCTATCTTAATCTATAACTATATACACTTGAAATTTATTTATTTACAAACAGCTTTTGAATATATTGTCATTAAAATCAAATGCCTGTTAACTTTTAGACTGGCATTTATCATAACTTGTTTTTGTAAGCCAATCGTATTCCCTCACCTTACATAAACTTTTCATTTGTCTTTTGTACAAAGCATCTTACATTTATATTGAACATTTTGTTTTAAACTTCCGTCTATTTCCTTGTTCACATTTTCCGATGCCGATGGAATTATCTCTAAATCTGTATTAGGGCTTGATTTTAGATTATTATCTTTTGAATCTTTTTTATTAGAATCACGATTTAAAATTTTTGCTTTAAATGCTTCCCTTAATTTGGAAAGCGCAAAATTTCTTGCCTCTTCCTGTTTTGATGCTTTAATATCTTTAAAATTACTATCAATTTTTTTGTCTGATTCATCTGAAGAAACGTCTAACGCTGACTTGTCATTATCTTTTCTTTTATCTAATAAAACTTTTGATATTATATTTTCACTACCTAAGGGATGAGGTTCTCCAGATTGAAGTCTAGATACAAATGATTTTTTTTCGAAAGAAGGTGCTGATTTTTTAGGTATTAAGTTTGAAACTTTCTTGATTGTCTGTGGAGGTTTTAATCCTGAAATTAGAGTTTCAGGATGCAAAGTTGTAGTCATAGAATTTATTTTAAAATTTGGTTTAAAAGATTTGGTTTCGGTTTTCGGATTTTTTATTGCCGGCTTCACAAGAGAGTTTTTATATAATCTTGGCGACTTTAGATCTGATAAATGACCACTAATAAATGATTTTTTAGGCACTGACAAGTTGTCGTTAGATTCTTTTAATTTACTTTTTGATAATGCACTTTTTATATCGGAAGGTGCATTTATACGTCTCAAATAATTCGAGCCAGGTTTAGTTTTAGCTTCAGATCTACTTTTTGCATTTATTCTTCTTGGCAGAGGTTGAGAATTTAACGATGGCAAAATTGAGTCAGCCATCCTGTGTGATAATAACGAAAGTCTATCATTTAAATCTAAATTTATAGCCTGGAGTTTTTCGTTCCACTCATTTCGTTTACTGGCAATTGTTTCAAATAAATTCTCATCAGCAATATTTTTGTTCCGATACCTATTATTCTCTTTAGAAGGCACGGCTCTTAATGGGCTGCCAAATGTTTTATGAAAATTCTGGAAAACTTCTTCTGTTCGATCTCTCAAATTTCCTTGATTTTTTGAACCAGAAGATCTAAAGCTGTTTTCGAAAATATTAGGTGATATAATAGTTGATTCTGAATTAGGATTATTGTGCTCTGTTTCTCTGAATGGTGATCTCGAATTTTCATTGCCAACATTTTCATTTGAATTGTACACGAATGTCTTACTCGAATATGTTTTAGGTAATATATTTTGGGGGATATTTAATGTTCGACTCCTTTTGTCAATAGTTTCATCCAGTGTTTGTATAGGTTTTATATCAAAAGTCTTTGGTACTGCAACTCTAGCCTTATAGAGATTCAAGTTTGGCTTATAATTTTCAATAGCGTAAGTATCAGTTTGAAGGATTTCCGGACCTTTCAAAAACTTATCATTTTTCTTTAAATTCAATTTAGGTTTTTCCAAATACAAACTATGATCTTGTTTGCTTATTTTGTAATTATTATCTATTTTATCTTCAGTGTCTTCGGTTCCTCTAAAAGTATTTTCATTTGTTTTGCTAAACACACCTGAAATTGTTGACTTAACGTTGTCAAAGAAGTTGTTTACATTTAAGAGAGATCTTCCAAATTCATCAGATTCACTACTGGGTTGAACTACAAATTCCTGTTTTAAATATCTTGAATTATCTGGACCAATTTTAATATTTCTTTGTGGTTCACTTGCCTGAACTGCCATTTCATTTTCGTCAAATATAACTGTGCTTGGTTCTTTAATATTTAATGAAGACTTTTCCAAATGTTTTTCGCTTTTTTTAGGCTTATCCATTTCAGTCTTCAAGTTTTGGAAATGTTCTTGGTTTTTAGAACGACTTTTGATTATTTGTTTGTTGTTATTTTTTAATGGTTTTTCTTCAGTCTTCCTACTAGTATAGACCTCAGCAGGAGTTAAACAGCTTATTGTTTCCGATGGTTCACCACTACTGTCCATTTCCTGTATTGTATCAGACAATTCATTACCTGAAGATCTTAAGTTCGGATCTGAATTTTTATTTACCGAACTTAAACTTAAAATTGAGTCGGACATTTTTTGTAATTCATGGGAAGTTAAGGTATTTGATGGGCTATTAGATGTTTTAGCTTTACTTTTATGAGGTATCGTTAATATTTCTGGCATAAATACAGGATTTTGTGTAGGTTCTTTTTGCATGACAACATTATTTTTTACATTTACTAATTGTAACGCATCTTGTACGTTAAGTTTTATTTCGTCATTAATTTTTTTCACATTTTCAAACGTTTTTATTAAACCCTCCTTTATATTTGGAAATATGTTAATGTTGTTTTCTTTATTTTTGTCTAGACTATTATCAATGGATTCAGAAGTACTGCTTTCTGCATTGATGGAATCAATATTTTCTTCTTCATTTTGATTAACAGGGAGATTAAACATATCTGTATTAATAGCTTTTGGATCTGGGGTAGACACACTATAAAATTTGCCTATATCACTTATAGAATTTTCAGTAATACATACGATTTCAGGGATATATTTATCTGCTTCTTCATTGTTCTTCTCAATAGACAAATTGTTTGTATTGTCTTGTACATCTGTCGGCTTAGCAATGCTAGTTGGCTTGCTATTATGAGATGTAATCTGAGTGATGTGCTCTGGTTTAAGTCCTTTATTTATTTCTGGCAGACTTTCAATATTACTACCTTCCTGTGGAGAATTGTCCGTAAGGTCTATTAATTGATTTTCATCTGCGGTAGGTTCCGAAGGACTCGGTAGTGTATCTAAAATTTCTGTACTATAATGTGACGGTATTAAAACTGGCATATTAGAAGTATTTGAATCGATAACATTCAAAAAACCGTTTTTTTTAGTAGTAGTTTCTACTTGTAATATATTTTCCTTTTTTAAATTACAATCATCACGAAGGGATAATACTGGATTTAAGATGGACGTGTCTGCATTAGAATCTATGTCATAGTCTTTGCTGTTTTTAAAACGTTGGACCTCTTTTGACACAGGAAAATAATTTGCCTCTGAAGATAGTACTTCATCTGTTACATATTTATTACTTTGTTGAGATTTTCGCAATGGTACAAGTAATTTTCTATTGATTTGCGCGTTATTTTTTGAAATATTATTATTTAACAATGAAAAATCCTTTGGTTTTTCTGCAACCGGCTGCGGGCGGTTTGAATCAAACAACTTTGATGACCTAAGACTATCCAAGGGTGGAACTAATTTCCAATCTGGTATATTTTTATGAGGTTTATTATAATAGGTTTCATCAGAATATTGGTCTGTTACCATTCTTTGCAATAATCCTTTGTTATTTCTAAATAGCTTTGATTTCAATAGATTAGTTTTAATTTTTATGTCATCTAAGAGCTTGTTTTTTGCGGGTAATATGTTTTCTTGAGTGTTACTCGGACTATTTTCCATATCAAAAATATTTTTAGGCAAGCCCGATGGTTTGGAAAGAAGGAACTCTCTAAGTACATTTCTCTGAGGCTGTATTTCAAAAGGTCCAAATTCGCTTTTCCGATCTAAAGTGGGATGAATCCATCGTATTTCGTCATTATGCGAGGCTTCCGGTATTACATCAATTGCTTCACTATTTCTAGGACTTAATATATTGTTAAATAAATTTGTACTGGCACTCAAAGGCATTTCTTCGGCTCCTGAATCGATAGCTTGTAGAGCACTTCTTGCAACGTCTCTAGCCAATGCTTCTTCATATTCTTGATCGGTAGCCTCACGCAATGTTTCTAAAACAGACGAAGCCAGTCCAACTTCTGGATTTAAAAGTGGTTTTGGCTCGTCTTTATGTGGTCTGCAATAAAAAACATAGTTTAATAAGCATGTTTTATAAAAGTGTCATTTGTTATTATATTTACAAGGTAAATTGGAGTAATACTAAATATTTAACTTGATAATTTTTTTTTAATTACCTGACGATTGACTGAACAGCCTTTAAAGTCGGCGTGAAAATAGATGAAGCGGTATCAGAATCCGCAGCTCTACACGGACAGTCAGATGAGACAATGTTGCTGTCCAATACATGGTTGTCCTTTATTCTCTCCGCAGTTGGACAAGGACAGCACTCGTCTAATTTCAACTGTCTTGACTCTCTTACATTTCCATTTGTCAGTGGTTGTGAAGATAACTATTTTAAAAACAGTTTCATAATCAGAATTTGACTCTGGTCAACAACAACTTACAATATTTTCTTAAGTGTGTACCTATTTTGTTGTGTGTACAATTGTTTCTTATATGTGTAGGTACACATATAAGAAACAATTGTTAAAGGAATTAATTTCAATATATTGAATGAACTTTTCACGGGACGCCGATAAGCAAGTCTTGTTGTAACTTGGACAAGATTGCAAAACAATCGAAGCAACAGGTTAATTTTCTTCAATTAGTTTAAGCATAGTTTTATGGTTTTTTTTATAGAAAGGTAAGGTTTTTTAAAAAACTTCAATAAGGAAGAAAATGTTAACTTAAAATATCAAAATATAAATTAATATAATTATTTTTTTTGTTCAGGGCTTTTATTATAAATAAAATATGTATGTATTCAAACTTACGCAGTTACTCTGCACCAAGAACGCCAGAAAGATGACCCACTTCATTTTCGACCACCCTCACATCTGTGACACTGTGCAATGGACCTACCTCCATTCAGCCTATATTATAGGGTCTTCTTTTATCAGTCATCTGATAATGACCAATAATCCAAAAGCACGCATCGTGAACTGATTATCAGCCTTAACACCGTAAACGTGACGAAATCACTGCGATCAGCAGAACGGATAAATTGTTATCATAAGCATTTTAACGTGAATGTTAATTAGGTTTTTGAATAATAATCCTATTCTCTTACTTGTGACTCTAAAGTTTAAACCCATTTAAATCAAGTACATAAGTCTAAATTAATAATATATTATTAGATAATATAATTTTGGGTACCAAATCTTTATTAGATAAATATGATTAATATTTCGTTTGAATGCATAATATACTAAAAATCCGTGCTGTATTTCCCTGACGAATACAGTAATATCTACCGAAATCCGAATCTGAACAAGAGATTTTTAAAAGTTAAGGTCTATATTTTGTTCCGAACATTAGGCACGCCCTAATTTTTTTATTCATTTTAATATGTTATTTTAGATATGAATTCTCTTTTTATTTTTTTTTAATTTAAACAGTCGTTAATTTTTTAAATTATCAGTACCTACAAACTTTTTTTTTTACAAAATCGTGACTACCATAGATCTTAAATATAAGATTGAGGATAACACATTTAATAGGCACTGATATGTACTTTCATTTTTTTTTTATATTTGTGTTTAGAAGTTTATCAAATATGATTAGAGTTTGAAAAACATATTACGCATATTATACAATGAAATAAAAAAAAAATACCATGTTTTGACGGATGACTGATATAGGCGATGGCTTATTAGTACTTTTTAACAACTATTTTTAATTTAAGGATCAAAAAGATATTATTAGCTTTGCTGTCCAACGAAATATTGAAATAGCCTGTGCAGAACTTGAGCATTCCATTGCTGTAGCCTGTAGGTGTATTCAAGTTCTTTATATGGTACTGTAGAACACAATTAGAGTAATTGGGTGAGATATTAGCAGCAACGAAAAACAGACGAGACCTCTACAGTGAAAGAAATTTATTGTATTATTTTTTAACAAACTTCCAGCAGATGTATAAGTTATTATATATTAAAAAGTAACTTAGTAACGCCTGTGTGTTCACGTATTATTTTTCACAATGTTTTGAAGATGATCAATGATGCTTTAATAGAGTTATTTTACATAGAGTAAGAAAGCCAGCCTAAAATGTGAGATCGAATTATAAAGAGATATATAGATCGATCTTCCCTATTCCAATAAACATTTATTTTACTATCATAACAGAAACTATAAAAATATTGCCACCTAAAGTTTTAAATAATATTGATCATATTTTAGAAAAGGAACCTCTGTATGATCACCGACAGGCGACAGCAACTAATACTTCTTGTCGTTCAAAATTATGTCAATATAAAACACAAAATATGATTAAATAAAATGACGCTGAATATAGAATAACAATGTATTGAAATAAGCAAGTCATATTTTAAGGGCGATATTAATTGTTGTACCTTATTCTAGGGAGACTCGTTAAGTTTTATGTATAAATCTGATTTTACGTGATTATTAATATAGGTTTTTTATTATTATCTTAACTAGAATAATATAAGCAACACATAAGAAAATAAAATAGTTATCAATAATACACTATTTATTTATTTATATTTTTCTTAACTTTTGATCTAAGTTAGAATAACTAGCATTTGAAATTTCTTGTTGACTCGGTATAGTTAAAAAAAAATTAAACTACCAAACTTATTTTAATAAAATAGTATAAAAACTCGAAACATTTAGAAGATGTTCTAAAAAAAAAGGCAAAGTATTTAAATTTAAAAACGCGTCATAGATATTTCTTTGTGTGATTGGAAAAAAGACAAACAATGTGTAATCTTGCATAAGAATGGGCCTATGGATCACTTATTCTATGGATGCTTAATCATAGAATTATTATATCTCTATGTGCTTCATTCGTATGAAGGGATGACTGCCAGTAACTTTGATTACACATTGTAATATTATTTAGGCTCTTAAAAATAACAAAAGATAAGTGCGCCGAGTTTCTGTCACCAGCTCTTCTCAGTTTTGGCATTGTCCGAGTTGGGGTTTTTACTTTGACAATGAAAAAATGTTTTGTGTAAAAATTACTTTCAATGTAGGCTTATATTTTCGATATTTGTATCGCTATTTTAAACATTTTGTATAAATCAAACGGTTTTTATTGTCTATGATTTACCATAGAATAGGACAATATTGGCAACAAAGCCAAATGTCACTTATGAAATTTAAAAACTTCGTTTGAAAGTCGTTAAGTATTCTGAAAGAAACGTTGCGATATTTAGCAGAACAAATAATATAGAAAAAATATTGCACCTTGTGACAGAAAGGTTATATTTAAATGCAACATTATATGGTCTTATAAATACATTACTTAAACACGCGGGTACTAACCGCGATTCTTATACTAAATCGCTTTTACGGAATCAGACAAAATTCCTCCTTACAAAATGGATGATTTCCTTAAAATTGAAAAAATAGGGGAAGGCACCTACGGAGTCGTTTATAAAGGCAAAAACAAAATAACAGGCCAATTTGTAGCTATGAAAAAGATAAGATTGGAATCTGAAGATGAAGGCATCCCGTCAACGGCTATACGGTCAGTAAACAATTTCAATCAGTCCTGTTTTCTTATTTACAAAGTACTCTATAGTAATTTAATAGAGCATTTTAATTATATATAAGACTCGTTAATGTAAAAGCGGGTGGATTAACTAGTTATGAAAGTGTTACAGTAAATATTTTTCTCAACATATCTATGCCTCAAATTTGTGTAATATGCATATTAGGTTTTAACGTAGTTTTTTTTTTATTTTGTTACTATTAATTCAACGATTTACGTATTGTACGTTGAAAATAAATCAATTTTTTCCTAGTATTTTGATGAAATCGGCTTCAACCAGTCCATTCAGAGCAAAGTGATTTCTAACTTTTTTAATTTAAGGTTTTTAGAATGAATAAATTTGATATTTCTTATACTAAAACATTTATGAATATCGTCTCTAATTAACTTAAAGCATATTTCCTTTAAGTTTCAGATATTTTGTCTTTATTTCTTATCTTGGGGCATTTGCTGTTACTTGTTATAAAAAATTTGGTGGTTTTGTAATTCTCAAACATACTAAATTTAATAAAATAAAGTTTTTCTAAAATAAGTAAAGACCAAGGGAGGGATCTTGTAAGGGATGCTGTGTGAAACAATAGAATGTAGTAGTATGAATCCTTTGTATTTTTTCTGTGTACTTGATATAATTGTCTTTTAATATGTATACATCATATTATAAAACTGATATATATTGGCGTTTTCAGAGAAATATCCTTACTTAAGGAGTTAAATCATCCAAATATTGTGAAATTAGAGGATGTTTTAATGGAAGAAGCTCGCCTCTACTTAATATTTGAATTTTTATCCATGGATTTGAAGAAATACATGGACTCTCTCGGCTCAGGAAAGGTAATTATTACCTTTTTGTTGCACCTGTGTAAATTGTATATACACTATTGTGTACTTTGTTATTACAGAGTTATTAAATGTAGATATTATTATCTAAATATTCAACTTTTTATGGAATAGTTCTTGATGTACATACTGTACTGTTTTACTATAAATATTTTTTTTGTGGGGAGTGGTCTGGTACATCACACAAGTGCAAGCAAGTTTCCTGTCACATCATATATTCTATGAATCTGTTAATGTTGTGTTTATTACTATTAAAACAACAGGTGCCCTACAGTTTTAATTATAATTATAGTTCATGGACCCTGGTGTAGTGAAGAGCTACCTGTATCAGATCAACAATGCAATCCTCTACTGCCATCAGCGCCGCATCCTGCACAGAGATCTTAAACCTCAAAATCTGCTTATTGATAAAACTGGGATTATAAAGGTATGTATAGTTTTCATAAAATGAAGCTGACTGTCTCACTATCTTTTTAACTTTTAACAATAATTTAAGTAAATTCTGATAATTTTGTTTAATGGTAAATCTATAAATGTTATTTTTTTTTTTATTGTGACAGGTGGCTGATTTTGGTTTGGGCCGAGCATTTGGTGTGCCTGTACGTGTGTATACACATGAAGTGGTCACTCTGTGGTATAGAGCCCCGGAAGTTCTTCTTGGAAGCCAACGGTATGTTCCAATAGTCAGTTTAATAATTATTTCTTTATATACTATCTTTACAATCTAATTTAAAACAAGTTTGTTTTGGAAGTCAGTGGTAATTTACCACTTGTCAAATTAAATACATTAATTTTTATAATTATATGACATTTAATGAATAAACTTGTATTGATCCCTTAAACTAACATACAATTCCTGATATTTTTTTAATATTTTTTTTTATTTTTTTTTTTAAAGTGTACAGTTTGCAAATATGTATTAACATGTTAAGCTTATTTTAATTCCAGATACTCATGCCCCATAGACATGTGGTCAATAGGATGCATTTTTTCAGAAATGTCATCCAAAAAGCCTCTTTTTCAAGGAGATTCCGAAATTGACCAGCTCTTCAGAATTTTTAGGTATTTAGTGTGCTTGTTTTATTTCTGTTGCCATCGAAGCTAATTATATATATGATACATTTTTTTTTAATTTCTTTATTAATTTACTACACATTTTGATTATAGGATGATGCGAACTCCTACTGAAGAAATATGGCCAGGTGTGTCATCTCTACCTGACTACAAACCTACATTCCCCAACTGGACTAGTTTCAACCTACACAATCATGTAAGTTATATACAATTATAATTATTTCAAGTAGACCTACATTGATACATGTACATATTGTCAGACTCAGGGTTTCATAGAGTAGAACATTCATTAAAAAAGATCCAGTCTGTAACTCTATTCATATTTTTAACTTATTTATAAATTTATTTTTGTAGTATTAATGCATTTAGGGTAATTTATGCTTAAAAATATTTTATCATTCATGTAAAGTGTTGTACTGAAAAGTTTTTAAAAGTGTTTCATTTTGTGTGAATAAATTTCAGGTTTTTCAGTGCGAATTTACTAACACAAATGCATGTGGTTGTATGCATTGAAGTATTGTGGACTCTCTTGCTATAGTCAAAAAATGCACTCTGATACTTTGGAGATGTACTATATACAATAACAATATCATTATCAACAGAATATGTTTGACTTTCGTGTTTGCTTCACCACATAACAAAATTTATATTACAATACTAACATTGGACTCTTTACCAATTGCCTCAATATTTAACATTAATTGGTTTAATTAAACTTTTTTAACTATTAAATATATTATTATTAATGTATGTATATAATATATTACTGTATTTGATACTTTTGGTTTTAGATTGCTCCAGGGTTAATTAAGTAATATTATACTTTAGGTTATGTAACAATACTAAAATTCATATTTAGTTTACTTGTAATTTATATTTTTATTTTATTAAAAATAGTTTTTTTTCTTTATGGGAAATGTGGTTTATCATGAATTATATAAGTATAGTTCGTGAAAGTAATAGGTATATCAATTATAATGTTACAATC
The DNA here is from genome assembly GCA_959347405.1 of Napeogenes sylphis. Lineage (NCBI taxonomy): Eukaryota > Metazoa > Arthropoda > Insecta > Lepidoptera > Nymphalidae > Napeogenes > Napeogenes sylphis. Next base: position 6,579,423 of record OY365782.1, read on the forward strand.
ATCAATAATTGTTATAAATTAATGTTAGTTATTTAAAATTTCTTAAAATGTAAGTTGTTGCTTAGATTTTCAAATCTTTCAATGAAATAATGAACTAAAAAAAAACCTTTTTTTAAATAATTAATAGAGATTTTAAGCTTTGTAGTACTTGTTATTCAATTAGGAAGTACAGTTTCAGTTACTACCTTGCTATATGCATCAAATCAATAGAGGAATATTTAAGAAATCTTAATTTTGTTTCATTATTCAGGTCCAGAATTTAGATGAGAACGGTATGGATCTCCTCCAGAAGATGCTGGTGTACGATCCCGTGCGACGTGTATCTGCTAAGGAAGCTCGCAGGCATCGATACTTCCGTGACGTGAAGCTACCGCAGGGTCTCGCCTCGCACGCGCCTTACATCAGATACACCGACAACTCACCGGATAGTGACGGAGTGCCTAGTGTTTAGTGTTGTGATGTGATGGATTGGTTTCTTTTTAATCATTTTAACTTTAACGTTCAGTAACCTATATTACTACGACATAATATTTGTGCATAGAGATCGGAGGAATAATGCAAGATTTTATTAATTGAATTTGTTATCAGATATCGGATTTTATAAGTTCATTATTTTTCAGCTGCCAATTATTGTATTAATCTGAATTTTTTAACTTTTAATTTGTACAAACTGATAAATATTTTGATGGCGGCTTGGCAACATTTTATGACATTAATTCGGCTCGCACACAATAGTTGTGGGTAATGAAAACTTTTTGTAGGTTTGTAAAACAAACCTCTTGTGTTGTTGCATCTGTAACACCAGTGGGATCAATCACACATATTTATGAAAGTAACTCCTGTTCTACCAATAATTACTTTTTCTATAATAAAAAAAATATATAGCATGTAGTAAGTAGCAATAAGGTTTACTTTGTAATCCATCAGTTTTTCACATGTTGCCGGACTGACCCATTATTTTTTATTTTGATGAGTTTGGTGTTGCTTTTGAACAATTATTAGTCTTATCCGGCCCAGGTAACAATAACTTTGTAGCCCAAGTGCATTTAACATTAGCCGAATTCTTTTTTATCAAGAGAAATATATTATTATGTAGTAAAAAAAACAGTATTTAACTTTGGTATATCTATTGCGACTCCATTATATCACTTTTTTATAATTGAATAACATAGTATATGTTAGGTCATAATTTCCGCAAAATTTTCGCACTAGAAGTGAGTAATAACGTCTTGTCGCATATCGAATAGAAACTATATATTGATATCTAATATCGGATTTCGAAACTATATGTTTTTAAATAGCAACTATATCTCTATCTGTTTTGTGGCATAAAATGAAAACGATATTATATCCGATTTGATATGAGACAGTTTCTACTGATTCGTGAATAATCGTATTCAGATACAATATCTGAAAGATACAGTGTTTCGGAAAATATATAGATTCACCACAAACCGATATCGGATTTCGGATTTAACTACAATATATAGTCTCAATAACTACGATTTGTATCGCTCACCTCTAGCGCGCAATAGTATTTTGTTGCGGAACTTTGGTGCATTTTCTCGCTGGGCCTATTACAGCCTAGTTAGTGTATTTACCGGTATTATCAAAGTAATAAAATAATTCTACATAATTAAAAAATATATATAACTTAAACATAAAAAAATACTTGACACTGCCATGTAAAAAATTAAATAGATATAACTTATTTTAAATAGATTTTAACATTTTATTCACCTATTTTTTTGACACCCATTGACACTACACAGCCATACTTGATCTTTGAAATACTTTTCATAAAAATCATTTTCACCAAGTTTAAGAATATGGGATTTCTATTTCTAAAAAATTGTTTAAAGTGTACTTATAATATTACTTGACTTCATCAATGATGTTTCCTAAAAAATAGGTTTATGATAAAAATAATTTGGATTAATGTAAAACTTAAACATTGTTTTATCATCTTATAACTTTGCATGACTACTGAATAATAAAAATGTTTTTAACATGTCTTTGTTGGCTTCAGCCGTTAAAAAATATGCAGATAATGAGAATAATAAATATGTAATTCTATATGGTGCTGATACTATTTATCTCTTTCAAAAAGTGTGTGAAAGTTTAGGTTTTTAATTATACCAGATTAGGTTTCAACAAAGTCTTGAGCTTGAAACTTACATTTGTAGATAGTTTTAGTATGAAGGTTTATCCAACAGTGGCCTTTTGCAAAAAAAATGTGTATTTTAGAATAGTTTATTTTAATATTAAGTAACCCTTATCTATTAGTGACAGGGATAGTTCTAGAAATGAATTACATGGTTTCTTACCAGATGTTGGTTGTATTTGAATGCATTCATCTTTGAATAATCAATCAATCACAATCTTTGTGTACATGAATGGTTTCTATGTACACTTTTACACACACACATTTAATTCTCAGTGTAATACCAATAAGTTAATAATAATTTACCTTCGGGTCATTTATTTTTGATTTTTAACAACAATATTTTTTGCAAGTTATTCTAAAATTGTATGTTTTTCTGCTACTTTGTATTTCTTTGTATGAGTACTCCAATATCATTTTAGTGAATAATTTTGAAATGAAAATATTTTTCCAACCTTTAATTGCAAAAGATAAATTTGACTAACATTGTATTAAATAAGACTTAATCCACATGACGATTTGCCCATAAACATAGTTTTGAAAGCTTTTTTATTTTCTCTGGCATATAGTTTAGGTTATGTATTATATTTTTTATTAATAATTTTCTATGGTATGTAAGTTTGTTTTATGTCCCTATTTTTCTTTTATTTATTCCAGAAGACATATCTTATTTCAATCTTCTTAGCTCTTAATTAAGGTTGATATAATGAATTGAATTAATTATAGCGGAAAATATATTTTCAGATAAATACTGATTATTAAAAGTGGTTTTAATAGTAAGCTGTTTTATTTATACCAAAAAAAAAGATTCATAAAATATATTTATTGTTCTATAAATAATAACAAACAATTATTAACAGCACATTTGTGCTTTTAATTTCTAGTATTGCTGGTAAAAACCTTAAGTAGTAATTACAATATAAATACAATTGAAGAAAGTATTATGTTTACAAAAAAAAATATTTTGGGCAAGAGAAAAGCAAAAATAATAATAACTTTGTTGAAAAACATTATAAAAATCTAAGGCAATTTAAAATCCTATACTCGTCGTACTGACTAGTTCAACACTACATAAATGTTAGTTTTACAGTAATTGACGGTAAAATATATCAAATTATGCTTGTTTGTCTGTATGTACTTATAATAAAGTGTATGTAAGCTTTGTTTGTGCGTTATAATGGTGTGTTTTAACGCGAACATTGTATTTGAAGTATGGACGCCTATTTCTACATGACAAAAATTCATATATTGTGCATCACTATGGGTATCACTAATCATATTAAGGTCAACGAGGATTTGATATCCAATTATATTTTGGGCTGGATATCAGGATTCAGTATCAAATAACGCGGCCACGGCGCAGACCTGATATACCTAGACGACACTAAAACGGACAAGGCATTAATGGTGTATAGAAGAGATGGTTATCAGATACAGTATCACAACTGCGTATCACATGATCGCGTATCATTTGCGTCCATACTAGCAATAACTCCGGTGTCGGAACATGCACCTTAATAATACCAGTATGGATAAGGCATTATCGGTGTGTGCGTGTGTTAGTGGTGTAGTGTGTAGAGCGTGTGCGGGTGTGCGTGCGGCGGCTGCAGGATGATGCGATGCACGCCGCCCAGCTCCTGACCCAGACCAGACACCACGGCGCCCGGCTGCAACTGAACAACATACAACAACCATTACTTACAGCTTCACCAGTCATATTAACATGGAGCTCTGTGCCAAACATGTGTCCAATTATATTTAAAAAAAAAAAAAAGAAAGCAAATGATCATCTATCTCTGTCTTTCATGTGTAATTAGACCAAGTATAGGTCTCTTATCTTACCTCTATTATTTGTTATGGCTCCCCTGCAATATATATAACCTTATGGATACTTATGAACAGTGTTTAAGAAATATATTTTTTATATGGTTCTTGAAAGTTTCTATAGCAAATGGGCTTTGCTTAAAGAGACTAAATGAATATCTTGCACCTGTCGGTTTTTTATTAATAATTTAATATACACACCTGCAGTATGTTGGGTACCATGGTCTGGCAGGAGCTGGTGGCCACGTGCAGCTGCTCCTGCTGTACTTGTTGCACTTGTTGAACTCCCACCGCCTAAAATAATATTTTATTTATAAACACTCATTTGATTATAAAAAAGATCGAGAATTATGTATCTTTTCTTAAAATTATCATTTTTCCTAATTATCTTTTCTTTAAAATAATATGATTCAGGAGTAAACATATATTTTTACATTAGTAAACCTTACAAGCCTTACTCCTATACCCTTAACAGACGGACTATACCTACATAAAAAAAAAATATTATTTACTTACATGTATTTGTATGGGTTGGTGCTGTGGATGTATTTGTATAGTCTGTACTTGTAGTTGTGGTTGCTGAAATTAAAACATCAAGTCTATTAATTTTTAGCTATTAAATAAAAGTTTTTACTTTTGAGTTTAACAAGTTGAAATGAAGTTTTTTAAACTATTTTCATTATGACATATTTCTGCATGAGTTATTGCGAGTTGTATAAAATGTTTCAAACTATATTTAACCAACCGTATTAATCTGTTGGTGTGTTTGTTGTAATTGCACGGACGATATAACTGGGTATTGTTGACCGCTCTGTGGAAAAAAAGACAAGAATACGATATGTAAGAAAAATATGGTAGAATATTGAAAATTAATAAAGGGATAGAAAAAAATTATAAGTTCTAATAAAAGATATGATTTAAGACGTTCTTTATTGCTAAAGACCAATTTATCCCAGAATAATTCTTGGGTAAAGGACAAGAGGTATGAGCGTGGACTAAAATAGAATAGAATTATGAATATACATGCAACTTTAATAGAATGATGATAATAAATAAAATGTTAAAAATCAATATTCATCAAAATAAACCATTTGTTTCGCAATAGTTTATTGTCTGTAAGTAAAAAAATTCTCACGAAAACCAATTCTTTATACATTATAGCATCCTTCAACAATTTCCTGGCTCTACCAGTTACCAAATATGACTTGTGACCGACGTGCGTATGTATGTGTGTGTGCTCACCTGCACCTGTGACACCAGCGGCTGCACGTGTGGGTGCACGGGCACCGCGAGCTGCTGCACGCCGCCCACCTGCACCACCTGCTGAAGCTGTTGAAGCTGCTGTTGCTGCTCCTGCTGTTGCTGCTTGAACGCGTACATCCGTTCCGAGCCGTCCGGACTGTACACGCACATCTGCACGTGACTCAACATGTGTTTCTTCAAGCTGTGCAAGTACGTGTAACTCTTCACGCACAGTCCGCATTTGAACCTCTTCTGAGATCCGTTCTCTTGTATGACTATCTGACCGTCTTGGATTATTTCGGACTCCGTAGTGATTTCTGGTTTTTCTTCGGTCTTCTCTTCTTCGTGAATTTCTAGTTGAGCATCTAGTTTTGGGTCTTCCTCTTCAATGTTTTGGCTCTTCGCCTCATCGGTCGGGGATTTTTCTTTTATTTGAGATTTTACATGCTTCTTGTATATGTTGTTTTCTACGGAAGCTATAAAAAAAAATGAAACTTATATAACAATATAAATAAGTTGTAATAAAAAATATTACACTAAAATTAAAAGCTGGACTTCGTTTTTGGAAACTGTTTATATAATTCGGTTGTCAAACAGGGTCTACCCAGCTTTTGCAGTGTTTGATAAAATACAATTATTTTTTTAAGCAAAGTCCAACGATAGGTATGTAGGTGACCTTCTCTCTTCCGGGCTACCTTCAATTACTAATCGGCACGCACACACAAACTCGTTTGTCACGTCCTTGTGTGTGTTAACGTAAATAAGTGCGTCCAAGTTCTCTCCCGCGGGTGCACGTGTGTATCGACCTACCTCTCCCCCCGTGCGTGCCGCAGGTGTGTGCGTGCGTCCGTCTGTGCGTGGCGAGGTGTGCGTGTGAGCTGAACCGCTGCGCGCACACCTCGCACGCGAACAGCTTCTCGCCCGTGTGCTTGGCGGAGTGCACGCGCAGCTCCGTGCGGGACGAACAGCCCTTGAAGCACACCGGACATACGAACCTGAGGGTTGGGGTGTTCAGACGATAATCACACTTGTTTAAACATATTGGGGTATTGGCGTTTTATATAAATTGATGAGAAAAAGTTATGAGAAACTTTTGGATATTGACAAGAATTTTTACTTATACATATTATTTTATCGTCATGTCATATACATCCTATGCTCGATAAAAATGAAAAATTATTCCTTACTTCTTGTTTCCCTGGTGGGTGAGCATGTGGTTGTTCCTGGAGGAGGAGGTGGTGAAGCGCGCGGGACAGGTCCTGCAGGCGTAGGGCTTCTCACCCGTGTGCGTGCGCTTGTGGTAGATGAGGGCGGACTGTTGCGCGAACTTACGGGAACAGTATTGACACTCGAAGGGACGCTCGCCTGGTGGTGAAGAGTGAAGTTATAATATTGTTGGGTTGTATGGTTTTTTATTATCTATATATAATTTCGGTTTAAATAGGTGAAAAAGACACCACAAGCTAGTTTTTGGTGTAAAATTTAAATAAATATAGATGGAAAAATTCATCAACAAAGGCAGTGCTAAAACATGCAGTCTCTGGAGTGCCTTCACGTCGCTCTGTCAAATGGCCTATCGTGTCTGTACCTTGCCAAATCTAGAATTCTTGGCAAGATTTTTCTATAGTTAGGCTACTTGCACCGTTCATTAATTTATTCTGTTAACGCGCTAAAGATTAATATTTAAGAGATATACCTGTATGCACTCTCATATGGGCATTCAGTTTGGAAACTTCGTAAAAGGCCTTGTTGCATATATTGCACACGTGATTACGGATTCCTCTGTGCTTCTTCATGTGCTGACATAAGGTCGAATGCCGACGGAATGTTTTGTTGCATTCTGAACATTTGAGCGGTTTTTCGCCCGTATGAAGCCGGAAATGAACCTAAAAACAACACATGTTAGAGAATGAACCTGAAGACAACATATTATATCTACATATTATATCACTTAATTATTAAATTCTTGAAACAATAAATACTGGTGATAAAAAACTTATGACTTAAATAAATATCTGTCAATTTAATAATGTCACATTTGGCAAAATTTACATTAAAACATATTTTGATTTGAAAGCCGTAAAGCTTTAACAGTTATGGGTTTCGACTATTACGGGATACTGGGAGTTAAGCCATCTTGCGAACAATATGATATAAAAAGAGCTTATAGAAGACTTGCACTGAAATATAATCCAGAGAGATATGAAAACGATGAGAACATAAGACGAATTTTTGCTCTAATCGGTGAAGCTTACGAAGTTCTGGTAGATCACAAGCACAGAGCTGTTTATGATCAGTATGGAGAAGAAGGACTTAAGAAAGGTGTTCCTGGACCAGAGGATTATATTCAACCTTACACTTACCACGGCGAGCCGCTGCGGACGTTTCATGAATTCTTCGGTACTTCAAATCCTTACGCCGATTTATTGGACTACTACGAGAATCCGCCACCGATGTTTGAGTCACCGTTGGGAAAAGGATATAAGGAGAAGGACCAAACGATTATTCGACCTCTCGCTCTCACACTCGAAGAAGTTTATAAGGGAGGTCTCAAGAAAATGAAAATTCAACGTTTGGTATTCACAGACGAAAAGTGTTCTGAATTAAAGCTTAAGGAGAAAGTTCTGTCGATACCGATCAAACCAGGAATGTATCCTAACACGGAGGTTAAATTCAAAGAAGAGGGTGACCAGGGACCGACGAGAATACCAGCTGACGTTATATTTATAACAGAAGATAGACCACACGAAAACTTTACTAGATCCGGGTTAAGCGATCTACTAATCGTTCGAACGATTTCGTTGCAAGAAGCCTTATGTGGTTTAACTGTAATTGTAAATACTTTGGATGGTAGAATTTTGAGGATCAAAATAACTGATGTCATAACGCCTACGTATGAAAAAGTCATTGAAGATGAGGGACTGCCCTTACCGGCTTGTCCTAATAAGGCTAAGGGAAACCTGAAGATTCAATTTCAATTAACTTTTCCGACGTATTTGTCGAAGCGTAGCAAGAGAGCTTTTGAGGAGGCTTTTAGGATAAAAGATGAGGAAGATGAAAAATTTGAGAAACTTAAATGCGGAACATTATCAACGTCGTCTATTTATGCTTCTTTTATATAGCCTCTTTTATATTAATTGTTGATTCATTGTTTTTATAAGATAACAATAAAATATTTTTTCAGTAGTTTTTGAAAAACTTATATTTTTATAATAACTTAGTAAAGATCATGATTTAATTTTCATCACAATATAGCCAAAACTTACCTTTAAATCTGTGGGATTATAAAAACTTTTCAAACATATAGAGCAAATGTAGGGTCTCTCCCCTCGATGTCGTGCCATGTGGGACCTCAGCGCGTAACCACTGAAGAAGCGCTTCTCACACACCGTACAATGATGCGTTTTCTGTTCGAAGTGAGTCTGTCTGTGTCGGTACAGTAAGGTCTTGGTGGGGAAGGTCCGTTGACAGACTGAACACGTCGGCTGCTTTGGAGGTCGTTGTTCATGTGTCCTCATGTGCATTTTTAACATTCCTGGTCCCTACAACATATTAACATTTTTTAACTTATTTCAATTACCTACCTATCACATCCGTTCAAGTTCTAAATATATTTCAGTAAAATACCTTAAACGTTCTCTCACATATTGGGCACATAGGTGGCTTTTTACAGTTCGCTTTGATCCAGTTAGAGTGAGACAGCATATGCATTTTTAGCCACTTAGCGTATTTAAACTCTTTTTGGCAGAGATTACAGACATGTCGGCCCGGTGCCACAGATGACGTGGCTTGAAATACAACCATTTGGAGATAGTTCTCTTCATCAGAGTTTAAACCGTCGTCTGTTTTAGCTTCAGTATTTGTAGGCTCCAACTGGAGGATGAAGGCAGATATTTTATTAGCAGATTATATTCAGTGAGTATATTCTATATATTAAGGTATTTATATCGATGTGCAGACGTATAAAGGTCTCTGCTAATGATTTATTAATTACCTCCTCTCTATTCTCCTGGAACGGAATGAGGAAGACAGAGTGCTATGACAGCTATACCTACCTTTTTACTGGGAATAAAATGTAGAGTAACAGTATAATAATTGTCTGATAGAATAATCTCTAGTTATCCTAGTTCAGAAGCTTGGAAATTCTGTAAGTTTTGTAGAACTCTTTACATTTAATCTAAATTATTATTAGACTGTATTTTAACTACCTTATCGACATCGAAGTCATCTTTATTCAATATTTCTTGCGTGACGTTTGTATCACTGGATGTTTCAGGGAAGAAGCTGTCCAACAACTGACTGGCTGTGTTATTTAAATTCGGCACTTCGATAAACTCGATGTATTGGTTCGGATCTGCCAATTCTTCATCTTTCTGTAAGATATAATAGAAATTACAGTTATTTTTACCGTTAATTCCTGCTCGGTGTTGTCTTATACTCGTGTTATCAATATACCTTGAGGGTCTCTGCCACCACAATTTTGACCTGTTCCCGAAGAGTTGCATCGTTTCGTTCTACCAGATCTTTAAACGCATGACATCGAGATATCTGATGCACACATTGCAAGCAAAGTTGAGATGGAAGACCGTCTCCAACTGCTACCTGCAATGTTAGAGTTTTTGTTTAAGTAGATTATACACATAGTTTTTTGTTTATGCAGTCTATACATATAATAAAATCGTCACTGATCTATTTCTGTACATGGAAAATGTTAAAAAAAAATCATCATAGGAGGCTTTTATAAGAGCAAGAGAACCCAAAACAATGGTTTTTCAGTTTGTCTGTACGTCTGTATGTCTGTATGTTTGTGCACGCTGATCTCAGAAACGGCTAAATCAATTTGAATGCGGTTTCAGGAATATATTATCACAGTCTTCACTTAACATTTAGTGTTTATTTTGTCTAAATCGGTTAAGAATAAAAAAGTTATGTCAATTTATGTCAATCACGTAATAGATACTATGCAAATCTTATTCTATACATGTAATAAATCTGTAGAGGAGTAGTCTTTGTACATTGAAAATATAAAAATATATATACACCAGGATGTGAAAACTAAGTCTACGACCGCATCTTTCTGTTTCAACCCAAATGATTTACAAAATCTTTATTTGTATTCAGATTCCAGCAATAGCTTAATCCATGATGTTAATTTGTCAAACTGTGAAACCTAATTATATAGTAACGTTTTATAATGCCCTTACATTTTATCGAGACGAGACATACATCAAGAATCATTTTTATTAAATGCCTCTACATTTTTTAGATAACTACTCCGGACGTAGACATATGCGGTGTTATGCTTGGACTTTGAAATTGTAGTAAAAAATAATCTATTGTGATACAGGAATTTTTATTTATTAGATTAGTTCAAGGTATTAACTGTGTCGTCCATTTATTTCAAATACCTACCTATACCAAGTCAATATTTTATATCTGCTCCTGATAAGGGTATAATAGAAAGTAATAGTTGGCTTGAACGTTGATGTTTAGAAATACCATCTATCTTTTCGCTTACTCTCGCTTTTGCTCAAATCACACATTCATTCAATTGTCTCTAACAACTAGACTTCTTTACTACTCAAGATACTAATTGGATTTCATAATATTTATAGCTATCGTTAATGCTTATAAAATGTAAAATACTGAAACACCGATATTGGTGTTTCAGTTTAAGTAGTTTTAAGTATAAAATTTTTGAATAATTTACGCAGAGTTAATTATGATTTTAGTGTTGAAGTCAAATATGAAATATTTTCTGTACTAAATTACAGCCACATATACCCAAGTAGGGCAGTTTAGAAATATAATTAAATATTTTATTAAAAACGATATATGACAGCATATTGTACATTTTATATAAAGATCATTTGAGCTATGGGTATTTCTTAGATATTATTGTCGAGCATATAGGTAAATAATGTGTTTAGTGGTCTTAGAAAACTACAATAATTATTTTAAAGAACAAATTATTTTTGTAGGCAATTATTTAAATAAGTAGTTATTTTCAATAAATTATAAACTGTAATTAATATTGTATTAGAATTACAATAAACTATTAAATTTAATTACAATTTAAATGCAACTTTCTTTAACTTTATACTGTAGAACTTTCAACTTTTACTAAATATCTCGTTCACGCACGTAAAAAAACATTTGAAAACAGAAAAGGATAGCAAGACATTTCTCAATCAAATTCCTAGAATACGCAGGAATCAAATCTTTGAATGACTATAGCTTTCCCATGACTTCTAAACAAAGATGACTCGATGAGACGACCACTGTCATCACAACTCTCCCGTATGCAAAACTAGTGGGTGTGAAAGAGACAACAACATTATACTAAAATAATTGTACCTATCTATTTGTCATCTCACCTGCACTTTTGATATACCCATTAGCATAGTAGCTGTAAGTTGTTCAAATAAAGGTCGCATGTCTTTCTTTATCTGCAAACAAGCGCGACATATTTTTTCAATGTTATACTTTTGTGTTTTATTAATGGCAGCCATTTTGAAGGGCAGCTATCGAGCTGTTTTTGTCCTTGTTATACAGCATTCACAGTAAACCTTATTTTATAAATCGAAAAACATTATTTTTCTAAATCACTTTTAAAACATATTTCGTTTCTATTTTTCACGTTCCACTTTTATCAAATTTCAATATTCACGTTCTAGAAAATACTATTAACACATTCATTTTCACCCTTTTCTATGATGTACGTACGCAACAAAGACAGACATAGCTTTATAGTTATAAAAGTCATTACTTCAGCCAACGGGCGTGTTGGGGGGGCGAAATGTCATTAGATTGTCCACATAGGTAAGAAAGAGATAGCAGGCGTTAAAAAGTATTTTTGAAATATTACAAAACAAGAAACAATATAATAAGACATTGTACACAATAAGACATTTATTGCGTGATAATACATTATGTAGCTTCTTAATAGTTTGGCAAACTTTGGAATTCGATTGATTAATTTCACAACGTCAACTTACAAACACATGCTAGAAAGAGACCAATATCTTAAGTAAAACATCTTAATAAGATGTATGTATATGACAAAGAATATATAAAATGTTATAAGACTGTTTTCAAATTTGGGAGCAGTAGGCATTTATATACAAATAAAATATATTTCAAAATTTAATGCTGTATTTTTAAGAGATATACATAATTATAATATTATTAGGTCAAGGCAAAGTGGTTACTTTAACAGCAATTTGTCTCTTTTGTTTTGGCCGAGAAACTGCGTGTCTGAAAGAGATAACCAATGTAAGATGCCAAAAGCAATGGTAAATAGTTGCCACTTGCAACCAATTTGACATTCCTGAAAAATTTAATTGTTTTAACTTTGCCTCATAAAATAAGATCATGGAGTTCGAAAAACTAAAAAAAATAAGATATCAGTTCTCAAATAAATATTATTTCTGAACCTAAAAATAAATAGAACTTAAAATTATTATTTTCTTCGTTCTACTGTGTTGTATATTGTAAAGGAAACTGTCAAAAATTTGATTCAACTCAAGGCCCTAGCCCCAGGGTTCGTCTGTTGTCAACTTGAACTTGTCATGATCGAGTGTTATTGCTGCGCCCGTGCCAAAACTAAAAATAGGGCATCGCAAAACAGCGCTGCAATGAAATTAAATTTAAATTAAACCTAAAGAACAAATTTTGAAATTTATTCTTATCCAATATTTAAACTTTAATGATGACATGTGTGTATTAAATTTACTACATCGATTTTTAAGTAACTTCAAAGAGGCAAGAGAAAATATCTAAAGTATGATTGTTACTTACATTTTAAATGCATTTTCGTTCACTATCATGTACTTGCATTATGATTTTAAAAGGCTGTATGTTTTCAGGAGTATTAAATTATGCCTGAACATTTGGAACTCCAACATTTGGTAGACCTATCAGTCGGAAGTGGTGATGAATCTTTACCGAACTTATTGGAGAATAGAAGACCTCTTATTAAAAGATGTCCTTACCTTGGACTGATACTAGCAACACTTTCTTCACTCTTCTTCTCACTATGTTCTGTTATAGTGAAAAGCCTGGTAAATATAGATCCAATGCAACTGGCCATGTTTCGTTTTATAGGAGTGCTGCTCCCTACATTACCAATTGTTATTTACACTGAACAGACTGTGTTCCCAGAAGGTAAACGAATATTATTAGTATTACGATCTGTTGTGGGAACTGTTGGTCTTATGCTAAGTTTTTATGCTTTTCGTAATATGCCTCTTGCAGATGCATCAGTTATTGTCTTTTCTGTACCAGTATTTGTAGCTTTATTTGCAAGAGTATTTTTAAAAGAACCATGTGGCATTTGGAATACTATATCAATTATACTCACTCTATTTGGAGTTATTTTGATTACTCATCCTCCCTTTATATTTGGTGAAACAAGGTTAGAGGGTTACCAAAACTATAATAGCTTAAGAGGTGCGATAGCAGCATTTGTGTCTACAATATTTGGAGCAAATGCATATGTACTACTTAGGGTGCTGAAAGGTTTACATTTTTCTGTAATTATGACTAATTTTGGTGCTATAGCTATAGTTCAAACTTTATTTTATTCAATTGTTTTTGGGGTGTTGTGTATGCCCAACTGTGGGACGGAGAGATTTTTAGTTTTATGCCTTGCTATTTTTAGTTATTTGGGCCAGATACTTTTAACCATGTCATTGCAAATGGAGCAGGCTGGTCCTGTAGCTATTGCTCGATCTGCTGATATTGTTTTTGCTTTCTTATGGCAGGTTATGTTTTTTAATGAAATACCAAGCAAGTTTTCTATATGTGGTGCATTCTTGGTTCTCAGTTCTGTTGTACTTGTCGGTTTAAGGAAATGGGCATTAGCCCTACCAGCTGATTCTCAATTAAGGAGTAAGCTTGGTGTGTTGGCACAATAATGTAACTTTAAGATTATACATCCTCCTTATGTAAATGGTCCCTACATAACTTTATATTTCTAGATGATCACCCTTGCAATAATAATTGTAAAATATCACTAAATCCTTTAAACAAAATCCATGTAATCCTGCAAATTTATTATAATTGAAGTATAGTTTTCACATTTTGAAACTCAATCATTGTTATTAGCTATAAGAAAAAAAAATATATATATGTATGGTATTTTATATATGGCTTCTTAAAAATATTTAAAGTAATCTGTATATCTTGTAACACTGTCAACAAATATGTAAATTGAGTTGTGTTTGTCTGTATATTTGTGTTGTGTTCCTGGTAGCTTTAAAATCTTCTAATATTGTTACTTTATATATATATTGAGCTAAGATGTTAATTTTTAATGTATTCTAAATAGTAACTCTCCTAGTCAGAAAAGTATTATATTAGTGTTAAGAAAATATCATTTTGAAATCTAGTCATGAAAAGTAATTTATTATTATAACAGTTGTAAATTTATTTCCCTATGTAAAACCTATTTATTAAAGAATAATTGTTATTTATATTATTTATAATTTACGAAGTATACTAAACAATTCTATTCACCTTAGTGATACAATTTATATTACAAAGTATAAACTAAATAAACAATAATATAATCAGCAATAAGTATTATCATTTAGATGTTTATTTTGATTTGTGTCATTTTTTTACATTCTGCAACTCGAATTATTGTGATATTTTTTTAGCCTTAGCTTAGGAATAGCTACTTGCTTTATTCAAATAAACATCATCTTTACAATTTGTTATATGTTTCTACCTATTCCTCGTAAATGTAAAATTAACTTTATTTATTATGTTGTGAATAAAGGAACGCTATGATCTATAAAGATTATAGATACCATATTTTTGCTATTAAAACAGTTTCACTTCTGCTCCACTACATCTGTGTATTTATATGCAATACGGGTGCAGCCTGCACATAGTTGTGGAAAAATCTATAAAAAAGGTGCGGTATAACATAATGCTTGTGGTTTTGCCGTAACATTACCTATTATCATTATCCTACACGCTTGTATGAATTTTGGATAAATATGAAAGCCCGTTCGGCATACAACTAATTCTTATTAGTATTATTATTTTAATTCAAATTATGCATTTAACGAAATTTTTATATAACTTTTATATTTAAAAATATTAAAGTTATTTAAAAAAAAAAGGTTAAACAATTACATTAACTTGTTGTATGTTTAGATCAGAGGTTCCCAAACTTCTTTCGTCTAACGCCCACTTTGAAAATGTGTTATTTTATACGCCCCCCATTATTTTTTCATCTTAAAAACTTTAATAACATATTAGTTTCGTCTGTAATTTAATTAAACCTATATTTTAATTGAGCCTTATCTTACCAGAAAAAAACAATAATAATCATACAATGTTAAAAGTATCTTTTATTAAAATATAACATTAAAAATTGAGCAATAGTATTACAACTTTTCATAATTAAAAGTCATCTTCTTCCTGGCATTCATCTGCCTTCTGCCTTCCTGATCAACCTACCCCACTTTGCACGGTCTTTGACGTGCTCTGTGGTTAGAGCATTGGCTCTCATTTCCTACTTCACGATATCGAACCAGCGCTTCCTTGTACATCTGGGAGATTTCACTCCAGGGACAGACATATCAAAAATTCGTAACTTCGGGATTTATATAAGCAAGAGAACCCAAAACAATGGTTTTTCATTTTGTCTGTTTGTCTGTATATGTCTATATGTTTATGCACGCTAATCTAAAAAACGGTTTAAACGATTTGGAATCAGTTTTTGGGAAGATGTTGTCATGGGCTTCACTTAAAATTTTGTTTCTTTTTAACAATCGGGTAATAAATAAACAAGTTAATAATTTCTTATTTTCGTACCAATGCAACTTATCAGCGATTATACATGATGTATGATTGAGTTCGGTATGTACAAATGGTACGTTTTATCGCAATCGAAAACTGCGCGAACGAAGTCTCAGACACAGGTAATAATATTTATGCTATCAAGTTTTGTTGGTACTTGTAAATGTTTTTATTGATAACACAAGCTATGACAGCTGTCAAACATTAAATGTCAATATGTCATTGTAAATCGCTTGAGATTTAAGGTTTGTTTGAAGTCTGATTTAATATTTTATGTGCTTTATAATTAATGGTTTATTTTTTTAAATGTTTGTCAGTTACGTTAGGAAGAAAATAAATCCTTTCATGTTTTAGCACTAATAATAAAGTTACAATTCGAATACGGAACATACTTTTTTAATAAAATAATGGCGGATCGATTGACACAGTTGCAGGATACAATAAACCAGGTAACTTATACCTTCTTTATTCTTACATTTTCATCATGAATTAATATTTATAAATTTATGCGTCTGATAAATGGATATGCTATCTTAATACTAGTGTTAAATTTAATTTGATGCATGAACGTCTTACAGCAAGCTGAGCATTTTTGTAACAGCATTGGAATCCTACAACAGTTTTCATCGCCAAGTAAATTTCATGGATTCGACCGCAGCGGCTCCCAAACGCCTCAACAGCAACAGAATCAGGAGGATTATGCTATGCTCTTTGCAACTTTGATTTCTCGATGTGCTAAGGATATTGATACTCTTATTGAGTCATTGCCTAGCGAGGAAAGCTCAACAGAGCTACAGGTGCAAAGCTTGAAGCGTTTAGAAGCTGAAAATAAAGAAGCTGCTGAACAATTAGAAGAGGTATTTTGTTTATTTTTATTTTTTTTTATTCTATAAAGTTTTTAGTTCTGTACAGTAACAAATAAACTGATATATAAGGGAAATAATAATTTTACAAAAATATGAAGTCAACCATTCAATATTGTCTAAAAATTTACCAGATTATTAATTGATTCGAAGATGTCTTGTAATATGAAATATTATTAATACTTATATTTTTTATTATTGAATCAATAATTGTTACTTTAAACACTTGGAAACTTCTTTTATGCATTGTATCTATACTTAACAATTTGTTTTATAACATTTATTATCAAATTGAAGGTGGTCCGTCAAGGGGAGATACTTCTAGAAAAAATCCAAGGAGCTCTAAGCGATATTGCACAATCTCAACTTGATATGCAGAATCCACAACTAATACTCAATAAAGACGTCAAACCACAGCTATAGGGTCTAAGAAGATCTGTTGACTACCGTTATAGGTATAATTATAATAAATTGGATATCGCTTAAGACTATGAATCTATGTAATTAAACCCACTAATTGGATTGAATAACAATTGAGTTTTCAAAAGATAAAATATTAATATGCTTTCAAATCCTATTTCAATCTTTCTTATTGGTCTATGTTGTGTTGATGTGATAAACAACAAATTACAGCTCTTGAAAACGATGTCAAACCATTTCTAGTTTGATTGTTTATCAAATAATATCAATCAGTCAATACATTTTCTGTTGTCATCTCAAATATCTGATGGTATTGAGTTCTTGAGTAACTAGTTTTTAAGTGTATTTATTTTTTTTCTGTTAGACTTGTATTGTTAGTAAATATCACTGAATCCTACCACACACCACACCGCTAAAATTGAGTGTTAGATTAACTAAAAAAAATATATCATGATGACTGAACAAATAAACATATTTAATTCCACTATAAATTGGTAAAAACCTGAAAAAAGACTAGTAACTTTTGGTTAATTTGCTTTGGTATTTAAAAAAAAGTATTATTTTAATTAGATAGAAAAGTTTTGATGCAATATATTTGATATTGAAAATTATGATTTAAATTGTACTTAGTTCATTTTTTGCTAATGAAATACGGTGTTACATTGTAAATATAAAATAAAACAATTTATACATTCAATATATTTTTTTATTAGTAATGCTTCGTTTTACTAACTATTATAATTTAATTACTTATGATTAATACTTAAGATTCAGGGAGCACCAATTTATTTACCTATTTGTATTAGTAGGTATAAGGTATTGACATTGGGGAAAAATTCTGAGCGAAATTTGGTGGGGATAACTGCGCATCTGTACTGTCGCGCACATAATACTCTTGTAACAAATATTGTTTTTTATTTCTTTGAACAGTAAATAATGTAATGATTACCTAAAAGTCGTATCGTGTTAATTTAAAATTTATATTGTACAAAGTTGTACACAATTATTGCCTACCTATGGTTTATATTGTATCTAAGATATGATTTATTAAAGCTTATGACAATTAAGTATAGTAATAGAAACACTAATTCATTATTGTTCAAAGACACAAACAAAAACTACAAAAAAAAGTTAAAAATAAAAATGTAATAAAAAACAACAATAAAATATTATAGCGATAACCATTGAGCAGTCGACTATACTGGAAGTTTTTTCAAGGAAGGAAATTGTTTTCGATATGAGTCCATTACATTCCTTTTCAACTAATTTGACATAGCACAAAACGGACGGATTCAAAATTAGCGGTGATTCGACTGGAATTATTCAACAACTCTATTCTTAAATCCAATATTATTTTGGTATAAAAAACTCTCGGAGTTTGCCCACTTGCAACTTGAGTAACCAAGACTATTACCATGGATAAGTTGAGGTGATGATCGCTTTTAAAGAATTCTTTCTAGACTTTCTTATAAAGAGGTAATGTGAACTTTAATGGTGTAATCAAAAACATACCTCAACAGTTATCGTCAATCCTATTTCAATACGTACCTATTATAAATGCGTAGGTATTTATTTTTTCTAATTATTTCACGTCTTAACTACGCAACCGATCATCTATAATAAACTACTTGAGTTTTCCCACTCTTTGTAAAAGTAGTAAACGACTTAAGCCCTTCCGCAGTCATGACCGATGGAGCTGTGGCTTAAACTACTAAATAAAATAAAAACAACGCATTCAAGTATTATCTCCTCTCCTCTTTTTCGTTTCTGGCTTCTGCTTTATCAGCTGCTGCAGAAGTCTTCTTTGTTAACGTCTTAAATCCATTATGGATACACGCTCCCATCCAGGGTAAGGTGGATATATCCACCTTAATTTCGTAATTTTGCAATTATCATATATGATATATATTCACCTAATAATGTAATATAAAATACCATCAATATACTTGTAGATGGAAATGATGGAATGGTGTGGCGATCTCAAAATTGTCTTGCAATTTTTCAAGGATTCGATTTCCGAACGGAAGTAAAAATAATTGCTCCATCTAATATTATTCTGGGTCTCGATGAAGAAATCTGCGATTAGTAATTCTATCATTGTAGTAGTACCTACATAATCCATTAACTTACTGTCGAGTAGTGTGGTGATACTATTATTAGTTATTAGAAAGGAATACTAATGAATTTCTTTTTTCATCAATTCCATTACTGATATTCTCACATTATCTTTTTATTTACATTCTGACTTGCAAACTTATACAACGACTCCGGAAGTCATGTGTTTCAACGACACGATGATTAAATTTCGATACTCTGTCAGTATCAAGTAACTGCAAGTAAGTAACTACAAAAAGTAAATGCAAGTAACTCATAAGTCTCATACGTTTCCCATTTCCGAATATAAATTGTTAAAAAAATAATTTATTAACTATTTATTTATTATAATTTATTAGCATGTAGTGTTCGATAGCCCTAAACTAGAATTCCATTCCGTCTGCGACACAACAGATAGCTAAAAAAAAGCTTTAGGCTTATTCTGTGATAAGATTCAGAAGATTGAACATTTAATTTCATACTAAAAAAAAGGTTTTGATCAATGTCGTCTCATTTCCTTACTTATGTATCTTTTCTTTCTTACACTTATATTCTTATACTTACCTATATATAGGTACTTTCTTTCTTTTTTTTCCTTATTTCTTTTCTACTCCTAGATAGCACAAGATCATCTTCTTAAACTTTGACGATAACGATATATAATATATAGTGTTTAAATATATTCAGTTTTTAGGTTTTACGAAACTTGACACCTCAGGGCCGTGATTGATGCCTAGGTAGGTACGCCTTTTAACATCGCCTTAACAGTTATTTTATGACGACATATCTTTAAGCAATATATTTTATAGCTAACTAAAAAGTAATTCGTTATGTATTTATGCTATTTTATAGTAAATTTATATAAATATAGAATGAAAAATAAACCGATACGGGCAGGGATTCGAACCCTTGAAACTACTGGGAAACCGTCCCGTCGCTCTACCAACTGAGCTACCGTATCGCTGTCCGCCTCCGTGAATTAGGAATTCTATATGTGATCGTCTTTATCGGGACGGTGGTGACATCTATTAGATTTCTTTCGAAAATTCTACCCAATGTTTCTAACTTTGCAGTAAAGATAAACATTGAAAGCAAGCCACTACTGAAATGAATGTTTGAAAATATATATTAAAATGTAACTAACATGGCTATGTTAAGCTTATTTAAATTTATATAAATATAGAATGAAAAATAAACCGATACGGGCAGGGGTTCGAACCCACAACTACTGGAAAACTGGATATATCTACATGCTTTTAGTGGTTTTCAAATATTATATAGTAGCTATATTTATTTATTGTTTTGTACTCTAGGTATTATTTGTATTATTTTGTACATTCTAAGACTTTCATGAGTACTACACATTGAAATAAAACATTTTTTTTTTAGTTAGCTACCGTTGTCAAATCTTTGTTTTAGAGAGCACAACACATTTGTGACACTGAACACCTAGATGGCGAGCTGCAGCATGTCAAGCATGCCTTGTTCAACAACCACCTTTTTTCTTTTTTTTTACGTTGGGAAATCCTTTATGGATACCACCCAGCCCAGGGGAGGGCCGGGGTGGTTATGTGGGAGTCCTGCACTGCAGCTTACCCACTAAAACCCAACGGTTACCCTCATCGCCATAACGGAACGCCGCGGGATCGCTTTCGGACTCACCGCGACGTGTTCAACAACCACTTGCCCGTACCTCGCCAGTATCGCAGAAACCACATCAAGCCACCCACAGTTGAACGTCAACCGGCCCTACTACCATATGTGAAAGGAGTTAATGACAGATTCGGCAACATCTTAGAAAAGGTTTCTATAAGAACTATCCTCAAAGGAAAGTGAACCAACTCTTGAGACCTATCAAATAATAGTCCTTTACAATGTGCTGGATAATATATAAACTTGACTGCAATTGTGGCTTGTCATACATAGGTTTAACAAAGAGGAGCATCGGTAAAAGAGTTAGGGAACACATCTCGTATATCTAGCACACGGGTACATCGAAGTCAGCAGTGTGTGAAAATATCATAGACAAGCCCAATTATTATATAAGATTTGATAAACCTAAAATCCTCGCAAAAAGAACAACGTTACATTCCAAGAATGGTTCGTTTCAATTCAAATTTCTATTCAAATTAAAAAAACATCCTAATTTTAACAGTGAAGATGGTTGGGGATTATCTAACACCTGGGACTCACTCTTGAAAAATATAAAATCCCATGTCTATGACCAAACTGTGAGACATCAAGATACTGTTAGTGCGTTTTGTCTGAATCCTGAACTGTATGCCCGGAAACTTAGAAACCGTTGGAGGTAGATGACTAATTAACTGACTTACTGACAGATACCTCCATCTCGTCTTACCGTGAACACGATTGCTGCAAAGCATTCGAAACGTCGGGTTAGATTTAAAATGTTAATCTAAAATTTAAGACGAAGCTTCTCAGCATTCCATGGATTCACCGAGCGCTGGGCCCATAGCGTTGCAAGGAGAGGAGTGCAAACAGTGCCTGGGACTTGCGACCCAGGAGTAGGTTTAAGGTGCCCCTTTATTATGCGCAAAAACGCTCGCCTTCACCCTCTACACTTCTCTCCCTACATAACCAAATTTGGAAAGAACCTACCAATGCCGCCTTTGAAATACGTTCTAGAAATGAACCGGTGCTTGTTCTAGAAAGGCCAAGGTCTTTATACTTAAAGCAAAATATCTCTATAACCTACTGGTTATAGAGAGATTTTGCTGCTATACCTCTCGCTCCCACTTCTACCGCCTACAAACTAACTATAAATTTATTCCTGATCAGTTCGTTGGTCAGTTCGTAATACTTATTAAGCTTGAATGTGTGATCCCTGAGGATATTTGTTTCCCAGGGAACAGTAAGCTCCACAAGTATCACGCGCCTCAGATGTTTAGAATACAGGAATAAGTCCGGTCTGGATGACGAAAAATCAACATCCCCAGGGATTTTGTAATTTTTTATACGTGTCCATCATGAGAGTCCAATCAGGAGCCGCGCCTAAAATTGAATAAGGCTTCGCTTTTGATTTTTTGGAGGAGCCTTCTTTTACGAATTCTACAGTTCGTTTGGTGGTTGTTATACCCTTCCGCGCCGTTGCTACTGAAAGACTAACCGCTCCCGTATAATTTCTAATAACTTATCGTGGCGACGGGAGTATTGACCTTTATCTAAAAGTACCCTACACCCTACTAATGAGTGTTTCGCGGTTCCTACTGCTTCCCCACAGATGTTGCAAGACTTTTCGGTGGCTTTGCCCCATCTTACTAAATTACTTTGATCTGGGAGAGTCATTTGGAATGCATTAAGATAGAATTTTCATAATGCTGGGCATTTTAATAATGCATTAAGGTAGAATTTTAATAATTATACGCGAGTTAAATCCGTAAAAAATAGTTTTATTTCAATTGTTATTATTTGTATACATGTAATATGTGTGTACTTAGTCTCATTTTTAGACTTCAACCAGTGTCCATGGAAGTACTCCTTCTATAAAATAAAAGGTTCCACCAAACGTTACAATGGATCTATTTAAAGACTTTTAAAAAATACTAGCGAACCCAGCCCGCTTCGCTGGGCTAACCCTTACTTTACCTGGTGGCGAGTTACATCAATGGGCATAGCATATTCGTTTTCTTCGAGGAAAAATACATGGTCATACCAATTGTTTATGACAATCGGTTGAACGGGGCGGAAGTCGATATTTAACAGCGCCGCCTGGTGGCGAGTTACATCAATGGATATAGCATATTCGTTTTCTTTGAGGAAACATACATGGTCATACCAACTTTTATGACAATCGGTTGAACGGGGCGGAAGTCTATATTTGACAGCGCCGCCTGTTGGCGAGTTACATCAATGGGCGTACCATATAAACCTTCTCCGTGGAAAAATACATATACATACCAATTTTCATAATCATCGGTCCAATAGTTTCTGAGTTCATCGATTTCATATATACAAACATCCTTCTATATATATATACTAGCGAACCCAGTCCGCTTCGCTGGGCTAACCCTTACTTTACCTGGTGGCGAGTTACATCAATGGGCATAGCATATTCGTTTTCTTCGAGGAAAAATACATGGTCATACCAATTTTTATGACAATCGGTTGAACGGGGCGGAAGTCTATATTTGACAGCGCCGCCTGGTGGCGAGTTACATCAATGGACATAGCATATTCGTTTTCTTCGAGGAAACATACATGGTAATACCAAATTTTATGACAATCGGTTGAACGGGGCGGAAGTCTATATTTGACAGCGCCGCCTGGTGGTGAGTTACATCAATGGGCATAGTATATTCGTTTTCTTTGAGGAAAAATACATGGTCATACCAATTTTTATGACAATCGGTTGAAAGGGGCGAAAGTCTATATTTGACAGCGCCGCCTGGTGGCGAGTTACATTAATGGACATAGCATATTTGTTTTCTTCGAGGAAACATACATGGTCATACCAACTTTTATAAAAATCGGTTGAACGGGGCGAAAGTCTATATTTGACAGCACCGCCTGGTGGCGAGTTACATCAATGGACATAGCATATTCGTTTTCTTCGAGGAAACATACATGGTCATACCAACTTTTATGACAATCGGTTGAACGGGGCGGAAGTCGATATTTGACAGCGCCGCCTGGTGGCGAGTTACATCAATGGGCATAGCATATTCGTTTTCTTCGAGGAAACATACATGGTCATACCAACTTTTATGACAATCGGTTGAACGGGGCGGAAGTCTATATTTGACAGCGCCGCCTGGTGGCGAGTTACATCAATAGACATAGCATATTCGTTTTCTTCGAGGAAACATACATGGTCATACCAACTTTTATGACAATCGGTTGAAAGGGGCGAAAGTCGATATTTGACAGCGTCGCCTGGTGGCGAGTTACATCAATGGACATAGCATATTCGTTTTCTTCGAAGAAACATACATGGTCATACCAACTTTTATGACAATCGGTTGAACGGGGCGAAAGTCGATATTTGACAGCGCCGCCTGGTGGCGAGTTACATCAATGGGCATAGCATATTCGTTTTCTTCGAGGAAACATACATGGTCATACCAACTTTTATGACAATCGGTTGAACGGGGCGGAAGTCTATATTTGACAGCGCCGCCTGGTGGCGAGTTACATCAATGGGCATACCATATAAACCTTCTCCGTGGAAAAATACATATACATACCAATTTTCATAATCATCGGTCCAATAGTTCCTGAGTTCATCGATTTCATATATACAAACATCCTTCTATATATATATATATATACTAGGGGTCGCCCGCGACTCCGTCCGCGCGGTTTTTAGTGTTTCCTCAGCGCATGCGAGGGAAGCTCTCAAAAAAGAAATCTTTGCCCGTTTTTGCAGCATTTTTCATTGCTGTTTGACTTCTATAAGTCACAGCGAGATGAGATATACCCTTCTTCAATAAACGGACTATTCAACACAAAAAGAATTCTTCAATTCGGGCCAGTAGTTCCAGAGATTATTGCGTTCAAACAAACAAACTCTTCAGCTTTATAATATTAGTATAGATTATATTATTGACCACTTTCATATAATCAAATTAACTAAACACTTTTTTCTGTATATAATCATCTTATCTTAAATAATTTCTATTAGTTATTTATATTATTGATTTGTGTTATTATGTTATGCTTATTGACAGATGACAGATGTGAAGTTATTTGTTTTTAATTTTGGATAATGTTTATTTATTAGTCGATACATCGCTGCACTACCTGGTGGTGAGTTACATCAATGGGCATAGCATATTCGTTTTCTTTGAGGAAAAATACATGGTCATACCAATTTTTATGACAATCGGTTGAAAGGGGCGAAAGTCTATATTTGACAGCGCCGCCTGGTGGCGAGTTACATCAATGGACATAGCATATTCGTTTTCTTCGAGGAAACATACATGGTCATACCAACTTTTATAAAAATCGGTTGAACGGGGCGAAAGTCTATATTTGACAGCACCGCCTGGTGGCGAGTTACATCAATGGGCATAGCATATTCGTTTTCTTCGAGGAAACATACATGGTCATACCAACTTTTATGACAATCGGTTGAACGGGGCGAAAGTCTATATTTGACAGCGCCGCCTGGTGGCGAGTTACATCAATAGACATAGCATATTCGTTTTCTTCGAGGAAACATACATGGTCATACCAACTTTTATGACAATCGGTTGAAAGGGGCGAAAGTCGATATTTGACAGCGTCGCCTGGTGGCGAGTTACATCAATGGACATAGCATATTCGTTTTCTTCGAAGAAACATACATGGTCATACCAACTTTTATGACAATCGGTTGAACGGGGCGAAAGTCGATATTTGACAGCGCCGCCTGGTGGCGAGTTACATCAATGGGCATAGCATATTCGTTTTCTTCGAGGAAACATACATGGTCATACCAATTTTTATGACAATCGGTTGAACGGGGTGGAAGTCGATATTTGACAGCGCCGCCTGGTGGCGAGTTACATCAATGGACATAGCATATTCGTTTTCTTTGAGGAAACATACATGGTCATACCAACTTTTATGACAATCGGTTGAACGGGGCGGAAGTCTATATTTGACAGCGCCGCCTGGTGGCGAGTTAC
Organism: Napeogenes sylphis; assembly: GCA_959347405.1. NCBI lineage: Eukaryota > Metazoa > Arthropoda > Insecta > Lepidoptera > Nymphalidae > Napeogenes > Napeogenes sylphis. The sequence goes on from OY365782.1 coordinate 6,605,474, forward strand.
ATCAATGGGCATACCATATAAACCTTCTCCGTGGAAAAATATATATACATACCAATTTTCATAATCATCGGTCCAATAGTTTCCGAGTTCATCGATTTCATATATACAAACATCCTTCTTTATATATATAGATAGATAACGTGAATAAGAGAATATAAAGTGATGAACACAGAGCACTATTCTTAGTAACTTCATAAAGACAGCGGCTAAAATACCTATGTGGGATGTGATAGCCTGGTATTGACCAATCATCTATCTACATCAGGGGTGCCAACTTGACCGGAACTAAGATCGGCTACTTAAAGATGAACCTCTGTATGATCTACCTTATTTTTTTCGGAATTACATACTTCTTGAAATTCTATAGGCCGGTAGAACTTAACTTTAAATTAAAAAAAAAAATTACCGCGATTGACTTGACTAACAATGTACCTCTGATCTAAATCATAATTTATAGGATAACGATTGTCATGATTCTATAAGCATCTATGAGAAATATATTATAAAGATCGGTATATGCAAATATGTAGATATAATGAAGCATGGTATATGCAAAGTAAAATCAATTTACAATGAAATAAACATAATATGAACAGTGGGTCCCATAAGTTTCTTGTAGGTATATTTTGCCAATTAATGAAATCTAATATTATTCAAAATTAATATGTAGGTACTTATATATTTTAGCCCTTGAAGAGTTTTATTTTTAGAATTAAAAATGAATCGTAAAATCATTTTACAAACGAGAATTTGTCACGCTACATTTTACGCAGAAATCAAGAAAATTTACAACTAAGCCTCGTATTACAAAGTATTTGAATATATAAAACAGAAAAGTTCCTAATTTCATTATAACGATCCGGTATGTGATATTCTTTATAATTATGTTTTAGTACCTATTTATTTTTTATAAATATACTAGCGGACCCGAGAGACGTTGTCTTGTACACGCGTCTTTAATTAAAAAAATCAAACTTAAAAAAAAAATATTAAAAAGTTATCACAATGTCTAACGTCAATACATGTACGTTTATTATAATTCGAGCTTAAGAATATGTAAATAAAGATTTTTTGTTTGAATAAATGAATTTGTTCCAATATATTTTTTTTTAATTTCACTTTTTACGTAGCGAAGCACGTATCGGGCCGCTAGTACTAAAATATTTTTCTTATTTTTATCGCAACGCATACTGTCAGGGCAGACTATAATTAAAATATGATATTATTTAATATTTCACATTGCCATGGTAACGCATAACCAATGTGAAACATTCCAAAATCACCACCTACTTACACATTTAAAATTAATCAAAAAACTATTTTCCAGTGCACCAAATTGTGAATCTAAACAATTCTGAAGTCCCCGTGAACACACACAAAGAATTTCAGAAAAATCGGTCCAGTCGTTTAGGAGGAGTTCAGTGACATACACACGCACACAAGAAATATATATATAAAGATTTATTGTACATCTACTATTTTTTATGTTAATTATAAAGCCTTTGTAGACACCTTCAGACATTTCTTTCTTATTTTAAGTTTGGCTGGTTTTTATTATTTATTTAGTTCTTCAACAGGCAGTCTGGGTACGGAATAAATTACTTTTTTCGCTCAAAGCTTCGGAATTAGTAAAGAAAAAAAAATATTAATGAAAGACCGTTTATCTGTTATCTGTTAAATGTTATAAATACTAAAATAGGTATAGGTATTAAAAATAAAAACACGAAATAATGATAATGACAAATTATTACATCAGTTAAATCGAACGAATTGAAATGTACCTTCCCTTTAAAAAGGCACGATCAAAATGATTTCGAAAACCTTATTTAGTAAGAAACGTTCAACTTTGTATTCAACTTAGGAAATACGAGCGCAATTAGTTACTAAACTCTATGTGTATTCTATAGTAAAGGCAATTTAATCGTGTTGATTAAATAATGAAGGATTCAAATTAGTATAAAAGAATAATATCACAATAAAAATTTTGGTAAAATACATTGGGAGATCGTTGGTCTAATGACAAAATGACACTTCCAAATATATAAGTACTTTTTGGTAATTTTTATCTTTTTATGGAGGGAAAGGCTAAAGCTTCATGCTATACTGCAAAGTATTTATAGTATATCTTTATAATTTACCCTGAGAAGGGTCATTTGAAGAAACACACTTCTTTATTCCATACGCTTCTTTCCCTCTTTATAAATAAAAAAAACTATAATTACATGCCAGTTATAATTAATTGAGTCCGGGTTTATCTCCTATAGAATTAGACGAAGGAATATCAGCAAACACATCTGGGTATTTAAAAAGTTTAATTTTCGAAAAAAATAAACCTATTTGTCATATAATTTATGTGTCATGTAATTAAGGACATGATTATGATTGCGTGGTGTCCATACAAAAAAGTGTTCAATTGTTTATGTCACAGAAGGTAGAAGCCCCGATGACATCATTTGTATACAATCGTAAATTGCATTTAATATATTAAATAAATCTTAAAACCTATACCACGTTCCAGTGTCCAATATATCCTCAATGGATCCCATTGATCCTATTTTTTAAAGCGACACACCTACCAATTCCGGGTCATCCGGAAAACCGGCTACTTTGACATTAGCATCGAAACATAACATATAATAAATCAAGTATAAACTTTACACAAATACTTATAAGGTGTATATTGCGTTAAACGTAAGAGATGATCGTACATTCACGTTCCACACCCAGCCTCTCGCCGGCTCGCCTTGCTTAATGCTTTACACCTGTAGTTGATAACCAACCTCTTTAGTGGAAGCACGCGATGGCGGTATAAACGAAACCGTTCGATTTTTAAATGCGCTTACGATATTGGAAGTGTGCGTTTATATCTATGGACTTTTAATGGATGTTATTACAAAATAAAACGTTTATGAAGTGTGTGTGACTTTAAGAAACATTATTTGTGCTTTATTATTATTGAGGAGAAGGAGTGAATGTGAAAACTTGAAAAGGCCCGGAAGGACGGGTTGATCGGACTCTCCCTTTGCGTTTCCGCAACAGGTATGAAGATAACTAGTTTAGAAATTGTATTAACATTTATAAAATTTAATAATTACATTTAGTAATTATAACATTGAAATAAGTTTTTCATCGTTCTTATTATCTATTAATTTATGTAAATTAATGTAAATATTTGCACGCGTGTAAGTAAAAGTGAGTAGAAACATTAATGTAGTTATAATTATATAAAATTTGAATTAATTAATAATAATCTAGTATTATCCGCACGTAGATAGTTTTGACTGATGAGATTTCTTAATATGTAAATTATAAAAACTGCATCACTTTTTTTGTATTTTTTTTTGTTCTTTTTTTTGTATTTTTTTTAATTTTCTTTTTTGAATAGCACAAGAATGTTAACAAAAGGCAATAATAGTTTTGTAATCTAGCCATTAAAGAGGCCTATATAAACTCATTAAGATAATTACTTTGCAGAATACTGGAAGACCTTAAATTGTTTATTACTATTAAATATCGGTCATTTAATAGCGGTTTTTATGGAGTCGTAATTTATAAAATGTGGCAATAAATACCTGAGAATTCATTAGTTAAACTATTTATAAGTAGTTTATAATGTCTGTCATGTTACATATTTGTATTTATATAGATTAAAAAATATATATTAACATTTTAATTTCGTAATTATATTACCTAAGTAATATAAGTGACCTGAAAAATATTTTAGCAAGCTAACCTTATTTTGACGTTAACATAATATCAAGTTTCGCTTAGTCAGCAGATATTATTTAATTGTTTTTATATACGAATATTGTTTTCTCATAATGGATTTGTGCATTTATTGTTTTTAACCTACTTAAAAATGTATACGATTTACAACAGCGTGCATACAATTATTGTAAAACATTCTGCACTGATAAAAATGTATGCGCATATAATAATCCATATGAGGGAAGGTTTTTCCTTTTTTCACTTAAATAGGAAGGAAAGGAAGATTTAGAACTGGTAGCGTAAACAGAAAATGCCTATACATTATTGAATGAAACTAATTCATTGACGTTATAAGTACATTTAATTAAAGTTAAATGAAATGGATGAAGTCCTAGTATTTTTTTAAATCCTGAAATTTTTTTTTTTTATAAGTTCCATATATAATATTTTATTTGATACAAAAATACATTCAGGTTAAATAAAAAAAAAACACCTCACTTACATATTTATAATTCGTTAATTTCATTCAATAACATTGCATTTTCTCGATGCGTGAAATAATTAATGTAGGTAATAATTAGGTATATTTAATTTTTTTATATTATTTTCTTATAATTATAGTTTTAATGGAATAACTTAATATAGTTAAATTTTATGTTGCTGATTTTTGTAGATTACATTTTAAATATTAATAATTGTAATTAATAGTTTTAAGTGGTCTGATAACTGATTTTAAAATGATTATCTATATCTTAACTAGTTATCCAAAACAGTTTGCTATTTTTTGTTTTGCTATTTATTTCACTGTGGTCGAAATGTTTTCAAAATACATAAATGCTTTTGATCTTGCCCTTAGTCATAGTCATATCAATTCCATCTACGCTCTTATATCATAGTCTGTCTAAACTCTAAAGTATAATTATATCCGAAGTTCAGAAACAAACCAAACATCATCCAATGAATTGAATTTATGTAAAAGTCGATATTTTTGTTAATAACAGTTTAATAATTGTCTTCTGCGTGATGACAGGCAGGTATTTTCGTTGTGGTGTAAAATCAATTCTTAAAATCAAAGTTTGTGAAGGGATGAAATTTTGTTTGTTTGATGAAGCTATTGTAAATTGACAAATGTAGTTTAAATAGTATGGTTCTCCTTCTCTTCTTAAATAAATGAATAATAAATAAATTACACATTTTAAATCAATATAAAAAGCTTGAAAATCTATTAGTTTTCAATAAATTATAAATAACCAATAAATTATATTTGTGAAGATTACTTAAATATTGAAAAATCTTATATTACCATTTTAATGTTAGAATCAATTAAAAATACTTTAATTCAATATAAAAAGTTTGCAAACACATTCAATAAATCAAAAATAACCAATAAAACCTATTTATGAAGATTACGTAAATAATTAAAAAAAAAACTTAATAGGTCCATTGTAGAATCGTGTTTTTATTAGCATGTTAGTAACAATAAAGATAAACATGTTATATTGTACCTTTGTACATAATTCAGGATTAAATATTTAATCAGATGAGATAAAGTTATCTAACTATCAACACTTACAGCTCAATTTGGATTGATTACGTATGACGAAACTAGAAAAAATATTTGCGAGAAAGTGACCTGCTAGAACCGGTTGGAGTCTCTCCAGATGATTCGATCGTTCATAAATCTCTATTATATTCCTTTACTTATATTTTTTATAGCATTGTTTTTTATGTTATTTTATTGATGGTAACTCTTATAGTAATAAATATATGCTGGCATGTTAAAATTAGCAATCATTAACTACATATCTCATGATATCCTAGTACTGTGAGGTCCTATTGTAATCGAGTTTGTCATATTTAAGTATATTATTTGTGTCCTAAGTTAAAGGTTTTAATAGTGATATATGTTAATTTATTTAATTATTTGTTTTGTTTGTAGATCTCAAAAAAGCTTAAGTATGTTTTCCTTCAAGTCAATAATGATTTTGATCGAATGTCAATCAGCGTTCACTTAACCTACAGATTCTTACATTCAGATGAATGATTTAATTCATTCATTCATTTCATTCGTTTAATTTATTTCATTCGGTTCATTCATTTCATTACAGATAAACGATTTCATACATTCATATATTCAACGACTATTGAGACTAGTTTTTATTGATAAATTGTGTACATTTGTTGGCTGAATGTGTTTCTTGAAAGCGTGAAAATCAATAACTTAAAAAAAAAAAACAATTTATCCCACAATTCTTATCTTTCAACCTCGATCGTGATTCATTTATCTCAAATGTGAAAGTTTATTTAACTGTATTAAAACGGATGGACATTAGACATTTATACATATATAGGATATATGATGGACATTTGACGAACATAGTTCATATAGACAAATGAAATAGGCTTATAATATACATTAATAGTTCCATGAAGGTTGTGTCTTTGATATCGAAACAAGCGAAACGAGCGAATAGAAGCAACAACTCATAAAAGTTAGTTTATATAATATTTAGATAAGGTGGAGGATAACACGTTTTGCTCACACGAAATTAGTCAAATATTTATAATGTTTTGGTCGCTTCATTAACATAATCGTAAGGTCATTGTTTTTACCAGTTTTGACGTTCATTTTGTAATTTTAAAACGTTTAAAAACCGAAACGTTTTATGTATACCTATTAGTTAAATTAGTAATGTTATTAGGAAGATCCATTTACGAACGCTAGTTGAACTATTTTAAATGGAATTAATATCAGAAACATATTAAAATTATGCAACATGTAAAACACGTGATGAAATAAACTAAATTATAGTTAATTATTTTTAAATTGTGGTATTGTAAGTACCTTCACCTAATGAAAAGGGCGGGAAGTTAAAATGACATAATATACATACCTTCATGTATAGGTAATTTACAAAATGTACTTTATTTCTATCAAATGTTTTTTGTAACCAACACTATTAAGGTTTTTTAATATTTCCGTTATATTTTTGTACTTTATTATTCTGAAGTTATGGATTTAGAATATTATTTTGATATTTTACTACTTACTGGCGTCTTGATTTTAGGATATAAACATGCAAACCTCTGTGTAACGTCACCTCTAGACACTAATAAAATTGACTACAGTAGTAAATATAAAAATACTTATTTTAATAATACTTCAAATAATACTTAAGTATTTTAAGTATATAATATCTGTGGGGGTAATATGAAGCGGTTATTTAACTCAAACACGTCATATGTTATGATTTTGACGTCACTACTGTAAAGCCCACGTTGAAAGTGAGTGTTGGTTTCGCATGAAAAGGTTATAAAGTTTATTAAAAATAAACTTAAAAAGGATTATAGGTTTTCAGTTACGCTTGAAAAGGTTGTTATTAAAAGCCAGTAACTTTAAAAGGGTTTTCTATTAACATCACGCCCTCATTGAAACTTTCCGTGACAACAACTGTCAGAAATGATACAAAATTTTTATATATTTTCTTTTTATAGACAATAATTCATAGAGATTTTATAGGTAGAATCGTGAAGTCAGTGAGCGAGTGACTTATTAATAATAAAAGATGGAAGATGAGGGACCCATATTTATCCTTGTCTAATTACACATGTTAATAAGAGAGACAGACGGTAGTTTCATTTCCTTTCTCTTTTTATCCGATGTACATATTTTAAGCTGTCCCCTACTCTAAATATTTTAGGACAATTGAAAACAATATTTTAGGACAGATTAGGCTGATTTAGGACTGATTAGGCTGATTAGTGACTGACAGAGTCACGTTTTGTCCAAATAGTCACTGAGTCGCGCGAGAGATCCGGCTCGAAGGACCAAAAAAGGGATGTACGGTCCGTATAACCTTTTAGTTGTTAGTTGTGTGGAATTAAAGTCTTTGATATGAAGTATTGATAGATACATTAATTAATAAAAGTAACTATGTACTAAATGACTCAATGATATGAACGCGCGCGGTGTGATTGCTAGCCGTTTACGAACTGATGAAATAATGTAAAAATGCTTATAATTAAATTTACTTATGCGATGAAATATAACACTGTACGCGCTGGCTCGGACAAGTATTTATTCAATATTTCAATTATTTTTTATCATAATGGTTATGAATAGCAATATTTATTACCAAATACTTGCAAGCTTTTGTACGAGACTTCATTCTTATAGATTTAGAAACATGAAAAGAATTCGAGATAAAAAATATAATATTGCGATTTCGTATTGATATTATATGAAACTATCTAAATGGTATTAGTAATATCCTTGAACATCTCAACGAACAAACTTGCTTATTCATATTATTGGTCCAACATCATCATCCCCGCCCCTTATCCCAATTATTTGGGATACTGCTAAAAATACTGTAAAACAACTCCGTCCTGCCTGCCCTCTTTGGAATGTTTTGTTTGAAATTTCGATACTAATTAGATAAATGTTATACAATGGTATCCACAATTATTTTTACCCTTAGCCAGATCTTACGCCCCCTCGGGTAGATATGAGGTGATCCTATTATAAGCCCTGACCACACAGCATATTATTATTACTACAACAATAATATATTATACATAAAATACAATAATATTTAACGCTTTTATTAAAATTTTGTTTTAAAGATAGTCCAATGAGAACATAAATTACATATTTATTCTAATTTTAAAATTGTCTTGACATTCCGAGCTAATATAACCGGTTTGATAAAAAAAAAATACATATTTATATAATAATATTATATTAATAATTAAATACAGTACAAAAATACAAAAAGTGTGATAGAAAATATTGCCAAATATTTTTTTTTTATTTAATTACAATACCTTTATCTTTAAAACGTGTTCTAAGATTTTCATGAATTGACCTAACTGGTCATATTATGGAATCATTATTTATTATTTAGGTTAGGTGTGTGTGCCACATTGGATAAAAACAATAGAGAAGAAAAAACATTTTAAAAGTCTTATATCTCTAAAGACAGATATTACCCATGAATGTGACATTATTTTAAGAGGCAGAAAAAGGTACACACCACATAAAATAATATAAATAAAAAACATCAATATACGAGATTTTGTTTTCCTCAATAGCATGGTAAAAAAATAGATTCAAATGATTTTAAACTCCGACTCAAATAAAAACTACAAAACATATCAGATCCGTTACAAATATATTATTCAAAAATTATGCAAATATATAAAAACAAACGTATTTTGTTATTCTAAGGTCCGAACTCCGAGAAAATGATGTAATCAACTAAATCATTTTTGTAAACAAATTTAATTGAATAAAGATAGCATTATATTTTTTTTGTAAAGATAAGAAAAAAAAGATAATTTCTTTCTCTTTACTTTTCTATAGGCAATGTCATACTTACTTACTTAACTTATACTTACACACTTAACTTATACTTAATAGTTTATTTGTTTGTCCGTTAGCAAAACAAAATATGTATTATAACTGAGGGCGAATACTAAGGTGCTAAGTGTCACCGTTGCCCAGATATTTGCAACATGAGAATTGAGTATTACCTCTTTATCAAGATATTAGAATAAAATTTTGTTATATCAGGATATATATATTTTTTTATGTTAGTCACGTTTCTGATACTTTTTTATTATAGTAAGGAGAGAAAAAAATCCTTTCTTATTTTTTTTATTACTTTTTAAATTATTAAGACGGTATTTAAAAAAAAAACGTCTTTTTTAGTACACTAAAGATACTTTTTTGGATCACCTCGTCCATTTTTATTTTCATACAGTGTTGTGGTTCACCTTGACATTTAATAGTTCAATAGACGTGGATCTTTAAAAACACACTTACTTCATTTAAACCTGCTTATAAAAGAAAAAACAGATCGATGAGCATTCTTTTTAAAATCGTTATTTTCGGATTACTTATTACTTCGATCTAAAATGAAGCTTAAATTAAGATGTTTAGACTAATACAATTATTTGATTATATCTCGGATCAAAATCTGATCTGTCACTGTTTCTAATAAGAATTATTACCGTATTTATGTCTTTATCTATTATATTTTAAAAGAACAATACAAGTCTAATAGCACATTTACCACGGAATACTTAAAAGTTCAAGGCGTCTAGTAATGGCGAAATAAAAGTAATAATTTGTGAAAATGTTTCCATCAAATGTGTCGAATGTTTGCAATTATTGAGTCACTCGATATATTAACGCACGCTTTGCAATAATATGGAAATAGCTGTAGTACAGGACCTGATTACTTAGAATTTATTAGAGTCGAACGAGCAAAAATATATTATAATATAATTTAAATATATTTTTCATGATAATTTAGTGTTTCTCATAATAGTTCCCCTTTCGTGTAAACGATGTCGTGTTTGAGCGTTGGTAGTTTGCCAAAGTGTTATCTACCTAAGTTTGGTTAGTATCATCGAGCTATCGGCGCCACTGATAATCGTGAAACGAATTGTAAACCATTTCTCAAGACCCAAACCATTTAGTTATTGTCGTTGGTTCATTTATAGGTTGAACCGTCTGTTTTATATCATCTCTATTTCAAAAGTGGGACAATGAAAAGCGAAGATTAGTTTACTTTTGGTACACGAGTGGTAAATGTAATAAAACGGATTGTAAACCATTTTGCAACCATTTAGTTATTGTCGTTAGTTCATTTATGGGTCAGTTTTATCATCAGTTGAAAAGTGATTCGATGAAATGTGAAGATTATTTTACTTTTGGTACACGAGTGGTCAATGGTATAGTTAGGTCATTAGTTAAGTATTTTAATTTGTCGTATAGTTGAGTAAACATATCCAATATTAAGAGGTAATTATTGCCGATATTTAGACTAGAAATGTTACATTTTTATACCATGCTAGGTCTTATGTTACATTTTTATACCACCTAAGTCTATTTTTAGTCTATGTAGGCAATGCAGATTAGACAATTTCCGGTTTGCTAACCGCCATCTATAACTAGTTTCTTCTATGTATAGTGTGTTGGAAAATAGATTAACTTACTATAATTCTTCTGGTTACATTAATTGTCTAAATATTAATATTATTGTATTTATAAGTGATTTCAAATTTAATTTAATTCATCTTAATATACAGTATGTTTTTGAACATACCTAAAAAAAGATTTGAACTCTAAATGCTTTCCCGGACTCCATTTGTAAGATTGCATGCATCATTTTATTTTGCAAAATTGATCTTCACAAAAAGACCGTTTTTAACAATATATAACATAATCTGTGTCCACCCTTGATGTTAACATAATCTGACATAATCTATATAAGATAATATTTTTTATTTAAATTGTAATAGAACTCAGAGATTTTTGCATAATAATGTCATAGAACTCGATGACATATCTATACATACATATTTGTATAAACTGTACATTCAACGATTGATCTTGAAATCTTTGTTACTCTAAGGATATATTTCTTATGGGTTTATTTTAGTATGTACAAACTTTCTACCATTAACACCTTCGATGGGATCGATTTTTAGTCAAATTGTACACTTACGAAGAAAAACTAAGGAATGAAACATTGTAGCGAATAAAATAGATCATTTATTTTTAAATAAAAAGATTAAAGGAACCGCCCCGTTGGTCGAGTGGTTAGCGCAGACGCCTAACGTGTCACGATGCAATGGGGCTCGGGTTCGATTCCCGGCGGAGACAGGCATTTATGTGATGACCATAGATGTCTGTGTTTCTGGGTTTGATCGTTTATTAAATATATTCTCAGTATTTATATGTGTATTTCTACGTAATTGTATCGTTGTCTAACACCCTTAACACAAGCAAATAATTTGCTTACTTAGGGGTTAGATCAATGTGTGTAATTTGTCCTGATATTATTATTATTATTATAATCAGATTTTTTATTGGGTATTTAATGACTCCTTCTCCTTGTAAATAACGACATTTTGGAAAGTTAAGAATAGTAAGGACACAGTTAATTTAAATAAGGACAGAATAAATTAGCTATGTAGATAAATCACACGGAAAATTCTAAATTCCAAACGATTGCTAAATCTTGAGAACCGCATGCGTTAACCGAATAAGTAAATAGTTTGAGCAATTTAGCGATTTTAAATTTATGTCATTTATTTTATCGAGTGATGTTATAATAGTATCCTGTATTTATATTGTTGATATTATGTTCAACAAGGCAAAGGTACTTTCTTTTATTCTAAATTTACACACACTCATACAAACACATATATGTTTATCTAATTTTGATAGGAAAAGGAAGATATCTTACTGGTGCTTTGGAAGTAGTAACTGTATCAGTCCTTTTATTTTAGACAAAATGGAGGGTAATATATAATACTTTAAGTTGTAAATAAATGTTTTAATAACTAGCTACGTAAGTAAATTACTTATTTTCTGTAAGTAAACGGCCAATTACATTTAACGACCGAATGAATGTTTTACTAAAATAAATGACTACACCTACTTATGAATAAACTCATTATAATCGATATATTTAACATAAAATCGATTGAATAACATCGATTTTTCTCTATTGATATTATTATACGACCTTTAAATAAAAGTTATAATAATCAATTTTAAATTCATAATATCAATATGAAAGGTACTATTTTGTGTTATGTCAGTATGTACCTAATAAGGCAATTGTTGGCAAATTTACTTTCACTTTTCTCACTAACAGTAATCGAGGATCATCATATATTTAGTTTCTCTCTGTCTCTGTCTGAGTCTGACCACGACTCCCCCTGTGACGCTGTAATAGCCAACAGTACTAACACTATAGACATACAAAAAAAAAAAAATCTCTCATGTCTAAGGATCGTGGTCAGACTGGGCTTTAGCTTGAAAGAGGATGAAGAGAAAAAGTATTTTTTATTTACGTAAAAATATTTATCATTTATTATTATTCTAATATAAGTGTTCATTTAATTATTTTGTACCAAAAGTTGTATAATCTGTGTACACCTTTAAATAGAAGAAAACTTAGTATACCTACTCCTGTTTTGAGTATTTATTTCGGTCCTAACACATTCAATTAATAAATAGTCTATATATTTATTAGTCTTGCTAAAAAGTCAATGAACTTTAAATATTTGATTAGAATAAAGCTTTCAAGGGGTCTCGGTGTGGTAAACAAGTGAAAGCTATAAAACATTATATACTGTATACACTGACATACCGAGGGTGGGGGGAGGCAGGGGATGGCAGCTGTCCCCCCCTGGACATCGTATACCTCTCTACGACCTTCTATTGTAAATCAAAATTGGTATTTTACATTGAAAAATATAACTAATTAAGATATAAAAATTTAAGAAGGTTTAGAAATGCTTTCTCAGGAAGGTTAGTCGGGGACGAGAAATGTGTCTATTTAGTTGTTATAGATCTATGTATTACTAACAAATACAATTCTCAAGTAAAAGTTTTTGCAAACACTTTAATGTCTAAAATCTTCATTAGAAGCAAGATTCGGCAAAGACAAATCACCAGCGTTTGCTCTTTGATTGTTAAACCATGCTTCGAAAATTAAAATTACAGCTCTGAAATTACAAAAATATATACATAAAAGAAATCTGCTTCGAGACCCCCCCCCAGGCACGGAATCTGGGTACGCCCTTGAGTCTATACCTATATTATTTTTGCCGAAAAAAACTATCATTACCGTAAAATTTTTTGCGGAATCTTAAAAACATAAAATATACAAAAATAATATTGTCTTAACTCTTAGAAGGTATAATATGTTTTAGCCGATCCTTCCAATGTTTTCAAACAGACATATTTTTTAGTTGATATAAAAACGTCTAAAAACCTTGAACTTTTGGCGCCAACAGCGGCACACTAATAAGTTTATGATGAGAAACATTTTTTGTTTAAAAACTTATTTGTATGTTAAGTAAAGCGGAATTGTTTTATATTTTTTTCCACAATAAAAATCGTAATCTGTTACAAAACCATCAATTAAAGGTTGAGGATTATATTTCTTAGAATGTTATAAAGATTACCTACACTAATTGGCTCCAAATGCCCATAGAGGAAGACAGTACCATAGATACCATAAACACCGTTTATGACAGACGCGTCACGGTTAATGTGGTTGGATAATTGGTAATTGTCTATTGCTCTTAATTCTTATAATATAATAATACAATTACTTTTGTGGGTTAGTGGAGTATATCATTCGTATTAAATAAGCATTTTAGCTTTCTTTATATGTTATATAAAAGTTATTTCCTTTTTTTACTAACAATATAGTTAAGAGTTTTTTTTTTAACATCGAGTTTTCAAATTTCCATTCTATCCACACAGACCTAAAACACATCAAATAAATGTTATATTACATATCATTTAAGCGGGAAAGTTATGACATGAAGATGACATGTATAATGTATTATTAAATCACTTGTTGCATCATGGTTGATTTCTTATGTTAAAACCATATTTCAAAACACGTCGAATGGCCCTTAGCGGAAATTATATAAACAACGTATTTAATCTTCCGCATTTATGGAGTTTCGAGTTTACAAGAATTACTAATTAGCCTTTGTTTGTCCGATGTATTTATTTATTCTCTTTGAAGATGATTTTTTGTTACTATTTCATTTCTCGATTATACAATTACAATTCTCAATAAAAAGCCATTGCGATGATCGCTCACTTCAAAAAGATTACTAAAAATAGGTTTAATTTAAAAATAAGGCATTAGATAAGAATATTCAAGAGTTCTTAATTTAAATTCGATTATTTTTTTAATTCTCTGAATTTTAAGCTAGGAGGGAAAGAGATCGAAAGAATGGCCAGGGGGTATAAAAAAAGGATGGTTGTTGTATACTCTACTAAACTGGCAGTTTATAGACGATTAGAGGAAAAATAAACATTTAAGAACTTCATTTAATTATTTATACAAAACAATCGATAAAAAAATACGATTGAACAGTTATTGCTCTAAATTTAAACAAATGTTCTTTGATTTGATAGCAAAATTTAGTTCTCTTAAACACAAAGCTGATAAAATGAAATAGAATGATAAATAAATTAATAAATTCGCCTACGACCTTACGTATTAATTGTGGAATGTTGACAAACTGTTTTGTTACTGTTATTTATATTTACATAAACTATTTGGATTTAGTTGGTTTACAATAATATTGTTCTGTTGTTAAATATACTTATATGATTCTTTAAGGGCTAAAAAAAGATTACCTCAGGTCTTAGGATTTGAGATGATCATTGCTTTAGGTATTTTCATCGGATAATATTTAATGAAACTTTGATGTCCGTATTCTTTTTCGTTAAAGATTTGAACCAACTTAAAAACGATGAATAAAAAGGAAAAACATTTACTATAAATATTAAATAATAATCTGTATCTTTGTTAATTGTGGCCCTGATACAGATATATAAATTAAATAATTAGTCTCTTTGTTTGCGTGTTTATGAAGCTTCGTGTAGACTTTATTTCCTTTGTATCGGAAGTTTAATTTGAACATGGCGCCTATTTATAGCGGATGTTTATTGAATCAGAACGTTATGTAACTTCATGGGAATCGGAAGGTGCGCCCTTGAATGATGATATTCTATTTGTGTGGATACAATAAATTGGATAGGATTGGATGCGATAATTTGGTTCATGTGAATCGACGTTATTTAATTTATATTGTGATTGACAAAAATACGCGTCCGTTTTAAATTGACTTATTTATGACATTGTAATGTATTTTTAACATATTCGATTAATATTATAGGTTTTTTTTACATGTTTGTTTAAAACCACATTACTAATAGTATTTTTAACATAATTTGTATTTTATTTTTAACATAATTTGTATTTTGTTTCTTTAGTATTTTATTTTTTAAATATTTGATTAATACCTACTCAAGAAGTTGCATTTTTAACATACCTACTCGGTTAATATAATAGTAATTTTGTATTTAACATATCCGGTTAATAGGACTACAGTAATTATATTTTTAACATATTCGGGGAATATAGGTATAGAAATAAAAACGTTCCTAATGCTATAGAAATTGTATTTTAACATACTAGGTTCGTACTTCGTAGTAGTAACAGTACCTAATAGAATTTTTAAAAAAATCGGTTAATAATAAAATAATTGCATTTTTAATATACTCGGTTAATACAATAGTTATTTTATTTTTAACATATTCGGTTAATAGTATGTATAGGAGAGTTCCTTATATTATATAAATTGTGTTTTTCACATATTCGGTTAGTACCTACCTACTGCAGTAATTGTATTTTTAACATATTCGGTTAATATTACCTATAGAAATAGGAGCGTTCCGATCCGTTGCACACAAACACATTTACGTAAGTACATCGCGTAACAGCGAAAGCATTATAAAAAGTACAGGCTGATCATATAACCATATCTACGATGTATCGCGATACGATGTGAAGATGTCGGAAACATCAAGAGGTCTTCCGTATTTATGAAATATATATGATCTTAAGTGTTTCTAGGAACTCGTAATTGTGCTTCCAATATGTTACGTGTACGTTAACGATGTGCAGATAATAAAGATAAATTTAGATACAGCATGTATATTATCGTTTGGGTAAAATAATAAAGTCATAAGTATACAGGGTGTATAACCTTAATTGAACATAGATAACACAGCAAATCGGGAGAACCCGGAATCAAAATATTTTTTATAAAGAACAAAAGGTTGTATGGGAACAGTTGTTAGTTGTGAGTTGTTACAACTTGATGGAAATCGCAAAAATCTACATTTTTAATTATCATGCATTGTGTAAGTAGGTAATTACTTTTTAACACAAAAGATCTCGTTATTTGAAAGTAGCAAATTTTGAATTTTATTTTGCAACTTCAATTTGTTTCTTTATTTTATGTCAATAAAAAAAATTCAATATGATATCAGATATGAAAATATCTTTGATTTAAAAGAGTACATAAAATATTTAGCCCCAGTAACAAACTATCTGGAGTGCTGATTTTATTTCGAGTTAAAAAAAAAAATTAAAGATATATTAATCGTTTTTACAAAATATTCGAAAAAAGGTACACAATAGCGAGCTAAAAATATACATCCTGTATATAAATACAGAAACAGGGTTGGCTTCCTCTTTTAATATCATTATTTACGACCAAAGTGACAGGAGCTTTTTACCGCCATAGTGGCAGCCATTACAAAAATACATTATATCAATATGCAGAATAATTTTATCATTACATAACAACACGAAAGACCACATAAGAGATACTGATTAAGGCCTTATGTCACTGTCAATTAAGCCTTGTTTAGTTTGTAATAATATTTTAGTATAAAATCATGGGAATAAAAGTGGGATTCCTCATTCAAATCCGCCATTGTTATGTATAATAAATGAATTATCAGCCATTAATGATCATTAGTGGATGCAATCGATCGATACCGCGATGGCCAGTCACGATAACCGTGCACGCACTTTTATTTAGCAATAATTTGAGCTATCATGGAAACATGATAATTATTCTAGAATAATCGGTTGATATGAATTGACTTGTGGAGAGAATAAGAAGTTTGTTATGGTATGGTTAGGTAGTGTAGATTGATCAAAAGGATGTAATAAGGGCTTAATATGAATGTGGATGGTAAAATTAAAAAAAAAAAAAAATTAAAATATTATGGCCAAAAATCTGTACTGAAATGATTTCTACTAGAAGAGTGTGGAGGAATTGATATATTTAGTTAAAATAAAATCTGTATTGAATCTGTATTGAATCCGTACAAACAGAATGTAACACTTATAAAGTGTTACATGTTAGTGAATGCCCAATTAAAAACTAATTTCGAAGCCGTTGTAGATAATAAGGCTGCTTAGAAAAAAAAAACTTTTGGTTAAAGAAGTATTTTGTGTAATTAGTAGACCAATTACCGCTGGTTTCTGAAAAGATAATTGAAGCAAAAATGATTTGATAGCAGTGTCTAGTGTTGTGATTGGCTGTCAATCAAGCTTTTAACCAATCGGAAAGGTTAGTTCAGAACCTTAAATTTCTTATTTTCTAATTTATGTTGAACTTGAAGAAAGGTGCTGCTATTGTTAATTTCTTCTAAACTCAGATGGTAATTCTCAAAGTGCTGATGAAATAATTTGAAAAATACGTTTAATCAAATACATATATGTATATATATTTACCCAGCTGCATCCACGTAAATTAATCGAATCGTATCATTTCGAACCCACTCGGGGTTCCTATTCATGAGCTCGAATAATGGCGGACTCTTGCTATTAATTTGTGTGAATACATCCGTGTAAATATATATCTAATAGTCACCCTGGTTCACGAAAATATATTCTATCAATAAAATCATATCACATAACGAAAAGTAATTGGATTTAATTCTTACAAGTCATTAAATTACTTTACTTTAAGTCAGTAAATTACATCATAATAATGTAAAGTATGCAGAATATTAAAAACAGTGGCAATCGCAAATATTGCTCAAATATGAACAATAAATAATTAATCGCTGTTACGTTTGTTTCGCTACAGTTGTTTAAACAAACGTCATTTAAAAAATAAGTGAAATGAGCTGTTTTAAAAGTCGTTGAGTATGAAATATTTTTTTTTTCTTTTTTTTTTTTTTATCATTGGAAAATAAAAGTAAAAGACTGTAATTTTTCGGAATAAATTTCTTCCTATAGAACAGTTACCAGAAACAATTGGTGGAATATTAAGCTATGTATTTTTTATTTAATCTCGGATTGTAAACCGTTTATTAATTTTGGCTTTAACTGGAGATCATAATGTAATTTCGACGAATATTATCTAAGCTACGATAAGATTGAGGTATTAAGATAGATACTATCTAAAAGATAAATAGATGTAAGATGATGAAATCGTTTTGTTAATCTCATAACATAAAAGTTGAAAATAATTAAAATAATATTTATAAAATAAAATGAATACAAAGCCTACAACAAAAAAAAATAACTTAATTAATAAAAATGGAATGTAAATTCGATAAGCGAAAATAAATAATGAAAGGTCATTAAAACTATTTTTATAATTAATTTGTGGGAAATTAATGATAAATCTAGATTCTAGACAATTCACCATTGGTAATGGTAGCTGCAGTGCGGTTGTGGTACCAACTAATCGATTGGTAATATTTCGTGGTGATATTGCAAAAATAGACCATATATTTATTACTTAATTGTTATATAATATACCAATTAACATTTTTTAAGAAATTTTGTTGTTCTATTAAGGTAATGGTATTATGTAGGTTATCACAAATGTAGGGACAAAAATATTTCTATCTTTTTTATCTTTCTCTCATCCTCAAAATCTCCATTGATTTTGTATTTTTCATTTAAATCCAAACAGAAAGTACAATCCATTAAAATTCTAATTAACTCATATAAAAATATATTCTGGAATGCTGTATATAGACATATTATAATTAACCCATCAGTTCCAACATTCAAACGAAGATCAAGGGATAATCACCTCTCACAGCTGTAATAGTAGGTATTTATCCTGTCCTCTAAAATATTATTTCTATTCGTGATGGTAAGAGAAAGATCTTTTTACAGAGAATAATACTTAAAAAAAAACCATAAATAAATAAATAAAAATAAATAAACATGCACGCAAATATGTTTAAATAATCACAAACGAGATAATAAAAAATAAAGTAAAAGAGATAATTATAGATACTATTTAACTCTCATCAAGCGATGATAGATATCTGGATTGATTTTTTACACTAGAACCTAGAACTAGAACCTCGGCTCAGCTTTCACCGAGATAATTATGTATCTATGTAATAAAAACAAATACTAAAAGTGTACAAAAAATCTAAACGCACTCAATTATCATCATTGTTAAGAATATTTATACAGGACCTTAATAAATTTTACACTTAAACCGTTCTCATGTACTATTATCTTATAGAGCAAAACAGCATCAAAACCCGTTCAGCATTTTGAGATTATCGCGAAAAGATAGACGCGATTACTATGTTTGGAATTTGTAACCTGTAACCAAGTGCTTCGTAAATGATAATAAACTGGTTATTAATTAATAGTGACTCATAAATATAATTTATATTATCAGCTATGCTTTTCATATGTTAATAATCCACATTACACTTTAATGACAAAATATGCTTGTAATGAATCTTACTATGGGGAAGAATCCGAATATACAATGTAGGTACAATACATTAAAATAGCTTTTTATTAAAAAAGATAATTTTTAATAACAAAATTAGATTATATATTTGTTATAAATCAATATGAACTTAGTTATTTTAATATACATATTTGCGGTGTAAAATTAAAAACAATTAATTCTCGTAAAGTAAATTATATGGTTGCGTTTTAATTATGTACTAAGCAGTGTTATTTCTTTTATCTAAGTTATTTTTATTATGTAAATGTTATATTCAACAATCGCGTGTATAGAAAAAAATATGATGACTATGATATAAATCATTATATGGTTTAATAAATAATCCGAGAGGTACCGGATCTGCGACTTTTCTTTTTTGCGGTTTTTGTTTCTTTATTATTTAATAATTTCAAGATGGATAACAAGGTTAAAGACATTAAAATTTAAAGGTTCAAATTTAGGTTAAAGATTTTAATTATTTTAGAGTAATAATTTTAGAGTAAAAAGGGTGATTTTTTTTAATTTAAATTAAAGAGCAATAAATAAAACAAGTTTTGGAAATTGTAGTCCAGGATACAATAAAATATATGTATGTATGTGTGTTTAAATACACATTAGTTAAGCTTTATAATTATTCGAGAGGTACAGGTAAGCTCGGCTTTACACCAGCTGACCGCATTCCTGGCAATTGAACGTTCCCTTTTACATGCCTTCAGACCTGGCGACTGGAACGTGCATACATTTTTGGTATTATATGGGCAAAGGCTTGGCATACGCTTGTATAGGATAATGCTGAGGGTAAATAAATAATTTGTAAATAAGTGATTATTTCCAAGGAACACACAATAGGAATCATTTTAACAAAATTGCTGGCATATAGATGTTTACTATTATTTTATAAAATAATAACTACATGTATTATGTAAAAAATATCTATGTTTTTTTGTTATAAATCAAGATGTTTAATATTTTTATAAATGATGTGTTTATTAGAATGAGATAAGTATATAATTACAGATAATTATTGTTATCGTAGCAGTCTAGTTTGAAGGGCACCTAAGTTTAACACATTCGTTCAGTCTTATAGAAACATTTTGATCTAAATTTTAGCCCTTAAGAACCTAAGAATAAGGGCTATGTTCAGGGTATCAGCAACCTGCCGTACCGAGAAATTGTATGAGCTCTTTTAGTTGCAGGTTCTCTCTGACCTTGTTTATTAATCTGTGTACGTGTTTATTATATTTTATGATTATGGCTTTTTGTTAAAATAAATATAGACTTACAAATGTATTTAATTTAAATAAAAAAGGTTAATAGCTCTACATAGTATAAAACAGACCCACATATGTTTGTATTTAGCGATATTCTCTAAAATTAATGTACGGATTAAGATACGAATTTTATTCATTACTAGCTTTTGCCCGCGGCTTCGCAAGCCTTAAATTCGTAGTAAAACAATTCCCACTTTCCTTTTTTTATATTGGCTTCTATATGACTTATTTTAAGTGTTACAATCAAAATTACGACATCGGCAGACATGACAGTGAGCGATGTCAAAAGTATATTTAAAGTTTTTAATAAAGATACAATATTAGGTAGGACTGTAATTATTTTTATACTTCTCTTGTTCTTACTTAAACGTTCATTTAAATACTTCTTAAACAGAGTACTTAACAACCATTCCAACCATATATCATACTTATAGATTTTCATTGAACATAATCAAAATATGACCATATAAACTTGAGGAATTCTGAGCTACACAATCGACGTTATTTTCACCATCAACTTGCAGGTCTAGTTTTATTGAAAAAAAAATCTATTTTAAATGATAAATATTCAGTTAGATATATATGCATTAACAAAATTTTCAATACTGAAGATTCACAAAAGCCATTTTTGCACCGTTCCATACCAGAGTTGACCTTAGACCGTACCGCCGCGCTGCAAAGAAGACCCTATATTTTAAATCTGTAATATCTTCGAAAATATTTATTTTTAATTACATGCTGTAAAGGGCTACATCGTTCCATATTAAATGTAAAATGTGTTTAAGTTACTTAATTAATTAAGGATTAAAGCTGTATTTCTTACAATCGCTTCGTAAATAACCTATTATTTTTCGTAAAAAGTAAAGGATAAATTTGCTATAGTGGGTTATCGCTAAGATATAAACATATACCATCGCTGATTTTCTCTTGATGTTATAAAGGTTATATGAATTTTTTTAAATATTTTTTTTTCGTTTTGTGTGCACAACTAAAAGACAAACAGATAAACAGACAAAGATTTTAAAACTGCTGAAAATGGATTCTGATAGTTATTACTTCACATCCTGTTTTTTTTTATAATTTCAATGTACAAAGACTACTCCTCTACAGATTTATTACATGTATGGAATAAGAATAATTGTCATAACTTTTTATCTCTTAACCGATTTAGATGAAATAAACACTAAATGTTAAGTGAAGACTGTGATAATATATTCCTGAAAACCGCATTCAAATTGGTTAAGCCATTTCTGAGATTAGCGTGCACAAACATACAGACATACAGACATACAGACATACAGACGTACAGACAAACAGACATACAGACATACAGACATACAGACATACAGACATACAGACATACAGACGTACAGACATACAGACAAACAGACAAACAGACAAACTGAAAAATTATTGTTTTTGGTTCTCTTGCTCTTATAAAGCCCATGATGTTTTTTTTTAATTCCATGTACAGGAAAGGGTCAGTGATAATTTTATTATATGTATAGACGAGGTTATCAACGTAAAAATTTTTGTATACAATACAATTTATGAGGGTGCAATTTGATCCAAATACGATAATTTTTGACGAATTAGTCTAAAAACATTATTTCATCTGTACACCTACGAGTTTGACGTCACGAAAACTGGGACAGTTTACCAAATCGTAAAATCAAAATATTGAATTAATAATGATTCAATGTTTTGATTTTACAGAGTTTTTTTCATAGTGTACAAACACTCTATGAAACAAAATCTATTCACATATTTAAAATAATCTGTTACAAATTCTAAGTAGTATACATTTTTAGAGATTTTTTAAATTTGTCAATGGATTTTGATTCATACAGTGTATAATAATTTTGTTTTAATTATACGATTTTGAAAACTGATACACTTTTCGTAACGTACTGAATTAGAAGTTAGTATTCATTGATTTATGTAAATCTCAGTATGTCAATATTGACGATATTGTTAACAAATTTAAATAATACCTTACAATAAATCTTTGAGCCTAAAATTTAAAAGTTATCAAAAAATTTGGAGACACAAGGAGATTCTGAAGCTATTCTTGTATCGTCTTCATCTTGGTTTTGGATAAAGTCATTTAGCTCATAACTTTTATCCTGTTTCTGGATGTAGTGAGAATGTATGTATGTATGGTTGGTTTTTATACCTAGGGTATTCAAATCATCACATGCTTAAAACGCCGAAGAATAAATTGTTTTTATTTAATATTTAGAGACGTCCTAAATGAGGATAGTTTGTACCCAAATATATATATATATAAATAATACAACTTAAGCCAGTTAGCGTCGCGTGTATGTCTGTTTATAATTAGCTATTATAAAGTCCTCGGATTTCATTGTGACAAGTTCACACGAGAGAAAGCTGATTCAAAGAAACAATGCTATTGACATTTTCATATGATTCTTGAAACGTCATTATAAAATTAGGTGAGTTAAGAAGAAATATATATTTGGATCAAATAGATTACCTGTTTTTCATTTATATACCATTCGGAAGAGAAAGGTTAATGTAGATGGATAATCTATGTATAATATTATTGTATAACAAAACTCTTACAAACAAATAAACAAATTGACAAAAGATTCGAAAGCATTTAATTTGGTATTTTCTTTCAAATTCGATTGATTTATAAAAGTCCTAAATCTATTTAGTCTCGTAAAACAATTATAAAATTATTAAGTAAATTATATGTATATTAATGCCACAATAGGCTATAATAAATTAAAAAATGAAGACGCTATATAATGACGCATGATGATGTTGCGTTTAGTAAACGAATTCTATAGCAATTATAATAACGGTTTATTTTTGAATATAATAGTTATGTTCGAAACGAATTCATCTAAACTATAGACTATAACATAACGTCTAAACTACAAACTATAAAATAACATCAAAACTATAGACTATAAAATAACATACATGCATGTGGTTATGGCAATAGAAACTTAGTCTTCAATACGTTTCACAAAATACACAATTTCTCGTCCCATTGGCTTACTTAGGATGAGATAAAACATAATATATCATTTAACATTATAAAAACGTATTGTCTTCAACTAGTAATGGAATTTACCACACTTATAACAATAAAAAATATACATTTACAGTCTTTGATTTAAATTATAGATGTATATTATTATAAGAATATTCTCATAAAGTGATAAGCTATTGATCAATGTTAAACTGAATTATTTATTGGTTTAAAACTTTACTATTATCATTTTTAATATTACCATTTGGCACCAGTCTTAACCTTTCTTATCTCTAACCTTTTAGGGAACTGCCATCTTGGAATACAAACAAAGCAGGTTTTAATTACAGAACGAAATCTCATTAGAAAAAACAAATAAAAAGTCAAAAAATAAACGTCTCTACTTTCTCTCAAAGCGAAACCTGTTTACAGATTCACACGCGGAGAAACCTGTCACTTATTATATTTAATATAAGGGTGATAATTTTAAATACTGAGAGTTTATTCGATATATATTTTATTTATTTAAAAAGAAGACGATTATTATTGTATTATTAACTGGAAATGTATCGTGACATGCTTTTTTGACATATAAATAACATATCGTGATATTGAACTAAAATAAGTATTATTTTTCATAAATATAGAGTTTATAACATAGTTATGAATCACCGTCTCGATAAAATTATTATTTTGTATGAATGTAACCTCAATTGGAGTCGTTCGAAAATTAAATGATCACTCACAGACCGCAACAGTCAGAAACAAATGGATGTCTGTGTTACTTAGTTAATTGCATTATATCATTGAAAGAAGTTGATTTATTTCGTTACAAAATAACGAAAATAGATTTAAATCATATGCATAAAGGTAGGCATCCATTACGCTCGTTTACTTACATGTATCTAATATATCAATGAAATCTATCACAAATATGTATTGCGAACATAGTGGATACCCACCCTTACAGATCCTAAGCTTTCGTCTTTAATATTTAGTTATTGATTACGAAGCCTTTGCATTTCATTTGCATAGTCAGGTTAATATTCTAAAATAACTGTTTAAATTATATTCTATTTAATAACTAACATGAAGGTCGGTGGCTACTAAGTACCAGGACTTCATATTTATGTAAGAGATCGCGTTACTGCATAGGTATCGGCTATCAGTATTGTAAATAACATTAGCTGCGTGTGTTTTGATATATATCGAACATTCTAGACGTTTTCGAATAAGCTGTAATGTAAATGTGTGTGTTCTCATGGCGGATTGTCACGCAAATCGTGGCTATTCGTTTAACACTCGCCCTCAGTACTTCAGGCTTTTAGGCTCAGCTTAGAGCATTGGTCTGTCAGTACTTGTCAGAACGTATAAAAATACCATTTTAGAAGTATTATCTAGAATTTTCATATTTCATTTCATGATAACTCATATTATAAATGTGTTTGTAAATTATACGACACTACCATATATAGGTAACAAGAGCAGGGTAATACTTATTAATGTATGAATTAAAATATCATTTACCTGTTATTTGAAGTATTTTATATTCTTATGCGATAATGAAGTCAACGCAAGCAGATATTAATTAAATGTTTATATTTCTTAATAATGTTTATATTAGAAATTATAATGAAGTAGAATTTATAATTATAATTTAGCATTGACATCTAGAAATGTTTTATACAAACTTCAACCTAATTGTTCACTTCAGCAACGAATTTTGACTTGGACTTTGATTTTGATGTGCTTGAAATGGTATGAAAATGTTAAATAATAATATAATAAAATATTGTAATTTATATTTTGAATAATATTTATATATATACTTATCAATATGTATAAAACAATCCCCACAACAAAACTATTTAAAAGATAAGTCAAGTCAAATATTAAAAAGTCAAAGCACTCCGCTTCACTTTCACAACTTGTTTCTATATACATCATTTTTTGTCTACACACAGTCTGGTAGAGCGATATAAACGCTTGCATAAGTTGACAGGTTCCCGGGTTTGATCCTGGTTCTGACAAAAAATTATAAATGTATTCTTACCAATATTTATCCAGGGCTGGTAAGTTAAGTAAAACTTCTTAAAGAAACCTGCATTTCTTACTAAAATATCTACAATGCAGTATACTCTGTACGTAAATATTTATTAATAAAAAAATTAAAAAAAAGTATAAATATATACACTATAAAGAAATATTTTATTGATAGGAGCATTAACATTAATTACGTATATAGATTATAAGACTGAACGTTGTCTGCCAGAGCGTTGCGGTGTAAAGAAATATATACGAAAATATTTAAACTTAAAAATGTTATTCCATACTTATTCCGTACTTCTATACATACATACATTAATAAATAAGTATATTTAAGTATATACATAATATACAATTTGAAAAATGTCTCAGTTATTTTAATTAGACAAAAAATTTTGATAATATGAGTGCATCTCATAGTACGAACTCTATATTGAGTTCGTACATACGTTCGTAAGTTCGTACGTTCGTAATATTTTAGTTATTTTAATAAACAGTACTATTTTATATCTCAACTTAACTTGAATAGTAGAGTATTAACTCAGTAAATACATGATAACGAACACATTAACCTATATTTCTTAAACGAGTGCATGTTCCTTAGTTTTTGTTTGTCTAAGAAAGTAGAGTTCTGAATCCCTACTTTCGATAACGGTCGTACTTACAACTAGTGACGACTTATGACTTTGTCTGACTTGTATTCGAAATAATTAGAGATACAACCTTAATTTTTTACTAAAATCCTAAATCAGTGTATAAAAGTCATGTCGTTGAATAGTACAGACAGAATCGTAATGCTTAGGTTTTTTAATTGCTATATATACCCAAAAAATAATTTTTAAACACACAGACAGATATAATAATTGTGCTTATAAATAAGCAAATGTATTTTTTTTAAATGACTGAATGTTAATATAAAAATATATTATATATGTATAGAATAAAATATATCTATAAAGATAGCAGAACAACATGTGCCGGCTAGGTATTAATAGGCTTTTGTCCACGGGCAGAACCACAGGCAAAGATTGTATACCTATATTATATTCTAAATTATATGACCAAATATTGAGTTTAGTTATTATATTACGTCATATTCCAAGACCGGACTTGAACTTTCAATGTGAAAGTAATCTGTTATTAATTAGTTTATATAACTGACCCATGGGAATATTCGACGTAAGTGCATACGAGGCAGGAATTCATATATAATAATGTATTTAATACGATTTATTAACGAAATGCACGCTCAGATGAGTAGTTACATCATACATCGTGGTCGAAAAATACATACGTGATAAATAAAACACAAATTATAAAGGACAAGTGTTTATAAATTATATATAAAACACAAATTATAAACGAAAAATACTCTCAAATACAATACAAATTATGAACTAAATTTATAGCCAAATGAATAAATAAAACATAAATTATGAACAAATTATCTTAAATTTAAATTAAAAAAATAAGTATGACCGAAATATAGTCTCAACTGAGTAACAAACCATAAAGTATCAAGATTACTAAATCTAAAAGTTAGATGGATAAACTATTGTAATTGTACGACACTATTGCTATTTGACGACACGAAATACAAATTGATTATCAACAAAGCCAATCGCTGCGTGTTTTTTCTTCCGTCACCTATCGTCACGTTCGTAGTTTTACGACATTCAATTCCATCTGAAGATTGTAATCGAAAACGAATTCTTATTTTCAGTTCAGAATGCAATCTATACCTAATTAGTGTTTCTTACCTTTATATAAAATATGTGGCTAATGTTCTGTAATGATTTGGGATCGTTTATTGAAATGGAGGTATGTATTTTTTGTATCTACTTGACGCTATACTTAGCGTAAATATTATACTAGCTTGTGTGGATTTGACGGGTCAAATCACATGGTGACATGTTTATTACTTTAACAATTTTATATTCACTGCTTCAATTGCGAAATAAATACTTATGCACGCGTATATATGTGTGTATGTATGTACATATGCGTGTGTGTACACATTTTATATATTTTGTTAAAATTAAAATTAGTATTAATTTTCGCTACATTTTAATATATTCCAGAATGACTCATAACTACGAAAATTACTCATTACACCCAAAATTATTATGTAAGTTCATTGTTAAATAACAACAGAAAATGAGCGAATTTGAGTGAATCGGCAAACATTTAGTTTTTTACCAAAATTTACCCACATCACCTTGTTTTCCTGTATTTGACAACCCATATTTATTTCAAAACAATAGAGAGATTCTTAAATGCCTTGTATGAATAAAATTTCACAGATTAACAATAAGTTCCCACGCTTCATGTTTAACATAATTGAGAAGAATAACGCTTTTTATAGAGCTTTCGTTGATGTGTATTTTGAAGGGGAGGCTGTGGGGATTTGAAACACCTTGATATTTTGATATGCGTATTTCTTACCACTCCAAGTTTCGCAAAATCACTCATGTTCCAACATACCTCATCCTCTATTGATGACGTTTAAATTACTACGTCTGACTTCTGAGACAATAATCGGTATGAAAAACTATGGAGATTAGTAAAATCGGTGATAAATTGTAATGATTAGGTTCTATGTGTATTGCCCATCAAATCATATGTAAACATATTCTAATTCCTTAATTACCTTTAAAATTAAATTTAAGTAAAACAGTCAACATTTTTAATGATATCATTAAATTATCATTAAAAATGCTGACTTGTTCAACTTAATTGATATTAATTCCTAGAGTACCTAATAAAAAATACATTAAATAATATTATATTTTTTATAATTAATGACTCATATTATAGGCATATTTTTATTATATAATTTATGCATTCAACGTTTCTTTAATTAAATTACTATAAAAATTTAAACAACAAACTATGTATGATGTTTTTTTTAAACGTCTATTTAGAAACAAACACAAATAAATGGATTTTAAGTTTAGTAAAATTATCCTATTTATACTTTACGTAATAATTGTAGGTATGTATACATATTGCTACAATAACTCATTGCTTACGTTTGGTTAACATGATTTTTCTGCATTCCATTCTGTAGAAGTTGTAGGCGAAAGCCAGATTAACCCGAAGTTAATACTTTCATATAAAAATAAGGCTTTATCATTACATACAACTCTTGATACAGATGTAGCTATAACTTTCATAATATTAAATAGTAAATTCACAACCCGCTTTCCAGTCCTCTTATCAATAACCCCTGGTATTTGAGCAAATTTGACAAAACCGTAAAAGGTTTTTATTTGACGGCCGTATCAAGGGCATACTATCAAAAGAACGTAATGATGTGACAAACAACAAAATCCCTTCCACCAAATTACCTGTTTTATTTCTTTTCCTAATTTACTGTTAACATACGAGTATAGTACATCACTATTCTCTTTTCTATCAGAGAACGGTACTTACCACCATCGTAGACTTCTAATTTGTCTTTTCTAAAATAGTAATAACTTGGAAACCTCTTTTGTCTTATCTTTCCGAACGTACAAAACCCAAAAAGTGATTATTTACACAAATTATTAAGCCAACGAGTTCTTTATTTTATTAATAACCTTCCAGCCAAATTATCATATATATGCGAAGGTGTCGTCCGTGTCACCGCGACCTTGGATCATAATGCAACACTATATAAAGTATGCTATTGTTTCCATTTAAATGATTATCAATAAAGGATCGACGGAAATTCTTTGATGGAACCGAAAGTAGTACCATTATGTAAGTACATATAGTACTGACGTACATTATACATATCATTTTAAGGCGTCAAATTCGCGCCAAAATCTGATTAATGCAGATATAAAATGAAAGCAAATAGTGATTGCACTCTCCTTTTCATCTTATTGTGTTCCATTTCAATACTTCTTTATTTTTATCGAATATTCTGGCTAAATACTTATTAAAAGGTAAGTTTGACATTTTATATATTTTTTACATTTATGTACACGGAATACATTTATACTTATTTTAACATAGATTTGTATATTTATTTTATTTGAATAAGATATATTAAGCCGAATTATCAATAAAAAACTTACTTTTTATCTTATAACTATATTTTTAAAAAGTAGCAATTGTACAGCTATAAATATTTTATTGCAAAAAGGTATATTTTTTAAATCGTGCAGAGAAAACTAAGAAATTAATGTTGCATTTGTAAATAAAATATTGCATGCTCTACTGCCTCCTTTGTCGTCAAAAGACTTGGTAGTTTTGATTCGTGGAAACTTTTAGTAGTTTCAATAGCGCCAATTTTAACTCACCATAAACAACAAAATATATTTGAAATAAAATTTTGTTAAGTAAATATAAAGCATAATTTACATATCGTGTAAAATAAACCGCTATAATAATATATATGAAATTGCGTTTTGGATTTATAATAAATTTGCAGAATGGCTTCCGTATTTCTTGATTATCCATGAAATATAACGTAAGGGTCCTGCAAAAACATAATATCGCTTATGCCGGTGGGAACAGAC
This sequence comes from Napeogenes sylphis, assembly GCA_959347405.1. Taxonomy (NCBI): domain Eukaryota; kingdom Metazoa; phylum Arthropoda; class Insecta; order Lepidoptera; family Nymphalidae; genus Napeogenes; species Napeogenes sylphis. The sequence continues at coordinate 6,636,145 of OY365782.1, forward strand.
CACCAGTGGAGCCTCAATTTGCGTACGCCTTGCTTCCTGTTCTGTCATTACATCGGCTTTCCGTTAGATGTCACTGTCAAACGATTTTACGAGAAACAAATGACAGATGATGTTATTGTTTATGCTTAACATTTAACATAAACATTTGTTGTTATTATTTATGTTAAATGAGAACATATGTCAAACTTTATTGTTAGTTTATGGATTTGTTAAATTGTATAGTAATAATAATATATATATATATATTACGCTGATTTGGTTCTTTAGATATTGCTCTATTTTTAATGTCTAATTCAATTTTAAACTACACAAATTTTAAAGAAGAAGTTTTGTTAGCTTTCATTAACGTTGAAATTAAATCTTTCACTGTCTTTAACTTGATTTTTAAATTTATGTGTTAGGTGTAGGTTTTATTTATTTATTCATATACGTACGTAAGGATTTATAATAAACAAAAATTTATATTCAATGGAAAATAGGAAATAAGTGGTATAACATTCTACTTATCCAAATCACGATTCCAACAATTATTTTACTATTCATTACTATATACAAATACTTTTATTCTTTACAATTTACATCAGGCTTATTTTTATAAATAACATATACCTAATTTAATAAGCCGATTTATATAATTATTTTTTAAAAATTCATAATATATTTATAAATAAATCAAATTAAGCAATAGTTGTTGCAAGCATATTAATACAATATATAAAATAAAAATATTGCAAAATCTTCAAATCTCCTTTAAAACTTGTTTATTGTAGGTATTTAATATGTATTTGTTTTTTTTTTAGTGAGCATTGGTTTCTGTTATAATTTTCTATTTATAATAAAAATATATTAAATACATAGAACCTAACAACATTGTATGTTCCATGGTACACCCCCTTCCAAACCCTCAAATCAAATAATATCTAAGTATAAAATTTATAATATCTATTATTTTTAATACTTTTTAGTTATGATTTATTTTATATAATTGAAATGAATCCCCTGATAGATATATTCTGAATTATTTAGAAAATTTATTCTTTTAGTCATTCGGATGTAACAAGATTTCGTTCTGTCACGCTACGACACCCATCTTGTTAGCTGTTCTAATGTTACACCGAACAAAACAATATTGACTATTTTCTTTTTGTTCATGTTTTACACGTTTTAAGATACACACACACATTTACAAATACATACCTACATACAGCGTATAAATTCAGTACTAAAATGGTTTCCCTTATTTAGAGGGTATGTAAACAATTCATCCAAGTATTCACCATAGTGAAAACCTTAAGATCGCAAAAGAAACTAAAAAAAATATGTATGTCTAAAGTTTTTACAAGCACAGTTTCTTATTATGATCTCATAACGAAGACTCTGATTACCCATTGAGATAATCAGAATTGTGCTATAACTTCAATATTATTATATTTGATATATAAATTAACATAAGACTATTATTTTGATTTTGACATAGTGTCAACTAAGATAACCTTGTGTTGATTTGGAGGGAAAAATATGTACAAAATCATAACTCTCCAAATTTAATATTGTTTCGTAATACTTATTACGTATTATTCTACTTTATTTTTATATATTTTTTTTAAATATGAATGTGAGTAATAGGGATAAAAACAAAATTTGGAATATATTTTATGTTGCGGTGTGACATCCGGAAGACTTACTTGATAGGTTGGAGAAAGTATCAGATGATAAATGACCAAGTTGCTGAAGGATTGCTCAAATATCTTTTACTCACAAATTTCTAAAATAGAACGTACTACTATGTTTCTAGAAATATCTATTATCCAAAAATAAATAATTTCGACGGTTCATTGTTAACTTAAAGAAACCATTAGCCAGTTTTTTTAAGAAAAGAAACGTAAAGGTTAAAGTAAAGAAAGGTAAATATTTTACAATATACAATAGACAAATTAGGTATGCTGATGACTCTTACCAATAATCTGTGGACCATCTGTTCAGCAATCAGGGTCACTCAACAGCCTTGAATATCAGATGAGGTTTGGATGAATTAATTATAACTTACTTATTACACTTTTATTCTCGACCGGTCAGTGATGTACAAAAAATTTGCAGATCATTTAAATAATATTAAATATTAAAAATATAAATAATATTAATATTATTAGAAAATTTGTATGATGGACTAGATGATAACTATTTTATTTATTTCAAAAACTTGACTTTCTTGTTAAATATATTAATTTGATACAATTATAGAAGAGATAAAAAATGTAAGCGATATTTTATAAATTTATACTTTTTCTAATTCTATCTACAATCTTATAAATCTAATTAGCATTAAGTTGGTCTTGATTTTATTAATAAGACAAATTTAATGAAATAAAATATATTTTTATGCAAAAATAAGAATGATATATGTTAATTTAAATAAAATATTTGATACTAATTTGAATGATATTTATTATATATGGAAATCAAGAACGTCTTGTTGAGTAACTTTCTTTAAATCATTAAAAAGTCTCATCGTTCCAGTCTTTGACCTTTTATAAAATGTGAAAACCAACAGACATATTCAGCAGTTTGTGTGCATTCAAATAACAAATGTCTATTGTGTTAACAAGTTTAAACTTTACTCAATATTACATCTTCTTCTAAATTCAATAGAGCTTAAAATCGATTGATAATGTATTCGTGAAGAATAACAAGCATATTGCAAAATGTAACATGCACTTGTCAGCACATGCACATCATACAATTTGCACATGACCTCGCACATGTCAAGCGTAAATACAACTTTGTACTTGCACAATGAATACCTATTGTGTGTGCATTCACATACTATCTAAAGATAGCGAGAAAGTTCCAGATTCACCCATTATTTTACTAGATTAGCAGCAATTTAAAAATATCTCTACGTAATAGTATCATTTTATTTAATTGTAGGTTATCTTATAAAATAAAAAAATGTTTCTTGCGATTTACGTGAAGGTATTCAAACCCTAACGTTACTATAGTGAACTAGACTTTGCCTGTGACTTTCTCCACGTGAACTACGGCGTCCGTAAAAGGCAATGTTTGGCCGTTTTTTTTTAATTTTATCAGGACAATATACACCATACACCTAGAAGGTCCATTCATATCAAGGTAAAAAAGTTCTTTTTTTTCAACTACTCTTAAATCTGTTTTCTCAAAGTTTACCTTCTACATACAAAACTAATATTCTATACGTCCATAATCATTTATGAAAACTGAAGATTCGTACTAGTACTAATACTTTTTATAGAACATATCCAATTATTATTAAAAAAAATAAGAAAACTTTAGTATCTTATCTTACATTTTGTCCTTTACCCAATAACTTTTCATATATAAAATACAATATTAATTAAACGCCATTGCTCATGTAGCTCATATATCGTATTAATAAAATTATTGTCAAGGCAGACTTATTCTGGCCTCACCCTTTATATGGACGTGTGACAAGGTGATACAACTTTATTATTAAACTAGGAAGAAGGTTGTGAAATGGTATTGCAGTTCCGTTTCTGTCCATATCCTACTGATGATTTATCTTTTAAGTCCTGTGGAGGTCATTAATCTGATTAAGCCATGCTAGGTCAGTTCTAGGTCAGAATAAGGTAGAATGAATCTAACCTATAAATATAAAGGAATTATATCAAATTTAAAAAAGTAGACTATAAATTTAAGAAATCTTGTTTTTAATTCTTAAAAACGAAAGTTTGAAGGCAGTTTAACTGCAAGTTAATATACTTTTTAATCTTAATTACAAATTATTAATCAAGTTAGGCAACTTTATAACAGGCTGTATTGGCATTGAACATATCTATACCATAGAGTAGATAGACGTATGATTATCAATAAAGAATATAAATAATAAAAAATAGGGAAGATTACAAAATTAAGCTTTTATGTAATTATATTTTATTGGACATTATCCAGTTTTTAAATATAAACAAACTAATAGATATTAGTATTTTTTTCGTATAAAGTTATACTTATTTTTTCCCACTAACATTTATGGATACTAAGACTTATTTATCTTCGATGACACTTATTTATCAACACTGACAATCATTTCGCTGCCCCAAAAAGTTTTATACAACAATACATATTAATTCACACCAATATTTATTTTTAGATAGTACCTAATAGTTATTTATTTGTATTAACACTTATTTCTCTGCTCTTAAAGATATTCATATGCATAAACATTTATCTATCTGCACTGATAGCTACTTATCATTCGCTACCTGTTTTTTCTCCGGTAAGAGGAGAAGACCTGAATTAAAAATTATAATGCGTGGGATATTGATAAATGCGTACATATCACTTTTAAAGGTTAATTTTTTTACATATTATATGTTCAGTTTTATTAAACCTAGAATATATTTAAATATATGTATTTGAAATTTTATCTTTTGGATATAATTTAAAATCGAGTCCTAAGCCATTCATTGATAATACAAATTGCATTTCTACCTGAAACGTATACTTATGATTTATTTTAAAAGAAATATTAATTAATAATTTTTTTCTTTAACAACGTTCTAAAGCGTATATTTATAACGCTATTATCTCACGATGAAGGGTAACTGGGAGATCTTTTAAAAAGATAAGTTTGTATGTTTTTTACATGTCTTTTTCTTTGTATACCTACTCTTTTCTTTTCTTTTTTTAACTATTGATAGTACAAAAATAGGTAAAAAAAAATGTATTTAATGAAAATTCAATAATAATATATCGCTTTATTCTTTTTTTCTCTTTTCTTTACATAAACTATTTCGTTTAAATATTTTTCGAGAGTCCTAATTATTAAATGTTTAAACAATGTCATCCAAGTATTTATCACAGTTTAGTTCAAATTTCTTTTTAAGGATTTAAGAGAGCATAAATAGAAATAAAATCGTGTGAAAAGCATTGTGGCAAAACAAATGTCTCTGAGAAATGGCGATTGTACTGATAATTATAACAATTGTTTGTTTGACTGTACTTATTTGTTATATTTTCACTTCGCTGTGAGATAACTAATGTTAGCAGACACTTGACACTAGACATTGTAATCACTGACAAATTATTCAGCGTATAAAATTCTTCTTATCGGAAAACGATAATTATTATTGTAGTAATTTCTAGATGTTGTATTTTCGCAGACATACATTTCAGCTACGGAATAAAAGTAATATGATTAGCAAGTTACAAGCAACTAAACTACTAATTATAAATTATAAAAATAACAAATTGAAAAGAGAGAATATCTTTATACAGATTACATACCCATTATTAAAATAATTGTGAAGTCTGACATCACTGAATCTACCTTTTACATAGGTATACCATAAAAAAATATACCTATCGAAAATCTTATTAAAAAAAAAAAAAAAAACCTATGTTTGACTTTAAGTCATCAATTATGTTCTACGTAAGAAAATTCAAGGTAATCGGTTTAGTGGTTTAGGTTTTTCATTCAATTTTTTATCCCCTATTTCAACCTTTTTTTCCAAATTATATGCTTGTGTTAAGGGTTTTAGACAACGATAGAAATACATATTATATTTACCCAGAAATACAGACATCTATGCTCACCTACATAGTCTGTCTCTGTCGGGAATCGAACCCGAGTCCCTTTGCGCAAACAGGGCGGTTTTAGTGATTGTTCTATAAAAAAAAATACTCTATTATTGACCCCACGTTTTCACCTTTTTTATTCCAAATTAAATTTAAATTGAGCCTATGTTTAAGCCGTGAAAGCGTAACAGACAGACAGACAGAGTTTCGCATTTATAATATAAGTATGGATGCTAAACAAATGACACATAAAACATATCACGGTATGCACATACAGAACTCTAAAATAACCTCATTGTAATATGATAGCATTTTTATCGTAATATTATTCGATTTCGACTTCGTTTACGTAAAATTTACGATTTAAATAAATTTAAATTTAAGTCAGGGCTTAACGTAAATTTTACAATTTTTAAAAAGTTTCTGGTCGTAGAAATCATTTGTAAACTTAACTTTGATCTCGAAATATAAGGATACATTTCATTTCTGTACAAGTTATACGTTAATAATCTCATATTATATATTAACACAATGGTAGGTATTGTTTTCCTATAACCTCCCATACTTCATAAGAGATAATGTCGGAAACAAACTAGATATTATGTACAAATATTTTTTTATTCATATCCGGGTATGGTCCAACTGACAAACTCAAGGAGTATTATTCTTATATATTATTTTATGAAATCATATCATAACTTAGACGTTATTCAAAAGCATTTACCATAGTTTTATTATAATCATAGTTTACAATCAGCTTGTAATCGCGACCTCTTATGACTTGAAAATTCAATTAATTACACTGAGAAGTGTCTCATTGTAGTTCGGTCTATTGTCATTACATCGTTTTCTCTATTGATTATGTTTTAGGAACTAATTATTTGAACGTGTTAATTTATTGAGATTATTTCGTCAAAATTATAATTAACTCATAATATAGGTATTATAATGGACTATAAATGTCTTACTAGGCACAACTTTTTATCACTCTAATAATATTTGAAGGTTGCATCAATATTATCTTATTAACAAACCACTGTATACAATTTATGAATACAAATTGTCACGGGTGAAGTTTGATGAGTCTAAGGTATGCATATAAAAGCGTCTATGATTTCATAACACGGTAAATTTAGTTATGTGATAATAAGTTAAACTCTATCATATAGAGTATATCTATAAATATAATAAGTAATATTTATGTCAGTGTTAACATATATAATAGAATACATAAATTACTTTGCATCTTTCGCTCAACATTTTCTTATTTATGATGAACTCAGGAATGCTTAACTCTCACTTTCCATTGGAAATGTTTATGGGCACATAACTCTGTAATAAATTAGAATATACCCTCTGGAGATCTATTCAACTTGCTAGTAGAAATCAATTATTAAGTTATAGATTCCATATGTATTAAAATGCCATATGGTTAAAGAATATATACTAAAAGACGAATATTTTGTTACGTATTAAGTACTATATATTTTGTTTGCATGTAGTGATATATATATAGGTACATATATATATAGTGTAGTGAATATTTTTTTAAGTGGTTTTGCGGAGAGTGCTTTAACGTTCAATAATTAGTGCCGGCACTTGTATAAATTTATTAAAACAATTTTTTTTTTTAATTTTAAATAATATTATTATTCTTTACAGATCGATAATGACAGTGAAGAAGGGGAGCCGATGTGGCGGTCAAGCGGCGATAGTTGCTCGACAAAAGATGCACAGCACTAACCAGCAGTTAGACATTGCAGCCATTAACAAATCACCACAGTCATATAACATCACTGTGGGGTTCAACGAGAAGGACCAGCTGCAATTACTTAGGAAAGAAGTCAATGAAGATGACAAACAAAAGATCAAGGATTACGATATTAAATGCAAGCACGAAAATATTGCTATAGACGAAATTTCCAACTGTGTCAACATTGACAACTATCCTAACTGTGAAAACACTCTAGTCTTTTACGTTACAAAAAATCAGAATAAAGAATCCATCGCGCTTAGATTTGAAAATGAACAAGATTTCAAAAGAATATATTTCACTTATAAATATTTCAAAATGCGAAACAGATTAACAAGAAACGCGCATAATTACTCTAGTAGCGACAGTTTATTTTCAAAAAAGAAAAGCGATACCTATAATAAAATAAATGTGGATGATTATAATATAATTAATAAAACAAAATCGGAATTTGATTTACAAACAGTTGACAATGATGGAGTCACGCATATATCTATTCAGCAGAAAGGTGTAGCATCTCGGTTCGATCAACCATTAAGTCTAATTGGATTAAGGAATGAGATACGGGACGGTGAGATAGATAGCGTGATTTATACAGATTTAGATATTCCAAATAAACCGGAGAAGAAACGTCTTTTTCACAAAAAATCTAAAGCACCACCACCACCCTTAAACAAAGACACTCCAAAAGTGCTGAAGGGAGAATTTGTAAGAGTCAATGTTGAGAGATCACCGGACGTGTTACCAAAAGATAACAAACATACCAAAATTCCTGATCTTCTAGTATTCCGAGATAACAAATCCAAAAAAAACAACGCTAATAGCAATCTGTGGACGGTAAGCAATAAAGGTGGGTATCTTTTTCTTACATTCAATAATATTTACGTAATTTTTGTGTAACCAGCACTCGTAATGAGGAAAAGGATTACGTTGGGAAGATGTGCAATTAATGAATCATTGCATTGTGTATCTTTCGAGATCATGAACAACATCTTTTATGTAAAGCATCAATTATTTATTTAATATCATAAATGTTTAAATATCGAAAAAAAAATACATCTGGGGACAAACTTGCATAAATAGCCTATTGTTATGATTGCAAAATAATTATGCAAACCGTTCATTAACTTTTTTCTAAATAAATCGGCAGCGACAGCTACTTAAAATCAATGAATATTAATGAAGCCTGTCTTCGTGACTTCTTCAGTTCCAAGGCCGTGAATTTCGCAAGTGTCGTTCACCCAGACCCATTTTGTCATTTGACGAAATATTTGAGTACTGCAATTAGCGAGCTTATTATACAGTGTATTTTTATACTTAGCATTTTAAATTAATTCCATTATAAAGAATTCTTTTCATTGACTAAAATATTTAAATAATTTGAAGCAAAAAGTATGTATTATGAAGTAGTTAGTAATAGTAGTGAAGTTCGAAGTAAATAATCTAATTTGAAGTTTTTTTTTAATTTGCGATTAACATGATAATGTATACATTTTATGTTTCATTGTTACTTACAATTTGTTTTAATTACTATTTGTTACTTGTGTCGACAGTTATGCAATTTGTAGAAAACACTCATTACCACGTAAGTCTAAGCCATAACTAAAGCTGCAAATAAGGTATTTTGCGAAATATTGATGTTCAAACTAAACTTACAAATAACACGTACTAAAAGCTGTACAGGCTCATTAAGTTAAGATATTTATTTAAGACCTCTTAAAATAAACCAAACAAACAGTCTAAGTAACATAAAATATGTCCACGTACGTCCCAAATATGGAGGCACGTGATCCAACAAACAAACGTACAATTCACTTGAATAAACGATTACATCGTTAAGGCTATCCGTGTTTGAGATCTGATTGAGATAGCGACCAGCAGTCATTCAATATTAGTTTTATTTGTTTGGTTTATCTTAATTAGAAGGACAAGAATACTGACGACTAATTTGTCTAGTTGTTAGGCCATGACTTTTGAACCAAAGGTTGTGGGTTCGATTCCTATATTAGACGTTATACCTTACAACTCTTTCTATCCAATTGTTTCTCAGAAACGACTTCATTAGATAAGTCAACAACAGATATCTTACAGAAGATCAATTACCGTAAAATAGACTGTCTGCTTATTTGTACAAATAATATAAAAAAATCACTAGCAAAACAGGAACTCAAGGAATGAGGTTAAAACATTTCAATGCTCTTCACTTAAAATAACTTCAAATATATGAATGCCTTAAAATTGTGAAATTCGGAAACATTAGTGAAGTGCAATTAGCATTAATAGTTATTAAATCAGTTTTAACTATCTTTCTAACGGTTGAGGAATGTTAAACAAGGAATCCAGCACCATTGAAGTCAACTAGATTTCCTTATTCTGGAATTCTGCCAACTTGTATTTATCGGTCACCGACTTGGACCTCCTTTTCATCTATAAATCTAACATACTGTTAGAACTCATTTACATTTGTTATCTATGTTCTGATTCCTACTCACTACGCAAATATCCTACTAATGACAGAAACATGTGACAGTTGATAATTAGCATCCTTAAAAGATAAAAGTGTCAGTTAGGATTTAAGATTTCGGATTTCCTATTAATGGATCATGTTCATATTTTGTGCAATTGTTGTATATTCTGTTAGTAATCATGTAACTTTTGAATGACCTAACCAATTGAGGTCATGCTTACAATATGTTCTCGTACGTACTTATGTCGATAGTCGATATACTCGGTCAGTTAAGATTAGATCTAACAGGTGGAACTATAGTCAGGTTGTTATGAATTGTTATATTTATTCATAAGATTTTAGTATTAATGTTTTTGAAAATATCTATAAACATGTATAGCCATGTTAAGCTTATTTAAATTTATATAAATATAGAATGAAAAATAAACCGATACGGGCAGGGATTTGAACCCGCAACCTCTGGGAAACCGTACCAATAAAGACGATCACATATAGAATGCTTAATTCACCGAGACGGACAGAGAAACGGTAGCTCAATTGGTAGAGCGAAGGAACGGTTTTCCAGAGGTCGCGGATTCGAATCCCTGCCCGTATCGGTTTATTTTTCATTCTTTATTTTTATAAATTTAGTACTAATAAACTAAATCACAAAACTGACTGAAATAGCATGTGTTTATAAGTATACAAGTCAGTACAATATAAGTCAGGTCCCTCATAGAATAGATAAGGTAAATGAAACTTCTGGCTACAAAGTGCCTAAGTACATACGTACAAAGTATTGGTATATAACTAACACAAAAGCCTATTAACTCGATGTTTTGTCATCACAACTAGTACCATAAGGGAGATTGCTTGTTGCTTTTACACTTTAAAAGAGAGAATACAGACGTATTCGGCTCGGAACTGAAAATAAAAATAAAAAGATACTACAATAATATGTTTTTTTCATCTTTGGATGATGATATTGAAATAAAGACTTGGCTATTACAAGCATGTATATTAAGAAACTTAAGTTTTTAGTTCAGAGAATAGTTTTGATTAATTTTCGTGTTTGTTTGTTTCCGCATTACTAAAAAATCTTAATTAGCTAATGGTCAATACGACAAAGATATTACTACGGTAAAGGATATAGGTAAACCTGTTTGAGAAATACTTATAATAAAAATAATAATCTGTTATTCTTATTGTACTATACAATCTAAAAATATATAAACTGAAAGAAACATAAAACAGAACCATATACAAAGAGAAAATAAAATAGTATATTTAACCTAATAGTAATAAAGAATGCATGTTACTTTTAGAGAGCATCAAAAATAGAACCACATTGCAGGTAAAATCAGGTGAACGAGCTAGTGTTAAATATAATGTATAGTATTTCTTACAGTATTGCTTATTATTATGGAACCTACGTAATATTTTTTTTAAGTGTGTGCCGTCCCTTTATGTTTTTAAATTTATGGCGGTACTGACCTACTGCTTATGTCAAACTATTGGTCTTCGGAAATTGCAAATACTAAGTAAAAGATATATTTTCTTAAATATGTTTCTTATTTACAATAAGAGAAAAGAAGAAACTTAAATATTTTATTTTAAGATAGAAATTTAATCATTAAATTAATATAACATTTCTAAAAGGGATCTTTGTATGTTTATTTAAATATTTTAAATTTTCTCAGAAACTACAAATGTGTGAATTTTTTCCACTCTAAATATGAAGAAACCTAATAAAAAAATACAAAGTTATTTAATTCATTTACTCAAACATACATACTAATAATATGTTGACATCGTCAGTACATCACATGGCAATGTGCTCAGTAACTCAATATCTGTGACACAATCCGAGCATGAAGGGCGGGTTCGGTTCCCGCGGCGGTCAGTTTGCACGTCTTATGTTCCTGTAACAAGTTAACTGTGTCAATGAGTAAGGTATTACAGAATGTAACGGAGTTTTTATTATTATCTACTTCAAGCGTTTCTGAACCGAAGGTTTTAATTACATTACAATTATTTAGATTTTTATAGATTATTATATGTATTTTGTATGATATAATATAATTATACTAAACAAAGATAATTCTACCTACGGATAAAGATAAAATTTTGTAGAGTAGGTAATTGATAACGTATTTGTTTAAGTAAATTAGTATTTTAAAAATATACAATTGATTAAGTTATATTTATCCGAGTTTATGTTCTTGTGTATAATTATAAAATTGTAATCTAAAAGTCCTTTAAATATATAAAAAAAGAAGTACAAAAAAAATCAATTGTTAAAGTAATAAACGCTTTTAACACAAATTATGTTAAAAATAATCGTTATCTCTATGTTTTGTGAATTTACAAATTTTCATATCTTATTTACATATTTTCCTCAATGTCAAAAATTAATTTAACTTGTTATATAATGTAAATGGATAGTAATATTATAATAACAATTACGTTTATTAAAATTGGATATAAAATCTCTTTTATATTCAATTCCATTATCAACAGCATCTCAGCTGTTGATAAATATTCTGAATTATCTTGCTTTAAAGGTCATATTTATCTTTATATATATATTTCTTGTGTGCGTGTGTATGTCACTGAACTCCTCCTAAACGACTGAACCAATTTTTATGAAATTCTTTGTGTGTGTTCGAGGGGACTTGAGAATTGTTTAGATTCACAATTTGGTCCACTGGAAAATGTTTTTTAATAAATTTTTAATATGTAAGTAGGTGGTGATTTTGGAATGTTTCACATTGGTTTCGACGGACTGCGTTATCATGGCAATGTCAAATATTAAATAATATTTTTTTTTTATATATTGTATTTTTTATATTGTGGTCTGCCCTGATAGTTGGCGTTGCGATAGAAATAAGAAAAATATTTTAGCACTAGCGGCCCGATACGTGCTACGTAAAAAGTGAAATTTAAAAAAAAATATTGGAACCATTTCATATATTCAAACAAAAAATCTTTATTTACATATTCATACGGTATCGATTGGTCGAATTATGATAAATGTACATGTAATGACGTTAGAGTACATTGTGACAACTTTTTAATATATTTTTTTTTAAAGTTTGATTTTTTTAATTAAAGACGCGTGTACATGACAACGTCTGTCGGGTCCGCTAGTGTTGTATAAATTATAATGTTACATAAACATTATTTAGAAAGTATTAATTGTTTATAATTCGATTTCATTGCTTCTAAAAATATTTTATCTTCACAGAGCCCTAGAAGTAGAAGTAGATTAAGTAGAAGTATGTTATATCTTGGAAATTTTCCGCATTGAAAAAATGCTGCTTGAACCATTATTTCCTGGCCCACTTATTTAGAAAATTCCAGAATGACATACACTTACACAAATACATTTATGTAATAACATTCTATTTTCTATGAATAAGTGTGTGTGTGTAAAACATGATAATCCATTTCAAATAATTATTTATAATTACTTTTATAACTTTATTTCTTAGTACTAAAAAGTTCACATCATTAAGTACCCTAAGATAACTAACATAGAAAAACGTTATCAGTTTGAATCATCTTGTTAAATAATAACCTCGCCATTTTGTTTTGGGCTCAGTCGTTGCTGCGTTATTAAGCAATTTAACAAAACCTCTCACTTGTAATATTTTTAGTCGTCTTTTAATTTATTTACAACATACATCTTCTTTGCTTCTTTACTACTTGTTCCATACATTTGAAACCGTGCAACTAAAGTCGGACGTTGCATAAGTATAATATATGCGTATTTGCAAAAAAAAAAATAATTGCAAATAGGATAAAAATAAAACTGTCAACAGAAATATAAAATTAAAAAATTAATAAATTTATAATTGAAGTTTAATGTTTTTTTTTTTTTTAACCGACCTGTATTGAAGGTTGTGACATTTTTCCTTTTAAAAGCCTTGTCGGTACCGCCTAGGTCACGGAGTTCACTTCGTATGCGAAGCAGCGCGGAAACGATGTTCGTGGAATTAATATTTATGTACTCATGATGTAACACCTACGTGATTTACTCCATGATCTCTTAAAGGTCGCCTATTTAGAATATAATTTGAAGGAAACATCTGACAAACATTTGTACATCTGTTGAGATTTAAGTGGTTTTTGAATTACTAAGAAAACATAAACATATTATTTTTCATTCCAGTCAACAACGGGTACGAGTCAGATAGAGATGAATGGAGAAGTAGTCGTTCACAGTTCTCCACCACCGCGTTCGACAGTCTGGCACGACCTACTAAAATGGCGATGGCCCTCACACTCAAGAAACCCCAAAGAGTAGAACCAGTGCCTCAATACTTTCGTCTGACAAGCGAAACAAAACCAAAACTGACTCCACTACCCTTCAGACCGAATAACTTCCTACAAAGGCCGAGGTTACCCCGCCTCAGTCCGGAAATACAAAGAAACTTGAGCACAGATCACCGTAAATACACATCATTACAGAGTTTAGAATTACCCAAAAAGTTAAGCGAGCCGAAAAAGCAGGACGTGAAGAAGAATTATTCAAATATTTCTCATAGGATCACAGGACTGACTAATAAATTAAGAGATCTAGGCAGCGGTAATACGATAGGTCGTTTTAAATCTCAAGACGTGGCTCTGAAGCCAGTTTTGAAAATGAATGTTCATGATAAGAGGTCTGTAGTGAGGACTTGTAGTGCGGAACCCCCAAAGAAAGTTACTTTTAGCGCCTTCGCCACTGTCCAAGTGGTTTGATAATATTTGTTAAATATATAAGTGTCATGTTTTTTTTTTCTGTAACTCTATTTTTCGTTTTGTGAATGAAAATGTTTTTTTTTAATTTTATCAAATAAGGTTACATAGTTTTTAATTATTTTGCAAATAATTTTATTTAAAGTCATTATTATTTTCGATTTTTAAACTCTATTGAGTATGTATTCGTTTTGAGAGATTAGTAATATATATGTATATATATAATATTATTTATATTTATGTAAATGAAATGGGCTGGGCTTTGTGTAAATAAATAAAACATACTTTAACATTTCATATAACTTCATTTGAAATTATTACTGTTATTTCATTTTTATATTTTTAGCACAAATTTAAAGATTTATTTTAGTACTATAATATGTGTGATTAACTTGTATTTTGAAATAAGAAACCAAGGCACCCAAGAATTTGTAAATCACTTCAATTAATATTGTTGTAATCGTAAATAATCCATTAAGTAATATGATTCTGATCTGACATTTATATGAACGATTCACATTGATTGGCATTAAGATTGAGATTACTAAGAGAATATGGACCAGTCAGTGTGAAACTCCTTCGGCTTTGTAAATTATATGATACATAAATATGATTTCAAAAGCCTAATTCGCATTGACTCTGTATGGATTCCAAAGATCTAGGAAATGCCACCAATCTTTAAAAGATTGATAGTCGGACAGTTTCGATTGTATATAGAGATGAGAATATATTATTTTATTTAATAGAAAATAAGTATATTTAATATGTAAATAACATCCATTTAAAGTACGTATTCTTATTCTTTCCTAGTATTCTTGGTTTTTTTTTTGTATACAGTT
Source organism: Napeogenes sylphis (assembly GCA_959347405.1). Classification (NCBI taxonomy): domain Eukaryota; kingdom Metazoa; phylum Arthropoda; class Insecta; order Lepidoptera; family Nymphalidae; genus Napeogenes; species Napeogenes sylphis. Next base: position 6,651,497 of record OY365782.1, read on the forward strand.
AATTTGAGGGCATTGGCCGACCATTAAGGGTGAAAAGTTGGGCTTAAAATTCTCTCTGAATCTTATATACAAGCTATTACAATTATAACACACTTTCTTTCTAAGCAAAAATGTATTTCTATTCTTAAATGTAATGTATACCTGAGTTTTCCTTCTTTTCTGTTAGAATTATACTTAAAAAATGTTTGAAAATGTGTCCAAAAAATATTGTCTCAAATTGCCAAACTAAAAATTTATTAAATGTAAACAATTCGATAAAGCCACGAAATATATTACTTAAAATTAAATTGTTTTACATTTTGACTTCTATTTATTCAGAAAACCTGTAAACTGTCTTAGGTAACAAATAATAGATGAATAAGACTAATTCGTTCTAAGATGTGAAATGATGATTTTCTTTATAAATTTACTGAACGTAATTTATAAGTATTATTGTATTTTTAAGAGCATTACATATTTTGTTGTTAATTGTTTGGAAAATTAATAAATTGTTTATTTTGATGATTTGATTTTCATTATATTGAAGTCATGGAACCAAAAGTTCTAAAATTATATTCATAAATAATTGTGTTATATATCAAAGGCGGCATTGGTACCTTCTTTTTGCGCATAATAAAGGGGCACCTTAAACCTACTCCTGGGTCGCAAGTCCCAGGTCCTGTTTGCACTCCTCTCCTTGCAACGCGATGGGCCCGGCACCCGCTCGATGAATCCATGGAATGCTGAGAAGCTTCGTCTCTCTCTGTTTTATATAAAAGTTATGACCTATCCTTCTGATATCTGACAATGTTCCCTGCCTCAAAGTTCTCTTTATATAATTTGGATACCCCTAAAGAAGGAAAAAGAGTAAAAAAAAAATACGTAAATTCTTAAGTGCTATGAAAATTCTACTTGATAATAAGAAAATACATTTTGGAAAAAATACTCTCCGGGTTTGTAGGAAGAATGGAAGAGTCGACGATATATATGTTTAAGGTTTCGGGTTTTTGTGTCAAGTCTTAGTCTTGAGCCTAAGATATTAAAGATCCTGCTATAAATGTATAAAACAAAATATTTTTCAATATAATCTCTCTCTATTTCAATACACTTCTTACTGTAATGTAGGTAGTAAGTAAATTCCTTAGTTTAAGTACAACTGTATGCCGTCAGTCGTATTATACGTGTCCCAAGTAACGTACGTCTTTTATTTCATCGAATATTCTACAGTGGCGACGAAACGACTCGAACAAACGCGTGTGAGAATAAAGAAAGACAGTTCAACATGTCGATCGGTAAAATAAATGAGTTTAATATCAAAAGTGATAACTGGAGATTATACATTGAACGATTGCAACAGTACTTTTTGGTTAACAAAATCGAAAAAGTTTTGCATGTACCGACATTAATAACGGTCGTTGGTGCAGAATGCTACGAGTTATTAGTGAACTTATGTACCCCAAAGAAACCGCAGTCATTTGATTTTGAAGAATTGACGACTATTGTAGAAAAGCATTTACAACCGAAGCCGAGTACATTGGCCGAACGATACAAGTTTCGATGTCGGATGCAAGAGAGTAGCGAGTCGATTGCAGATTACGTGGCTGTACTTAAAAAAATGTCCTCCACATGTGATTTTCGATCGACCCTAGAGGACAGCTTACGCGATCAGTTTGTATGTGGATTACATAATGAGAGTATTCGTCAAAGGTTATTTGCGGAAGAAGACATAGACTATGAAAAAGCCTATAGATTGGCTACAAGTTTAGAGGCAGCCGAAAAGAATTCAGCGAGTATTGGGGGTCGTTCAGGCGTAACTACGGCGGACACTAGCCGCGTCGAGTGCCATGCGGTGGAGCGGATGAGGCGTGACACGAGCGGTACAGGAGAGAAGTGGAAGCAGGGGAGCAGAGGCCATGATACAGGGCGCGTGGTGTGCCCGTCGGCGTGGCAGCCACAGCGCGGGCGCAGGTCGGACCGCGGCCCGGCTGAGCGGCTACAGACACGTTGCGGGGCGTGCGGAGGGCCACATGGCACCGCCACGTGTTCTTTCACCGACTATGTCTGTCGAATATGCAACCGGAAGGGGCATTTACGGCGTGTCTGCCCTAATTTAAAGAATCTTCATAGCGTCAGTGCAGCGGAGAAGACAAATTCTGGTGCTAACAACAGTTGGGAGACTCGGGAACTTAGTGACGAGGTAACCATGATAGTTAATAGTGTGTCAAGCGATCAGTGTGAACCTATTATGTTGTCATTAAATGTGAACAATCATATGTTACGAATGGAGTGCGATACGGGAAGTGCGGTATCGTGTATAAGCCATGAAATGTATAATAAATATTTTAATAACTTAAAATTACTTCCATGTAAAATTGTGCTTAGATACTATACCGGTGAGCTAGTGCAGCCTTTGGGTATGATAACACCATTAGTAAAATATAAAGATAAAAATAAAAAATTAAATTTGTATGTTATCAAGAATGGAAAATCTGTATTATTGGGTCGACAGTGGCTATCACAGTTGGGCATAAGTCTATCGTTTGAAGATAGTTGTACCGTGAACAGGTTGGAAACTGATGTGTCATTTAATTTAAAGGATTTCAGTTCCAGATTCTCTGAAGTGTTTGCGGATGGTCTGGGGCGCTTTACCGGCGGTACGGTGAGCATAAGACTGCGCAAAGGGGCACAGCCGGTGTTCCTGCGCGCGCGACCACTAGCTTATGCGCTGCGCGAGCCGGTGGAGCGTGCACTCGATCGAATGGTAAGCGACGGCATCCTTACACCCGTTGAGCATTCTGACTGGGCCACGCCCATTGTACCGGTACTTAAAAAAGATGGTGATATTAGAATATGCGCCGACTATAAGTTGACTTTAAATAAAGTATTGGAAATCGATCGATACCCGTTACCGAAAGTGGACGATTTGTTAGCACGCTTAGATGGGGGGCAACGGTTTAGCAAAATTGATTTATCGCAAGCCTATGCACAATTTGAATTAAATGAATCGCGAAAATATACGGTAATTAATACTCATAAAGGTTTATTTAGATACAACCGACTTGTATACGGGCTGGCTTCTAGTCCGGGTATTTTTCAAAAACGTTTAGAGCATTTATTTTCGGATTTACCTTATGTAGGAGTATTCTTAGATGACGTAGTTATTACTGGTGTGAATGATAAACAACACATCCACAACTTAAACAAAGTGTTTGAAAGGTTGCAATTTAACGGACTTAAAGTTAAGAAAGAAAAGTGTTCATTTTTTGTAGAATCTGTTAATTACCTCGGTCACGTAATAGATAAGCAAGGTGTACACACATGTCAAGACAAAATAAAGGCCATAGTAAATACACCGGTGCCTTCTAATGTGACAGAACTTAGAGCTTTCTTAGGGTTAGTCAATTATTATGGCAAGTTTGTTAAGAATGTTAGTACGATTTTGGCTCCTTTATATGAATTGTTACGTAGAAATGTTAAGTTTATATGGAATAACGCATGTAATGTTGCTTTTAACGAAGTAAAAAAGGCACTCGTTTCGAGTGACGTTTTGGTACATTATTCATTGAAATTGCCGTTGGTACTAACAGCGGATGCTAGCGCCGTCGGGGTAGGAGCCGTAATATCGCACATAACTGCGGCGGGTGAGCGCCCGGTCGCGTTTGCGTCGCGTTCGCTGTGTACGGCGGAGCGTTCGTATTCACAGATTGAGCGCGAAGCGTTAGCGATTGTATTTGGTATTCGAAAATATCATCAATATTTATATGGACGTGAATTTATTCTTAGAACGGACCACAAACCGTTAACATATATATTTGGGGATAAAGTGGGTATACCAGTTATGGCTGCGTCGCGTTTACAACGTTGGGCTATTTTGTTATCGGGCTATAATTACAAAATTGAATACGTACCGTCTGCGGCCAATTGCGCTGATTCTTTATCTAGGTTACCCCTGCCGGTAAAGGAGGTTGAGTCAATGGAGGAGAGAACTTATTTGAATTTCGTTGAAACTTTCTTACCGGTAACCAAAAGTCAAGTGAAATGTGAAACGTTAAAAGATCCTGAGTTCTGTAAACTATTATCTTTTATACAGTCAGGTTGGCCATTAAGGTGTAATGATAACGACCTTAAACCATATTTTTGTAGGCGAAATGAAATTTATATAGATGGTGGATGTATAATGTGGGGTTATAGGGTTATTATTCCCATTGCTTTACGTACTAGTGTACTTAAACAAATTCATATTAGCCATATGGGTATTGTGAAAACGAAAGCGCTTGCCCGTAGTTACGTGTGGTGGCCCAACATAGATCAAGACGTAGAACAAATATGTAGGCAGTGCGAAACGTGTGCGGCAGAGGCAGTGGCGCCGCCGCGGGCGGCTCCGCAGCCCTGGCCGTACATTGCTACACCGTGGAGCCGGCTACACTTGGACTTTTTAGGTCCGCTACGCGGCAGAACATTTTTAGTTTTAATTGACTCTAGTACCAAATGGCTGGAAGTATTCGAAATGATGAAAACAAATGCAGGTTCCGTTATTAAATTCTTGCGATCAACCTTTGCCCGGTTTGGGTTACCAACCGAGATAGTTTCAGACCAGGGTCCTCCATTTGCAAGTGTTGAGTTTAAAGATTTTCTGGTTAGTAATGGTATAAGACAATCGTTCTCGCCGGTATATCATCCAGCGTCTAATGGAGCTGCGGAAAATGCAGTAAAATTATGTAAACAGGCTATTAAGAAAGCTTATAGAGATTCTATAGATATAGATGCAGCATTACAAACATTTTTATTGTCATATAGAAATAGTGTGCATAGTACGACAGGTGAGAGCCCGGCGATGCTATTGCAACGTCGAGTTTTAAGGTCGCGCCTCGATTTATTGCGTAACGACGGAGCACTAGAGGAACGTGTACGATGTCGCCAGCACCGTCAGATTGATAGCGAGGGCGTGGTTGCGCGGTCCCTAAACGAGGGCGCGTCAGTGTGGGCGCGCGAGTACGGCCGCACTGACAAGTGGGTGCCCGCGACCGTGCGGGCAGTCAAGGGGTCGCGACGTTACTCTGTAGAAACAACTGATGGCCGGCAAATCGAAAGGCATATCGATCAAATTCGTTTTCGGTCGCGGGTTTCCGGGTTAGATGTGTCACCGGTATCACCATCTTTTAAGGAGTGCGAAGGGGTAAGGGATGCAGTCGGTCCTTCAACTGGGGTGGTGGACGAGACGGTGTCAATAGAATCAGAAAGGAAAAGTAGTGAGAGTAATGTCGCCGTGATCCCATCACAGCAGCTCGAATCTGATAACCCTTGTCCGCCACAACAATCTTCTGTAGCACTGCCACCGCTGCCGGTAAAGCGTTCTAGAAGACCTCCTATCAGATATGGTTTAGATGAATGATTGAATGATGAATGATTGAATGATGAATTATATGATGTTATGCTAGGTATATATTAATTAAATAATAAGCAGATTTGTAGTGTATAAGATAGCGTTAGTACTTAGATATTAAGGGTGGAGGTGTAATGTAGGTAGTAAGTAAATTCCTTAGTTTAAGTACAACTGTATGCCGTCAGTCGCATTATACGTGTCCCAAGTAACGTACGTCTTTTATTTCCTCGAATATTCTACACTTACATTTACTATTTCTATCCTGCTCTAAAAATTTTCGCCGTTTTTCTCTTGGAAATGTTTTGCCTTCATTTTATAATCACTGGAAAATTTACGTACACGGAGGTCTTTTCTCAAAATCGAAAAAAATTATTAATGATCGCTAAAAACCAGGTCTGGTTTGAAGAGTGGGTGGTTGCTTTCTTCGAATACTGTCATAGCGACGACACTCCTTGTAACTTGTGCAGTGTTTTTTGTCTTTGATGTTGTTGCTGTTGTTGACGGACGTGTTGTCTTGCAAAAATAGGATTCCTTTCGCTGTGACTTTTCTTTTCTCAACAATCACTTGATGAACTTTAGTTAACAATGCAGCATAATAGTCTCCGTTTATTGTAGTATTTTTAGAAAGATCTTTAATTTTTTTTTGTCTGTCTGTATACTGTTAGCCCTGTTGGCTACTACAATGTCACCGGGGGAGCGGGTGGGTCAGGAGACACACCCTTAAAAACGGGGGGCCAGATGGGCCCCCATGGGATTTAGAAAGATCGATATACAAAATTCTTTCCCAACTCCATAAAACAGTGGCCATGAGCTAGGACTTCTTAGAGCTTATCTATCATAATAAGAGTTTATTCTTACTTTTTTCGACGATACAAGAAAAAATCTGCAAACATAAAAAAAAAACTGTTTCTTTATTTTTAACAGTAAAAATTTATATTCTATTGTTTATGTATCCATTACTTTGTATAACTATATAGGTCCACGTTCATAACTCATATTCTCATATCTAAAAATTCCATGGAAGTTTCCTTTCGGTGGAATCATTGCGACTGCAGCTGATTTTTTTTATATCTTTGTGTATCATAAAAAATATCATATCATATTTTTCATTGTTTTTATCAGTGATAAGTGACAGCTGTCATGTTAGAAAGTCCTTAAGTTTTTATTTTCTAATCCACCATTTGTATATGTAATCTATTTAGTAGTCACCAGATTTTTAGAGGTTTTTAAAGATCTACTGTCTTAATGTTAATAAACCTACCAGTCCAGATGAAACTCCAAGATCCCAAAATCACTATATATCCGAGAACCTGGGCCTGACCGCCCTGATTTAGGTCTTATTTTCACACGTCTCTTTTATCCAGCTTTTGTTGGCAGCTTTTGCTGGCTTAGATAAGCTGTTTCGGAAGTTAATTAATATATATTTATAATATAAAATAAAATTACAGTTTGTGCGGATAATAAATTCGAGGGTTTAAAATAATAACAGACGGGCTGCGATGAACTGATTTTGATTTTAATAAAGAATTAATGACATAGATACGAAATTACATACGGTTTACATGTTAACTTAGCTGCATATAGCATATTATGTAAAGTTAGGAAAGCGTTATTGCTATCATAATACAAACAGGTGTTTAAACACAGCCAGTAGGTAATATAAACACTAGCAAATAAAATTATATTTCTGGGAGATTTCCACGATTGGTAGGGAATACTTTTTTTACCCTACCCTTGGGACAGGTTTATTTCTAAAGCTGTAAGAGATTGCGCCATCTCTGTCGCTGATGTAAATCTGCAAGGGATGGATATATTATACCGAACTAGAGCCAATCGGTGGCAGAACGCGAATCTGGTTCGATGCGCGTGTTAAAACAGCTGCTACCTGTTAGAACGTATCGTTCCTTCTTCCTTGGCTGAGGCGCTATTTAAGAATGATCCCAACTAGTTTTAAAGAGAAAACATAACATGTCATGATTTTTCAAACGATAAGTCGCCAGATTAAAGTACAGGTATGCCTTCAAATTTGGCCAACTGGCAAGCTATCGGTCCGGAACACGAAAAGAGAAAAAAGCCCACCTTCTTGATAATCCTTTTGTCTCAAATTGAATTCACCGTACAAAGCTCAATGCTGGATATGGTGTCCCGGTAAAAATCCATACAAAGACTACTCTCTACTACTTTACTTCTTCTTCTTCTTCTTCTTCTACTCTACTCCTACTTTTCTTGGAGGTTCATAAGAAGAACATGCCGGCCGTCATTTTTCTAATGTCAGATCATATATATGAATATTTGCTTATTTCTGTAGATTTGTTGATTTATCTATTCATTACTTTTTATTTTATTTTATTTTTAGCAAGTCCTGTACACCCTACGCTATGGAGCTAGAAAATGTCTTTGTAGCATTAAGTCCTCCTTTTGTGCATTGTTTTGTACAATAAAGAATTATATAAATAAATAAGTTAAAGATAGGGAACAATTGATAATAATTCATATCGGCCGGCATGTTATCATAATTATATAATATTTGTAAAGATAGCTTACATAACAGTGGGTTATCTTTATGAAAACAATTGTATGAAAAGAAACTGCTTATCACTATTATTGGGCAGCCAATTTAAGACTTTATGATCGGCCAGTTGGTGCGAAATTATCGCTTGAGTTAAACGTATATCAAGGTGAGTTGCACATTCATTATGGATGAAAACCAAGTAATATTGTATTATTTCTTCTAGAGTTTTCCTTTTATGGTATAATAATAATTTGTTAACTTAAAGGATATCAATAATTTAAATATGAAACAATATTTGAATCAAATGTTTTTTATTAAGATTGATAAGATTTTGAAAATAATATTATCATTTACATACATTTAGAGACTTGTTTAAGTAATAAAAAAAAAATTAAGTTATGTTATAAAATAAACTAAAATTATGTGTATATTAAAGTATCTATTCTTAATTCAACGTTTTAGATAAAATGTCGGTCCAAAGCGCGTTTGAGTCCAGCAAAATAGTTCCTGATGTCATCCCGACAGCTCCTAAGGAATTGATCGAGGCAAGTCTTAAGTATTTTAGTTTCTAAAATATTATAAAATAAACAAAAAAAGTCTTACATTTTAAAATGATATATATATTTACCCGGTTGAACCCATTCGGGGTTTTTATTCAAGAGTTCGAAGTATGACGGACTCGCGGCGGTAAAAATAGTCAGGCAAATTTCGTTTTAGTATACCTACGTAAATAAAGCCAATTAAATATACATAATAGCTTTTACTTTTTTAATATAAAAGTTATTATAGTATACAAGTAAAAGCTTATTAAAATATTCTTTTTAAATTAAAAATCAATGCATCGTTTAATTCATCGGGACATAAGCAAATTTTCTTGTGCTTTTGGCCGTTATTAAACCATTTTTATTTATTAAACCATTACTTTTCTATCTTTGGCAAGTATTGATTTAAATTTCTTATCTCAATATACAAGGTTCATTAAAATTACATGAATATCAAATATTTTAATGATGTAAATCCATGTTTCGTAGATTATGAACGGCTTAGTAATAATTACGTTATACATAAGAGATAATATTATAATTACATCATGTTTTGATATATATTTGTATAATAAACAGTCACAGTAGAGAATTAGTACTTTCTTAAAAGTCACAGAAGTGGTGATTTGAAAGGCCTAATCCTAAGTTTTAAATTATATATTATGTTTACATATGTGTATATGTATTTTTATATAATTAGTCTTATATTTGAAAGATAAAAAAGTAGGAATGTGTTCTTACTATTATATTCAGGAACCTATTCTTAAGAAGATATGATGTACAAATAAACACATTTAACTCGTAAATCTGACTTTGACTTTGACTTTTTAGCTGAAATATCCAAGTGGTGTGGCGGCTAGCTTGGGCAACGAGCTCGCACCAACCAAAGTCAAGGACCAACCTACCGTCTCCTACCACGCAGACCCTGATGCGTTCTACACTTTAGTTTTCACTGGTACTTTAGTTTTCACTAACATTACTCATAATTGTGTATTCAGGTATATTGATGATGTCATGTTGTTTACTTACTTACCGGTGGAAAACAAAACTTCCTTCCCTTCGGAAACTTAAATAAACCTTGACCTTCAATATTCAAATTTTCTAAGATTTTTTCTTTAAGTTTGCTATCATATATAATCATACAAATTTAAAACTCTACACTAATTACATTCTTCAGACCCCGACAATTACGATGGTCCTGAACTGGTGTACCGTGAGTGGCACCACTGGCTTGTGGTGAACATCCCCGGAAGTGACGTCACCCGGGGAGAGGTCCTTTCGGGATACATTGGCTCTGGTCCACCGGAGGGCACTGGGATCCATAGATACGTGTACATTCTGTATAAGCAACCCGGAAAGATCGCTTTCGATGAAGCTAGACTTACCAACAAGTAATAATTTTTTATACTAATACTAGTAATTATTTTTTATACCACTTGCATCCAGTTCTCTCACGCAACGTACACAACTTAGATGTAATGACTACTTTATTCTGATATTCTGCGAAGTTGGTACTATCTTCAAAATATACGAGCCCGTTAGTCAAGTGATTACGTACAAACTCTACCACTCACTCAGATAAATTACAGTTGTACTGCTGATATTCAAAACATTATGAAAAAATTGTAATTAACAAAGTATTCACAGTTTTTCGTTTTATTGTTAATTATTATTTTCGCGGTATACCTTTCAAACATTTGGTATAGTGTTCCAAATTTGAGAATGACAATTTGAAATGTTATCTTGGCAATTACGGGAACTACCAGAAATTACAGGTTCGAGTCCTGCTCGTGGTGACACATTTTCATTCGTTTGAAAAATTATTATAATCAATTTTAAATTAAGTCATATATGCTATGGAAATATACTATTAAAAGGTTTGTTATTAGTATTAGAACATTCATTGTTATTATTACGTGAACTTAAATACGTTTATATTTATATATGCAATACATTGTTTACGGTAGCTTGGATTTGTAATCGGCCTTGGGTTCGTTTCCCGCCCATGACCAAGTAATGTACGATAGTAGGTAATTAATGTTGTACCCTGGTTGGTTTTAGAAATGATTTGAAGTCCACCAATAGCTGAATAGAGATGTATGTAGTGAAATTAAATATAATTAGATAAAATGAATACATACATACAAATATTTTTAGATCAATCGACGGTCGTGCGGCATTCTCGACTAAGAAGTTCGCAGAGAAATATAATTTAGGTGTTCCAGTGGCCGGCAACTACTACCGCGCCCAGTTTGACGATTACGTACCCCTGTTGTACAAGAGTTTAGGAGTGTAAATGTAAATATGAATAAATAATTTAAAGTCATGCATATTTTATTTCATCCTCAATAATTTAGTTAACACAGTATTTATCTAGTCTTCATATCTGTTTGCTATCACCAAATCGTTCATTTTCTGTTGATACGAAAAGATAGAGAATTTATTTATAAAATAAAATAACAATTGCAGTTTATAATCTTTTATTATTTTAAACACTGATAATACTTATAATGTATTTTAGCTATAATTCGATAATTTTTGTTGCAATAACAACTTTGGTCTAATTTTAAATTAGTATGTACAGGTAATATTAACAAACACAACAAGATTATTTTTCATTTATATTGAAATCTGCACTTTTTAACCAAAAGTTAGGCAAGATAAGAAAAAAATAAAATAAAATAAAAGCTTTTACAGCCTAGTAAACGTAATCACCATGATTCAAGAAAATCTTAATACTATTAATACTACTATTTATAGAACACTTGCAGGGTCAAGGCCGAGTTGCTTAAAGACATTAGGTACGTTATTATCATATTGAGCTTGGTAGAAGTTTCCAGCAACGGGGTTGCCAAGGGCATACTTTTTGGCAAATTCAGTGGTACTGAAATTGCTGCGATGGTCGGGGGAGCTGAAATAATATCTTTTTATAAATAACTAACCTAACTTAAATTCAAACTTTTATAACAGAAAGCTGTTACAAGAATGGCATTTAAAAGCATTTTTTTAAGCTTAAGGACCGTTAATTTTTAATTTTATCATAAAACCCAATGTAATGGAGCTATGAATTTTCAGGACAAGTAATTTGCTACTTACGTATTCGTTAATCGCGGTTCATCAAAATTGATCCGCCCCACTTGCTTGTAGATAAGGAACACGTATCTATGAATTCCAGTTGTAAGAAGAGGACCGGAACTTACGAATTCGGATAACGTCTCACCCGCGGCAACATTTTCGCCGGGAATATTTACTACCAGCCAGTGCTGCCATTCCCGGATTTTGGGGTTAGCACGAGAAGGTGCGTCTGGGTCTGGAAAATAAATATTACACGGTGTTAAGAGCTACGACTGATTGTGATGATAGTGTTAAATATTGCTAACTCTCTAACAATAACAGTTGATTTGAGATTCAATTAATGATTATTTTACTATAAACTTTCTACAATCCATCCGTTATAGAGTTGCCAATTGCAAAATGAAAATAAAAATGTTTACCGGTCATAACCAGAGTGTAAAAGGTATTCGGTAAAGTTTTCCAAGTAATATTGGGCATATCCTTTACTTCAGTAGGTGTTAGCTCATTTCCTAGGTCTGCTTGCACTCCGCTGGAGAATTTAATCTGTAGAATATGTTTTGATTTTTTTTATTCTGGGCACATGAAACAAGAAATTAATGTAGAAGTTGATGCTTGTTACACTGAATATTTTTTTTTGTGGAGAAGAATAGCTTACTTAATAGATATAAAAAATAAGATGTTCTGTCGTTTGGTTCCTTTAAATAATAAAGAATATTCTTATTCTAGTTACAAATAAAACGATAAACAGATGTTCTTTAGTTCTAAATATTATATACTGATTAGAAAAATGTAAGCTAACCTCAGCTTCAAATTCAGGCGCTATGGGAATCAAATCAGTCACCAAGTCGTGTTCCGCAAAGGCTCTTGCGATGTCCGTCATGGCGTATTTAAGCTTAAATAACATAACGAATCATCAAAAATCTGTCAGTTTGAATAGGTATTACTCAATTCACGTTAATTTCAATTACTTAAATCTCTACTAATACTGTCAACTCAGTGGCGTAGCGTAGTGGGGGCGGCGGGGGCGGCCCGCCCCGGGCGGCACTTTATAGGGGGCGGCACAATTTAACAATAAATAAAAAATATATATTTTTATCGTAACTACAAATTTGGACCGATTGAAAGGAGCACGGAATTTTTCATTACTTATTTTGTGACGAATTCGGGGAATTCCTTTTCTTTGAATGATATTTTGTAGCGACTGGCAACAACGTCTATACTGACTTGTGGGAATTCCTCGTTTATGACTAACAATCAGCGAGAATAACTTCTATTACATATATATTAAGTTCAATATAGTTTATCACACGTACGAGAAAGCCCCTTTAAGGTACGGGGAATTACGTGCTTTGACAAAGTTTGACAATTCAAAGAAAGTTTTATTGATGGATCGTCAGTTGTCCAATTCACATTGTCTCGTATTTTAATTATGTTACGCTTTCCAAATTGTGATTTTTGTGCAAATAAGTGCGTGTAGTGGTTGTGAAATTATTGAACAACTTTCAACTGAGTGAGTATTAAATATTATATTTATCTAATTGTATGTTGGACTATCTGATATGTTGTTCAAACCTCAAACTTTAATTTATTAAAATAAAAAAGAAACGCCGAAGTGCATAAAAGTATTTTCACATTTCAAAGGGATCTTGATCGGAAACTGTGATATAAATTTCAATTTAATATGTGTAAGTAAGTACTCGTTCCTATGAAAAAAGGTCTTGACAGACAGACGGTCAATGAAATGATTTAATAAAAGTAAAGATAGATAAAGGCTCAATTTTTTTCCTTTTGGGTACAAAACCCTAAAAACGGAAAATTTCAGTAAAGCAAGGTTTTTTTTTAATATCCTAGGTACTTCTTTTGAAATGTTCGATAATTTTGTTTACAACACTAACTTGTACTTTTCTCATTTAATATTTTTTTGATTTTAGCATCAAAAATGAAAAGAGTAAAAGAAAGTGGGGCTTCTTACCGTAATAAGAGAAGAGCTAAGTTGGAAAATATTAGAGCAAATGAAGGAGCTTTACTTAAATATGTGAAAAGTGTTGTTCCTGACACGTCAGATTCCTCGTTAGGCTTAAATTCATCACAGACAACTGGGCCTTTAAACCCAGAACAAGCTGAAAAAATACAAGAACTTGACATTGTTCCTAAAGATCAAATTCCAACAACATCCACTGCATTAGTGTCTCCATCTGTATGTTCAGACATGGACATGCATAGTTCCGAAACAGAGATTGATACAACATCATCATTGTCTGCTATTCAGTACCAAAGACGAAAGGAAAATTTCGACGATATTGGAAAATGGCCTGAACACATAGACGACAATATTCGATTGCATCTCATTCAGCAAGGACAGGAAATTGTTCAGCATATTGATACTAATTTCGCTGAAATGTCAACAGTAACACGCTCAGATTCGTGCTCTTTAAAATCAAAAGGAGAGACAAGAAGGCTTACTAAGGATTGGTTTTATCGTACATTGACTAACGGCGAAAAAGTTTTACGTACTTGGATGGCTTATTCTCCAGCTAAAGCATCATTATTTTGCTTTTGTTGTCGTTTATTTGAGAACGTAAGTACACCGAATGGATCTAAATTTTGCTCATCTGATGGATTTAATACTTGGTGGAAATTAAATCCTAAGGTTTCAAGTCACGAATCAAGTGCACTACACATCCAAAATTATTGCAAATGGAAGGAGTTGGAGAGCAGACTTCAAAAATTACAGACTATTGACAAAAAAGAGCAAGACATAGTAGCAAAAGAAATAAAGAAATGGCAGGAAATTCTTATCAGAATGTTTGATATTATAAGATTCCTTGCCAAACAAAATTTGGCTTTACGTGGACATATAGAAAACGACACCGGTACCAATAGAGGAAACTTTTTAGAATTGGTTAATTTAATTGCAAAATACGATCCTGTACTTCGTGAACATCTTGTAAGGTCTAAAATATCTGGCAAAATTTCAATCACTTACATGTCACCACAAATACAAAACGAATTTATTGCCATTTTGGGAAATAAAGTTCGCCAACATATCATCGGACAAATAAAAAAGGCTAAGTATTATTCAATTATATTCGACAGCACTCCAGATCTTTCTCATAAAGATCAAAGAAGTCAGGTATTAAGATACGTAGTAATTGAAAATCGTAGTAATTGAAAAAGTAATGGAATCTTTTATAGATTTCATTGAAACTAAAGACAAAACTGCTGAAGGAATTTCAAAGATGATTTTGGACAAAATTCAAGCTGATGGCCTAGATATAAGCAACTGTAGAGGCCAAGCATATGATAATGCTGCTGTTATGGCTGGAAAGTATTCAGGAGTTCAGCAAAGAATTCGAGAAATAAACCCTAAAGCTGAATTCGTACCTTGCTCAAATCATTCGTTAAACCTAGTTTGTTTACACGCTGCCTCAGTTGAGGTGGATTCACTAACTTTTTTCGGCACTTTAGAACGTTGCTATTCTTTTTTTTCCTCATCGACACATCGTTGGGAAGTTCTGATAACAGCTACAGGCAAAAGCTTAAAAAGGGTTCAAGACACGCGGTGGAGTGCAAGAGGCGATGCCGTAAATGTGACATGGCATCATTACAAAGATATTCTCGTCACTTTGGAAGAACTGACGGAGGCAGGTGAAAGCTTAAACACTAGGACAGCTGCAGGTACTTTACTAGTTTCGATGCAGTCATTTTCCTTTCTTTGTTTTTTAGGCCTGTGGCAACCGGTGCTACATGAAGTGAATGATGCACAAAAATATTTACAAACAAGGGGACTTGACATAAGATTGTGCGCTCAGAATGTAAATGCTTTGCAGATGATATTGACAGAGAAAAGAGAGGAATGGGCAAATGGCGCTGTAGGTTATGCAAAAAATATGTGTGAAGAACTTGGAATTTCCATAAAACCTCGGAGGCGCATAACAAGAAAGCATATTTTTGATGACGGAACTAGAGATGCTAACTTGTCTTGTGAAAATGAGTTGAGACGAAAGCTGTTTTCTTCGTTAGATAGAGTTATTGCAGAAATTCGTGAGCGTTTTCAACAGCTACAGAATTTAACGGATAAGTTTGCTTATCTAACACCGGCTATATTATTAGATCCAGACAACACTGAATGTAATCTAGACTACGCATCTGACGAAATTGACGAGCAGGATTTCAAGCTGGAAAGACTTCGACTGCGGACTTTCGTTGTTGCTACAGGCAACGAAAATGAATTGATTAATGCAGACTCACTTGAGTTATTTAAATTTATTGTTAAATCCAAGCTGGAAGATACTCTGCCCAATATTTTAATAATGTTCCGAATATTTTTCACAGTTGCTATAAGCAATGCCAGCTGTGAGAGAAGTTTTTCAAAATTGAAATTGATTAAAAATTATTTAAGATCGACAATGAGTACTCTAAGACTAACTAATTTGGCTATTTTGTCTATTGAGCAAGAGGTGTGTGATGCGATAGACATTGACGGTGCAATAAAAGACTTTGCTCTTAAAAAAAGTAGACGTATAAATTTTTAATTAAAGACGGAAGTGTTGTTTTGTTTTTTTAAGAAATACTCATATTACTTTTCAATAAAAATAAAAATGTTATATAATAGTATCGTTCTAGTTCTAAATAAAAATTGATTTTATTTAATCTTGTCGATCCTCAAGGTGTACCTAATCTTAAGTGATAGGTACCTAAGTTAAATCAATGTATCTAATTGGTTAAAGTAAAAGAATTTTTGTATTAATAAACGTGATTGTAAAACTTAGATAAACTGTTTTTTATTTAAAATCTAGCCTGTATAATACAAAATAATGATGACTGTTCTCTCCGAAAAGTTCTCTATAATTAATGTATGTAAGGCATAGTATACATTAAATTAAATACCTAAATAAGAGGGCGGCAAAATTGTCTTCCGCCCCGGGCAGCCGACACTCACGCTACGCCACTGCTGTCAACTTACAAGTCAACCCTGCTACCTTCTCTCCAGAAAGTTTCTGAGTTGTAGACACGCTCACTTTTCGTACACCGTCGTGCACTTGATCACTTGTTAGGAACTTAAGACAACTATCAGTATCCAGATGGTACTGGAGGCGTAAGGCTCGCTCACTTTCTTACAGTCGGTAAGTTCAAAAGCCAAACCTACACTACCTTCGGGTAACCGAATAAATACTTAAATTAATACCCGACTGCTAGGAGACCTGACAGCCGAGGAGGCTGCTGTCACGGTTAAATATAGGAGGAGGGCAAGGAATTCATTAGAATTACCATGTCGTTCTCCAAGTTTCACCGAAGATGTGGTAGCGACTTACCTCGGCTGGTAGGATTTTTATTGATCTACAACATGTAAAGGTTTTCGATCAGAGTCCACTCATACAGTGCACGAAGTGCCTACAATATGGACATGGCAGTAGACTCTGTACATAGGTGGAGGAACTCTGCACTTTCCGTGGCGGACCGCATCTTAAGGCGGGCTGCCCAAGTTATACCACCGGAGAACTTCCTACATGTAAAAACTGTGCGCGAGCCAAACACTTAGATACAGCCCATATGGTATACAGTAAGGACTGTCCCTTAAGAAAAAAATGGGATAAATGGGACCATAATGGTATACCTTTTAAAAATAGAATTAGAAAAATCGAAGGGCATAAAAATAGAGCGTACAACTAGAATTTACAACACAAAAAAGCAAATTAACAGTTTCATGAGAAACTGGCGCAAATTATGCAAGAAAAAAAATTAGGAAAAGCACACTTAACCGGATTAAATGAGGTACCTAAAAAAGAAGCAAAAGTAGAAACATATACAAAAGCTATCACCGATATATGCAACCAGACAATACCACACAAGAATAAAAGAGAGATACTTACCATACCTTGGTGGTCCGATGAGCTGGCGGAGATGAAGAGAAGAGTAGCTACCAGGAGAAGAAGAATCTGATGCGCCGCGCCGCACCGAAACGAAGACCGATGGTAATGAAGCTGTACCTGAAAGAAAAAGAAAACTATGAAACATAGGTAAGGAAGGCTCAAATCCTTAGCTGGAAGGAATATTGTGGGAAACAGAATAGAGAAGGTATTTGGGAGGGAATCTACAGACTCATTAAAAGAACAGAAACAAGAGAAGAAGATCTACTATTGCAAAGCAATGGGATAATATACGACGCAAGAGACTTTTATCCAGAAGACAGAGAGGAAGACGACAACGAAGAAATATGAGAAATATGAGAACAAGGTATCAATTGCAACCCAGAGTTTTTTCTGGAGCTCATAAATAAATGCCTGTTACTCGGAGTCTTCCCAAGAGCCTGGAAGAAGGCAGTTGTAGTGGTGCTTAGAAAATCTGCAAAGGCGTCCTACACAACACCAAAATCTTACAGACCTATAGGGTTACTACCGATCATGGGGAAAATCTTCGAAAAGATGCTGGTTACCCGCTTTAAATATTACCTAATATCGCGGATTAGTACTCCCCAGTACGAATTCATGCCACGAAAGAGCACAGAAGACGCCCTCTATAATCACAATCTCATTAATCACATCCGCAGCAAGCTCAACCAGAATCGCGTGATCACACTGGTTTCATATGATATACAAAACCGTCTTAGCGCACACCGACGCTCAGAGTTAATGAAAGTTCAGAGGCAATAAATAAATTTTGTATGGGAAACTTTAAATTTTTAAATCTTTTAATTTAAAAAAGTAAGGGATTGATGTAGAGAGGCTAGCTGCAAGAAGTGGCCAATTAATTACAAATAACCCTGTATACAGTAGTAATTTGTAAATAAACTATTCAATATTTATTTCTTAAATTAAAAATCAGCATCCAGCTTTTGAAGCGACTGACGATCATAATGATAATGAATGTTGGTTCGTCCCTGGCCATATGAATGCACGGGTTGTATAATACTAACATACACATGTTAAAAATATCTACCTGCTTTAAAAGTACAAGTGCAGTAAAACTAGAACTCAAAGAAGAATTAATATCTATTGGAAGGAGATAATTCAAGGTGAACCTTCAGATATAGATCAGATTTTGTTATAAATCTTCTTAACGAAAAGTGAAAGGAAATAAATTGAATTACTAACGCTAATAAGCTGTTGCCCGCAGCTCCACCCGTCTGTATGTCGTTTTTCGCGTAATCTATGGAAACTGCAATTATCCAGACTTATAATCGACTTATAGTTAATTCTATAGTATACTATTCCCGTGGAAATTTTATACATATAGGCATTACATTGCTACGATATCTGACAATAATAATATACATACACATCACCCACGCACCCACAGCCAGGACATTATTCAGATATACGTAATAAGGCATATGAATACAAAATATTTTTTACCAAATATTATGTTTTTGAGTAATGTTCAAATAAAGAATTTCTTTGTTTTTTCTTTGTAATGACCATGCTGTTAGCCAAGTTTCTATTACAGCGTCACCGGGGGAGTGGGCGAGTACTGATACCCGCCCTTGAAAAACCCGGGCCTGAGGGGCCCGGGGGACACGTCTGCCTTAAGGGTGCCTATAAGAGGCCGTCCTCGGCTTAAGACAGCGTATTTATAGGATGGGATAGATGGGTATAACGCCCCCCGACGGCAGAACGCCGAGGTAGCGTGCGTTTAGGGCCTCGCCTTCGCCGGCGAAGGCGGTGTGTGTAGGTGTGTGATACAGTGTAAGCTAATCGTCTGTTGTCAGTCGTTATTTGGTCATCTGAGTCGATTAGAATCGACTTGGGTCTTCTTTTAAAAGCTAACGGGGTGACTCTAGGCTGGTAGGTGGTCGCTTCAACCACCAGTGGGTTCGGATGTACCTCGGCCCTATCGAAGAAGTTCTGAGAGAGCTCCTTGAAATATTGCGCTATTGTAGGTAAACCTAGGTCTCTATGGAGGTCTGCACTGCGCATGTACCACGGCGCGCCCGTGGCAGTGCGGATGAATCAATTCTGAATCACCTGAAGGGGTTTCAGATCGGCGTGAGCGAAGGCGACACTCGCTCACTCGACATGACGGTGCGTATACAAACTTTGTAAAGTGTAATTTCCTTGTAGAATTTCAAACTGCTATAGTATATAATAATAGCGAGTTCTAAAAAAAAATCAGCGTCATCTATTGAGATTTTATGTAACTAAATTTAAAATCGGCTCATACTCAATTAGATATTTTATTAAAATTCAGATAAGTAGATTCGACATTATAACGTACCTGACAGATAGACTAAAATTCCAAAAATAGTTTTTTTGGCTTCTGTTACTTGTCTTTAATCGCCCCCTATCAGTTTTTTGAAAAAACGTTTAATATACAAACATTCGATTTTTAATGTCTCATTATATATTGAGATATGAGATATTGAGATACTGAGATGAAATATTGAGATATATACTCGGTTAACATCAAAGTCATCTAAGATTTGCGAACGATGAATATGAAGATAAAAATAAATATTTTTGTGTGTCAGCTCCAACGCACGACTGAAGTTTACTTCTTAAGTACGATTGTTTAAGCAGACGCAAAAAAATATTATTTAACTGAAGAAAGATTGATACCTTATGAAAAGTACGCGTTTGTTACGCCATAGTTTATTCCAAAATACTTGCATTTCACTTTAGCTAAATATAATGATAAAGATTATAACTTCACAATAACAATAATTGATAATTATAACAATAAAACACTGACAACCAAATTAGACAGTTGCGCACCATAGGTTGCACTACAAAAGTAACGAGGTCATTCGTTTAGTAGATTTTACACCTCATATTTTCTCATACCGGGTGCCTTATATCAAAATCGATTCTTAAGTAGTAAACTCCAAAGAATGAAGCAAACTCTAACAATCGAAAAGATAAAGTAAAAAAGGTAAAGTCTGTGACCACGGCCGGTGCAACCTGGTCGACACGTCAGACAAATAAAAGTGTAAAATAAAATACTACAAAAAAAAAAAAACAATGAAATAAAATAAAATAAAAATACATTCTCTAGTCTATTGATACCAGAATCTTCTTAAAACGTGTGATTAGATAGTGGAAAGTCAATAAAGTGATAGTCTTGTTTCTAAAAAATACTTGTCTGTTTATTCTTCAAAAAATGTCGAGTTTATTGTATTGTGAATGTTAATCAAAAATATTTATACTTACTATTAAGTAATGTTTATAACACAAAGTAAAACGTTTGCACTACAGCAGTCTTGTTTACGAATGCCATAAACTATATCTACTATTAACAGTAATTTAGATAAGTGGTAGGTACTTCATTTGAATATGAATATGTCATTTGAATAGGTATACTATATTTAAATGTACTTAGAGTTTGAGGCAAAGAGAAGAATTGTGGAAAATAAAAATACTGTTTTTGTTTTATTAATTTTGTTTGATATCCAAAAGATTGCCACCTTTGTTAAGAAAAGAAACCGAAAATTATAAATATATCTTTTGTTCCGGCCTATGTAAATCTATCTTTTGTTTTAAAAAGGAGTAGCTCGGTACAATTTGAATATAAAACATGTATTCAAAAAAGATGTATTTACCAAATGAAATGTTAATATAAATTTTTTTTTTTCGTTATTATACAATTTTAATGCTATGTTGTATTCTGATGAAGCATGGTGTGACTGTAAATTTAGGATATTTTTTTTTATAATATATGCTTTAAATGTTAATAACATTGATAAACATTGTATCAAAATTATTTTATTATCTGAATTAACATAATAAAGATGTGAAGCAAATGTATTGTAATACTTGTAAAACATTAACGATTCCTTTCTTGTTTATTATTTCAAAGTAAAGTGTAGTAATTATCATCTATTTATACTATCACGTACAGCTTTTACGTACTTAGGTGAGTTGACAAGAGGCACTTGAGTTGGAACTAGTCACTTCTAAATGATACCATACACGTAATAATATCTAGCCACAACATTTCGTAATAGGTTGGCAGAAATCAGTTCAAAATACGCTTGGCAATACTCGCCGTAGTAAATGCGGTAGAAGACTCATGAAGATATATGACGCCGCAACGTATAAGGATAAAGCCCTTGACAGATCACTGACTGTGCAGCAACTTGGGCGGTTCGTTGTTGAATGAAGTCAATTGTGAGAAGTCAGCACTAGGACGATTAGGGTTGGAGATGAGCACTGTATGTGTGGCTGGAACTGCTGTATTTAAAGCTGGCTTTGCATACTGCGCCATTCTTGTTTCTTGAAGACCATCTTGGCCTTTCTCTTTAGATGTGAAAATTAACAATAGCTGTATATGACCTGGCCTAGTACTCTGATTCTCGGCAAGGCATTTAGGATAGTGTTCTTGCAACATGTGCTCTTGATGACTGAACTAAACTATACTCTATTTTTTTATTCCGATAACCACCTCTAGGGAAGTTTCAATAGAAGACAAATTTCATACATATATAGTACTTTTTACCCATTGATAAGACTCAAAAGTTCCCTACACCATTGACCTATAATAAAGTTGGTTAACTCGTTATTGCTACCTATTCTTCTGTCCTGGACTAGGCTTATGTGCGTTATGTCGACGCCAATGAAGTACTTCTAAATAAATTACATAGTCTTACACCTGTAACACTTACTTAACACCTGTAACAGCTTCATTTTTTGAACTCCGTAATCTTGACAATATCTCCGACTATATTTTAAAACAAAAATGGTTGCCTTTAAATAGTAAACGGATCAATCTAAGACATCTGTGTGTACCATATCGATTTTGTTTAATCCTTCCAATTCTGTTTATTTAAATTGCGATTTCTCTTTTTATAATAATACAATTTTTCCACCCTTTAGGGCTGAAAGTGTAAGTGAGCCTAGGTTCGAGGTTTCTTAAATCTATTCTTGAATTCATTTCAGCCGTTGTTGTGAGTGCAATAAGTGAGTTACCCGGTCAGGGATAATATCATAACATATACAAAACAATACATATAGATTATACTGAGTACGTATGAGTATTATACTGAGGCGCTGTAGCCCCTAGAGTTGTACCATTAATACTCACTATTATCACTATAGCTCTTATAATAAGTATATTATAATATATACAATTACAGTTAGGTACATCAGAATTGACGACAACTACACGGTGAGCGATTCTGTTCCGAAACCCCTTTCAAAAAAAATATGCAATATAATCTCCGATATATACAGATTCAGAAAAATTATAATTGTTTCTTTAACTAATAGCAATGTGGCCTTCTATGGAACTAGAGTGCAGTTAATGAGGAACAAGGTAATTTATTATAAATTTTTTTAATTGTTTAGTTGCCGTGTTGTTTACGAGGTCAAGACTAAACGATATATATACAACTATATCATAAGTGTATAGATTCTGTTAATTCTTTTCTAAGTATATTTTGAGATCTAAATTTGGTTTCATGTTTCATGACCATATTTCTTTAAATATTTATGTGTGTGTACACTTATAGTAAAAAGCCCAGTTGTTTATTGAGCGTGGGTACATAGTCATCATATTGCGCTTGATAGAAGTTTTCAGCAATGGAGTCGCCGAGACTGTATTTTTCAGCAAAATTGGCGATAGAGAATTTGTCGCGATTATAAGTTGAGCTGAAAAAAATAAGCAATGTCTTATGAATATTTTAAGTATGATAAAATAAAATATATTTATAACGTTTCTAGGTTGATACAACTATTGTATTATATTAAATTCTAGAGAATAAAATAGCTGGGAGCGTATGCAAATTAAGTAGAACAATATAATGAAAAGATAATACTTCGTATGTCATTACGGTACTACTTAAAAACGTTAGAATAATATATAATATTTAATTATTAATAAAATATATAATGTTTAATTATTTCAAAACTTACGTATTGTTTAAACGGGGCTCATCAAATATTAAAAAGCTCGGTTGCTGGTAGATCAGAAACACATATCTGTGGAGTCCGGAGCCGCTTGGAGGGGCTGATCCTATGTACTCAGCTAAAGTCTCGCCTAAGACGACATAATTTCCAGGAATGTTGACAACTAACCAGTGTTTCCACTCACGTGATACAGGTTCAGCTCGAGAAGGCACGTCTGGATCTAAAAATGTTCATGATAACAAATACAGATTAAATGATATAAAAAAATAAGCTAACCCTATATACCCTTTGGTTTCATTACCATACTAGCGACTCAGTTCGCGTCGCCAAAAGCAGAAGAGTGTTCGGTACACTTTTGGAATATTAGTTGTTATTTTGCAGGCGACAGAGGATTATATTTGCTAAATATTTTCTATAAAAGGTAAATCTAGAAATAACAGAGTTCTAACATAAAAACTCATGAGATTTTAATATAGATTTACCTGATTCTTAAAACATTACAATAAGGTATGCCCACTTTCACTAACCAATAAAAGCCAGGGTATAGAAACAATCAGGTGCGGCGTTGTACAGGACAGTAGGGATGTCCTTGACTTGAGTGGGTGTTAACTCGTTACCCCGGTTTACCCGCACTCCGCTGGGGTAAATCACCTGTATTGGATTTATAAAATCTCAACGAATTTATTATCAAACTTTCTGTGTGATAAATTATATTTTTATTTATTCTAATAATACAAATGTTTTTATTCGGTTAATCAGGATATGAGTCTCCGTCAAGTAGTTTTTGCATGTAGGAGTATTTCTAGTTTATTTTTATTTATTTCTTTTAGTTTTTATTACAGATTTTTTTTACAGAGTAGGTAGTCCGATTTCGTATTTTTTTTTATTGAAAAGTATTATTCTCTCAGGGGAGGGCCACTATTTAAATTTTGAGAAAAACATCTATTTAAATTTTGTAAACAAAAAGACTATTAACTTTCTTATTTCTTAACTGATATATATCTATATATTCTATACATATAATAAAATTGTCACTGATCAATTCCTGTACATGGAGTAAAAAAAAACATCATAGGGGGCTTTATAAGAGCAAGAGAACCAATTTAAACGCGGTTTTCAGGAATATATTATCACAGTCGTCACTTAACATTTAGTGCCTATTTCATGTAAATCGGTTAAGAAATTAAAAAATATGACAATTTATGTCAATGACGTAATAGGTATCATGAAAATCTGACGTGGGCGAGAATGTAATAAATAAAATTTTTGTTGCCTGGGATCAAAACAGCTAATTGTTATCGCACGTGAAATCATCGGTTAGGTGATAGCACTTTTCGGTGTATCTCGTTCTATCAAATGATAGAGAAAACCTAACCAGCCTTTTAAAACCGGTAGGTACTACCATAGAGATAAGGATCACTATCGATATCGCGGATAAGTTTACACAATTTCACATCACTAGAAAAAAATCTGTTGTCTACGGCAGTGTACGCTTTAAAAATCTGCATCTGAAGCTCCCTATGCTTTAGTTATTGTTCTGAGGTCCGCACTTACTGATAGTGATTTTCATTTTAGCTGTCAAAAAAGATACAGAATAGCCCTGCAGATCTTCTAAACAATTCTTCTCCCATTGTTATAGTCATGTTGTACCTATAGAATATCATTTTAAAGAAGAAAAAAATATAGTTTTGCCTGTTTATTCTAAAAATATGTATTCAAGTACAATTAATTCATATCATTAATTCGAATATTTTTTTTGACATACCTTTTCGCTTTTGAAACTATACAGTTTTTAATTAAGAAGAACAATAAATATTTAAGACAAAGAATGAATAGAAGAATTAAAAATAAATATATTTAAAATATAAAAGAGCATTGCATAAACATTACTCACAACTGCTTCATATTTCGGAGTCCCTGTGATGAGGTCAGAAACGATATTATTAATGTCAAAGCTGTCCGCAACATATGAATGTGTTAACACTCTAAAGGTGACCACAGCGCTCACTGCTACTGACAAAAGTACAGCAAATCTGAATACTGAACTCATAATTACGTGTAAAGTTAATATACTTAAAAGCCCTTTGCTCAAGATGCGATTGACTATTCAAGAGTTCGCTGAAACTAGTACTGTACAATTACATACATACGTCTTCAGCTACTGGTTATGAAAATGCACAGATTAATTTATCCTTGAATATAGATAAGTTTTTATTATTAAATTCATTTTTTATCATCGCGTTTTGTGTTCAGTAATTTATTGTACCTACGTAATTATATGTATTTGGTTGGTCGAGGCGTTAGGCGTTAGGAGCCGTTAAGTGTATAGCGGTGCAAAGGGGCTCGGGTTCGATTTTCTACAGGGACCGACATGTAGGTGATGAGCGTAGATGTCTATATTTCTGGGTTTGGTCGTTTATTAAATATATTCTCAGTAGTTATAATGTGTATTTTTATGTATTTGTATCGTTGTCTAATATATGTCTAAATATATTCTCAGTATTTATAATGTGTATTTTTATGTATTTGTATCGTTGTCTAACACCCTTACCACAAGCAAATAATTTGCTTACTTAGGGGTTAGACCAATTTGTCTAATTTGTTCTGGTATTATTATTATTATTTTAAGGTAACCTATAGAATATTGATATTTTAAATTTAGGACTACTAATGGCTGCTCAAGGTGAGTGTAATGTGTGAGTACTGAGACCCGTTTGGAAAGAGGTGGCATTATGGACGCCTATAGTACCTACTTAGGATGGTGCGATGAACATACAGGATAGATGACCCTATAGAAAAGGCTTTTGGTTGCTTATTTGTATTGTATATAATAATGTTGATAGTATTATTAGTTAACCAACGATTAACGCAGATTAAGAAAGACGGGCATGCAGTAGTAGTGTGATATTAATTACAAATGACTTTTTACTCCTCTTACATAATATTAGATAGAGATAACTGAGGATGAAAGAAGCTCTATCTTGGGAGTTCCCAAGTGTTTACAGAGTACGTCCACGTCGTCTCCCTTCGCCTTCGACCTTCGTGTGAGTGAGGACACCCCACATTTGTGCCGAGGCCCGGTTTGTATGCGGACCTACCGCCGGGTCAAGTTGGCGAATGCTAACGCGACCCCATCTTGCTCCACGTGGACGAGGACTGCTCACACGTGGGGTTTTTAGCCGGTAACAGTCCGGCATAACCACTCTGGTACCCCCGTACTTGAGTGGTATCCATGAGGATTTTGCCCACGACAAAAAAAAAAAGCTCTATCCAATACAGGCCTAACTGGAAAGTCAAATACTAAGAATCTAAATTCCCAGAGGTTTAACTTTATTGTTTTAAGTCGGACAATTTGAATACTTGAGATATTAAACTATAATATACATTCAATACGTTATCAAACATTTACAATGTGTATGCAGAGTTGTTTTTAATATAATTACATAAATCGTTATATATATTAAGTACTACTTAAACAAATATTAATTATATAATCTTGTCTTAAGTATAGGTAAAATATAAGTTTAGTTTATTGAAAATAAATACAAATAATCGGTATTATACAAATTCAAAATTGTAAACTGTCACTTGTAAATATTTGGAGTTATTAAAATTAGTAAAGCAGTGTAATACATTAGATGCCTTTTTTCACCCACTCGACAAACAAATGCCCAGCTGTTCATAGAGTACGGGTACATAGTTATCATATTGTGCTTGGTAGAAGTTTCCAGTTACGGGTTCGCGGAGGCCATATTTTTCCGCAAAATTAGTTATTGCAAATCCGCTACGATTTACACTAGAACTGAAATAATATTAAGAGTTTATTTAATCTTATTAAAGGGTTAGTTGTAGAGCATGTTTTGAAGTCATTCTGGATAGTAAAATAATATTGTTCAGATCAATTTATGTCTTTATACTAGTAAAACGAATTATAAATTATATTAATTTTAATTCAATCTATCTCTGAATTGTATACTCACGTGTTGGTAAGTCATCAAACGTTAGCTTCCCAGACCAGGAACACGTATCTGTGGAAACCCTTACCAAGGTTCGAACCGGAGGCCAAGTAAGCTGATAGGATCTCACCAGAGAGAATGTTGTCCCCGAGAATATTTCCCAGCAACCAATGGTGGAATTCTCGAGATGTCGGAAGGGGCATCCGGGTCTGGACAATGTCAAAATAGTTTAATTATGTTGTTATTATATTAAATTATTTACTATTATCAAGGATTCCTTCTGAAAAAAAAAATGTTATATGGAACAAAGTGTGATTTTTTCAATTATATTATCAATTCAAGAATTTCAAGAATTTCAATTATATTTCTTACTTACCAGTCAAAGCCAGAGTATAGTAGGAGTCAGGCGAAGCGCTCCACGTGACGGTGGGGCTATCTTTTCCTTGAGTTGGTGTTAGCTCATTGCCAAGGTTTACTTGTACTCCACAGTTTACCTGTACTACACATTTTATCTATAGTGCATATCGAACCTTATTAATAATAATATAATACATTAGATAAAATAAAGTACCTTAACAGTTCAAATATGTTAAACAGCAACGGGAAAAAATAAACGACACTTTTTTTAAACTCCTCAGAAATCAGGTCAGCCTAGAAGGCAGAACTAAGAATCCTTTTACTCTGGAGCTAGAAAAACCGAGAAGAATGTATGTACCAAAGAATGTGTGTACTAAAAAGTATAAAAAAACTATTAAGGTTTACTCTCTATAATACAATTATCAGTAGAGTTTCAGCAATAAATTATGAATGACTATGTGTTGTTTTTAACTACCCATAAAGCAAGGAACTGTTAACTATAAACAAAGACGTTATTTTTTATGAAAAGTATATCGTAATTGCATATTAGTAGTTATAAACTGAGATAAACAATAATCGCTTTTTATTAATGAATTACTTTTCTTTAGTTAGAAATATTAAAACTTGGGTAGCCATATTTTATAGTTAATATGAGATACATAAAATAAATTAATGTATTAAAACTACTCAATACAAATTCATTCTCAGGCGTCTTAGAAACCACATCTCGGACATAAGTTTTCAAAGTTGTAGCTTAGATTTATGTTATGAACTACAGTTGCTCTTGTGTATACACAAATACCTCACTAGAGTTATTTACTTACTAATATATTAGAATTGTTTTTTTTTTGTGTTTGTAAATATTTAGAATTTATTTACATAAGCGTAGACATCGACTTTCGGCATCGATTACTAGTGACAATGCAGAAGACTGATGATGGAAAATTATCGGATAGCATGTTTTAATAAATGTACAAAAGGCGTGCAATAGAACCTTTTCAGTGCAATGTATGGTGTAATAAGATCCTATAATAAATAATCTAAGATATCTCTCTATAATAATCTCTAAATATCATATGAAACCAGTTTTTATAAAAAAGGTTTTAAAGATATACTAACTGTTTAGCTCATTAGATAATCAAATCTGGTAGAGAACTCTTGTAGGTAATCATTCAATTTTAGTTTTTTTTTTATAAACTTATGATTTTTATTTTATACAATAAAATTTTCTCGTCCTAAAGCAAAATCTGGTTACGTCCATGACAAAACTTATATGTAAAACTCTCTTTTTAACCCCCGACCTAAAAAGAGGGATGTATGTATGTATGTAAGAGGGAGTATGATCTGTGTATCTGCACCGGGGGACGCTAGTAAAGGAACAAATCAAAATACAAATAAGGTTCCAAGGCTAGTAACGATATAACGATATCAAATCGTATAGTCTCCTAATCCCGGTCCTCATTAATTAGTTCTGAAAACTTAGTGAAGTTAGACACCACGTGCCCTTGTCACGACTTCAATTAGTACATAATAATATTACATATTTATATTATTTTAGAGGGTTTTCGTATCGGGGGTCTTTTAATATATTTTTTAAACACGACTATTGTAAAATGAAATCAAACAGGTACAATATTATTTGATTAGTTATATAATTTCGATGTCAATATTTTTTTATACAAAACAAAATGTCAGTTAAACAAATTTTCATTTTTTTTGTGTTTTAGCAATATGGCCTTAGAATCTTACTTCAAAGCAATAAGAAAAAAATACAAGAAAGGAGACAAATAAGTAAGTGAATTTTATTTTTCTCCCAGTTGTGCCCTCAATATGGGTACGTAGTCATCATATTTTGCTTGGAAGAAGTTTCCAGCAATGGGGTTACCGAGCCTGTATTTAAAAGCAAAAAAATCTATGGAGAACCCAATGCGCTTATAGGTTGAACTGAAAAAAAAAAACAATATTTTATAAACATTATTTAAATAAGTAATTACGGCTCCTACATACATTAACAATATTTTTTTGTTTTTTCATAAAAACTTACGTGTTGTTCAAACGCGGTTCATTAAATTTTAATAATTTCGGTTGCTTGTAAACCAAAAACACATATCTGTGGAATCCTGTGTTTTTAGCTGGGGCTGACCCTACGTACTCGGCTAAGGTCTCGCCTGCAGTAACGTTACTTCCGGGAATGTTTACCACTAGCCAGTGCTTCCATTCACGTAGATAAGGTGCAACACGAGAAGGTACGTCTGGGTCTGGAATAGTAATCTTGATGAAAATGATGGGTATTGATTGTCTGGTTCGAAAACACTGTTCTGGTTTTATATACTCCTATTTGTAACGCGTCTGTCCGCTTCGAGATCAAAATATTAGTATAAAAGGTACAGAACGAAGGCCGAAAACAATGACATTATCCCCATATTTCCTATATATTTTTGTAAAATACTCTCATTACAGTGGTTTTTTTAATTTTGACTTTTAGTTCGAGAAAATATATTATTAGTATGTAGGAACTATGGATTATCACGATGATCAGTTTAATCAATATATCATATCCAAATAATTATGTTAAACGTTTCACGCGTTTGTATATTATATATAATATACAAACGCGTGTAATATATATAATATATAAAGCACTTAAGTTATAATAATAAAATAAAGCCTTATTGTTAACAAATTCAAAATGAAAATTAAAAAAAAAGAATATGCAAAATTTTTGATTATATCTACTTGTACTAACCTACAAGAGCCAGCGTATAGAAAGCTCCAGATGTGCAGTTGTATTCAACAAAAGGCATATCCTTGACGAGCGTGGGTGTTAACTTGTTACCCAGAGTTACAATCATTCCGCTGGGGTAATACACCTATACATACGGGTATAACAATCATTCCATAAAATATAGATGAATAATTATTTAGATGAATATCCCAGAAATTGTTATACAAGGATAGTAAAATTATTAAGATAAACAAAAAGGAAACAAAACGTAAACATTACTTACAGTAGCTTCATTTTTAGGAGCAACGCGGATCACATCAGGAACAATACCATTCTTTCCAAAACTCTTCTCAACATCCGTCAGCGCTAAGGCCCTAAAATTTATCATAGTGCTGCCTGTTATTAACAAAACAATAGCCAATCTAAATTCTGAAGACATTATTTCGTGTGAATTAAACAATAGTGGAGTCTTCGGAACGTCAACTGTTTTAGTATTAGTCAATGCAAAATAATAATTTATACTGCCTACCTCTCATGGAAACGCTTTGTATTTATATAGGTAAACTTTGATAAAAATTAATTAATATTATTGTACAACCGGTTTTTTGGTGATAAGTAGATACTTGTTATTTTATTCAATATTTTGTTTAAATACCTTATTAAATACTTATTTAATATTATTTTCAGTGCAGACAACTTACTGGAAAAATGGAAGTCCTTATGGATAAATATTGCAGGGAATTTTAGGATTGAGGATCTCGTTAAGAACGCCATACGTATATATTCTGGTACTTAGGAGTATTACTCGATTTGAATTCAAATGGTTTGAACGTCGTCAAAATTCACGATTTACAGGTTCCAAAAGGATCTGTCTGCAGATACTTCCATTCTTGTTCAGGTTCAGGTGGGTCTTCCATAGATGACTCTATGGAGTTATTAAGATGAATAAAATTATTTTAACTGGTAAGATAATAGTAGAAAAAAGTGGATATAAAATCTTCTTACAAAGTAGACATATTTTCATAATATCATTAAATAAAATGGTAAAACTTTTTTTTTATAAAGAATTATTTAAAATTATCTGAATACGATAACTCTTAAACAACCGATCACAGAAAAATATCATATTATAGGTTATCTATATGCACCAATCAGATAGCTCCTAAATATAGGTTAAAAGTTTTGCTAAAGGATTTTCATTAAACAGATTCAAAAACCATATTAATCGGGTTTTATATAAGTAATGTATTCTTCGTTACCTTAGGACGGAGACAAGCAAAACTAAAAGGGAGTAGAGAGAGTGACGTAGTTAGAAGTTGAAAAGAAATGGCTATAAAATCGAACAAGATAATATGCTGTTGCACAGATATTTTTTTTAGGTTAGGTTTGATCAGTAGCTACAAAAGTGTCATATGTACATATTTTATCTTCTAGGTTTACTTGAAGTATATTAGTAAATTAAATATCTTATTTGTAACGCAATTTTGTCATAGGTATGAACGGAATCACGAACAATAATTTAATCTTAAAACTTGAAAATTGCTAAAATATAACAACATAAAATTATTTTTTATGTCATATATTGTAATTTACATTATGTTATTGTGAACAATAAAGAGTTTAACAACAACAACATTAATATTGTGTCTGTCACTTATACTTATATAGCTTTGGATACTTACTTCAGTGGAATTAGAAAGAATTACAAGGAATATAAGAAAATTTACTTTATATTAGTTAATTTCAATTTGGTACAAGTAAAGATGGGAAGATTTCACGATATTTGTATATACACACTACTTTACAGGATTATTTGTAATTAGATGACCACCTCTTGCAGGCAGCCTCTTTACATAAATCCCAACAATATTTGTTCTATAACTTATTAAAATTATTAGTTTTTAAAATTTAAATTTTCCCATACCAAATTTATTTGTTGTCTCTGAACTGACATTAACACTGAGCGTCGGTATGGCCCCGAGCGTTGATCTATTAAGTACTTTTTACAAAATCCATAGTAATAAGTAAAAGAGGGACTAAAAATGTTTTCGTTTCGTTTTTTTTGTGTTGTTTATCAAGATTTGTAAAAAGTTGTAGAACAAATGTTGTTATGATTGATGTAGAGAGGCTGAATGCAATGGGTGGTCAACTAATTAAAAATAACCCTGAATAAATCCACAGGTTTAGTTCATTCATTTTTTATTCCTAAATATTGTGATAAATATTCATGCCATGGCTGACTAACTCAATATGTTACTACTTATTTCAATATCTTTGTATGTTTGTAATTACACATTATCAATTGATAGTATTATTATGGTTTACCCTGACTAATATATTTTGTTAATCTGTTATTTATTTCTTTTTTATTATTCTACGACATTGCAGATCGTGAAATATTTAAAGTTAATGCGCACAAACCTGTCGTTCTTACAACAGTTTTTTATAAAGTACACATTCAAAAATGCTAAAAGAAATTTGTACCTTATAAGGTATTTGAATACACTTAATTATTAAACACCCAGTTGTTCAAAGAGTACGGGTACATAGTCATCATATTGTGCTAGATAGAAGTTTCCAGTTACGGGATAACCTATACTTTATTTTTCTGTAAACATTGCGATTGAAAATCTTATACGATCAGAGGAAGTGCTGAAACGAGTTATGTCTTATATTCATAATTGTAAATGTTATCTAATAAATTATACTTCTTCCAAATGAATAAGTCAAAATAAAAATGTTTGATAATATCTTTAAACATGTATAGCCATGTTAAGCTTATTTCAATTTATATAAATATACCCGTATCGGCTTATTTTTCACTCTATATTTATATAAATTTATAATAATAATGTAAAAGTGTGATTCTAATGGGACTTTGTAAAAGATATAAAAATAAAAATATGTTTTTAATAATATGTTTGATGTTTAATTACTTTATAGCTTACGTATTGTTTATATACAGCTCATCAAATGTTAACCAGGAAACCACTTTGGAACCCGGTGCCGTTTGATGGGGCTGATCCTACGTACTCGGCTAGGGTCTCGCCTGAGGTAGCGTTATTGCCGGGAATGTTGCCTACTAACCAGTGCTTCCATTCTACGCAATACTGGTTCAGCAAGAGAGGGTCCTTCTGGATCTTAAAAAATGTTAATCCTAATGATCTAGAAAATTAATTGGTATATCTAAGTTAATGCTGTATACATATCCTCTAGTTATATATTGCGACTCCGTCAGCTTCGACCGGACTAATGGTTTTATTTAAGTCTAACTGGTAGTTCCAGAAATCACTGCGCTCAAGCAGGAGAAGTTTTCATTTTTTTAATGGGAAATGCTCCTTATACTAATCAACAAAAGCCAGTGTATAAAAAGTTTCAGGTGCAGCGTTATATTCAACAATAGGGATGTCCTACACTTGCGTAGGTGTTAACTCGTTATCCAGGTTTACCCACACTCCACTGGGATAACTCACTTGTACATAAATATAAATTTAATATTAGATTTTAAGAACATAAATCTAGAAGTAAAAAAAAGTTTTCTGATGTTGCTTTGCTTTGCCATTCCTAAAATACTGAATTGGTATTTTTTATGGTTATATACATTATTTGAATAGAAGGAATAGAATGAATTAAAACGATTAATTTAAACAAAAACTCAACGCATTACTCACAACCGCTCCATATTTAGGATCAACGGAGATCACGTCAGGGACTATATCATTATTTATATAACTCTGCTCAACAGATGATTGGGCTAAACCTTAAAATTTGCCACATTGGTGCCTGCTATTAACAAAACAACGGCTAAGCTAAACTCTGAACACATAGTTCCGTGTGAATTTGATAAGAGTTAACTCTTTGCAATGTAAACTGTTCAAATATTCTTATTCCAATGCTATATTATTTATACTGATATACATAGCTATACATATACTTGGCTAAAAATTATTTAAAGTTGCATTTTTTACAGTTTTTTTTGTAATAAGTGTAATTTCCTGTACATATTTTTTTTAAATTGCTTATTTAGTACTTATCTATCATGAAACTATTACCTATATAAATAAACTATAAATTTTAATGATGGTGGATACTGTGGGAAAATCGAGAGGTTATGGGTACATGTAAGTACTGCATCTTGCAGTATGGAGGATCTTATCAAGGACACGTCGTTTGGTCACGTTATTTGGGTCTGTTTTACCTTTCTTGAATTTGTATGGTTGAGGTTTTGGTTTGGTTTACGTCATCTAAATTTACATTGATTACCTACAACTGTTTTTCGTTTTCAAGATTATGGGGTTCCGAAGGGATTATTCTTAAGATGTTCCCAAGATTGGCTTCAGGAAGTTTCAGCAACTTTCTTCGGTAGGGTTCTGACCATTAAAGTTGCTTTGTATGATTGAAATTATTTAAACTGTTTACCGCCTTGTTGGTCGAGTTGTTAGCGCAGGCGCCTAACTTATAGAAACGCAATGGGGCTCGGGTTAGGACCCACTACAATTTCGATTCGACATTCGATAAGTAAGCTAATTATTTGTTTGTTTTAAGGGTGTTAGACAACGATACAAATATATAGAAAAACATATTATAAATACTAATAATATATTTAATAAACGCCCAAACCCAGAAATACAGACATCTATGCTCATCACATATATGCCTGTCCCTGTCGGGAATCGAACCCGAGCCCCAAATCGAAAAAAACCTTAACTTGTAAAGAAATAATGAGCCCGAGGCTTTAATTAGATATGCTAAATACTTATTATAAATGCCAAGTTATCCATAGACTAATCATTTATATTTTTTTTTACTATGCATTTTCGAACGTATTAAAGTACGAAGTTTTTATTAAAATGTAATAAATTTGATAAAACAAGACTAGAGCCTGTCGGTTAAACGGGATAAGATAAAAATAAACAAATGCATTTCTTGTACCTACATGTAGTTATATCAGTGATAAGGTACCAGCAACAATTGTATCAGTAACGTTTAAGCGGCAAATAATAATTATTATTTATAAGTGTCTAATTATTCTTTTTAATTATCAATAAGGTGAAAAGATATATAATTAATATTATCGAAGTATGTAGGTAGTTATGGTTTATCGAAATGAAGTCAACTAAGCCTCCGATTGGTTTCGCAATGTCGGTGATACATATGTTAACAACATTGATAACAAATAAAAATATAATGTTAATAAATTTACATACCTATAAATATGCATAATTGCATGCATAAAAAGTAATATTATAATATTACATAGATAATGTGAGGTAGTACTTCTTCAATATTATATTTTGAATGATTAACAGTAGAACTATTGTAAATTTCAGGAGAAAGAAAGTTCCTTAATCGTACTGCTTGCACTGTAAAGGAATAAGAATAGAAGATTGAGTTTTAACTCAACTTAAATACTTCTTCACGCTTTAGAGTGGAACGTCGAGCGGCTTAAAAAGTACACGAAGACTATGTATGGTCTGCCATTTGGTATGCATAATATAATTGCTGACGTAGATAATTTAGTTCAGAATTATTTAAAATATTAAAGGTGGCAGTTAGTAAGTGCGTATTCCATTTGTCTGCCTGTTTCCCTAAATCATCTAAATAGCATACATCAGCGTACTAATGATTGCTAAAAGTATTTTGGTTTGTAAGAGAAAAAAGTTTTGTATGATCCTCTAAGAGTGAGGTGAGTAGTTAAAACGTTTACTTATCTGTTTTTTTACGCTGACTAAAAAACAAGTTTCAGTCAATACTTGGACCCAGTTTTGAAGCAGCGTCGGAAAATGTACTTCAATTAGTAGTGTCAGATACTCGTATAATATGGCGTAAATTATGAAATTCAACTTTTTGTTCGTTTATCTCCTTCCCATAATCAAAGGTTTTGTCTATCTTTTTCATATTTATCAAGATACTAAATGCTTTAGTCCATTTTTTCATTAGCTTTAGATTTACAGCTTCTACTTCTGCATCAGTTCGTGTAAATATACAATTCATTTTCATAAAGAGGCTAGGGAGCAGATATAGTTTAAGTATTTGAATTTAGGAGATGAGGCGAGCAGAGGGGATAGAACGCCGCCTTGCGGAACACCAGAAGTAAGAAGTAAAGTATTACGAAAAGGAGAATTAGTACTTAGTTTTAGTAATTTTTAGTAGTAGTAATTTTTGATACCTTTAGGAACCACATTGGAGACGATTTCATTAACTTCGAATATAGGTAACACAGACAAATATTGCCCGCGCTAATTATCCCACATTTATAGAGGTTAATAAATTTGAATGCTAGATGAGTTATTATGATTTTGTGTAGAATAAATATCCTATTTAGCTTTAGCTATTTTGGTTTTAAATCTGAGTTTATATAATGGGAGAATAAGTATACAGAATTTACAAACTTACAATATCAACTGCAGTGACGTACCTTCTTTTGGACAGACAACAATACCTAAAGATTTATTTACCTACCTACATATAAGTTTTTTTTTGTATGTGTATGCTAGGATTGTTAAAACTGTTATAAATACTTGTAGTAAGTCATGTAGTAGAAACCATCTACATGGTAAAATTATATTTAATAGTAAAAATCCACATTTGATATCGATACTATCGATTCGAGATTGACTGGATTGATCAGATTCATAGATAATAAAAAATGTTTAACCAGATGCACATGAAGCCATTTCAGAAGAAATGATATTTTAATATTTTATAAACTAAAATAAGGGATTCTGTATTTTGTGAGCATTATAAAAACGTTTTAGCTATTTACGAATATAACAAAACAGTTGTTGGGTGGATAACTACCAGTAAAATTGTAATTCTGGTTGCTTACAACTGTTACAGTTTTGGTGGTTGTTACAACGCTGGTTTTGGCTACAAATTGAATTGAGTACAGCCGGATATATTTATGGTCCAATGATGAGTATATATATAACGTTTAATATATAAAGTTTTAACACAATAATAATCTGGAGAAGTACCTACTTAGGTAACTTTTTTTAGCATTCGCAGCTTAATTTTTAAACATGATGGTGATTTTTAAACTTCAATCACTTTTTCATAGTTACCTAAGTCTAATTTATAAATTTGGAAATGTCCTCGATTTTGTTTTCTTTCTTGGAAATGTCCTCGATTTTGTTTTCTTGCAAGATATATTCTTCGAATCCCGAACAACATTCGATTTGTAAGCCATTATATATATTCTTAATAGGAATAATCCTAATAAGAATAATGTTTGAGATTTACATGGCGCTTGAAACGTAGAAATTTTATTGTGAATGTTAATCTAATACCATGGTAAAAAAAATATGATACCAAGGAATCTTCTAAAAAAATTGAGGAAAATAAAACAATAATTGAGTGAAGTATTTTTTTTTAAAGTAAATGAAGTTGGACAGTTAGTAAAATATATTCCAACTCAAAATGGTAGTTCTACTCTAAACTGAAACTTATTTTTTAATTTGTCATTTAGTTTATATTAGCTCTTTCTGACAACATTAGTGAAACATCGGAAGAAAGTACATAAATAAGTATCTATTCAAATAAAAATATACTATGTTTACAAAGGAATTTTCTAGCTATTTTTCTATCATTGATGGATTTTATAAAAATAACGCAGAAAATTTAATATCGGGACTTCTCAATAATATTTAGTCATTAGTCATGTCTATGACATTTAAAAAATAAGAATTATAACTTGACAGTTTAAATTAGAGACATTTTCATATGAAATTATGTTTTTAATGATATGCCTCTGAAGAAGAGAGAAAACAACATAAGAATTATGTTAATGAGAATTTAGCAATAGTTTAATTTAAATGCCTAACTGTTTATACAGAATGGGCACATAGTTGTCGTATTGCGCTTGGTAGAAGTTACCAGCAATGGGGTCACCAAGGTTGTATTTCATAGCGAATTTGGAGATGGAGAACTTTCCGCGATTATCACCAGAACTGAAAATAAAATTAAGTAAACAATATTACAGCCAACTGAATTGAAAAGATTTTTTATATCGCCGATATTTTTTAATTATTTATTATATAAATCATTTTATTGGCAAGACATGGTTACATACTAGTCATACTACAAATAAGAGATATATTTTAATTATTACTATCCGTCATATGAGGCATTTTCATAAAAAATAAATCGTCTGAAGAAAGTTCTTCACTCTAAGAAACAGAAAGGGGGAAAGGTAAATTTTATGATGCAAATTATAACTAATTGTAGACATTAACTCTATAGTCGTGTTTCTTTGTCATTGGTAACGAATTCGAAAAAAATAAGACCAAGAATAGATCCTTGAAATACGATATATCCCAAAGACATACTCACGTGTTGGGAATGCGGGGCTCATTGAACCAGAGTTTTCCTGGTTGTTTGTAAACCAAAAACACGTATCTATGAAGACCGGAACCAGGCGGAGGGCCAGAACCTGCATATGCGGTTAAAGTTTCTCCCATATTGACGTTTTCACCGGGAATGTTTCCTACTAACCAATGGTGAAATTCTCGGAATTGAGGATTAGAGCGGGAAGGCGCGTCAGGGTCTGTAAAATAATTTCTTCATACAATATTCCTGTTAAGCTAAAGGTTTTCGAAAATATAGAATTTATTGCATCAAATTGCTTTCCAACAAAAATAACTCACCAATTAAAGCTAGAGTATAGTAAGAATAAGGGCAAGCGTTCCACCTGACAATAGGCACGTCCTTCACTTGAGTAGGTGTCAGTTCATTTCCAAAGTTTGCTTGCGCTCCACTTGCGTAATATACCTGTGGATTGTGAATTCATTCATATATTTAATAACTTAGTAAGGCTACTTAGAATAATTACGGCTAAGTTAATTAACACGGTTCATTCACCTGTAGGTAGGTACATCAAAATTTATATTTGGTAAGTGCAGCTCTTTACTACTTACTCTATTACATATATGTAATTTATTAAACTTATTATTAAAAACTATTGTATTGAGTAGTGTCACGTACTGAAAACGTGAAACTTATCCGATTTAATAAAATATTTTAATACTTTTAAGGTGGAAAGGGGAATCTTGAATAACAAATAGATAAGAATATACTAAATACTTATCTCATTTCTTGAATTTCTTGATCATCTAAATCATTGTTTAGAAATGGTTCTTGAGAAAATATATATTTATTATAATGTAGGTTTTAGTTATGTACTTACCGCAACAGGTGCATCCGGGGCCTTGGGTATAACATCAGGGACCACACCATTAACTTCGAATGCCCTCGCAACTGCCGACATACATCTCGATACCCTAAAATTAGCTATAGTGCTGTCTGCTATTAACAAAAGTATCGCAAATCTCAATATATGATCCATACTGTCGATAATACTACACGATTGTCCATTAAAACGGCCGGCCGTCGACACTATAAAGACTTGACATATAAGTCACATATATATTATATATAGGTACAGTGAAATGAGAAATGTTTATAGGTTAGTCATTAAAATTCGGTTAGGCTATCTATTTATCTAGAGTATAAACTCATATACATAGAATGATTAAATGCAATTTATTACAATGTTATATTTGATGTGTTATATAATGAATAATTTCTTTAATTCTTATTTATTTCATATAAGCCAATATATTGGGTTTTATTACATAGAAAAATATTTAAATATAAAAATATATATTTTGCGACAATTGTCTTAACAACAGTACTTAAATTAAGCGTAAGTCATAATAAAAATTATACTGGATTTATTTTGTTTAATAACATAATATATAGTGTGAACTATTTGTAATAAAACTCAAGCGACCGAGCATTTATTATTGTTATAGAGAGTTAACGTTGTATGGAGTGAAAAAAACCTTTTCAACACATACCGCGTTCTTTTTCTGGCCATGTTATAATTATTATCGGTCTATTCAATAATTAAGATTGCGATTTTGTGTAAACTATTTGATTTGTATTTTTTGTTCCGATATATAAAATAAATTAAATTCAGAAGTTTTAACTTAGATTTATCATACCTTTTCTTTTTACAATAGGTAAATATATTTATTTACTAGCTGTGCCTGCGACTTCATTCGCCTAAATCTCGATTTGTATAAAACGTACCCTTTGTACTTACCAATCTATGTAAAAACTGACAATATATTCCTGAAAATTGCATCCAAATCGATTAATCCGTTTCTGAGATTAGCATGCTCAAACATATAGACATTTACAGACATACAGAAGAACAGACAAAATGAAAAAACATGGTTTTGGGTTCTCTTGCTTATATAAAGGTCCCCTGTATGCATTTTTGAAAATATTTTTTTTTCGTGTTGTGGGCAACTAAAAGACAAACAGACAAAGATTTAAAAAATGCTGAAAATGAATTCTGTTAGCTATCACTATATATAGTATATATATAGGATATATAGTAGCCCCGTTGGTCGAGTGGTTAGCGCAGACGCCTAACGTGTCTCGACGCAATGGGGCTCGGGTTCGATTCCCGGCGGAGACAGGGATTTATGTGATGAGCTTAGATGTCTGTGTTTCTGGGTTTGGTCGTTTATTAAATATATTTTCAGTATTTATATGTGTATTTCTATGTATTTGTATCGTTGGCTAACACCCTTAACACAAGCAAATAATTTGCTTACTTAGGGGTTAGATCAATGTGTGTAATTTGTCCTGATATTATTATTATTATTATTATTATTATATAACCTGGTATATTTTTTTTAAATATTTTCAATGTTCAAAGACTACTCCTCTACAGATTTATTACATGTATAGAATAAGATTTGCATAGTACCTATTACGTGATTGACATAAATTGACATAACTTTTTTATTTCTTAACCGATTTAGACGAATTAAACACTAAATGTTAAGTGAAGACTGTTATAATATATTCCTGAAAACCGCATTCAAATTGGTTAAGCCGTTTTTGAGATTAGCTTGCACAAACATACAGACAAACTGAATAAACCATTGTTTTGGGTTCTCTTGCACTTATAAAAACCCCCTATGTTTTTTTTTTTAATATTCTCCATGTTCAGAAGTAGATCAGTGACAATTTTATTATATGTATAGATATCCTTTCCACTTTGAGTCCATGCCAGTGATCATATGTGTATACAAAATGTGTCAGGAGGGCCTACTTTGATACCGTACTAAAATATATAATAACTTCTTTCTTTTGTAAGACCTCATACCATAGACAAAATCTCATACCTTGATATTTAGGTATATTTGTGCTGTGTTATAATGACATGGTTGACGAATAGGTTTAAATTATAATTGTGCTAATTAACAAAAGAAAACTAAAACTATATCTCCACTCTCCATCTGGTCGAATGTAGCCAAGCATTAATCTAGTTTTATATATATAAAAAAAAGAATACCCTTTCACAACATTGATATGCGGTTACCAATGTAACGTGCGTGGCTGTCAGAGCCCGAAACCCTGCTTCGATAAAATTCATAAAATTTTATTGTGGTGCTTTAAGACTTATATAAAATTCAAATTGTGTTGTTAAAACTAGTCTACAACTATGATAAACAAAAGAGACTAGGAATCTTCTTACAAATATTTAAAAAAAAACAGGTTAATAGGTAGATTTTTATATTCTAAATTTTTCGAGAGTTGTCGTATTTGGAAATATTACTGAAAAAAAAAAACATTAAATAACACCCTAGTTATATTGGGATGGGAAAGCTAGTCAATTATAATTAAATTAAAAACTTATCTTCTTTTTCTTATATTCCAAAAAATGTTATAAAGCTTACTTCCGCCTTTTTTAATTTATCTATTGGTTACCATTTTTAACGCTCTACTGGCCGGTTGCTCGTTTCCGGCCCAGTGGAAAGAGGCCATAGTGATAGGGTTCCATAAGCCGGGCAAACCCCGGCATCTGCCTAGTAGTTACCGTCCCATTAGTCTTCTTAGTTAGGGAAAGTATATGAGAGAATCATCCTCTGTAGACATAGATCGGAAGTCGAGAGACTCAAAATCATCCCAAATGAGCAGTTCAGTTTTAGAGCCAACCATTTATGTTCCCATCAGGTGCTACGCCTCACGGAGCACATACTGATAAGGCCCACTATGAGGGCCAAGAAGCATAGGACAGGAGCGCTCTTCCTTTCTCGATGTAGCTAAGGCGTGGCACAATGGACTGGTGTACAAGCTATACCAGTTTAAGGTGTCCGTCAGACTCATACTCATCATACGGGACTATCTGTCGAATCGCTCCTTTCGCTACAGAGTGGAAGGTGCAGCAGAGCGGCCTACATATTAGGTCGTTTATATCCGCTGTTAGGCAAGCGGAGTAAAATGTCCCTTCGCAATAAGGTGACACTTGACAAAGCTTGCATACTTTCCGTCATGTCCTATGCGAGTCCCGCTTTTGCGCACGCTAATGTGAAAACCCTTCAGGTGATTCAGAACAGGTTTACACGGATTACAACCGGGGCGCCGTGGTTCGTACGCAACATCGATCTCCATAGACTTAGACCTTCCGACCATCGCTCAGTACTTCAAGCGGCTTTCCCAAAAGTATTTTGAACGTGCTGAGCGACACCCGAACCCACTGGTGGCTGACGCCGCAGATTATAGACCACGTAAGACTGCTTTAGTCAGAAAAAGAAGACCCAAGTCGGTACTCGTTGTCGCTCGCCTCGTCGTCCCCGACGAGGCGTTCACAGTAGGTAATAACGTACGCGTAGGCATAAGTGACACCACACAACATACAGACACACACCGTCTATACCGGTATAGACGAGGTCCCAACTGAGTAAGTACTCCGTTGCTCCGGCGTTCTGCCATCGGAGGACGCTAGTGTCCAAATTTCCTTAGCTTCCCTCCTGACCAACGACGCCGAGAGCCGAGGTCCGTGTCTCAATCTGAGACGCCCTCGGGACGTCCTTCCATGGGGGCCCATATGGCCTTTTTAAATTAAATATTGGGAATAGCCGTTAGTAATTAGTCTCTTAATCGTTGATATTAAAAAAAAGTAATAATAATTTGACAAACTTTATTTTCTAAAGATTTTCCTTATTACTATTCTGATTTAAAATCGGAGACATTTTAATATAGAAAAGTACTTTTGATATTTGTATTAACTGTTTTTTTTTACGCTGCTACTTATAAATTCTAATAAAATGTCTTGGACATTTTGTATAGGTTTATACTTTATAGTATAATCTTGAAACTTTTAGTACAATTATAACAACTTTGTTTAATTAATTTATAAATGATTATAATAATAAAAATATAAGTTTGGAGACAATAAAGCATTAGTGTCGCCATTTACCCTCCTTAGATTCATCTAGTTGCCTAACTGTTTATATAGAATGGGCACGTAGTCGTCGTATTTTGCTTGGTAGAAGTTACCAGCAATGGGGTCACCAAGGTTGTATTTTTTAGCGAATTTGGCGATGGAGAACCCTCCACGATTATCACCAGAACTGAAAATAAAATGAAAGAAAATTTATTACAACGAATTTTCAATTGTTGTTCATTTTGTATAAATATTTTTATCGGAAGGCAATTATTAACGTTGTAATACTGAATACAAAAACAGAGATATTTAAAATTATTATTACCTACTTCTTTCATAAGAAAAGAAGAGCATTTCATAAATTAAAAACAACGACTGAAAAATTATTTTCAGCCTAAGAAAACAAAAAGGTA
Organism: Napeogenes sylphis; assembly: GCA_959347405.1. Taxonomy (NCBI): domain Eukaryota; kingdom Metazoa; phylum Arthropoda; class Insecta; order Lepidoptera; family Nymphalidae; genus Napeogenes; species Napeogenes sylphis. The sequence goes on from OY365782.1 coordinate 6,695,525, forward strand.
GAAAGATTAGTTTTTATGCTGACTCAATTTGTAACGAATTGCTGTTATAAACTTCAAAGGCGCGTTCTTTTTGTCATCAACGACAGATTACTAAAGAATAGGATCAAGAACGAATCCTTGAGATACCCCTTCTATAGACATACTCACGTGTTAGTTAGGCGGGGCTCATCGAATGACAGTTTTCCTGGTTGTTTGTAAACCAAAAACACGTATCTATGAAGACCGGTGCCAGGGGGTGGACCAGAACCTACATAAGCAGACAAATTTTCGCCCGAAGAGATATTTTCACCGAGAATGTTTCCTACCAACCAGTGGTGCCATTCTCGGAATTGAGGTTCAGCGCGGGAAGGCGCGTCAGGGTCTGAAATGAAATTAAAATGTATTTATACAATATTAGTGTTGAGCTATACGTTTTTAGAAACTAAGAATCGAAAGAAAATCGATCGACCTTCCCAAATTCAACATTTTTTCTCACCTGTCATAGCCAGCGTATAGTAGGTATCAGGGGAAGCGTTCCACTTGACAGTAGGGATATCCTTCACTTGAGTTGGTGTCAGCTCATTGCCAAAGCTCACTTGAACTCCACTAATGTAGTTTACCTGTGAACGGTTAATATTATATTTATGAATTTTCGGAGACTTTATCAATAGAAAAATTTAAATTTACAAACTTAGACTTTAAAACATATTTTTTCCTTGTTCATTCGAAAAGATTCTTATATGTCATTATACTACAAAACATAATATAAAATCATCTACTTAACGACTCTTGTTGCTGTTATTAAATCTATTAGTTGTTATTGTACAAGTCTGTCTATTCAAAATAATACCAATTTAAACTCAAATCTTTATTTAATATCGGGTTTCATAACATTGGACTTCATGATTATAGTGACGCTGTAATGAGGTGTCCACTTATTATAGCGTAGGTGATATAATGTAGTGAGAAATGAGATACACATTCAACAAATTCCATAGAATTAAATTATTATGGCAACTATAGCTATAGGTTTTGAGATGACATAAACTATAATAAACAAAAAGAACGTTATGATACTCTATTGATTTACTTATCATTATTTTTAAATATCAATTAAAATGATGAATGATAGTTAACACACTTCATCTAAGTTTACATCAAAAATGTATATTACCTACCCGCTACGACAAGTGGAATAGTAAATTTTCGCATGTCTATACTATACACGTATTTTTTATTGTTTTCAGTGTTGTCATGTACTTCCTGTAAAACTGTTTAATTAAAAAAAAGTAATATAAAAATTTATGATTTATTGTTTTTATGAAATTGTAATTAAAATATTACTGTACTTTTGAAAAGCGATTATGATATACCTACCTAATAAGGCATGTACGTATACATTACGTACGCGTCAATTTTAGGTATTTCAGTGCAAAAAATCTACGCGCCGAGAAGCATGCGTGTGATACCTGGTTACAGAAGTATTTGAAAATTTTAGAATTTCAGCTAAAAATACATCAAACGATAAACGCTCTTCAGGCTACAATTTTTTTATTCTAGGATAAAAAATTGAGCAATAATCGTAAATTGAAAACTACACTTGTGTGGTGATCGTTAATATATTTAAAGTAGTAGAGAGAAATATTCGACCTGTAGGTATTATTTACTAATATAATAGATCTGAAAAGTTATTAAGTTCTTTTTGTTTTCACGCGTTATTATATATAACTAAAGCCATATCTGTATAACATCATATCGTTGATAAGAGCTTTATTGAAAGTGACCTTTACAAAAGTATGACAAAATAACACTTTTTCGGGATCAGATAATAGTTGGAAGCTTAAAGAATAAAATCTTGTCTTAAGACTAAATATTACGAACTAACAACCTTAATAAATGTCAAGTTAAAATAATCTTTATTACAATAATACTAGCTATAGAAAGTACGAGGTTGTTTATACGAGTCATAACAACAAGTTGGATAACAGCAACATATCCGGTCGGTCGAGTCGAATCCAATCAAGTAGTGAAATCTTTTTTGCATCTGACACAAATGCATATCTCGTCTTAAATTTCATATCATTACCCAAATCAATGTTAGACAATGGTTCTTAAAAATGTTATTTAATACATATAACCTACATCGTAATTTAGTTTATAGTTACTTACCGCAACCTCTGCATCCGGTGCCTTAGGAACAACATCGGGAACCACAGCATTAGCTTCGAATGCTTTCGCGACAGTCGACATGGCTCGTGCTAGCACCCTAAAATTGACCATAGTGCCGTCTGCTATTAACAAAAGTATCGCAAATCTCAATATCTGACCCATACTGACGACAATACTACACGTTTGTTCACTAACACGACTGGCCGTCGAGTTACTAGTTGTATAGACTTGGTCGTCACATTAGCCGCTTATGACCGGTTGTGAATTGTGATAGGTACAGTGGTATGGGAAATGTTAATACAATTGAATTTACGACTATATTATATTTTGTGTGATTGTTTACAGGTTAGTTATTAAAATTGAGTTAGTTTAAAAGTTTTGAACTCATTTAATTTAATTATTATAGTATCCAATTTTATTTTAAATTAACGAAACATTTTGATATATATACCTATAAAAAAATACATACAATTCATGTAAAAATATTTAAGTACATACAATAAAAAACATGCTATAACAATTGCCTTAACAACGGTACTTCAATTAGCTGTAAGTCATAATAAAAATGATAATCCTTTTATGCTATTTTTGTTTTATTTAAGATAATTATTATAATATACAGTGTTAACTCTTAAGAATAAAACTCAGAGAATCAAGCATTATTATTGTTATAGAGAGTTAACATTATATGGAGTGTAGAAGTATTGTTTTGACACCAATGAAATATTTTTAGTGGCTCTGTTTTAAAGTTTCATGATGGTAAAATAAAAAATACCTAGTGTTTTTGGTTCAAGACCATCACTTTCAAGATAACAAAGCATAATGGGACAATTAAGAATAATAGAAAACAAACAGCCGTTAACAGACTATTGTGTCATTTTATCGTATATTAATAAACTTTGTATTAGACAAGAAAACATCGAACATTGACGATATAGACAGCAGCTTTATTATTTAGTAATTCACATTATTATAGAAATTATCTACTATAGACAGCAATCTAAATTTATTTTTGGGACTGTAATGTCATATTTATCTATGCAAGCATGCTTTTTGTGCTAGCCATGTATTTTCCACCAATCAGATCTTAGAGTGATATAATTGTAAGTAAATAATTAATTTTCATATCTCCACAAAAATCTCGTAACACCTTTCAGTACAATCATAACTCTTTATTAATATTTGCAGTGTATTTTTCAAACTTTTAAGTCATTACACAGTCTCAAATCCCATTGTCACTGACTGGCACAGGCTTAGAGTTTTATTAAATAGATTGTAGGTGGTAATATTTGTTGACCTCTTTTTCCCTTGTATAATCAAAAAAGTGAACATTCATGTTTAGAACTTACAAAAAAGAAAACAAAGTATGAAGATACTGTAATACAATTTTGAAACAGGTTATTACAAACTATACCATAAAAAGATAAAAAAAGTGGAAGACAGTAGAGGAATAAAAGAAAGTTTTCTTTTATTCCTCTAAGGTCTTCCACTTTTTTTTATTTTTGTAATACTGTCACATTTTGTTTATTTTTTTAATACTGTTTCATTAATGAAGGTACTAGAACAACAAAACACCATACATATATTTAAATAACTGCTACATTATCTTTTGAAAGTATTAGCAAAGAACAAAATAGCATTTTTAAAATAGAGTAGTAGTATGCAATTGCATAACGTGTCTTTATTCTTTAAATAAATAATATAAACCAGTCTAAATGTAAATGATACTTATAAAAAAGGGACAAAAAAGAAGAAATGCTATTCGTAAATTCAGTTTTAAGAAAATATTTACTTTACTTACTCGGTGATTTGATAAAGTTATAATTTTATAAGTTGCACAGTCAAGCAGCAGAAACTTTTATGGAAAATTAGATAATAAGCCGATTATGCCGGTAGTAAATGCTTAAATTGGTATTAACAATTGACATTGACAGTAGTCGGCCAGTCACGAGTCTGTCAAGTCAGTAAAGTCTGACAGTGCAAACAAAACCTAAAATGGTGATAATTCTGTATATTTTTAACATTAATTATACTTTTAAAACCTCGATCTTTTACTAGGCAAACTGATTTTATTATATTTATGTTAAAATCAATCTCGATAAAATATAAGGTTTACTTCAACTTTAAATGTAGAACGTAGTAATTTTTTTTTAATTTGTCCTTTTGGACAAGCTAAGGTTTACAACCATGCTGTGTCGTCTTTAGAACTTAGTAACTTTATAGTACTATGTGGTAGTAAATAGTAATTAGTAAGTCAATTCCTCAATTGTCAAAAATTTGACGCGTCGCCATTGCTTTGGTTGTTTTCTTTCGCTTGAGCCTACATTTTTACTAGTAAATGTATGAATAAATAAAAAGTACATTTTTTTTAAAAGACTGCTTTACTAAAAAAATATTAAATATTAATTCTTTTGAAAAGTGTATATCAAAATGATTTTGGAAGTATGTTAGGTGACATCCAGTTAACTAAGCGTTTAGTAGCTATAGCTTTAGTTCTTGGTATTATTTTGATTCTAAAAGAGTACGTCTTCATTGCACTATGAGCCAACAGAGGGTTGCGTATTTTTATAACCCTGATGTTGGAAATTTTCACTATGGGCCTGGTCATCCAATGAAACCTCACAGGCTATCAGTGACTCACAGTCTTGTTCTAAACTATGGGCTTCACAAAAAGATGCAAGTGTACAGGCCTTATCGAGCTAGTGCTCATGATATGTGCCGCTTTCATAGTGAAGATTATATAGAATTTCTTCAAAATGTCACTCCTCAGAATATCCAAAGTAAGTAGAATGTAGCAATAACAATAATATTATTCAAAGTGTTATTAATTTTTTTCACTTTACATTATCTTAAATCATAAATCTTTATTCAACTCATACTTGCTTTGTTTTATTTCATTTAATAAAGATCTTTTTCTTCTTGTAAAGACAAAAAACAATTGTTATGGAATTACCAATGTTCAACATTGTAAATTCTGTTTAACAGATTGAACATCCTGCACTCATTGTTTATATTAGAACATTTTAAACTTGTAGTGTTTAATTAATTCCTCAAATTTTAGCAATGTAGGAACAATCCTGAAGATAATAAATTAATTTATTTATTTTTATAATTACACAAGTGCTTTCAAGTTATTATCAGTAATACAACAATTTTGCATATTTGTAATTTCATGGCCATTTTATGTTATTACATAAAATTACTATCTATACAGATTGGTAAGATAATTTAAAACTTTACTTTATTTCAGCATATTCAAAAGATCTGCTTCATTACAATGTTGGGGATGACTGTCCAGTATTTGAAGGCCTGTTTGATTTCTGTTCTATGTACACTGGAGCATCCCTGGAAGGGGCCATGAAACTTAATAACAATGCATGTGATATTGCTATTAATTGGTCTGGTGGTTTGCATCATGCAAAGAAGTTTGAGCCATCAGGTTTGTTATATTCAGGTTTTAAAATAATAACTCAATATTGTTTTCTTATAATAGTTTATAGTCAAAGTAATTTATGATAGTATGTCATACTATACTATCATATTTGGTTAAGGTAGTATAGCAATATACCTTTATGAAAGTATAAATAGTATATATAATGATTTAATCATTGTATTATATCAAAAAAACAATTGTTTTAGGATTTTGTTATGTCAATGATATAGTGATTGCTGTACTGGAGCTACTTAAATACCATCCAAGAGTGCTATATATAGATATTGATGTACACCATGGTGATGGGGTCCAGGAGGCATTCTATCTTACTGATAGAGTAATGACTGTCAGTTTCCATAAATATGGAAACTATTTCTTCCCAGGAACTGGGGATATGTATGAAATAGGGGCTGAGAGTGGTCGGTATTTTTCTGTCAATGTACCTTTGAAAGAAGGTATAGATGATCAAAGTTACGTTCAGGTAGGTTATTGTATATGCCAAGCAAGTTTTATACTAAGATAATTGAAAGTACATATTAAGATTAATTCTAAAATGTCTAGTACAAAAAAATATATAATATTTTCTTTATTTTTAGATATTCAAACCAGTAATATCTAATGTAATGGAGTTTTATCGTCCAACTGCAATTGTACTTCAATGTGGTGCTGACTCTCTGGCAGGGGATAGGCTCGGTTGTTTTTCTCTCTCTACAAGGGGACACGGTGAATGTGTCAAGTTTGTTAAGAACCTTAATGTTCCTACTCTTGTGGTGGGAGGAGGAGGGTGAGTTAAAATTGTTTTTGATTTTGGAGTGAGAATGTAAGATATTACTGATTATTGATGTGTTTTTGTTATGGTTTGATTTGGAATTCATAACCAACCATACTTTTAAATAATCATATGATTTAAAGTATTTCTTAAAGTGTAACAAGTCTCAGAACATTAATAAATTTTCATTGATTGTTTATTAAATATATTTGCAGTATTTATAATGTGTTATTTTATGTATTTGTATTGTTGTCTCACATCCTTAACACAAGCAAATAATTTACTTACTTAGGGGTTAGATCAATTTGTATGATTTGACCTGTGATATTTTTATTATTATTTTAATGTTTTTATCTTATAATACAAATTTCAAGATTTTGTGTAATTTATTGAGTTTTAACAATATTACAGTAAATTTAATATTTAAAGTGTAACTAAATCTTTGGAACTAATTAGAAAAAATATAGAATTTATAGATATTATAGAGAATTATGTAAATTTGTTTAGCCATGTTATAAAATTCATTATATATTTAATTAAAAATACAGTACAAATTTCATTGATATGGGCATGACTAGATGGGACTATATTTTTTTTTATTATTCAATGCTATGGTAATAATGATGGTGTTATAGAAATATAATATATGTATTTTTTATCTTCAGATACACACTACGAAACGTGGCTCGATGTTGGACGTATGAAACCTCCTTGTTAGTTGATGATAATATATCCAATGAACTGCCATACACAGAATACTTGGAATTCTTTGCCCCTGACTTCCAGTTGCATCCGGAAATCAGCAGGTAAATAATTTTAGATCAGGAGTAATAGATAAATATAATAAAGAAGATTGGATTCAATTACTTTTCATCGCCCAGCCCAAAATTTGACCCAGAGAAAACTACAAGGTCCTATAGTTTCTGACTTTTATAGACTAATGACTTTGTAGTTTTGATCTTGTCACTTTTAAAAGAATTAGCCATTAAGAATGGGGTTTGTTATAAGGAATCAAAGTTTCTTTCTATGAAATCAAATAGGATAGTTTTAATTTTATTTGCTCTGTTTTAATTTTGATCCAAAACAATGGAAAATGTTACATCACACACAAATTGAATGATACTATTGATTGACTGAAACTTTCAGTACATCTAATGCTAACAGCAAGCAGTATCTGGAGGCTATAACAAAACATGTGTATGACAATCTTAAAATGTGTCAACATTCTCCGGCTGTACAGATGACACATATACCAGGTACTTTTTATCAATTTAAAGTAAATAATGCTGAATTGCAAACTTGTTAAAGTATATACATGGGCAATTTATAATAATTACATATGTATAATTTTTTTTTAAAGAACTTAACAATGTATTACATATACATTATACATATAATATGTCTCATTTGAATAACAAGTACTATGAAACGTAGGCATAAATTGTCTTACAAAAATATTTCTACTCCAGGTGATTTTCTGCCTGATGAATATAGAATAAAGGAAGAACCAGACCCAGATATCCGTATAAGTCAAGAAGAATCTGACAAAATGGTTGAACCAAAGAATGAATTCTTTGATGATGATAAGGACAATGACAAGGAATCCTTACCAGAGATAAAAGAACCCTAACATACGGAGGACGTGGCTGCCACGTCACCCATTTGACAAGAACGGACATACAAGAAATATAAGAATAAGTTTATGTTACAGTTCTTTGGTTTCTAATATGATTAAAGTGGGTTGGAGTCATGTCAAGAAATTAACAATAGCAGTTGCTTTCTGCAATATTATTGTACTATTTTTTGGTTATGTACAATATTATTACTTCTCCCTGATATAGGTAGTTGTGAAGATGTAAATTTTGTAAAAAACGCAAATCCATTACTTTGATTGATAAGTCTTTACAAATGTAATGGTGGAAAATATTTCATAGAGATATGTCTTGGTGAGTATTAATAATTAATTGTAACTTGTGGTTCTATAACTGCACTGGTTTATTTAATGATAAAAAGGTGAAGTGAAAAGTTTTCCAACTGTAATTTGTGAATTATTCATTGTGACTTTTGGTTATGCTTGAAACAATTGACAAATGTCCCTTGTCCTTTGTGTTGGTATAAATAATATGGATATAATTGATTGAAACTTCCTTTAATGTAATTTATTTTGGCTACAAAATAAGTCTCGTATTTTAAGATTTGTATATGTACTGTATCTAAAAAAAAAATTACATTTTTTTTCAAACATTCAATTTTACACATTCAATTTTTTAAGTGGTGTTTTGAATAAGTACTATAAAATTGGCGGAAATTTTATTTTAATGATTACTGGCTTTTTAAAATACTTTTATAATAACATCTGCACTTTGGAAGGATGATTAAAGTCCAAATAGATTTGACAGCACTATCAAAATCGCTACTAGTGATTTGCTGTCTATCACACTCATAATATCTTTGATGAATGTAAACTTTTTTTTCCTGTCTTCACGAGACAGGGTTAATGATTTATCTTATATCCATGACATAATGCGATAAGGATAAATTTTCTTATTTATAAAAAGTGCTTATAATAAGTTAGCCAGTTTATTATATTGTAATATTAAATGTAATATACCCTTTTCATTAAAGGTTATATTACATATTATTAATTAATTAAGTGAAAACAAGTAATGTTCCTTATGAATATCTGTAATTATCAATGTTTTTAGTAATTTAAATAATGTAACTTCAAATCAATATAGATAGTTATCATATTTCTTCAATTATATAAGTGTATTTTAGTTAGGCTTTAAAATATTTTAAACAGTATGTAATAGTATAATTTAATTAGTAAGGCTTGTGATTAATGCCTACAATGTAGGTCTAAGATTAAAGTTTTATAAATATTATGATTCAATTTGTTTCAGTTATTGAACTTTCTTTCACCCTAACATAAAACTTTAAAACAATATCTGGGTTTTTAAACTGATGGATTAGTCTGACAAAATATCTAGGAATGCATCTTACAATAAAAAACAAATGGTTTATAGTTTTTACTAATATTAACATCTATTTTCACAGTAACCAATAATAATAAGCTGCTTAAATTATTGAAATAAATACTAAACTGTCAAAACTTTTTTAAAGATTGTACTATGAATATATATTTTCTCCGCTCAGGGTGGTTCTGTATATTGCAATATTTGTTTGTTGTACGAGGGGTTAAAAAAAAATTACAGGTTGAAGTATTTGTAGTAAGTATTTATTACGAGATAATTGCATTGAATTGAAAAATGACTACATTAATAAATAGACGTACATGAATAAGATTAATAGCCACCTAGTCTTATATCTAAGTTATTTGTGTTTATATATTCTATGATTTCTGTCACGTCCTCTGAAAAGTCAGCTGTTAAATTAGTAAGTAAATTACAAGACTGCATCATTTGTATTAGTACATCTTTGGACACCTCTAAAGTACAGTCCAACCACAAATAGCATAATTTTTTGAAATAACCTCTTTGTAACGCACGCAATATAACATCACTATATACCAATTTAACTTGGTGCTTCAGTATAAGGGTTTGTAACTTATCGGTACATGAAATAAATAGTGTCATTATACTCTCCAAGTCAAAATTTTCGTTGCCTAGGGTTAAGCTCTTGAGTTGCCTAAAAATGTTATCTGGTCGTGTAAAAAAACGGGGGATTACTAGATAATTAGATTGTGTCATAAGACAAAGACATGCAAGGTTGGGGCAGCATGTGCCTATAGTTAATACGGATTCGATATTGATCGACTGATCTATGTCCCAAAACGAGAAATTAGTTAAATAACTACCTTGCACTTGTAATAATCTTTGTAGCGATTCCGTGTAGGAGAAGAACGATACGATCAACGTGTTCAATCGCAGGTCACTATCGGTAATTTCTGATAGTATTAACTCTTTATCGTTAGCGGATAAATGAGTAACGGATAATTCTTTTAATTGAGGACACAGCCTAATCAATTTCCTAATACCCTCAGCTGATGCATAGTGACAATTGACTTTTCGTAAACTCAGCGGCCCGAGTTCGACATCACTTCCTATCAAAGTTGAACCGATATCGCAGGATTCTATATTTAGCTCCTCTAGATAGGGCAGCTCGCATAACAACATAATGATACCAGCCTGAGTGACGCAGCGTCCTACACGACTCGCTTTTTCGTTTCGAGGTGGATCCATAGCGAGTTTCCGCAATCGTTTAAGATTGGTGATACAACACAAACCGACGTCAGACACATTCCTGATCAATACCGACGCATTAATGAGGGACTTGCACACATCAACCCTAGACACTATATTTAGTTCTTCCAAAAGAAGACAATGAGTAGCAATGATTTCTAGCATTTCATCTGTACAGAGAAATTTAAGGTCTAGGACGATCAAACGGCTAAACCAGGGGATGGTTTTAACCCAGAATTTTTGTGTTATGGCATTATCAATGTCACATCTACGAAATATGGACATTCTTGGATGTATCAGCACATGAAGCTGGACCCGAGGGTCGCCGCGGTACCGGCTACATCTTCTCTCTAGACAGAGAACATCGAACACCCTGCAAAATAACATATTTTTTTATAAATTAGATTATTGTAAAAATCTATTGTTTTATTTAAAGTTACCACGCTATACTCGACACTAGAGACTGGGTATTTTGTTTTTAATTATTTTAAATTAAAAAGTTTTAGTAAGATACAGTAATATTGGACAGTATCAAAAAAAGATATTCTTCATTCCTTGATATTTTGTCATACATAAAATAACAGTGTAACTCTTTGGTAAGTAAACATTTCTCATATCATAGAATTATTAAATGTAGAATTGTCCCCTATTTCACTGCATATTAGCCATAGACAGAATTATGAGTGTCAGTGTCAAACAAATACTAAGAGTCAAGATGTGAGACCAATACTTATCTTTGTCTAATCACACATGCAAAAAAGAGAAACAAAGGTAGCTTCATTTGCTTTCTTTCCCATAGACACATTATAGAGTGGCTTCCCTACTCTATGTATAATAAGTATATATTGATATTGATTGATATATTGATATTTTTAACATTACTATGTTAAAAATATCAATATATCAAAAAATTTAGTATATAAAAAGCATATTTGGAAAGCTTGTAGTGAAGCAAGCAGTCTGCAATGTTCCAATGACAATAATATCATTTTATTCTTTGAAATGATAATGCAATGTTCAGCTCATTATTTTTTAACAATATATGTATAATGTAAAATTAATTATATATATTTTTATGTATTTACTATGATATATTTTTAATATATTAGATGTTAAGTATAAGATAAAATTTAATATTCAATTATTGTATTATTCAGCTTAATTTAATACAAGTTTGCAGTATGTGTAATAGTTACAGACTTTAGTTTTTTCTATATAACATTTTAGCGAACTGGTTAAAGATATTTTAGTATTAAGTCAGCCAATTATATTATTTTAATGTATAATAAAGATTTAATAAATAAATAAAAAAAATATATCCCCAATAGAATTGTTTACTCAAATCACATAGTATAAAATGAATAGCATTGTATATCCTTCCACTATTACAGTAACACTCACTATAATCTAAGTTAAACCAGGCAAAAGTTATAATCTGTGACAAATTTTGTTATATGTAAATAATATCTTAAGCTAATAACCATCAAGGAGAATTTAATAATAATGTTATATAAAATATATATTGATATAAAAATTTTAAGATGAATTCTACCTGTTGCTAAAATAATAAAGATCTATAATAAATTGAAAATATTTATAAATATGGATTTTGAGATATGAAAATAGACATTTTAAACTGAAGTAATATTTAAAAAAAAAGTTTGTTATTAAAATAAATTATTGTACCTAATGTTTGAAAATATCTATGAATATGTATAGCCATGTTAAATTTATATAAATATAGAATGAAAAAGAAACCTTATATTAATCTATTTTTCATTCTATCTTTATATAAATTTATTGTACTTATTTAAATAATTGTAATTGATTTACTTCTGTTCATTTTATATGATTGTAGTATATATTTGTAAAGCATTACTGATAGTCTGGAGTTACTTGATTATTTCTATTCACTTGTGAAGGATGGAATTACTTTTTTCACAGGTGACATTACTTTATTATTCACAAAACCATGAGTGCTTTTTCTTTAGCTTATTCACTTGCACTTTGATAAAATAATATGAATAGTGTGTGTACCTTATCATTATGACTAAAATAAAAGTAAACAAAGTATTATGAGAATGAAGAGATAATACTATATTATTAAGTAAGATATCATATTTGTATTGTTTGAATGTTTAATATAACAAGTATAACTGACGTAAAGGCTTATGAAAACATTAAATTAAACATTGTTATTTCAATTGTTAAATCTAATATTTGATCCCTACTTTGATTTTGATTAATTTATCTAAACATGAATAAAACTGAAGTATCTATGTTATATATAAGGAAAGCCTTATATTATTATAAAGGGTTAATTGTAATTTATTTGCCACCACTCACAGGCAGCCTCTCTAGATCAATCCCAACAACATTTGTTCAACTTTTTTTTGTGTTGTTTATCAAGATTGTAAAAAATCGTAGGACAATGTTATTGGGATTGATATAGAGAAGCTGCCTGCAAGAGATGGCCGACTAATTACAATTAACCCTGTATATGGCAATTGTTGTCCATAGCTCCGTTCGTCACAGCTAATCATAAAATTGGGTAAGTCAATAAAGAGACTATTATCGAGAGATTCAGGATTTATTAAAGTTTGTCTGTATGACGAAATATTTAGAGTTATATTAGAGACCAAAATTATGGACTTATGGAGTAATATACTAATTATATCTGTATTATAATTTAAAATCCTCTTACCTTGCTGGCAGCGTAGCCAGAAGAAAAGATTTCAATGCATATATGCGCTTTTTACATTTATTATATTCAATTTCCGAATAACTTCTCTCGATGTCATAACAACACTCGTTAATTAAACTAAGTGTTTTTTTAATACACAATCTAAAAAGGCTACTTGGTCGTTTACGAGGTGACATGTTATTTGACGACCTTAAATTCGATCAGCTGAAAATAATAAGAGATATAACAGGAAATCTACTTCATATTACTAGTTTTCATTACATAAATGGTTTTCGCTAAAGTTATAATGAATTTTAAATGCTCGATAGTAAATTATAAGATGATTTTTAATATTTTTTTGTACAAAAAATAGACGTAGTATGTAGTAATACGATTTACGATCTTTTCAATCACGATAATGATTTGATAGATACAAGATTGACATTGACAAATAAGAGCCAGTGCTACCAACAAAGTATTTCGGATTATACCAATCTTATCCATCTTTACAGAATAATAATATTTCATCAATGCTATAACAAGCTAATATAATATAGTAATAAATCATTTAGAATTAGTTTAGTATAAAACTCAATATAAATTTGTCTTAACAACATTATGTTCAATGTAGTGTTAACTAAAAAGTCTAAAAATAAAACCGCAAAGCTTACAACATACCTATCTCAGGCAACCATGAATTTAATTTGTCATCGAACGTAAATTATAAACTGAAGACAGAATCTAGTAGGTAAACAGTAATGTGTATATATCATGTATTAATATCAAAATGTCGTGAATTACTTAGACGTAATATCTGTTTTTTTTTAGTTTTTAACGTTTGGAATCCTTTATAGATACCACCCATGACCCAGCCCAGGGGAGGGCAGGGACGGTTATGTGGGAATCGATGAACTTCAGGATACCTTTAACTTTTAAAATATAATGTGGGTGTCTTCAAGAGGAGAGTGAATAGGCTGCTAGGTTAATGCGCTTTACCACCTAAGACTACATTTCACTTTCCATCAGGTGTAATGTAGTCAAGCATTAACCTAGTTTTGTATAAAAAAAAAAAAAAAAAAAAAAAAAATACCCACTAAAACCCAACGGTTATTCTCATTGCCATAGTTGGACGCCACGGGTTCGTTTTCGCACTCACTACGACACCCCGGAGGAATTCCCCCCCAATGAGGGTGCCTCGAGTAACAAGAACATTCTCACGACGTAGATCTACGGTAGGTGAGAGGGGTCCCCTCCCCTCTATATATTGATAAAGTCACCTTTTTGTATCTCTAACATTTATTTTATATTTCGTATTGTTTGCATAGAGCATATTTATTATTAATAGTTCAGTGCATAGAGCATATTTATTATTAATAGTTCAGTAACAAAAAGTCAAAAAAAATTGATGAAGCGAAAATTTTTGCATCGTATTCGTTGTGTAGTTTTAAGTAAATTAATGCAATGCGTGCAGCAATGAGACAGCTTTTGATGGTTTAAAGTTAGAATATTTTTTTGATGATACGAAGTTTATCACTACTTTTATAAAATGTAAATTATGTTAAAGAAAATTCGTAATGAATAAATTTCATTTATTTATATTTCTTCATCATCATGAACGTTACAGCTACACGATTAAAATTATTATTTATTAACTACTATACTATACAACTATATGCTTTACTTAGCCTTCCAAATTCTAGACAACCTATAAAGGTAGTATTATTGTAATTTTACATATATTTTGTTAAATTGTCTTATATAAATATAACTTACATTATGTTGTGCTAAATTAGATTCCTAAATATATTTTTGCAGGAGGTACCAAAACCATATTAACATATTTCCATATAAGTTTGTAGGTACTTAATATACATTATTATCTATTCTAAGTTTAAAATCAAAATAACTATTATGTTTTAAAAAATAGCATTCTAGTAATAAAAGGAAGAAAGTAGTAGGTAAATAGTAACATACTTATCTGATTGGGTAAAAAACTCTGTGCGAACTAATTATTTATTTAATTTTCATTGTTCTTTTAAAATTCGGTTTAATTAGGAACTACGTCATGTTCTGCTATGTTGGGTAAGGTAGCTTATGACATGATATTTATTGAAACAAAAAATATTTCCAGAACATTATTTCTAAAATAATATTCTCTTCACAATGGTCTAGCTATAAGTATTTTCGATTATATACATGTCCAGTTATACAATAAAAAATTAAGAAATCTTAAATTAAATTTGGTAAAAAATCTGTACGAAAACCTTATAGATTATTTATTAAATTTTTTTGAAGTAGTTCTATTGATAAGTTTTAATATTCTGTAGGAATGTCAGTGCCAAAATAACTGTATTGCCAGTGTATTATTGGGAACAATTACTAAAATTATTTGAGACAAATTTAAACACTCTTGAAAGTAGGTGCATATCACTATATAGTATAAACCAAAGTCGCTTCCCGCGTCTGTCTCTATGTCTGTATGTAAGTATGCTTAGATCTTTAAAACTATTCAACGGATTTTGATGCAGTTTTTTTTAATGAATAGAGTGATTTAAGAAGAAGGTTTACATGAATAGTATTATGCTTAATATATTAGAGAACCACTGATAATTTCAAGACTTCTAATGCGTAGTCGTTAAAAAATATTTTATTGCGCTTACATTGCAAACGCTGGCTGAACTCTACGAGATAGATCAAAATAATGTACTAAGTATCGTATACCTTAAAAAGGTCTATATGGTAGTCCGTGATGGTATATGATTATTATCTCTTAGGGATGGCCCACAGTAAACCATTTTTATCCTTTACTTTTTACGAAAAATAATGGCTTATTTACGAAGCGATTTTAAGCAATAAAGCATTAATCTTTATCTAATTAAGTACCTTAAATACATTTTTCATTTAATATGAAACAATATAGCGCTTTACAGTATGTAATTTAAATAAATATTTTCTAAGATATCGTGTTACCGTGCAAACCGTCTCAAAAACGGCATTTGTGAATGTTCGGTATTGAAAATTTTGTAAATGCACATAACTAACTTAATATCTAATACATATTATTTAGTATTTAAAAGAGATTTATTTTTTAAAACCAAAACCAGACCTGCAAGTTGATGGACAAAATAACGTCGATTGTGTAGCTCAGAATTACTTAAGTTTACATGGTCATATTTTAATTATTTTCAATGAAAATCTATAAATGTGTTATATGGTTAGAATGTTTATTAAGTACTCTGTTTAAAAAACTCTATTTAAATGGACGTTTAAGCACAAACAAGACAGGTATAAAAAAAAGTTACAGTACCTAATATTGTATCCTTATTAAAAAAGTTACAGTACCTAATATTGTATCCTTATTAAAAACTTTAAATATACTTTTCACAGTATGTTATGTCTGCCGATATCGTAATTTTTATTGTATCACTTAAAACAAGTCATATAGAAGCCCACAAATTTAAAAAAAGGGAAAGGGGAAATGTTTCACTACGAATTAAACGCGTGCGAAGCCGCGAGCAAAAGCTAGTGATATCATAAAATATGAGTTAAAAGGTGACTACATGGATCAGGATAAAAAATTTATGAGGTGTTTATGATTTTGCACTGAAAAATATTTAGTCATTTTTCATATATTGAGGTTTAAGATTTTGCGAGACATAATCATAACGTATTTCACAAAAGGGACCTCAAATGAAAAAAAAACAAATAGGTAATTACTAATTAGCCCCTGTCTTCAAAATTTTTTTGCTCTGTCGACGACATCATTAATTATCTAGACAATTATTTACAAGTAAGATAACATATACAAATAAGACTACAACATTCAAATAAATTATTTTCTCTGATTTTATGGTATATCTGTATTAATAAGTACAATTTTTTTTATATAATTTGTAAGTTAAGGTAAGTTTGAGTATGTATATACAAGTCGAACGTACTGGAAATTGGTGCTTTTCGATGCTTACCGTCTATTTGACAATACCTACTAAACATGTGTCTCTAATTATATCTGAACTTGTATATAATCATGGTGAAAATACATAATTTTTAAATAACATTATGTTTGTATTCCGATATTATCTTTATTAGTAGGGGAGCCCAAGAGGGGATTTGGGATTGATTAGGAATTAATAGGGTTAATTATACGCTAAAAAGTCTACATTCTACTAATCTGACAGTTTAAGAGCTACATAAAGAAGGGGGGAGGCTACAAACTTATAAAAAAGAAAGCGTCATTTTGACATTATCGAGCTTAGCAAATTTTTTTTTAAAGATAATAATTTAAGAATAAAATATATAATCTGACGATTTTCATAAACCAAAATAACAAAACTTCGTCGATAAAGTTTAATGTATGCAGCTGCGCTATGCCTATATTCTCCTTTTTTTGTTTGTATTCCTCTTTCACTTTCTCTATCTATTACCCTCTCACTTCGCCCCCACTCCGGTTTCCGGCCTATTGTTGCCAACTTAGGGGTTCTTCCCCTAAATTTGGGGCCAGTAGGGGGATATGTTTTAAAAAATTGTTAAGTATTTACAAAAATCGTATCATCTGTACAATTTTCGTATTGCTATCGATACTCGAACGCATCTGTTTTTTATTTATATATATTTTATTAATATATAGTTCATAATATTAGACATGAAACCAATAAGGTTGTTAGTGTTACCAACATTTTGTTTATTGCATTTGACATGTTGACATTAAATTAATATAAAAATTAAAAAAACATTCCGGTTAACACAATCGGTCACAAATGGTCAGATTAAAATACCCACTTTTCTAAAAATGCACGAGGCATGGATGTTGTCAATATCTGACGCGCTCAAGAATGTCTATGCATCAGTTTTTTTTTACATTTTTGAAAATCTATAGAAGCTCCCCCACCAGTGAAAGACATACATTACATATATTTTTTCTTTCTATCATCTAAGTTTCGCAACCTTATAGGTCCCTATCTCGCTCGAATAAATGCCCATTTAGCACCATGGGCTCCCCTGATATATTACCTATATTTTGGCACATATGTAAGTTTCATAAGGGGTCGTTCATAAAATACGTTACGCTAAAGTAAGCTTATTTTGACTCCCTCCCCCCTAATGTCACACTGTGTCACACTTTCTGTGACCCCCTAGAAATATGACAAAAAGTAAGACATCCCCGCCCAACCTTGAATATGATAAACCCCCCTCCCCCCCTCCTCTTCTTGTATGCGAACGTATTTTATGAACGACCCCTAATAATATTTTTATTATCCTAGCTATATATACAAACTAACATTTGGGATTTTGGTGGTCCTGTCCTTAGTTAGTTGATATAAAATATGTAGTTCTGATAAGGAGTATCATATATTAAACATAATAATGTCTCTTGGGTAGTTAAAGTGTAAATTAATGCATTATTAACAAAATATACATGTGATTAGGTTTTTATTGAAATATTTCTTTGTTGAAAAATTCTCCTTATGTCAAGACTTCATAATAAATCTATGAAATTGGTTCTCCAATTCCAGCACTGGTTTTTGAATTCTTATAGACAATGTATGACAATATTTTAAAAATAAGTTCCATCCTAGAATAAATAAAAAAAAATATAACTACTTGTTAAGTCATTTATACAATATTTTTAATTTTATTGTGCATTTCATTTGTATACCTATTATTTTATTATTAATTTATAGTTTCTATATCATACTTTATCGAAATTGGCAATTAAGTAAAACCTACATCTAATTATAGACAAATACTAAAAAACCTACCACAGTGATGCGGCTAATATAGTATCGGTAAATAAATTAATATAGAATTAACATTAATAAAGATTATGATCATTAATAATTGACTGCCAACTAAAAGTTGGTCGCCATTGTATTTCATTCAATTCTCTCGTTGGTTACTTACATCACTAACAAATAGTTCATATTCGCTCAAATTTCAACCTTGATTAATAAAATTTTATGTTTCGCTTTTATCTTTGATATTCGAAACCTTTTATTGTTTTTTATGTTAAATTTATGATGTATATATTTTGTATTTTTTCCCGGATCAGAGACGCTTATGAGAATCTGAGCTTGAACTTTTGAGGGAGCCATACTTTCTTCGCTGAGTAGAAGTGGGTGTGGAGTCACGATCTAAACTTGATGCTCTTAGAATTAATCCCCTAGATTGCAGTGAAGATTCGGGTAGAATCTAAGAACAAAATAGGTTAGATATCATTGTGTATCAAAAAGGAATAGCACAATGTGCTCCGGTAATGTAACAATACGACATGTTATAAAATATTTTGCGAAGTAACGTACGTGCGCGAATGCATTAGGCGGTTCGCTCTCGGCGGAGACTTCGGAGTGCGCCAGGTGTGAGCTGCGAGATAAAGAGTCCTCGGTGTTGGAGTCGTCCAAGCTGTCGCGCTGCGCTGTATCTGACTCCTGGCATGATAAATGTGTTTTTTTTTTAATTTTTTCGTTACCATGGATACAAGTCCTTCAGTCGAACAGTAAAGTAATTTAATAAATTGATTTACTTGCAAAAGGAACTATTACAATAGATGTCTAGCAACACTCACTTCTTCCAAGTCGCGCAGTGCAAAGGGATGTCTTCTACTATCATCCTTCTCCTTTTCTCGTTCTCTCTTCACTAATTCTTCCACTAGCATCATAACTTCCCAATCAGCTCCACTTTCTAAAATAGAAAGAGGTAATCGAATAAAAAATAAATTAGGTCTTATCTTTTTTATATGTTTGCTTATAACACAATGCTTTTTATTAAAACAAAAATCTGTTTAGTGGGTTGAAAATACGGATACAACAAAGTTTTAATTGTCATATTATAATTTCCTTTTCTGTCTTGCAAATTCTTGTCCTTTTTATCTACCTTTACTCCTATTTGGCACTGTATTAACAGTAGAGGAACTTCTGCCTCTCCTGGAATCGGCTTCCTCAAACTCTTCAAAGACCGGCGTGCGCGGGACGGAATCCGACTCACTGCTCGATGTTGATATACTGTAATGTGAAAAAGTCCTTTAGATAATTTGGACATCTTTACAATGTTATTTTAGAGTAATTAGAACGTAGATTTGGTTATGTTTATTCCATGGTTATTCTAAAATAAACCTAATTAAAATAATATGTAGTAATAGTATGCTCCGCATTAGAACCCCTACATACATTTAATATTTAGGAATTGCAGATTCGAGAACTTCTCGTATTGATTCGGTGTTCTATTGAATAAATATCAAAGTTAAAAGGGTTTACATTACTTGCTATTATAACGATTATCTTGATTAATAATTTGTTATTAACTTTATAATATTTATAAGGCTAAATAACCTTTCACTCCAGCTACTGTCGCTAGCGACGTTGAGTTCTACGTCTTCGCAGTTCCGTCTTGCGCTGCGATTTCCAAAGAAGGAGCCCAGACTGAACTTGCGCTGATGACTTCGAGAACGTTGTTCTGTGTAATGTATATATATGATTTAACATGACTAGTGTTAAGTTTAACCCAAAAATCTAATATTAGTAATGATAGATAGCGTTTACTCAAACCGGTTGAATGATAAGTCTACGTTTTATTGTCCATAACTTCAGGCATTCTAAAAGAGTAGACTAATAAGCACGAGGGTAAACTATTTTTGTAAAAGTAAAACGAAAGTAACAACACCAGGTAGTGACTAGAAAAAAAGGGCTGAACGGTCGGTGAATGTGAAGTCCGCCAAACACTTGTGAAGTCCGCCAAACACCCATGGTAGTGAAACAATTATAATTATAACGTTTCAAAATTATTTGCCTTTTTGACGAAATATAGACTGATATCTCAATCCACAGAGTAATCTCAATTACCAAATAACTTTTGAAAGAATTTGAAGGTAAAAGAATCTGCCGCCTTTAATTTATAAATTTGTGCTTTTTCTTCTACGTAGCATTGGTATATCACTGTGCAAAGTAACGCTTTCCTTACTTTTCTCTCTTCTTCCCGTGTGATGCATTCCTGTATCCACGGAAAGGGTCTTCTTAATCTTAGACTTGGTGCTATCGAGGTGTGAGCCAAAGAAATGAAACGGAGTCCGCCTGAGGCTGGATTGTTCTGGACTAAGGAGAGAGCGATCTTCGGATGTCACTTGGGGTGATATTGGTCTTGAACTGAAACAGATAACAATATACTAATATTATTTTTTGTAAAAAAAATCGGTTATTTTTTTACTGTTTTAATTAGTTATGTCGTGAAATGAAATATATATTTTTTATTCCTTCACCTCAAATCTTGCAATTCCAAGGTATTTCGATCACTTTGGTCTTCCCACGATTTTTTTTGTTTCAACTTTTCTGCCCGCTTTCTCGAATATGTTCCCGCTTTGCCATCTAGATTCAGATCTAGTCTTTTAGATTTACTAACAGAAAATTCCTCTTGGCTAGATTTTGCTGATTTATTGGCCAAATATTCCCCCAAGCTTTGCAGATTTGAATACGATAATTTATTTAACTCTATTCCTTTTAACAAATCTGCTACATTTTCTTCTATTATTTCACGATCTTGAGGTGTTTCTTGTTCGTGTTCTTTAGGTGCTGATTTTATTTCCTCAGAACTTATTTCAGGTGGTGACGTTGTAAATACAGTATCTAAAGAATCACCCCTCTGCAAATATTTATGTAAGTATTAATAAATAAAAAGTTCTAATTGTTTATCTGGAAGTCATATCTGATATTAAAAACTTTAAAGCTTGTACGATGTTTTGACACGATAAGTATATAAGCCGCAGGTTTACCATAGTTTTTGGGAGCGAACATTATTTAATTACTCTAATGTTATCATTATATGCCGCCTCAGCACCTACTTTGAAACTATTGTTATTTGGGCGGTTCTATCAGTAAGAAAATTTTCGTTTTTTAATAGCAATAAATACTCAACATTTTAACGTTCAAAAAAAATTGTGACTCGAACATGTAAATAAATTTAAAAATAAAAAATAAAGACATTTTAAAACCAAACTAGAAAATTTAAATTGGGTACTTTTTCATACCTTTTCCTAAAACTATGTGAATAAGATAGAGAGAATTATGTATCATTATAATGCCTAACTTATTCACAGATAAAAACAAGTTTAGCCATGTCTGAGCTCACCATGAAACCTTCATCAATACCATCATCTTCGCTCCCAGAACTGCCGTTCTTTGAATGAGATTGACCTCTTGATTGGCTTTCATTATCTTCTAAGTCTATTTCGGAGCTGGCTTGTTTTCCTGATAGACCGTGCTTTTCTAATTCTTGTATCCGTTTTTGTAGTTGACTTATAATCTCATCGCGTTTCCGAACTTCGTTTTCTAGGCTACTGAAACTAAATTTATCCATTTGAATTATTATAATCTGACAATTTACCGAAGCGCATACTTACGAAGAATACCAACATGCTGCCGCTAAACGATTGGTTAGTGTGCCATCTACTGTACAAAGTTTTTAAATGTATGATAATGAACGTATAGGTAACCAACACACAGTTATTCATTTATAAAAAATTGTATTGATTATTCATTAGTTTTGCAATAATACCTTTCTCGAAACTTTCCTTGTATTTCGTGCAAATGACTCTGCATAACTTGTTTTATTCCTAAAAGTAGTTCTCCAAAATATTCCTGTTCTTCTAGAGAACCTAAAACCATAATATAAATTAAAATATCACGTGTACATTTGTGTTAGTCTAAATACTATACAATGCAAATCGTTAACCTCTCCATAGATTTCTTTGATTGGCTACAGCTGATATTATTGTCAATTTTGGTTTTTCTTTTGGTACCCTTATATCTTCAGGTCGCAGAGATTTATAGTCATACATAGGATCAATGTTTTCTTGTAATTTGTATTCAGTCTTAGTATCAGGTTTATTAATTTGGATTTGTGGGCATGTAGTTTCTATCGCATTAGGTCTCTCTGTTTCTTTCGTTGGAGGTGCAGATTCAATAGATTTTTGTATTTCAAATACGTCATCAGATATTTCTGTAGCACTGGAAGGCGGTGATGGTAACGTATGCCTATTGAATGTTACACTTTTCGTAAATTTTGAATGCCTAGCAGCATATCCTTCTAATGTCGGTGCACGTATTAACCTTCTTAGTTCGTTGCTTCTTTCTGGACTTTCAGCAGGTGTTACATCTTCTGATAATTTCTTTAATATGGATTTTAGTGTCCGCCTTTCTAAAGTTTCATTTGATTCATGACTACCAACGGATTCTATAGATTTTCGTTTGTATTTACGCTTATCCATAGTACTACCTTCCGAATGACTTCTTGTGAGTGTATCTCCAAGTAAATCTTCGGAAGAACTGGTGCAGTCTAAGCTTGAACTTCTAAATTTGATAACGTTTTCAAGTTCTACTAACTTTTGTCGTTCATTGAGAATTTTAAGCTTTTTGACAAATGGTAGTCCTCCGTATTCTGGTGATAAATCATCTATAGACTTATATCTTTTATCTTTAGATAAATGGGAATTCTCAGACCTTACTATTGTATCCGTGCTTTTAGATGGTTTTTTGGGTGACATAGTTAACAAATCAACAGACTTTTCTTGAATGTGTTTAAAAGGGCCTGTTATATTTATGGGCTTATCAGATCTTATAGTATCAATTTTGTCTTCCATATTAGTACTATCTATTTTTACAAGCTCCGCTGTAGTAATTATAGGTATACAAATTTTAACATTTTCTTCTGCTACACTGCCTGTAACAGTTTCTTTTAATAAAGTATCACTGTCACTTTTTTCATCTATACTTGATTTACTTTTGGAATCTCCTAGTATTGCAGCTTTCTTTAGTTTGGTCCAAGGCTTTTTATTTTTAATATCCTCTTCTTTAGTCTCAGAAGTTGCGGTTGTTATCTTTTCCGATTTACATTTTTCCGTCAAAGTATTCTCAGGTTCTTTTGATGAAGCCCCACTTTGTAATAACTTTAATTTATCTCGAAAACTTGATCCAACATATTTAGCTGGAGATTTAATTTTGCTCACTACTGAATGTGGTATTGATATTAAATTACTATCAGTTTTTTGTGATGTTCCGATAATCACGGTAGGCTTTTCAGCGACAATTTTACTAAGAGGCTGACAAACCGCTTTACCATCGCCTTGTACTTGTAATATTCTATCCTTAAAACTAACTTTAGGTTTTGTAGCTCCATCACTTGAACCCGATGAGTTTTTACGAGAACTTTTAGTTGTTGGACTTTGTAATTTTCCCGGGGAGTTAGATTCTGATCCTTTTCTAATTGGGCTTATGTTTTTAACCGTCGGACTTAAAGGACTTTTAATTGAACACGGACTTATGGTCTCCGAGCTAGAAGGTTGATTACTAGCGGTAGTCAATTGATTCTTTTCTTTATCTTCCTTAGCTTTTAGAAGCAAAAGTCTCTGTATCAAAGGAAGACCAGCGCCGATAACTTCGGGCTCGTCGGGAGCGGAACTAGTTGAAGGCACAGGCTGCGACGATGATTGCGATATGACGGATGAAGTAGAAAGCCTTTGCTTTGCTACCTTTTCTTCACGATCCTAAAAATAACATAATAAATAAAATTGTTAAAGATCATACGGTATTGTGTTGTCTTCTCCCAGAATTATTTTACCTGTTTCTCTTTAAGAAGTTTTAAACGAGACAACAGAGGTAAGCCAGCACCGATCGGAGATATAACCTTTTCCCCCTCCTTACTTTCCGATGTGGTTTCATCGTTTTCCTAAACACATCAAAAGCTACAAATATTATCATATATATATATATAAACAGGAGTAAGAAAATGACAAATACGCATTCCGACCTCCTGGTGCTGTGAGTCATCGCTGTGCACACGCGGCATCCGGCGCAGCTTGGGCTCCAGCGCACGCAGTTCCAGGGTCTCTCCCGAGCGCCGCCCGGCGCGCGAGCGACTACGAATAGCGTTGCGGATGCCCTGGTCGAAATATAGAATATATGTATTTGGTGAGTAAGTGTGTCAGTAAGTATTTTGTTTTCTATAACACTGTTAGATTATTTATTATGAATCAGATTAATACGCAAGAACTGTAAAAAATCTAAAATGTGACTGAAGATGTATTCTTGAATCCATTGAAAATACCTATAAACATGTTAAGCTTATATTAGCTTACACGATCAACGATTCGAACCCGCAATCTATGTGAAACCGTCCCGTTACTCTATCACTTCACAATATCATAAAATTATTAATAATTTATGTCCGCTGTACATAAGAGTTATTGCTCATTTTTTATTGATATTGCTTAATAGAAGATCATGAATATTTTTTAAGACTAGCTATGCCTGCGACTTCGTACGCATAAATTTCGATTTCGATAAAACGTACCCGTTCAAAGTTTCATCAATGTCCGGCAAGTAATTTTTGCGTATTTCTAGTTTATAATTTTGTTTATGTTTTTATTTTTAAACACAGATTCTTATATTTTTTATATTTTGAATTGCTTAGTAGGTTGTCCAATTTCGTATTTTATTTTATTGGAGAGGGTATTATTATTCCCTGACGGAAGGAGCACCATTTCAATTTTGAAAAAATGTCTTACTTACGAAAATAATTATTAACTTCTTTATTTGTTAACTGATTTGACTAAAAAAAACATTAAATGTAAAGTTGAAGCTCATAACAATATATTTCCGAAAATTTTATCCTAACCGGTTAATCCGTTTTTGAGATTAGTGTGCACAAATATACAGACATACAGACAAAATGATAAACCATTGTTTTGAGTTCTCTTGCTCTTATGAAGGGCCCTCATAATATATATTTTTTTATATTTTTCATGTACAGAAATCGATCAGTGACAATTTTATTACATATAGTAGTAACATAAAAATATCATTACGATAAAAGTCAAGATGTATGTATAGTATGTATATGCGATGACATTAAAGTCGTGTGTAGTAAACACATGATTATTTTTTTTATATAACTTTTATAGAAATTGAAGTTAAACCCAAAATAAGGAAAAAATACATAATGTAAAGATCTAAGTTACATCCGTATACAAGGAAAAAAAATACTAGTCGTTATTATATATCTCCAATTATATCAGTTGTAAAAATATATTTAGGTACAAATATAATATAACTTACTTTTACGTCTGTGCGTAATTTGTGCACGATTCTCTTTGGACCACTGTCATCCCCACCTGCTTTTTCTGGACTTATCTCAGCTAAAAACAGCAGGAATTAAATAGGTTTTAGATAAAAAAATAAACGTCTTAACAAAAGTCTATCATTCAAGAATATTTTTACTTTAATAACTCTTGTTAAAGTTAATTGAAACATGTTCCAAAACTTTATATTGTTTCATACAATACACAGAGGGAACATAAAACGTGAATAGTTCACACGGGACGGAAACCAATTCACATTGAATTTTCCTGTAAATAACAAAGCCTGTAATTCTATTGAACCTTCTAATCGTACCTTTGACCTTTCTTGACATATTTCTCGCTTCCTGTAGTCTTTTCCTGCCCAGTGTCTGTAATATTTCTTGTGCTTCTGGGTAATCTTTCATAGCCGCTAACACATCTTCCCTCGACAGCGAGAAAAGCTCTGAGTAACCCACAGACCTTACGTCTGCTGTTCGTCTGGAAGTGATAAAAAAATTTGCTATCTTACCTTAAACCAAGATTTTCGTTAGTACTTAACCTTTGCACTAGAAAGAAATGAGTAGATCCCTTCTTACAATAATTACAAGTCCTAACACGTCGAACCATAAGTCTTCGTTAGTAAGGCAATAAGATCACGTGAGTGGTCTGTTTTTATGTCTTTCTTGGGAATCTTAATTATAATGAATGTATTTTCAACATCCGTATCAATGAATGGTTTTGACCAATTTTGGCAACGAGAACATTAGCAGCAAATGTAAAGGTATTTTCAGCATCATTGCTCTGAACTAGCAAACCATTAGATATTTTACTAACTTCGAAATCGGTAACATCAGCTATAGTATATATATATATATATATATATATATATATATATATATATATATATATATATATATATATATATATATATATATATATAGTATATATGTATATATATATAATATTAGCTATAGTATATATGTATATATATATATATATATATATATAATATTGTGCTAATAATTGAAATAGAAATTTAAATATATTAATCTAGTTGAATCCGGGATGATTTCTCATTTAACCTATATTATATATTTAAGGGTTACTATCAATATAAAAAAATATATAATTCAATCAATACGATTTATACGATTGTTTCACGTGTAATGTAGAATATATCAGAATGGATAAAAAAATATTAAAATAGTAATTATAAAAAATAAAAATATATACAAATGTGTTAAGATATTATAAAATTCATTTTTCGGATTAATTACACATAATCAAAGATTTGTAGATTTTATTTTACAGGAGATTAAGATAGTCCAAGTCCTAGCATAATCTAATCGTGAGATCTATAAAATAATGTCAATAAGCTAATACTAAGTCCTAACATATTTTATGCTTAATAAGAATTTTTACAGCAAATCTCACATCAACATAAAACACGATATGGATAGCCAATAAACATTTTACGCGTATTGAAAATGTTATATTTAAGCGATAAATGTCTTCTATAAAGCTACTGTAGACATCATCAAATTAAATCCTACATAATAAATTGGTTTATAGTTCAAGTCTGTATGTGAATATAGTTCTTATTTTGAGTCTGAACTGAAAAGATTTTAATAAACAACAATTGAAAAGCAATTAATATATTTTTTTAGATTATAGACTGTGACACTTTAAGTTTAAATATCATTAAAACACAAAGAAATTTATTATTAATATTATTAATATGTATTTAAAAAAATAATCTAAAATTAAAATTAATATACAACTTAAAATAGCGTGTATCGAATATATATTGTATAGCCGAGAAACTGCTAAGTAACGTTTAAAAAACCGGATAATTAAGACCGTTTTCATGGAGGTTATCTTTCCAGTGAGTAGATCAATTATTATTTTTTTCGCTCGGCAGCTTCCTAATCTATATATACCGTCCGGGTATATGAATAAAGTTGTAACTTAAAAACTTTAACTAAACTTAAACGTAAACTTTGATCTTAATAAACCAAGATAAATTCTTATTATACTATTTTAAAGTGACCTTTATACACAAGTGGACAAAGCTGCCGGCTATATAGTATAATAATAATTATATAATATATTACTTGTTTAATCCATCTAAGTTCAAAATGCCAATCTCTCCAAAGAAATCACCAGCCTTCATAGTGGTAAGAACCCGCCCGGTCTCAGATATAACTTCCAATATACCATCTGCTATTATAAACATTTCCCTCGCTACTTCCCCTGAAATAATATTGATATTAAATATTAACTCAAAGCATTATTATTAAATTGTAGGTACTTTCACTGGAACAAATAGAAATAATATTTTATCATAACACAGTTATTTGATGGGATAAGATGCTCGCAGCTTCCATTATTTCTATCGTATTTTTCGATCCCGTGGGAACTTAGGGAAACCTTTTCCTAGTTAAAGCTTACATCATATAAATAAATAAGCGCCTCACACTTAACAGCTGTGAAGGTTTTACGAATATAGAATCGTTACGTAATCTTCGGGTTTTTGTTGTTATGTTACTACCTAGTTTGAAAACCGGGAGTCTCGTATCTAGTTTTGGAGTTATGGTATCTATTTATAGCCTTCGTCGTTTCGTAGGCTGTAGACCTAATTTAACTTTTTATTATTTACCTTTCCGACATATTGAATCTCCCGGTGTAAATATATATGCTTTCATTTTGAGAACTAAGTCATGCAGGAACTCTGGTTGGCATTCCTGGAATATTGTAACCTGCGAAATAAATAATTAAAATAATATTATAGAATGCTTGTCTGTGATTTGTTTTGTCGTTTGATATATTGTATATGCCTCTTCAATTTTTTTGGTATGGTATACACCAAATTAAATCATAAGTAAATTTACTTGAATATAATTATGGTTCTTTACAGACTTGGAAATGATTTGTTTATTCCAAAACAGAATTAAATTTAATTATAAAATTTCGCGGTCTAATAAGTAAAAAAAGGGGATACTATTTATTGTATTTTAAGACTATCATTATGAGCGTTCCTTGACTGCTTCTAAAGACTGCTTTTAGACAATAATAAATATAAATAACACCATGAAACAGCAATTACATAATACCCAAAATTTCAGATTACTTTGTAGCAACATTGTACAAAACAAGAACAGGGTATAAAAAAAATGTTTAGGGTAGATGCAATTTTTCTGAAATTATCAATTCTTACAAAAAATATATGCATATTTACTTATCAGTAAAGCCAGATTTTCTTTTTGTATTGACAAATGCTGTTAGCCCTTTTGGCTGTTACAGCGTCACCAGGGGTGAAAAGTAAAGCCAGATACGAAGACAAATTTAAATATGGCTTCCGTATTCATTAACAGCTGCTGATTGTTTAAGTTTTATAGATATTTGATTCAAGCTTCGTCAAAACAAATATTTAAATTTTATGATATTATCGTTTAGACTATTTTGATATAAAACCATACTCTATTACAGGGGTGGCCAATTTAATCAGAATTAAGATCGACTTTTTACCGACGAATCGCTGTTAGATCTACTTCATTTATTTTAAAAAATTACGTACTTCCTGATGGACCTTTAGGGCAGGTAAATCTTAATTTGAACTTAAAATTTTTAAATACTTTTTGCCTAGCCGGAATCGACTCGACTAGCGGCCGCGAGCGACCGGTCGATCGCGATCGACTGGTTGGCCACCCCTGCTCTATTATATTATGTACCATCATTTCGGAGTTTTAAACAATTTTCATACGTTCATTCGTTCAACAGTTCCGATTTTAAAACAAGTACATGTTATTAACATAATCAAAGTTCAGTAAGGATAAAAATATTGAAGCCATATTTGATGCAATTATTCTCTCGACTTAGAGTGTGCGTTGAAAACGAGCATTTTACTAACAACTTACCTTCTTAAGTACGCTGAGGTTGACATGTAGGGCGAGTTCAGTCTTTAACTTATCTGGTAAAAGTCCGAGGGCGGTGTTGATGTCACCACCGCCCTGGATTCTTCCTCGTGACCAGGAGTAGTCATACCATCGAAGTACACGACGCTTCATACCGCCTGGGACCTGTAACAAATATGACATAACTATCATCGTCGCGGCATTCGTAATATGTATGTTCAAATTAAAAATATTTTCTCTGTGAATGATAAAGAGATTCGAGTTGATACTTAATATGTTATTCAAAGTAAATATATATTCAAATTTTATGTCACTGATACCAGTTATGATCTCATAGGTATAGTAAACTAACAGACTAACTTTGCATTGAACTATCATGGATGTGAAATAAATAACAAAAATATTGAAAATATCTTTTTATTTTTATATAGTATCTTAAGTTGAGATAAAATATTTAAAAAGTGCACGAGAACCAAACAAAGAGTACCTAACTAAAGAAAAACATTGCAATTCAATTCTCCACTCATAATATCATTTACAAGTTCTCAAGTTATAACACTTTACAAAGTTTTGGAAATCTTATAAATTTTAATTGTTCATAAACTTCACAAACTTAATTTGTTGGACCGATAACTCTCATAACCAATAGACGAAGAAATATATTAATTTTCAATGAATATTCTCTTCACAACAAACGGGTTTCTTTTCTAAAAACATTTAACGAAATATAATGGCGGCTCTTTGTAGAAAATAACCATGGACTACCTTAGAGTTGGAAAGTGAGAGACATTCAAGAACATGGAAATGTATGTAGTTAAGAAACTACGACAAAATATTTCATTATGAGAAGGGTTTGAAAATGATTGATTTGAAAATGTGGGCTATTGATGTAAAAGTTCATTCACCTATTTTCACCGAAAAAAAATGTCTTTTTATTTTTTACTTTCAAACTAATATTTATTTATTAGTCAGTGTTGATGTTTTTGAAAATTTCCAAAACGTAGCTATTTTATTTATTGACTTCATAAAAATTGGAGCAGTTAATAATAGATATATATTTAAAAGAAACTACGTTTGTAAATACGTATGTACATAATGTACCTAAATAACGTAGCTTATACTACGTACATATGTAATAATAGCAGCTTTTCGAGCTCAGTTCAAAACCGTTTTCTATTTAAACGAAAGCCTCTGTCAGGAGAAGTTAAATCTTTACAACGTAAGCTTTCAACGTGGAATAAAGACTTGTGAATTTTGTATACACTCTAGTGGTTTAAGAGGTAACTTTAATAATCAATAAAGAGAGTAACTATCTATTTTACAATATATTTATCAATTTTAATATTAAAGTTTCGGAGTCTTTTTATTCTGTGTTACTACTAATCTACAAATCCCACTTTTTATTTCCCAAACTTCCTAACTTTAGCTCACAAGGAAGGGGGGGAGGGGAGAGCCAGAGGGTTGGGTGGTGGGGAAGTAGCTGGGGTAAACTATAGCACATGCTCTATAACTTCACTCTTTAACTTCGATCACTCTACGTATCAGTGCTTATCCTTATCCTTATCATAAAAAATGATATTTTTCAAAGAATTCATCTGCAGCTTTATTGACTTGAGTTTACTTTTTCCGTTTATATTTAGTTAGTTGTTCTAGTTAACATGAGAAACTCAACGTGCATACCATTTTAGTTTCGTTTGCGATATGTCATATAATTTCGAAGAACTATGTGTATTTTAGAGCCAAATATCTGTATTTTAAAATAATAACTCTATATAAAATATAATGCAAATAGTTGCGACAGTTCAAAGCTTTATCATCGTGTATGTATGTTTATATCAATATTAACTACAAATTATCTGGTTGATAAATACCTTGTGGTGCCTCATATATGTTTTGGCGCCATCCAACAGTCGTTCAAACTCCAAACGATTGGCATTTCTATTTGTTATTACATTTCCGACTTGCCCCACTATAGTTGCGAAGATGAAGACACCAATCAAATAGCTTACTATTGTAAACACATATCTGTAAGGGAAAAATATATTACTATGTAGCAATAGGTACAGTTTATCTTTTTTTTCAGAGTTTCGGTCAGTCGTTTTGACAAAATAAATTCTATTTTCATTAATGATTAATCTTAAGTCATAATATTATGTCAAAATTTTGTTAAAAATGGCTTTCGCTTATTTATTGCCATATTACGCTAGGGATTTTTTTGCGAACAAAGTTTTGAAAAGTTTTATCAAAACGACAGATTCTATTTTAAATATTGTTTGTTAATATTTAAAAAGCAAAACACAAAACAAAATTTATGTGCAAAGTTTTCGAACAGTTGCAATACAACACGATCAACGTAAAGAAAAAAATAAGCGACGATTCAAAACGGCGGTTCCAATGAAGGCTGTTCGAAAACTTTCAAATACTTCCCGCAATATCAATCGATGACAAAAAGAAATAAAAAAAGAAATAAACAATAATTTCAGCCAAAGGAGTTTTGACAAGAATTTCACATCTATTCGAAGCCGAAGTTAGTCGCTGTCAAGCGAACAGCCTCCAAATTTTCGCCGCCGCCATTATCAAAATGGCTGTTTTCTCCCGTTTTCACCAACAATAGCTTATTACCAGTGCTTGTGTTGATTGAAACTTGGTTAGAATTTTGGTAAACTTTATGGAACTTTTGGAATTACAATGTGGAAAGAGCAAGAATCGACTTTGGGATTTTGCAAATCACCAAATGTGCAGAAATTAGCAAAATGATGTGCATTCTTACAATAAAACTTACCTCCTTCCTGCGAAACTTTTGACGCTAAAATATAATATTTCGAACAACAGAAGCACTGTTAATACACACATTAATATATAAAATGTGGCACAAACAGTCATTTTGATATTTAAAATAGGAATACGAACAGTCATCTTCTATTTATACGATAAGCGATTGGTCAGATCATTTTACCATTACCTCTTACATACCATTATACGATACATTTTATATATATTTATTTATATAATCGTTAAAGAAATTTAATTTATTTATCAAAAAGAAGGAAGCCAGAAATTTTAAATTAAGAAAAAGGAGATAAGCACAGGGTCCGAACTTAAATTAAAGTTTTAAACTTATTAATATACGAAATATGTGCTTGTTACAGGAAGTTAACAAATACAAAAAATATATATATGAGTAACAAATACCTTCTACGAAATAGAAAAAAAATAAAATGAAAGTAATTTAGTAAGAGGTTACTACTGAAATGTTTGTTTTTTTATTTGATATGGAAATGATGTAAAAATTAAACGACATATTATATTACATAATACTCACTGACATTTTAATAAAACATTTCAACAAAATATATTATATGGACATATATTATATATTTAAGAGTAAACCTAGTTTGACGTTAGATCGTGTTTTCTATAAATAAAGTATGATACTGTTAAAACTAGAAATATTACTAATTACGCGAAATGACCTAACGTTCGTTAAGTTAAAACTACTTATATCTAATATTCCAGTTTGTAAAATAAATTCCATTTCTAGCTAATTTGAGCTACAAGTAAGTCATTAGTACGGAATAATTTATGTAGAGATAACTATATATATATATAATGAACAGATTAAACGAATTCTAGAATCAATAATAAAAACTACTAATAGAGTTCTTGAAGTTTCGAGAAGGTATATTCTGTGACGTCATCGGATATGTTAGTCTGGGGTCAAGGATGATTCTACAATTTTCCGTATCGATATATTGTATCAATTAGTTTAGTTACAGGTTATTTGATATTAAATCTTGGGGTAGATTTCTTATATTTTTTTTAAATTCAAATGAACGAAAACTTAAGTAGCGTATGTTTTGTTTGTTTAATATGACAGAATATGACATTGCTCTTAAAACTCAATTGGGAAGATATATTAAATATGAATTTATATTTATGTCGAATCTATATGTTGAAGAAGAGATTGTCTAAGGGCACAAGATAATACCAACGTAGTTAGTAATTCTAAACGACACCTCTGTAACTTATTGTCAATTTCATTCCAAGTACAACCTTTCCAAAGTGAGTTACGGAACACTTCGGATTTAGAAAACGTCTATTTTGATAGAATAATGCTTTTAGGGTACTTATGGGATTGACGCAAAATTTTTAGTGCCCCTATCATCTTTTCAGAAATACGGCCTACTTTTGGTAGTGGCTTGGACTCATGGGAAAATACTTAAAAATATGATGAATAAAATAAAGCCACAGGCTATACAAATTTTATTTAATCCCCTTATTTTGGAAGGGCATTGTCAAAATTTCGTCTTAGTTTCTTATCATCATCACAAAAGGAACTAATACTCAAAATGTCAAGTTTCTATATCCAGTTTTTAGGCTATACTTCGACAAATCAGTCAGCCAAGATAACATTTTATAAATTAATACATAAAACATTGCTATAATACTAAAAGAATGAAAAAAATATATAACAACCTAAATATTTACAATGATAGATTCACAATGGGCCATTGACATTTTGTGACAGTATGCTTTGCTCTACAGAGAATTTAATAAAAAAATGTTGTATTAACTTCTATGTAAGAAAAGTTGTATTCCATATAAGAAAAATATATTATTTAATCAATAAAATAATACTAAATATACTCGAGTAAATTAAACAACACTTATAATACTCTATCAGATATATTAGTTACTGAAAATGTCATAGAAGTTACGATGACAGTACTGTTTTCCTTTCAAAACCTCATTTGCACCTGGGCGTTCGATTTGCAATATTTCAATAGACAATTGGAACAAAATCTTTATTATAGCTATGAAAGAATATTCCTCGTTCCATTTTTAATATTAAAAGTTTAATCATCTGAAAACTTTTTGTTTCTAAACAGTTTTGATAATAATAATATTATAATATCAAGACAAATTACACACGTTGATCTAACCTCTAAGTAGTGTAGCAAACGATACAAATACATTATAAATACATATTATAATGTATATTTATATAAAAGTAAATCACTAGTGTCTAATCATTATTAATTTTATTTCGTCATAAAGTGAAAGTGGACTTCTTATGGCATTTTGAGATGTTTTACGAGGTCGCGTCCCTCACATAACTCATGTCATGAGTTTCTTTAGGTCTTGTAATATATCCCAAAATATAGCCCCAAAAATAGATTTTGACTTTATAGCAATATAGTCATTATTTTTATAAACATAAGATTGATAGTCTAATAAGTATTAGAATTGGAGTACACAAAAACTTACTAACGCCTTTGTCCATATTTTGTTGCTTGTAAGACTCTGATAAATGAAATAAATAAATTAAAAATAATTACCACAGCATAGCCTTAGTTTATACACGTAATATAGACGAAGTTCTTGAATATTAGTAGTTAGGTATAAAAGAATGAACATATGTTTATTTAATTATTAGAAAGTAGCAACACTAATGTGTTTATTTAATTAATAGGGTTGTCTATTAAAAAACAATTCTGAATAATCCTAACCACTTATTATATAAGTCGCGTAAGACTTAAAAGATATATGAAACCGTTATTTCCAGTTGTGGCAATGTATTTCTTAAGGGTGGATAAAAAATGTTTGTAATAAAACATGTCATATGGATGTATATTATTAATTTATGCTATTATTTTTAAATAATAATTTAATTATTGTCCATGATCTGACCAATCGCGTGATAACGTACCCCCGATTGGATTTGAACTGAAGGAGTCGAGATTTGAGTCCTCGGCGCGGCAAAAATTTGGGACCTCCTTGCGTGCTAGCAACAATGTTTTGTTAGTAAATAATATGAGTTAGTTTTGCCTGCTTAAACCATTGCCCCTAACAATAAAAAAGTAAACTTATCTAAGCAAATTCTCTGTTGAATTTTTTGTAATGAATATCTAACGATGTACGCTCGATATCACAGAAAATGTTTGATTGCATATTAGTTACAATTGATAATATGACTCATTTTATTCAGTTGTTTTATGAAATAGCTTTCTGAGAGCTGCAAATGCAATTTAACTTGTTATGGCGTAGATAAGATGTTTCTTTGTAGTAAGAATGTAGTCCTGATTTTTTTTAATAAAGATATTTTGAAAGATAGGACGTGTATTCCATTTTTATCTTTTAGATTCTTAAATTTTAATGAAATTAATTAGTATGCTGTCTAGTCTCACTAAAAAAAGTTTTGTATAACATAGCTGTAAGATGAATGAAACTTCCTTTTAAAAAGTTTTTTTTAAGGTCATAAGACA
The DNA here is from genome assembly GCA_959347405.1 of Napeogenes sylphis. Lineage (NCBI taxonomy): Eukaryota > Metazoa > Arthropoda > Insecta > Lepidoptera > Nymphalidae > Napeogenes > Napeogenes sylphis. Next base: position 6,732,039 of record OY365782.1, read on the forward strand.
TTAAAACCCACCGCATGGATTTTTGAACATGAATTATTTTATCAGCTTAAACAATTCTAAGCGATTGGTGGCTCTGCTTACACTTAATTATAATTTCAAAGAGCTTTTGAATAAAAATCTTTGCATTGGAATTTATAACGCGAAAATATAATTAACTGGATTAGAAGACATTATGTTCAAAGCAGCTGAATCCCTCGTAATTTAGACGTTGAAAACCATATTTAATATAAAAGACCTTTGAAGGGTATGATTTTATTCGGTTCAAATTATGTATAACAAACAAACTCCTAGCATATTCGCATTGATATAAAATTAATGAAGAAATATATATTTGCTTTTCTCTCAAAATATAATCTCTTGAAAAATACTCGTTAAATTGTGAATCCATTCAGTTTCAAATTGATATAAAATGTGTAATTAATTCTCGTAATCATTAGTATACGCTTTTCAAAAAACCGTAATATAATCAAGTATTTAATAATAAAAGAACTAAATTGATACATATAGATATGTACTTACTCAGCATTTGTTTCCGGTGTGGGCAGGTCTCCAATGGTGGTCAAAGTAAGCGTAGACCAGTACAAAGATCCCAAATACTTTCTTGTAAGGGTTGCATAGTCGCCCGGTCTGTGCGGGTAAGACCAATCGCCCTATTGTAGAAACAAGATTTTATTGAAGGGAAACTTTTATAATAATAAATTCACATAAAGAAATGCAGACAAAATAAATGTTGAATCTTCCACGTATGCTAATTTACATCGACTAATGAAAGTAGGGCAAGAGAGTAATTTACGTTTGATGGGTTTTCTTTATATGTCATGTTTGTTCGTTCATTTTATGTCTCTGTTTTAATGTATTCATTTTAAACAAGCAGCCTCAACGCCATCAAAACATTCTTAATTGATACTTGTCTTTGTAAACTTGCTATTTGCCTGATTTTTAACATTGTTATTCTGAAAATTCTCTTGAGCTTAAAGTACCTACTCTTTCAGTTCCCGTCATACAAATATGTTGATGTGTTCCATTGGTATGAGTAAAAATAAATAAACAAACCAACATATGCTTGTAATAACTATATAAAATTATGTAACTGTCATTTAAACTTTACTAACTTGAAACCCTTCAGCCTCCGACAGCAAGAAATAGAAGCATCCAAACCAGTGCGCCAATATGAGTAGAATATGTATCAAGTTAATAACCCGCCAGAAGTTGGGATACACTGTCCGTGACTCCACCATATAATAACAGCTTACTGCTCTGTATACCTTTGAAAGTTTGTGTATTTAATAATAAGCCTTTGAAAGTCAGCCATTAACGATTTGTGCTTATAAAATCCACATAAGTCCACATAATACACAGACTTTGATGTTTGTTTGTGTGGGTTGTGGAACCTATTAATTATGATTGTTAATTTTAAAACAATTAAGTCTATATGAAAATAATAAATTATAAAGTAGATCAGTGATATTTTTTCCTCTTTTAAAATATTACACACCAACAAACAGTAAACAAACATAAAATAGAATTATTTTAATTAACTGGAATACTTGTGAAGAGTCCTTTCATGTCTGTCATTTGTAAATTATGGAATAGCCTCAAAAAATACATTGATAATTATACCTTTAAAAACCTTGGAAATCGTACAATAGGGTTGGTTCCAATTTGCAACTGAATAAGATCTAGAGGTGTGAGTGCCCCGATGTCCAGCAGAAACGAACGTGATGCTAGGTAGTGTTTCGCCAGCTTTTTAGAATCGTACACCTGGAAGTTACTTGTATTTTTAAAAAGATACACATTAACAATTAAATATTCTCTATATGTACCTAACTTTCATGAAGGCAACGTCGATTAACATTAAATAAAACTCTATAAAATAAACTCTAAACGTTTTTCTTTTTTTTTTAGAACATGTTAGGTTTCACACATACACATAGGAAAAACTAATAAAAGAATTATCTTAGGGATATTTCAACCCATTTTAATGCAGTCAAAAGTTCATACTAATTGCAAGAAAAAGATATTAAATTCTAACTTTACACCCTTTAATAAGGTGTTATTAAATTTAATTCCATTTCTAAGATTATATTAAGGTTATTCTGTGTATATCAGTTTAAAAAAATATTATAATTCTTATCATATATACCATCAGTCCTTGCTCCAAATACCCTGTCCGCAGCTGCACTACCAGATCTAGTGCGAACACCACATCGCCCAAAGCATCGCACGTCACCCAGAAGTAGTGACATAAAATCTATAAACACACAAATGTATTCTTTTATAAATAATAATATATCAGGAAGAATTACACACATTGATCTAACCCCTAAGTAAGCAAATTATTTGCTTGTGTTAAGGGTGTTAGACAACGAGACAAATACATAAAAATACTAAGAATATATTTAATAAACGACCAAACCTAGAAACAGACATCTATGCTCATCACATAAACGCCTGTCTCCGCCGGGAATCGAACCCGAGCCCCATTGCGCCGTGACACGTTAGGCGTCTGCACTAACCACTCGACCAACAGGGCGGATAAAAAAATACAGATAATAAATAAATAATACAAATAATCTAAGTAATGTTTTATTGTAATATAATATTTTTTGTATTTCTTGTAAATGATATGCTTTAAATAACACGTTTTGTGATAGTTTCTTCCGTTTTCGTTTCACAAATAAAATATAAGAGTCGAGAAAATAGCCATAAATAAAAATTTGGTTACAAAATATTTATCCTTATCCATTAAAGTCACCGAACCTCACTCAATTCAATTACCTAATATCGCGTAGCCATTCTACAATTTTATGTTGATCCGCTACAACGGCTACGACGGTTATCGTAGCAAGTAAAGTCTACGACTTATTCGTTCTACATGAGTTTCTGTTCCGTACGAAATACCAATTTAAACAGTAATGTCTTTTAACATGATACTGTTATGTTGAAATCGTTTTGTTTAATTAATCAAGTTGACAACTTTCTTCCTAAACCTGATTAGACTGCATAGAATGTTGTTTGTTGTTTTAATGTACTTATTGTTTATATATAACATAACATATGTACTATGTATTAATATAAACTACAGTCGTTTGGAAGGGACTCCATCCGCTCGTACATATTATATATAGTAGTATATTCATATATATATTAGTATATTCCTTACTGTATAGCTGATCGTTTCATGTTTGTAATTAATATAAATAAAAAAAACTTTTTAAATATTATCAAACTAACATAAAAAATTTTATACTCTTTTTAAAATTAATGATATTTTAGATTATCAGACACATAAATAAATATTCAAATATAGATAGTTAAATAAATAGACAGTTAAACAAACATTCAAATTTAGCTGTATAATAAATATTTAATAAATTTTTAATAAATATTTGGACATTTCTACACAGCCCAGAACCAAGCAAGGCCTGTACTATGAATACTTGAAAATTGATCAATTATTATATAGTGATAAAACGGATAGTTTATGTAATGATAAAACTGACAAATGATTATGTAATGATAAAAGTGATAAATATTTATCTAACCAAAATATATGTAATCAGAACCCATAAAAAACTATTTAGACCAACCTTTATATTCATTGGCTGACGAAAGTTTTGTCTAAGCGAATAGTGATAAGGCAATTACATTAGCACTCTACCTTCTTACGTCTAATAATAGAATTGGTAGCCATTTTTTTCCCTAAGGGTAGTCTTGTTACACGTAAAGTTCCTATTTCGTTTTACTATATTTTTACTCTTAAAATATTTTGAGTCAATAAATAATGGTTTATTTATTTACGTTTGAATTATTGCGTACGATATTTCAGAGTAATACGTATTTGAATAACTATTTTCACGGTATTTTGTTGTACATTTACATTGTATTTTAAAATATGTCATTTTATTGTTTGCGACATTCGTGTTAACCGAGCGAAACCAACGTCTCTTAAAGTTTTTATTGTTCGTGATTGCCTGCGTATTTGTTGTAATATAAATTTTATTGGTTTTGTAAGAGTTCTATATTTGTTGTTGTTTATAGAAATTTACATGCAAATTACATCATTTATTTATCTATTAGCAATGAATCTAATATTTGTAAAAATATAAACATATTTTTTAATAATTTGTCCAGTATTTTAATAAGAATATAATATTTACCAAATAATAATATAATAAATTTAAATACTTTACTCTTTACTTAAAACTATTTGGGTACATGTTAAAATATAACATAATACTGGATAAATACAATGTAGCATTTAACGTAGACTAATAGAAACACAGATGTAGGTAAACTTGATAAAAAAAAATCCATTAAAATAGTTAAGCAAACATAGTCGCAATTAATTTCCTAAACACACAAACATAGAAGCTCCTATTGTATTATACTACCTGTACTTAATAGCTGTAGTTTCTGTATGAAGAGTATAATTAATTCAGTTATCTATCACAAAACACAATTACGTGGAAAGACGTTGACTAAATGTCGTACGTCCTATCATTAGTTGGTTGGTTGTATGGAATACTAACAAATTTTACAACCGGGCTCTGTCATATAAGTCACATCCGCTGGGAATAGTGGTAACAATGCCGGCTGCATTTTATCGATAAAAAGAAATCCAATTTTTTTTATGCAATGTATTATAAATAATTCTGAAGAAAAATGATTCACATTCCATGAGTCAAGCCTATCATACCCTTGCTCCTTGATGCAATGTATGTATACTCTGTAGTATGGCAACTACGTAGATATACTCGACCCTAGAGAATAGTTCTTGAAAGTTAGGGAAAACCCTTGACAAGTTTTTTAATAGGTTCCTGGAGATATATTTTAACCAGAAGTAAAATTAGTTTATGATAACAAAATCTTGTCTTGTAACAAATTGAACGCTTAAAACATTTTAATTTATTACTATAAAATTCTTACAAACTTAAATAACCGCTTACGATCTATTATGAAGTCTCGGCTGCTCAAAATTGACTACCTCCTGATATCGTAATAGCATTTTTACTTTGAAGTTTGTTGAAGCTTTCATTATATAAAATATTTTTTTGTAAGCTTATTTTAGAATCTTTATAAGAAGCCTCGTTTTTTTACACAAAAGGTATATAATATTGATAACAAAATGGTTTAACATTAATTTACTTTTTTATCTAAGTAATGTCCAAGTAAATATTAAGTGTAATATTTTTATAATAGAACCATCGTAAATAAGCTCAATTTGTAGATAAGAAATTGCTGATCTCTTTTAAACTCACACAAACACAACACCCGTTCTTGACAGTTTTCCTGTCCCAGGAAAATAAAGCGATCCAGGTAGTGATGTGTGGCGCTGTGTAGATGTAAATCTAACGGTAACAATAAATCAGCATACTCGTTTATATCATAAAGATAAATGAACAAAAGAGAGACTTTATCTTTCATAACATATTTCATATGGCGCTACGATTTGTTTTTCGTAGTATCGGTACAAACGTCTTATACTATCAATAATTCAGAGTCTCATCCAAAACAATTTCGGTTTCTACATTCGTTTTTGGTACGATTTATTTCTACAATATCCAACATACTAAAAAATTTTAGTCAACTGAACTTATTAACTTGTAAAGCCACCTAATAAATAAAAGAATAACTACAGCACGTCTTGTTTTGTTTTTCGTCGTTTTCAATTGCTTAACTGGGCCATAATGTATTTACTCTTTTAATATCAATTATTAGCTATAAGATATATGTTATAGCTTGCATTAGAGTTCAAGACTTTCTAACAGTACATATCATAAATTACTATACTTTTACTTTTTGTTTTTATTATTATAAGTATTAGTATTAGCGAACACACATACATACATAAAAGATACATAAACTACATTTTCGTTACAATACAATTTTTAGAAGACGTCATATTTTTTAAATCTCAAATTTTAAACGGATTTTTGTTGTGTTTTGGTATGAAAAAGATGCTGTTATATATTTTATTTTCGTAGACATGTACTGTAGCAATGTCTGTCAGATAATAGGTGTGATTACTTGCAGAGGTCGTTCTCTGAAGACAGAATCACACTGCTCTGAAATGCTTAAGTCAGTTAGTACTAAATGTGTTCTGTAAAATGAAGTTAAAGCACTATAAGACCTAGGAATACTAAGTAGGTTAGGAAATTATAGTGTTACATATTTTTATTAAATTTTCATAAACGCGTTACCATAAAAGCGATAAGAGTTAGAAGAATATAAAATTATAATTGATAAACTCATGATTTCCAATTAAAAGTAAAGCAAAGAAAACCATTTCATTCTTGCAAAAGTCAAAAAGAAATTTAATTAATTTGAACAATCCGACTTATTGCATTCGCTTGGGAAACAATTACGAAAAATCTGTATAATTCAAAAGTTGCTTCAAAAGTAGAACATAACATTATGTGTATCATGTATAACAGAAGCTTTGAGCTTTTTAAAATTTTCTTAATTTCTATCGAAACATCTTTTAGATTTTTTATTTCTGTTCCTATATTGGAATAGATTGGATGTCATTCCAAACTGTATTATCGCTGGGTGCATCGGAGCACACAATTTAATCGCACGGTGCATTCAAGTGTATATCTGCTGTTCCAACGGCTGCCCATCAACTGCTTAAACGCTCTGTTAGCCAATCAAATAATTGTAAGTTTTATTCATGTGAGTAAGCTTTGAGACCAACTGAATATTTATTTCTAAGTCAATATTTTTTACATTATTTAATATCTTGATTTTTTATTCATTGAAATAAGACTTCTTATATCAGTAATACGACTGTAAAAAAGTCACAAACACAAATACACTCCAACAGTTTTAGGTCACGCGAGATCGTTTCCTCTAGAACATTTGTTTTACTGTTCGAGGGAGGCTTTCGAGAACTTGCAATGTACATTGCAAGTTACTCGTATATGTATACCTTAAGTGGTTTGTTTAAGTACCTTCAAGGAAAAGATTTCTTGTATCTTTAAAAATGAATACTTATGTCAAACGTATTTTATGTATATTTGAATTCATACAAAAGTATAAAATAAAAGCTATAAGTTTTTAATATTTAAGTTTTTGGAGAGGCAAAATATCGTAGAAAATTAACATCTTATTATTAGGTAGTAACTGACCTGTATTTTTGGTTCAGTGTATACAACAATATATATACAAAAGTACAGATTTTCAGATAGGTTCTAATTTCGGTTCTAAATTCTACTTGTTCGGTTATACTAGTGAGACTTTTTATTCCTAGTAGATTACGTAGTAAAACGTATCAGTAAATAGTTGTATTGTGTTATAGTAAATAATTTATTTGCCTAACTGTATTTTAGAGTAAAGAAAAAAAATCTTTAACAATAAATATATACTTGCATAAATATAAAACATCTTATGTTATTTATAACGTTCCTTGTATAAAAAGTTTGCAAAAATAATCCTTATTCTAAATTTATGGCATATTGATTGTAGCCGGCATATCTTCGAACAAAATATTCGTTTCGATGTTCCCTTGTCAAAATTAAGATTTAAGGTCTATGAAAATTATTCATGATTCGTTTTTAAATTATACGTGACAGGAAATAATTTAACCACAACTGCTGAATTGTCTAATTTTATATTAAATTACCTTCTCACCACTCCTGTCATCTCTCCTTAGATAAAGTCAAAATCATGTAAATTATCACTATAATATTTATAATATCACCATTTAAGTGTATGGTTATTTTAGATTTACACTGCTCGCTACTTATCATTTAAAATACTAAGAAAATTCAAATTTTCTTTTAAGGAATTTTCGCGCTAGAAATTTTGTGAAATAGAGATTAGTAAAAAAAGATTATAGGAAATAAATAGTTTATAGCTATTACATGATAGACAGTAGTTATTATAATTCTACAATTTTTTACTTTATTAGGTATATTTAGGTATATATATTTTTACAAGGCAAATTGTAAAATTTAACTATGAACACATTTTGTTTTTCAGGGTTTTCTTTTACTTTTTTTATAGTTTCTGATTGTCATAGTAAAGCGGAACTTTATAAAGTTAGCATTATACCTTACCTGCAATTCCGGAAAGCTCTGTCTGACAATGAGAGTCCATAGATTATAAAGTACGCAGACAGTAATAACCCAGAGCCAGTAGAAGTAAAAATTCTCATCAGGATTAACAACAGTTCGAGGCACTCTCACTTTTCGCCGCCTCTGCCTGTTTGATGCTCTATGTTCCCCAGTGGCGCCCTCTGAACCCGTATCTTCAACCTAAATGAAAAATTTGGTGTGTTTTTATGTTTTTTTTTTTAATTTATTGTTTAGTTATTCCTGTGACATATATCTATCTATAACAAGCTTTTAAGAAACCTTATCAAAGTAAATAAAATAGTGAATAGAACATTTTTATTTATATTTATTTTTGGAAAAAGAAAAGGTTGGTATTTTCGTAAATATATTATTATGTAAATATATCATTACTTTTTTATTTATAAAGATATATATATTTCATAGACACTAATACGACAAAAAGAAATTAAATTGAGAAGAATTCGTAATTAAAATTATACTTCGATAACTAAATTCAAACTTTAGCAGGAGGAATGACCTAGTTTTTGTGACGTCGTCATAATTAATTAGTTGCTAAATTGAGATCCACAATGAATCAATTATTGTCTTGGTAATTTTGTAAGCCCGTGTAAGATTTCTTAGAAAATCACCAAGTACTTAAGGAATTTACCTACTAGAACAAATATTAATTTAACTATAATTTACATTTAATTACTTTTACATTGAGAAAAAGTTATGGAACCTTACAGTTTCCTGAGTTTCTGGTATTTGCCGAGTCGAAAATCTCTTCAAAAATGAATCTTCCCTCTTCAAAGGCGGTTTCTTTTGTATCGCTGAACTAAGTTGCACTGTTGTTCTCAACTTCATCCATCTCTGATTCGATTTAGTTCTGTGTTTAAAAAAAATGTTAAAGTGGAGGTTCATTAAAAACTTTCTTATTTATGGCCTTAAACCAGTAGTATTGTGGGTAAATTTGTTCGGCATTGTAGAAAGTTTCCCCAACAAAATTATGTGTTTAGTATTATTACAATAATAGGAAAATTATGATTATCACAGTTCATTTATATTTAGATGGATTTAAGGATTAATTGTGCTTCCAAGTATAATGATATGTATTTAAATGATTATATATAAATTGGTATTATAGAGAGACATTTTAAGTGTGTTCAAAAGAATGGCTCTTGTATGGTAAAACTTGCAAATTTTGTCATTTCATTGATTTGCTTTAAAGGTACTTGTCTATATATAAATGATAATATAACTCTATATACTTATATAACTGATCTAGATAACTATCCCTCTCTCAGGGGAATAAATATACACGATGACTTGAACGTGTTAGTATCGATTGTCGCTAGAATCTTGACTATTTTTAGCTGCTTCATTTGGTATATATATGCAAGTTTTCGACCAAACAAATAGAATTCTTTCGTACAATTTATTATATCATAGTATTAGTTTTGTGAAATAATTTAGTGTGATATTTGTGTTGCTGTCACGGACATAATTTTATTAAACGTGCAAACAGTAAACAAATAATCTACCTTTATTCATGCGGCATTGCAATTAAGAAAAAAAATCAATCAATTATTGCAAATGTTTAAGTCTGTACAGTGACTGTGAGGTCCTAATTGCGAAAATAGATCTAATACTAAAATATCTAAACTGAATCTATAGTCAGGATCACTAAGACTTATATCTATCATAAACCCATACGACCAGGATGCACAAAATAATAAACATCAATAGATTGAATTTCCCAAGAGATAGTATAGAAAAGTAGATTTTTTCATAGTAAAACTAGAATAGACAATAGTCACAATAAGAACACAATAACCATAAGTAAAGTATCATTCTCGAAACCTAGACACATGAATAGCATTATTCGGAAATATAACAAACAGTTAATATAACAATGGACAACGATGCGGCGTTACCGTCTTCATGTCATCGAACCTCTTTATTTTCCTGAGTGCCTGGTAGTAAGCCATGACAGCCTGGATGTGTCTCCATTTATGGCCTCGTTTGTCAGGGTCTGATCCCGGTCTCTCAGTGTCCTGCATGGACTTGTGAGAACTTGACGAACTCGATGCAATGATCGGTCGCCTATAAAGGGATGTCTGTGTTACACGGGGACAGTTGTGTAGTCAGTGTTCTGTGATCAAATGACTTACCCAATTCCACACTACATCTCCAAACAATACCTTACGCAATAATAATAAAAATCATAGGAGTATTATGAAATTATGTAAGATTTTGTTCAGTAAGTGTGCAAAAACACCTTCAAATTCTGTGAGACTTGACGAAAATAAAAGTAACATGCACAATACAATGTAGCCTCTAATCGCAGGGGTATCAAGTGATACGGTTGACGTCTAACGTCGAGCTGTGCAGTTGTGTTCTAATTATATTGAATCTATGCATGATGGACATTTAGTTTCGTAAGGCAGAGCACCAATTACGTAGCTATTTCAATTGATGTCACTGGCAGAACGACCTTTAAGTATCTTTAATAAACAGACATCAAGGTTAAAATACAATTTGCATAGTGAAAGTATTTCGTATTTTATCTGATGTCGATACTTGAAGCTCGTGAATATAAATGCCAATACGTAATCGACGTTTACGTGCTTTTTCTAAAGCATTTTAAAGCAATCGTTGCCATCTTTTAGGCACTTACATATCGTCAGGGCGCGCGTTAGTCGTGCATGGCGACAACTTGTTCAAGAACCTATGTCGAGAAAAGTATAAATAAATTTTCCTTTCAAGGCTTCATACTTCACAATTGCCTAGAAATCAGACACTGCTTATAGATAGCAAAAATATGTACGAAAACACACAGAAGCCATTTATTATTCTTTCTAGATAGTTGTCTGTTTATTTTTATACTACCCTTAATCTATAATACTAACTCATTTTAATAAATACTCATACCGTATACAATTAATTAAACACATCGGTGCTAAAACGTTTAGTTTAGGTCGTTGTAAGATTATTTTTAAGCTTGTTAACATTTTGAAATAACTTAATTAACACAAATCTTTGACATAACATAATATTATACACAAGTTGCTATGTCACCGATAAGATGTTTTATCAGAATTGCGATATTTAAACAAACCATATATTATATAAAGCTAAACTTATATTAATAATAATATGTATACATTTTGAATATATTTAAGTGCTGTTACATAAATATTTTACCTCAATTTTATGATTTAACAATATACTATTTTTATATATATTAATACAATATCATATAAGTATTCATATTCTCATATTCAGTTCTCGTAAAAAAGGCCATAACACGTTCTTAGCCAAATTCTGTCTAGAACTATTAACCCTTGCTATAATATAGGTATGTATCAGAATTTATATAATAATTAGTCATAGATTAAATAAAACTGTATCAATAATTCTTGATATTTCGATGGAAATGACATCAGTGTTGCCAATTAACAACTATTAAGTTTCCGCACGAAAGGTTTTAGAAGATACGATTTTTTAATTTTCCTCATATGACCTCTTATGTAGTACGCAATTTGTTTGGGGTTGTTAATTACTCTTGTTTAATCAACTGGCTACATCACACCGTTGCTTTAGAAGTTGCTACTTACGGTAGCGTTGGGGGTGGGTTGTCCCCCTTCCCTGCAATATGGTGGAGGGGGTGTTGGCTGCCCCCTTGAGTTATGCTTGTAAACTTATTCTGCTTGGCATGACTAGTTGTTCTGCTGGCCACGATTTTTTTTAATAATTTTTAATTGTCTCAAATATTTTTTACTAACCAATAAGGCTTCCTATGTCAATAATTTCGATGGTTCTAGTTGTTCGTAAATTGGTCAATAAAAGTTTGTCATAATAAAGAAATACCCTGCTGTGTTTGTTCTTCTCCAACCAGGGCGTGGACTCTCGTAGCTTTAGTTTTAAATTGGGGATAATCTTTACAAGAGAGCTTGCTTCGATAAGTATGGTATCAAAATGATCCCTCATTTGACGTTCATAAGGAATTTCTAGTATGGGTTCAGAGAAGATAAGATATAAATTTATAAAGATAAATAAATAAATTTATTATTCATAAAATTGTAAACTAAACATAATAATTCTAAAGATAGAAGTATACACCTCTCTATTAACATTTTTTTATTACCTTTTTCCGTCTTATTAGGGTAATTTATTTTTATAACATTTAAGGCACGTAGCATAGCATATAGAATAAAGCATTCAGTGTTAATGATACGTACACTAAATTTCTCTTTCATTGATTGGATCTGTACAAATGTATGTATATTTATGTATATCAATATTTTCCTGAACTCGGGAGCTCTTAATATTAAATATTTATAATAATATATAAATAAACTAAAACAGTTATAACTGGTTGAAACGATTGTCTCTTATTAGTTTAAAATTTAATGACTTTAATAACATAGTGTTTATGTAATCCCTATAAAGTACTTGCAATTCTGGCGTTATTGTCATATTATCATATACCTTATAAAAGTAGGTTTTGAAATTTATTGACCCATATTCCACGATGAATCACTAACGAGACTGCGATATATGAATGTCAAGTGATCCTAGAATAAAAGTGATCAATATATCTTAATATATAACTGGGTCTACATTTTGCACTTTTCATATTGTGTGTTATTTCGGATGAACTATATTTCATTTATAGACTATGAACTGGTTATGTATTATATTTCATTTATAGACTATGAACATAAACAAATATTGTACGTATATATATGGACCGCATTGTAAAGTAATTTAAGTTAGTAATTTAAAGTCGGCGGATTTTTTTAAACTAGGGAACCGTGTCAAAGAGTGAATTGATGAACAATGTGTATCCAAGATATAATTCTTTTTATGACATCACTTCTCTATATCTTAATATGAATATGAAACTAAGGTATTAAAAAAATAAACATCAATTTATATAAAATTAATTCAGTTAATAAAAAAAAATATCGAATAAAAACAATCTTAACCTTTAAATAAATAAAGAAAGAGGTAATCAATAAGAGCGCGTATAATTTCCAGACGATCGTTTGATTACTTTTATTTTTTTATTTTCCAAACAATTATATCGAAAGATAAAAGATAGATAATACAATATAATAGTTTTAGAATATCTTTAAAGTTTAAAATTTCCAATCTCTAACACACGAAGGTTCAATTGTATAAGGGACAGCATCAAAGAATCGCAGGTTCGAATCGTGCTCAGGATGAAACTTTAATTTTATAAATAATTTATAATAATCACATAGCATATTATGATTTATATGCTTATAGAGGAATAGCAACTTTTCGTGTTTCGTAAAACCTTACACGAATTCTTATGGTACATCCCAATCTAATGTAATAGTTCTAAGCATTTTTTTATTTGTATTAGTCACAGTAAACGGATTGAAGAACAGTGATAGTATAATGTATTTGAAAGGAACAGTTAGGGACGAGCAGAAATGGAACTGAATGAGAAGAAGGTATTGTTTCTGTTTATGCATACTATAAAACTCGATTATAATAGCTACTTGAAAGCCTATATTTGACAAGACAATGGTCCAGCTATCATGTACATGTACTACGAGCATTTAATTTTCGAAGAAGACAGCTAGGCTCAGAAGCCCTAAGACTACAATGTTCAAACTGGAAGTTAAACTTAAATGAGTTTTCTTTGTGTTCTTAAGACTTTGTTATTGGCGGGATCTGAATGGAATCTTGACTTATCTTGTGATATATAACGTTACAAGGACAGCTACCATTACAGAGTCCTGTTATCAGACTATCTTTGTTGCTTACTATTGTAGTCATGCAAAATAGTAGTTTTGGGATTATTGGATTATTGTATGGTTTTTGCAGCTAATTAATAAAAAACAAAGCTGTTAAAGATAACTATAGTTGTTATATTACATAAAAATAAACAAACTTTACTCACTCAATGTTAATAAAATTTGCATAGCCGACGACAGAACATAATTCATCTTGAGACTGTGGGCTTATCATAATTATTAATTATACTTCGTGTTGAAGTAAAAAGAAAATATGTATATATAAAATATTCTTAGAGCATACTGAGTTAGAAAAAGTAATAATGCTTTTAAGGTTGTAAGAGTTCTGTAAAAAATATTAAGGGTAATCCCTAACGTGAAAAAAAGTCTGAAGTAACTTAAGTGATGACCAGCTATTAATTTAACAAGCATTCTTCGAAACTTTTGATGAAATTCCATAAGAAATGCGAGTGTTCCAAATGTCTTTGATATCACTTTCAATCAATGTCTTACAAAAATATTTTTACAACCATATCTAACTTTCAACATTGAAGTATTTATTTAAGATATCACATTAAAGTAAATTGCTTATTCGAAATAAAAATAAAATAACATAGTTTCAAAATAATAGTCCAATTTTTTTAAAAAGAAAAGTAAAATCACGTAGATAAGTACAATATTGTATAAAAATAACTATGGTAAGTGTTGGAAGACCGGAGCTCTTCCAACAGTTTTAGTGCAGTTTATTGGAAATTGTAGCTATCCGTTTTTGTTAAATACTTAACCAATGGAGGCTTAAAACTGTTAAACAAATTAAGGTTTTATTTTTTTCAGGCATTTTGTTATAAATATTTTGTCCTATAAATATAATTTTTTTTTTAGCGTGCTTAATGCATAACTTAGGTAAAACATGTATTTGAACTGACGAAGACTGCAGATTCCGTTAATAAATTCTGAAAACATTTAAATTATAGTTTATAACTTTTAGGTAACTCCTAAATAACACCTAAATAGAACAGGCACATATTATTAGCATATAAAGTTAGGTGACTATTAAATGTTTGTTCTGAAATACTGTTTACATAAAAAAGGAATAAGAGTGGTCTCAATATAGACCCAGTCGACAACCAAATGAGAATTTCCAATTTAGAATATCAGAGATCTGTTAGCAGATTAGACTTCACATTTTAAGAGCACAGTAATAAGTTTGAAATATTAGTTTGGTATATGTTATCGTATACTTTTCTTGTTAAATCAATCTGGATTTTAGTTGTTTTTCTTTTTACTCTAAATCCTTCAAAGAATGAAGGTAGCTTATTACCTGATTATACCTACTGATTATAACTACTTTATAATTTTGAATAGTCGGGGACAATTTTTAGGGTTCTTTTTTAGTTCAGACGTTTAACTTTATATATCTGTATCCCTACTTACACTTACTGTAAAAATAATAATACATACATCATATTTTTTTGTGGCATTTGAAAGTGATAACTCCATTCAAAATCTAAATGATATTCATAAGTTCCTTGAATATTATGATTCTATTGTTATAGGGTAATATCCAAACAGGGAGCAAATTGAAAATAAAATACATAGCCCCTAAAAGAGTCACCAACTCTTCTAAAACGAAGCTTTTGTTTGTTCTTCGATCCATGTTGTGTTTATCACAATCCTTAATATAATTGTTAGTACTATAAACATATTATAACACTTTTTGAAAATACACTAACTAGTGACCATAAGTTTATTGATTTGCATAGATTCATACATATGAGATATCATTCTATATTTATTTTAATCTGTCTCGCTTGGAATTGGTTACATTACTGTATAGTATTTTTTATATTTTTTAATTACAATAATCAAAATTATACTATCTTGTTGATAATCTTAAAAATTAATAGATTGATTAATGAACAGAATGGAAACCTAATTAAGAATTTAAAATGTTATTAAGGGGTTGTTATACGTCTTTTATAGCTTCTAATGGACACATGCCATGCTATGATCAAATATGATCGTTTTTATGTCATATATTTATTACCCATTGATGATATTTAGTTTCATGTGCGCATAGCTTACGGTGTCGTAATAAGTCCCTATATAATGTATTGATAATCTCAAGATGCAGCGTAAGGTGCTTCATGTAATATACAAGATGGTGTCTGTTCTATATAATAACCATTAGATTTAAGATAAATTTTAATAGTCGTTTTCAATAAATTATCTTAAAATATCACAAGTTTTGTTTGTTATACACATTTAAAAGTGATAAATAAAACTATAACTCCAGCCCGTGAAACATAATTCGTAAATAGTTCGAAAGCCACCGAATAATCTGTTGGCTATTTATATGATTTATGTGGTTATTATAAGTTTTTGAAAACGACCACAAAATATATATAGATATATCTCTCCGTCTGTATGAGGATTAATTATATGGAAATTTACCCCACTAGTTTTTATTTATTCGGGATTCTCACTCATGCCAAAATATGTCGGATTTAGGAATACAGACGGATAAATATACATATGACAATCAAGGTGGATTACGAAAGTTTAAATACAATAATATATACTAAACATACGATCTAAATAATTACACAATATTACCAGATTTTTTCATCAATTTATGTTATTATGAATATTTATGACATATCAATAATGATAAGTCAGCAATGACTTATTTTTCTGACAATTCTATAGACATGCTCTTACCATGTTAATAAGGAACATTCATCAGCTTTAGAGGTATAATACACCCATATACTTATAAATTAAACTAATACATACATTACAAATAACAATATTAAATACGATATAATTATATGAAGGTTTAATTAACCCCATTTTTCATACATACATATGTTATACATACTTTTGGATACCTGAACTAAACTTACAGGTACACTATAAATATGAGATAGCTTGCTCACCTTTGTCCAGGACTTTTGCTTTCATTGCTAGCGTTGTTGCTCGAATCATCATCTTCCTCTCTCGAAGTCGCAGCTGACAGACCCCTAGATGACCCGGGATTGATTTCGCTTCCGTCATTGTCTTCACCCTCAGATGTCCTTGTCGTGCCTTCTTCAGCCTGTAACAAAATGTTTGTTGTTTATTATTTGTAATATTTAAACATATTATTTCATTGGGTAGCATTGCATATTTACGCAGTACATCAAAGTATTGTGCATAAAGTAGAATGAGAATGATTTTGAAAAAAAAAAGCTTTTGGATCTATTATGACTCTTAAATATATCTCTCTTTAATAAATATATATATATCGGAATAACTGACTCACTCATATAACTTACGTGCATTATATCGGAATGTGAAATGTTCAATTAAAATTCTGTATGTAATGTTTGGAACTAGTTTGGTCAAATTCCGACTTTATAAAGTTGAGTACAGCCGGGTAAATATATCTATTTGACAGTTGATATATATTTGTATTAATATTATATTCATTTAGATTATTAATATCTTACAGTTGTAAATTTCACAGCGTTGTTTATTTTGGAATCTGTAATTTATGTTCTTTTTTTAAATTTTATGACAACCTCCAACTCACCTGTATTCGTATAAGAGGGATTCGTTCTTCCATATTCTTGGAAAACATTTTTAATTGTAAGCATCTTTTTGGTAGTTTCTATGTAAATTCTGACTATGGTAATAATCATAAAAAATGTATATTTTACAGGAATTTACAATATCGCAAAGAAAGTTTTCTAGTTTCGTTTCATTTTAATTCTATTTTTTATAAAAAAAAAAAATATTGTTTCGTTATTTTTATTATACGTGCTTTAATTTGATAAAAACATTAGGTAACTAAATAAGCCATAATTTATTTTCTGACACAAAAATAGATACAAATTTCCTATTTCAAAAATGAATATACAATACGAAGGCAATAAATTTGAGTCGATTTGAGAAAACAAGGCAAAAATATTTTCCGGCACAGATAGAAGCTTCGTTTACAAACGTGATCCAATTAGACCCATCACGTTGTTTGAAGTGACATAGCTATCAACGAGCAAGGATGTTCAAAGCAGTGCACTGCGATTTACGTTGTTTTTAAATATTTCGTTTCTTATTTACGGAATTTTGTGCAGTTTTAATTACACTTTGTCATTTCAAGAGTCTGGCTTTCCTAACTAAAAGCTTTGCACCGGAAACCAGACAGTAATTGTTTTTGAATTCAATTCCACGTGAAATAATGTTAGTTAGTTAGTCGTTACGGAAAACAAGAAATGTCTATGTAAGTAACCATTTATAGCATTCTTTTAAAATCTACAATAACTACGGATGTATAATTAGCTGTTGTATATTTTACCTGAAACCGTGATATAAACAAATAAAATCATACAAGAGAATAAAGGAAATTGAACAAATGCATTTGACCGTACTCTGACTAATTAACTGTTTGAGCTTTGAGATGACGACTATAATAATACACTGGTCTGATGATAATGACAAACTGCCAGAAGCTTTTACAAATAATACAATTAACATTAATTAACCCATTAAAGAGTTTCAAATTAACGTTAAAGAGTTTTAAATTGAATTGCATGTGGACGTGATTAACATATCGAAATGGAACCAAGTTTTTTTTTTGCAATATTTTCAAAAAAGAATTCAAGTACTGACACAAAAGTACATTTGTGTTTGTCTAAGACACCTCTAACATTACCTCAGGTATTCCTTTAAGTCTAAGGTTATTTGAAAATAACACATTTATCATAAGTTCCGATCTTTAGAACTAAAGTTTATCTTTTAGACTTTGATAAATGTATGTACTCGTAAGTAATTATAAATAACTCAATGCTCTCTGACATTTCAGATGGTCTGAATCGTTGAATAACATATAGGGTTCTTTTGTATGCATTTCTATACTAATATTATAAAGAGGAAAGGTTTGTTTATTTGTTTGATGATTACAAAAACTTGAATATTCTAACGCAAGGTGTAAAAAAATAAACAAAAAACTGCGTGCGCTGCGAAAACGGGGAAAGTTACGCAAAAATGATGTTCTATGAAATTCTTTCTCTTTAAAAGTTTTAAAAAGAAGTCCGCGACAAGATATATATAGCTTTTAAGGTTGACTCACTATAACGTTTTCTATGGTTATGAAATTAGTTCTAAAATAATATACACTTTCGAAGGTGTTTTAATAATTACGATATTATTTCTTATCCAAATAAATTATTTAAATGTCACAGACATTCAATTATGGACAACCTTGCTCTAAACAGCATTTGATTTTCTATATCTATATCTATACTAATATTGTCAAAAACATAATATTTCGAATCCATATGCTTTAATAAGTATATCTGAATAATCTCCTGGTCGTGTGTGTGTGATGTAGATGTATGTTATTATTTTCAGTTTGATATCGTAGCAATGTAATGCCTATGTATATAAAATTTCCACGGGAATAGGATACTATAGAATTGACTATAAGTCTATTTTAGGTCTGGATAATTGTAGTTTCCACAGATTACGCGAAAAGCGACCTACACGCGGGCGGAGCCGCGGGCTACAGCTAGTCTTCTATATAATTCTGTTTACAATAAAAATGGAGGCACATAGTTACTTCAAAATTAATGTGAGGATTTATAAATAGTTTTACAACGATCACTCGACCGCGTCGGGGAGGCTAAATAAAAAAACATAATAAAAATTAATTAATTTATAAATGCATAAATACAAAATTAAATGATTTAATTATTATTTAATAAATTATTAACAATTTAATAAATCAATATTTTTAATAAATATAGAGACGAGACGATACTTCTTAGCATTCCATGGATTCACCGTGCGGGTGCCAGGCCCGACATGTTGCAAGGAGAGGAGTGCAAACATTGCCTGGGACTTGCGACCTAGGGGTAGGTTTAACAAGCCCCTTTATGATGCGCAAACATGCTCACCTTTACCCTCTACACTCCTCTCCCTACATAACCAAATTTGGAAAGAACCTACTTATGTCGCTTTTGAAAAACGTTCTAGAAATGAACCGATGCTAAATCTAGAAAGGCCAAGGTCTTAAAGTAAGTTATAGAGAGATTTTGCTGTTATACCTCTCACTCCCACTTCTACCGCGAACAAACTAAGTATACATCTATTCCTGGATAGTTTGTTGGTTAGTTCGTAATACTTATTTTAAATGTGTGATCCCTGGGGATGTTTGTTTCCCAGGACACAGTGAGCTCTACAAGTATCACGCGCCTTAGATGTTTAGAATACAGGAATAAGTCCGGTCTGGATGATGACACCAATATTCCCGGGATATTGTAATGTTTTTCATACGTGTCCATCATGAGAGTCTAATCAGGAGCCGCGTCTAAAATAGAATAAGGCTTCGGTTTTGACTTTTTTGAGCAGCCTTCTTTAACAAACCCCACAGATCGTTTTGTGGTTGTTATACCCTTTCGCGCTCTCGCTACTGAAAGACTAACCGCTTCCCGTACGATTTCTAATACCTTATCGTGGCAACGCGAGTATTGACCTCTATCTATAATTACCGTGTTTCGTCGTTCCTACTTCCTCCCCAGAGATGTTGCAAGACTTTTCAGTGGCTTTGCCTCATCTTACTATATTACTTTGATCTGGGAGAGTCATTTGGAATGCATTTAGATAAAATTTTAATAATGCTGGGGACCAATAATAAAGCAGGATAGGCCAACGCAAAGCTAGTGGAATACAAAAATCTCCTATAGACACCCCTTGGTTCTGAATTTCTAGGCTCATCGCGTAGAGACGGTAGTTATCGTTTTCGTCTTGTCTAATAAAAGATTTTGTTATGTCTATGTCTCGATCTTTCCTACTAATTAACTAATACTTATGTAACAATTTAGTAACACTCCGAAAACGTTATTTTAATTATAATATTATAACAAAACAACATTTTTTTTCACTTTTACAAAATAAATATCATCTTCGTCTAACCTAAAGGTCCATTCAAAATCATAATGAATATTTTTTTAATGGAATAATAGATAAAAAGAAATAAAGAATTCAATTAAAAATTAAAATTTTTCCTTTTATTAGTAGAGACATATTTTCTTGATACATATTTTTCAAGTTTTTTTTTGTTGTGTTTTAGAATTGTTTTAGATACTGATTTCTTGTGTACAACCAAACAATAAAAGAGAAACAAAACGTTGAAACAACTGGGCAAAAAGGGTTCTTTGTGAGTTCTTTCAACAGGGGTTGTTGTTTCAAACTCTGTTATTATTTGACGAGGGTTGAAAATCGGCGTCACATATGCATAACGTTTTCAATTTTCTAAAACATGTGATGTAAGAATAGATTGAAGAAACTCAACACTTGTTGTATTGCGGAAAAGTGCTTTGACCGGAAATCTGTAGGGATGGTTTTATTTTATTTCGGAATTATATTTAAATATTTAACTAGTATATAAATGAATACATGATCTATTTAAGTGGATTCAACAGTCCGTCAAAAGTAGTTCACGTAATAGACAGTCAAAAGTGGTTCACGTAACATTTAAGCCTTGTAAAGCTTCGCGAATACCTAGTTTATTTTCATACCAGCTTTCAAATAAATGGAACTTACCACAGACTAATTATGACGCATTTAAAATATAAAGTTATAAGCTGGTAGGAAAAGTTTTAGCTTCAATTACGAAACAAGTAATTTATAACAGCTGTTGCGGTATCGTAAAGTTGTTCTGTTTCTGGATTTCTAGTTTCGGTTTCTGATAATTTATTACTCTGCGGCCATCAGAATAACTTATATTGAATGTTATTGTGTTTCTTTAAATGTATCTGCGACTTTGGTCACTATAAAGCAAGATATGTAACATAGTATAGCATCAGTAGTTTTTTAAATATGAGTCATAAAATTAGAAAATCCTGTAAAAAAATAACTTGACCTGCCATGAAATACAAACGCATCATATTTCAGACATCTAAGAACTTTTACGGATAAATAAGTTAAGGAAAACATTAATAAGGTCAAGCCAAAAATACCACAGCTTAAGTGCTTTTAAGCAATCTAAAAGTGACTTTCGCTTCATTCATTAGCGGCTGAGATAAACTAGAACTTATCAGAAATGATTAAACTGAACATCGTAAACATTTTGTTTTTTTGAGAAAACTTTTCTAATATTCACGATTCTTAATAAAATTATAATATATAATTAAGGTATTTGCCGTTGTAATAGCAAATACGTTAATTTCGTTAAATTCGTTGCCCAAACTCGTTAACTTGAAACGATTTTTTTGCTGTAATAAAATCCCTTGTTTAAAATATTAAATAATGCTATATATGATGTTAAACTGTTACACAATTTATTGACAAAAACATTTTTGTGTGTTGGGGGATTTTACACAGAAATAATAATACAGACACGGAATAACAATCAAAAATAAATGCGTTGATCCGGATTCGAACCCACGACCTTCAACTTTATTCAAGGACACGAACCACTGTACGTACATGCCACTCAATCAGTTATAACTTCCAGGTGAGCAGGATAGATATAAAAAACTGTATATGCATTTTCAATCTCACATATTACTGCCGCTTTTCTTCACATCCCATTTTGCCAATCGCTTGTATTAATATAATTCAAAACATTTTCAATTTTAATATTTTCTCATAAGGTTCAAACTGCTTTGGAGATAAACTGTTCCATCTTATATCGATTGAGTCAAATTCTAAATTTGAAGTTAGCTGTAACATGGGTAGGCTAAAAATATGCAATTTTTGGAAATAAAACAAATCAATATTTTTCCGTTATTGCTAAAACTGTCGTTATTGTTACAACTTTCGAGTAAATTAATTGCTTTTAAAAAGGGAAAGGGTTTTTTTTAATATAATGTATTATTTAAAACCTCTGACCTTTACTTACTTATTTCTAAAAATAATACCAAGGGTAAGCGACCATTTGACTAATAATTTGATCATAATATTTTATATAGGTCGGGTATGTAAAAGTCGTCTAAAAAGGATAAAAATAATATTATTATGTACTTATTGAAGTCGTTGCGTCGGAGGACCGCTAAATAAAGAAAGAATTCAAAATGCAAGTAAGTTACTAAGACAAATAAGGAAATAATAACATCAAATCGTACAGTGTGAGTCCTCATTCATTAGCTCCGAAAAGTTTGTAAAATAGACACCATCGTCAACGTACCTACAACGGTCCCCGCAACTACTTCAATAAGTACATAATAATATTATTTTTATCCTTTTTAGACGTCTTTTTGTATCGGGGGTTCTTGATTTTTTTTTTCAATCACTGTTTCATTGCATTATTTTATTATTATTCGATATGCATTTTATTAATTTAAACTTGACCTAGATTTGAAGATATTTTAAAATAATCGAAACAATTGCAAGCCCTAAATATTTAAGCTAAATATTTGATCACAATTCACAGAAATAACTACTTGTAGAATATTTGTAGATTTTTTTTTATTTCATAGTAGGTACTTTTCTCGCCTGGATTTAGTTTGACCGTCGCCTCTCAGTTCTAAAAGTTATAATCGAATTATTACTCAAAAAAATGTTTGAAAATATCTATAAACATGTATAGCCATGTTAAGCTTATTTAAATTTATATAAATATAGAATGAAAAATAAACCGATACGGGCAGGGATTCGAACCCCCGACTACTGGTAAACCGTCCCGTCGCTCTACCAACTGAGCTACCGTATCGCTGTCCGCCTCGGTAAATTAGGCATTCTGTATGTGACCGTCTTTTTTTTAATCAAAATTTTAGAATGCTCAGTGGCGAAAATCATCCCATATGTTGACTTCAATGGTAAGGCATTGCAAAAAATGAATGTGACCTCTCACAGTTATCTTAATTTATAAACCATTCAGAAGTTTGTTGTATTGCAACTATATCAGATCAGAAATATGTTTATTATATTTTGCCGTCAAAAAGAGAGAAAATTTCGGATTAATAAGTATCTTATAAATTAACGTGGAAATCGCCATATATATATATATTTTTTTGTCTGTCTATGCTGTTAGCCCTGTTGGCTATTACAGTGTCACCGGGGGAGCGGGAATTGCCATATAAGATTTTATTAAACGGCCTGATAAATAAAAGAATCATTTTAGAAATGATGGTTTGAGTTCTGTGTTCCTAAAGATTTTAGGCTCGTTACTATTTTATTGCATATAATAGATACGAGGGGGGGTCAAAAAATTCGCGGAATGAGGGGTATGGAGGGGGAAAAGGCAACTTTTTACTACCTGCACTAGTTGTGACACTCATTAAGAGTATAAATACTAAGTTTCAAAACAATTAGGTCATAATTCACTGAGCTACACGTCAATCAACAAGTCAATCCGGAAGAATTTTTGCAACATGGAGAAAAGCAGCGGCGAGTTGAGTGTTGTCGCGAGTTTTTGGCGCTCTGTGGTGATCAAAAGGATGAAGTTTTGAACCGAATTGTGACTGGCGATGAAATTTGGCTTCATATTTATGAGCCTGAGTCTAAACAAGACTCCATGCAGTGGAACAAAAAGGGCACACCACCCCCGAAGAAATTTAAAGTGTCTCCGTTAGCTGGAAAACTCATGGCTTCTGTTTTCTGGGATTCAGAAGGAATCCTCCTTATTGATTATAAAGAAAAGGGTGTTTCTATAACTGGGAAGTACTACGCTACATTATTAGAACGTCTGCGAGTTGCTGTGAGGGAGAAAAGACGGGGAAAATTGACCCAAGGTGTGCTCCTTTTGCACGACAATGCACCTGTGCACAAGGCGCATGTTGCGATGGCTGCTGTTCAAAGAATGGGCTTCGAAATCTTAGAACATCCTCCCTATAGCCCAGATCTAGCCCCTAGTGATTTTTATTTGTTCCCAAAAATGAAAAAAGAGCTTCGAGGGAAGAAATTTTCCAGTGATGAAGAAGTGAAGAGCGCTATTTCGGCCTATTTTGACGACAAAGATAAATCATTTTTTTTCGATGGTATTAATAAATTAATTGTTAGGTCTAATAAATGTATTAGAGTTAAGGGGGAATACATTGAGAAGGAAAAATAATTTTGTGTTTTATTTCTTACTTTTGATCCTCCATTCCGCGAACTTTTTGACCCACCTGCGTAATAAGTATTTAAAAGTATTATATATTGTTTCTTAAAAAAGCATGCCGATTATCAATAACAAATTGTATCCCAATGTGATTTAAGAAATTTATAAAAAATCTATAATGATTTGTTAAAGCATTATTATAACGAAAATATTAGATCAATTTCAAAAATTCATCAAAGTATTTGTATATATATTAGTTATTAAAAAGATTTGTTATGCTTTTTGATAAATGCTTAGGCAATTATATATTAATAATGTTCTATTACAGCATCTAACCTTCTTATCCATCTAACTAAACCAAACCGATGTACTTAATTTCATGACCAAAAACCTATTCACAAGATCTCTTTAATGAATAGCAGTTTAATTACCCCGAATTGCGGTTCAATTTGCGAGAGGTTTCTAGTGTGCGAAATAGAAGTTAGAGGGTAAAAGTTCAATAAGTTTAAGAAACATAGGAGTAGTAATTTTTCAATGTCTTTATTTCTTTCTAGAATGTCCTTTTATTTCATACTAGCTTTGTCTGCGGCTTCTTACGCATAGACTCCGATTTCGATAGAACGTACCAGTTCAAAGTTTCATTAAACTCCGGCAATTAGTTTTTGCGTGTAGTAGTATTTCTAGTTTACTTTTATGTATTTTTTTATTTTTAATTACAGATGTTTTTTTAATGAGTAGGTAGACTAATTATATATTTTTTTTATTGCAAAGTTTATTATTATTCCCTGACGGGAGGACTATCAATATACATTACTATATACCTACCAATATGTACTATTAATATGTTTTATCAATATATACTATCAATATGTACCATCAATATGTACTATCAATATGTACTATCAATATGTACTATCAATATTTACTATCAATATGTACTATCAATATGTACCATCAATATGTACCATCAATATGGACTATCAATATGTACTATCGATATGTTTAGCCGTTTCTAAGATTAGCGTGCGCAAACTTACAGACATGCAGACAAAATGAAAAACCATTGTTTTGGGTTCTTTTGCTCTTGTAAAAGCCCCCCATTATGTTTTTTTTTATTATTTTATTATATTATTTTGCCATATACAGAAATCGATCAGTGACAATTTTATTATATGTATAGATATAGATTATATACCAAAACATAAGTTATTATGAATCCTTTTTAAAGCACTTCCATTTTAGTTAACGTCACTCTCCTCCGTGATACTGCTAGTCTGTTTGTGGCATTATAATAATAATAATAATAACTTGTGAACTTCTCCCATTTTGAAATTGATTGTCTTTATTTGATTTGGTTTACTTGTGGTAGCTCAATGGTAGATGAGACTTTTTGGATCTTAATCCGGTCAAGGATTTCGGTAGTCTGATGAGATTTTAAAGTTAGGTGAACGTCATTTCCTGCGTATGATGCTGTGTAATATTTAAATAAATGGGAATTTCATTTATAATATAATCTTAATAATTTAAAGACATTTTAGAAAAGAAATAAAACAAAGTATTACTCATTATAAGTAAGCCTCAGGCGATATTGTACTCAAATATTTTGAGCGAGATGTAATTGAAGAAAAATTTGAGGTGTTGTTAAAAATACACACTTTGCCGGAGGAATTCCTGGTATCAAAGAGAAATGTACATATAGCTTTTAAAATTGGGTAAAATTTAGATGGAGGAAAAATAATTCAAACACACCTAATATTATAAAGAAAAGAATATATCGAATGTAACAAAATAACATAAATGTTGTTATAATATATTATTTATTTATTTATTAATAAATCAACATTGGCTACAATTATACATATTAAAAACGTAAAATATTAGGAAAAATGGAACCTGAAACATATTTCATTTTCTAAGTTCGCTCTTAACTTGGATATTTGGTATATTTTTTTGCATTTATACCCTAAAAGTAAAAACAGAATAAATAATATAAGATCTGAAATATGAATAAGATTTCACTCTACTACCACGCCTAACTCATGTTTCGGTTCGATCCCTTACATTCGCTATTACAATGGTCTTCACTATCACCATTGATTCATAAATCATTGTACTGATAAATCAAAGATCTGATGTCAGTTTTATTTAAATCATGGACATTTATTTGAAAGTTTTGAAAGTTTTCAGATACTTATACAGGTTTTTTTCGCTACAATTAAAAAGTAAAATTCTAAACTTTTGCAAAAATCCTAAAAGATTATATAAACTTAGCGTGAGCATAGTGGGAGGTTACACATTGAATAACAGGAAACCTTGGGTGGGTTAGATGGGTTTGGTGAGTAGACGTGGTAGAAGAAGCAGAAGAGGAAATTGTAGCTATAATTGTAGCAGAAGAAGAAATTGTAGGTATAATATTTTAAATAAACTATAAGGAAGTCAGCCATGTTACGCTACAACTACCTTAGACTTTCACAATTTTCTCAATAAACCTAGAAAAGTATTTGTTAGGATTTTAGGATATTCTTTTTACTAGTTTTATTGACTAAAGTCATTAGGTCTTCTCATGTAATTGATAGCAATGGTTCTAGTCGTTCGTAGATTGCTCACAAAATATTGACGTTTGTGTATCAGTTATCATGTTAAAAATCATCCGGCTGAGTTTGTTATCTGGTTCTTTTCAGATCTACCTGGATCTGGCTACATATTTACAGAAGAGCATATTTCGTTATATGTAATATTATAATTAGCCCTCCTCATACTTCAACTATACAAGTGATCACTGATATTGATTCTAAGCGGATAGATTGACGATAATCCAAAGCTTGTAGATTCATGTCCTTCTCGGGTCGAAGATTTTTTTCTTAGTCATATTAGCTATCTACTTAATCGGGTTGAGCCAGTTCAGCCTAAGCTACTCCAGTTACACTAAAGTTTTTAACTTAACACTTACATTATAAGCGATATTTGTGCTTTGTAAAAAAAACAAGAATTTGAGAAATTATATATTGCTCTAATTTCGGATAATATAATCTTTCCCAAGAGATAATTGTGTTAAATCCTCGTGCAAGATAATTATATTACATTTGAGAGAAAATTGGGGATAGATTGAAATGTTAATTTAGGTTTCAGAGTTTTCGTTCCTTATTTTATTATAAATGTTAGTCCTGTATCTAAATGTATTTTTTATTAACTTTATTTAAAATGGAATTCATAAAGGTGCTACATATCTATACCAATATGTTTCGGAAAAGCGAAAACGCTATGTATCTTTAATTCAAAAGGCATTTTCAGGTAATCTCGATTTCGTATGTTATTATTCAAGACCATAATGTTTCTGTGTAATAGGAGATTCATTTCTACTTGTTAGAATTGATGGCACGTTTTTGTTTGCAACGCCGGGTTATTTGAATATCATTACGCCTATATTGCAGATAGTAATCGCACGCTTACGGTAAAATAAAATGTTTTGAATACGATCATTTATACATTTATTTTTAATACTTTATTTATATTTACGGAAGGAGTTTTTTATGTGGAATGAATATAGCATATATTTTTTATTTAATTATATATCTGCTTTTGCTAATAAAAACTGAAGCTATAGTTATAGTAAAATAAGCATAAGTTTTAAGTTTTTTTTCTTGTTTATATACAAGTCCGAGAAATGGCCATATTATCGTAATTAAAATTAGCATATAAGTTTTGCAATTAAAAAGAAATACTATTTTTAAGTTAATAAGAAACGGAATCCGCGAAGTTAATAGCAATCAAAAGTTTGTTAGCAATCTTATTTAGATCTCGAATAGTAAAACAACTCTGAACTTTGACAGTTTAAATATTACTCTCCTACTCATTAAATAACTTACTAAACATTTTATAGAAAATCTTAGTCCATAGACTTTACAGTAACCTATGAATTCTCTATTATGTTGCAAAAATAGAGAGACGACATACTATTACGATCTAAACATACTACCTGTACAGTTATTTTTTTACTAATAGGAATTAGGTTTAAAACTCGGCTATTAAACCCTCCTACTACCTATGGGAGTTGCTGAATATGGCTATTTGGAATACCAAATAGCCATATTCCATATTATAATATAATAATATCTATTCCATAGCCATATTATAAGACGAAGCTTCTTAGCATTCCATGGATTCACCGTGCGGGTGCCGGGCCCATCGCGTTGCAAGGAGAGGAGTGCAAGCAGTGCCTGGGACTTGCGACCCAGGAGTAGGTTTAAGGGGCCCTTTATTATGCGCAAAAACGCTCTCCTTCACCCTCCACACTCCTCTCCCTACATAACTAAATTTGGAAAGAACCTACTAATGCCGCCTTTGAAATACGTTCTAGAAATGGACCGATGCTTGTTCTAGATAGGCCAAGGTCTTTAAGTAAGGTATAATAATATCTGAGGTTTCGTAATTTGAGTTAAGGATTATTCAAAGTAATTTAAATTTAAATTTTGTTTTATACTATTTTATATATTTTATATATTTTATATATTTTATATATTTATTATATTTTAAATAGAAATAAGATAGTATTTATCAACTTGGCAAGCTTTCAGTCCAAATAAATTCAATATTATTACTGAAAATTGGATGCTTCTTTAGTTTATTTTGTATTATAATGGTCTAGTTATTAAATTATTCTACATTACACAATTTAAATATACAATACTTAAAAACACATTGACGGTAAATCTTTTATGTCAGGGTAAAAAAAACACAATTTATATATACAATACTTAAAAAGGTCGACAAAATCTTTTATGTCAGGGTAAAAAACACACATTTCTTTTCGTTACAAGATATTTAAAATATCTTTTATGCAATAATATGTCTGATCCAATTTCAACATTCTTATGGTTTCGTGCTGAGAACTGTCCATGGGTTTTAACTTGTTTTTATTTCCATTGCAAGAAATATTAAATACTTAGTTAAGATATGTGCGTAGGACTCCATCAAAGTAATGTAATTTATTCCTCCTTTTATCATACCCTACTCTTTATTTTATAATGTTTGATGAAATATATATTATTTAATCTATTATAAAAATTGTTATTAATTTATGAGGAACTCTAAATATAAAATAAGTAGTTTCTTACTTAAAAATATTATACTGTTATAGTGACTATTTAAAAGAATGGTCGACGCAAAATTTTGTTTTGAATCATTTCATAGGTATATATTTTTTTTGTAATATTTAATAAATAATTCATCACCGCGGATAGTACTCGAACCTGGGCACCTCTGGGATAACCTGTGATATCGCTCTAGCAACTAAGTTATCTACTATCGTGGCGACATCTAATAGAATTCTGCCGAAACCCTAACCAATAATTTTGCTGAAATACTTATAAGAGAAAAACATTATAAAATGTAGCAACCGAAATTTGTGTTTGAAATTGTCTTATTTTTTTTGTTATATTAAAATTATATTAGCTATGTTATACTTAGAAATAATATCGAATTAAATTTCTTCAACAGGAATGAAAATCATGTATCAAAAAAGCCCCGTTGGTTTTTTTAAAACCCTTGCATTTTGGAAAATGGACTGGAGACTGGAGTCTCCTTTGACTATAACCTGAATCTACTCTTGGGAATTTACTTTGCTCTTGGGACCTATTTAGCCAACGTTAGGTATAATCTATCTCAATAAAATCAATTGTCCCTTGTGAGAAATGCACAAATATATAGTACAGTATAATTGTAGACTGCGACATTAACATTCCAATAATAGAAATGTGCTTCATTTATTCTTGTCAAGTTCGATATATTTTATCTACGCAAATATACCGACGATCTACAAACAAGCCAATATTTGTGAGTGCCACAAAATAGTCTTCTATAAACGAAATATCGATAACATTATAATATTGAATAAACAGACACCTTTTTATTTATTTATTTTATTTTATTTTGATTATTATTAATTTATTAGTAATATTTGTAAGAATACTATAGTACGAGTACGATGGCAAGAACTGTATCCTTTTTTAATGTAAAAGATCGTAGTATCTTCATACTACTAGTTAAAATGCCTACAAATAGTATATAGAAATCTATTTTGAGTATTTACTCTTGAAGCAAAACAGTTAGTTGAGTCTAATCTATTTCATTAGCCAGAAGCCTTTTCAGTGAAATATCGAGGACGCGGACAAATATGTTATTTACATAGTCAGTACATATGTATATCTATATACCTAGAGTTAGGTTAAGTTATAAGTATCCAGGTATTAAATATTCAAAGAAATATCCAACAGAAATATTATATACGGAACATGATTATGATTAAAAAAAAAACTTTGTTCATATATGGGATTGAGCGATTAAAACTAATGTATCGTTTAATTTTTTTAAAACCATACCTACGAATACATTACAATTAGCTAAATTAATTTAGGATACGACTCTATCAAGATATGTTATCATTGAAGTTAATTAATTACTATTGTATATATCGTTTACATTTACAATACTAATTAATTCAGGTGATTGGATGTTTGTCCTTCAATTACATTGGTCATAAGTGATTGTATTTTTTGCATATAGATAGAAAATAATATATTTTTACCCGATGTAATAGATAATAGAAGACTGCAGTGGGAAAGAACAATTAACTACAAGTAGTCACTAAGTACGCGAGCAAAATCACTGGCACATATAACTAATTTGCATCGTTGGTCCAGTTACTCTAACCTTATCTATATTTTTATTCAGTTTTAAGATTTTTATTTTGAATATCTTTGTTATTCAGACACCAGAGAATACTGAATTTTGTATCCGATGCTTAACCTAAATTTTTGTAGCCTAAAAATATATTAAATTATTTCGAGTGAGTTTTTGAGTGTATATCTCAATGACAAGCCAAAGATTATTTTGATTGCATTTTTTTTGTAGTTCGTTTTAGATCGTAGATCTGAATTTATTCCTTACTCGTAGCGTGTATTTCCACGTTTGGCAACCGTAGGTGATGCAGGGAAGCAGGCATGTGTCCATTACTTTTTTCTTTAAATTCATAGGCATGGTTCCCTTCAGTATTTCTTTTAAACTCCAAAATTTTCTCCATGCTTCTCCAAAATTTTCTCCATGCTTCTCCAAAATTTTCTCCATTCTTCTTTCAACTTCTTGTTCATTGTTTTGACTTCCAAAAGAGACTTATTTTCAAAGGTAAATGTAATTATCTACGTATTCCAGAGGTTTTTGGTCAAGGTGTATGGGGTGTTTTGTAGTGTTAGACATAATTCTTGTTTTATTTAAATTTATTTCTAAGCCCACTTCGTAGCTCAAAGCTTTTATTTGGTGTATCATTAATTCTATCTCTCTGTAACATATTTACTTAAATTCTAATTTACCATTCATACTTGTAATTTTATACGCTATAATATAATTTTTATTTTATATTTTATGAGTGCAAGGTTTATTAAATTATACAAATTAACATAATTAATTTAATTAATATTAACTTACATATAATTACAATTTTAAATCATTAATTTAGTATGTAAATACCGTCTATTATAAAACATACTTTATATATATACTTAATACATACTTCATACATACTTTATACAACTTTCTGTTGCTTACTAAAATAATCATAATCAATTTCGTGGAATAAGAGAAAAATAACGATTAAAATTCCCTGGCTAAAGCTAGTACACACAGTTTAATTGAAATAACCTACAAATATGTACTAGTTAGGAAGACTTCTAAACTAGAAAGCCCACAAACTTGAAATCATATGAAACGTAGATCTGTGTGACTTAACCTTTTACTAAGTTCCCGTGGGATACGGCAGTAGGGACAAATAATGTAATGTATATGTTAATGTCACGAAAGATTTATGTTATATCTACAATCTAATCTATACATATTTGATACCTACTTCATTAATATTAATAGATATAACTGCTTGTACATAAAATGTTAATATTATGTATTATTTACGAACCTTTATTAAAATTATATTATAATGATTGAAGGATTTTGAAAGCATAAAATCTGAGGGATTTGTAAAAACCTTAGTTCTTTATTCTCTACCTAAAGCCTAAATACAATCTGTTACATCTAATTGAGAAATAATTAATTGCCAATACAAACTGACTCCCTCTATTACACTTTCCAGTGTATGAAAAGGTAACAGACCATTCCACCTGAAGGAGAGTGGAGATGTAGTCATAGGTGGCAAGGCGCATTAACCCAGCAACCTATTCACTCTTCTCTTGAAGATACTCACATTGTATTTGGTAATTAAGTAAGCAATTAAGAGTAAGTAAGTATTTACATTTAAGATATTAATATGAACATTTTTATAGGTATAACATTTTCTACATAAACATAAATATATTTATACAAATACTAGCAGCCCCCTTCGCCTCTTCTACTCATATGTTAAGATATCTATAGTCACCTAATAATTATACAAACCCATGAAGTATTTAGTATTGTTAAAAAAATATATTTCCCCTACTAAATATCTTAAATATAAGTAATTTCTCAACCCTCGGCGTAGCTTGCACAAACAAACAAATGAGCAGACAAAGACAATTAAATAATTAGTGTAAAAAAATAAGGTATCGTTAATATTATTTTCATAACATTTCAGGCAAGCAAAATGGAATTTCAACAAATAGTAATTCCTCGTTGAATTTTTGCAATTTTGTGTCATTGAAAGAACACGAACACAGAAGTGTCATGTAACGAGAATATCTTATGTATGATGTCTCATATACCATATCTTATATATAATGTGTTATATATAATAATAGATGTTCAAAATGATATGGCGAAAAAGCATGGTCTCCTGAGGTTTGATAGAGAGTAGAAGAGATTGACATATTGCACTTACCGCAAATAGTATAGATATATACCAGTAAATTACGTAATAACATGTAAAAATAGTTTGTATATAATAGCGTATTTAGTTTATCCCCGCTTTGATAGACAAAAACAAATCAATTAACAAACTTTCCTAAATTACCTCAACACTAAAACTAAGTTTAAACTATTACGAACGCTAATCAATTTGCGGTTAAAGTTAGTAGGTAAATATATATTGTAATTAAAATTTCATATTCAATTATAGAGATGAGTATTGATAAAGGATGGTGAGTATTATGATACAATAGAACATAGTAAATAGTCTTATTATCAATTATATATGATTAAATAGGTTAACAAGCGTGTTCATTATTATTTTATCTTTACTTATAGTGAATACAAAATAATAGTACGTACATATATTACAAACTATGTTTTTTTTTTATCTTTTGATTTTTTTAACTTCCCCCTAAAAGAATATATTTTTTTAATAAAAAGTATTCTATGCTACTTCTAATACTTCCAAAAGTATATGTACAAAGTTTTATAATTATAGGTTAAGTAGTTTTCGCGTGAAAGCGTAACCAACAAACTTACATTCGCATTTATAAGATTAGTAGGAAAAAGTATTTTTATTTAATATGTGTTTATGTTTTAATTGTATTTTGATTTTATAATAATGATATTGATCAAATTTGTCCTTCTATATTATATAATACCTACTGTAAAATATATTTTAAATCTTTTAATTGTTTATATTAATATCATAAGACTAAAAAAGTCATAAAATATTTTAAGTTCGTTAGGAAAAAAAAATCCAAAAATATCAATAAAAGCAAACAAACAAGACTCGTTAAAATTCTTTGATATTATAACAGAAAGACAAATTCCAGCTGATTAAAGTTGCATGGATTCAGTCTGCAAAGTTAACTCGTAATGCCTTTTTCTCAACTTTGTTCACACACTGGATCAACAAAATACTTCGAAAACATTCTTATAAATATTGCAGTTCCCAATTTCTATAAATAATTCCATTAAAAGTTTATATTATCATTTTGTTTTGATGTTAAAGACCGTATGTTACTTTTTCTCCCAGTGTTTACTCTCTCTGATCGTCCTAAGAGATCTTCATTCACCTAAGTACCTTCATTCAACACTCTTTTGAAGTACTTGTATTGTTACACTAACCTGAAAATGGCGACAAAGGAAGTTCAATCGTTGAAGAAATCGAGATTCCTGAAATAATTTTCCTGAGATCTACATGTCCATGAAGAAAAATCCAATGGTGGCCATGTTATTTATAACGGCTGTTATTCGAGATGGAACTCATTGGCTGTCTAGTGAGTAGCGGCCCGGTTGGAGCTAAAGGTCATTCCTAGAAGGTCCATAAAGGTCATAAAGGTCCCATGAGAAACTTTGTGTAATTTGAAGATTGGTATTCTGAATCTGAGTGGACTTTGTGTTCATTATTTGTGTGTCGGTACAGAGGTTTTCAAAGTCTCTATAATACAATTCAGTTCTCTTATTAAGAAAGTAGTTCTCTAATAATTCGAAAGTTTATCTTTGTACTCGGTCAAATGGAAGACGCTAATACTAATAGTAACTAAAGCTTTATTGATCAATTCGTGTCTAAGATTTAAGGTCCACTTTGTCTTGTTCTTAATGTTACCGCGAAATTGACATTACTCAAAATGTCATGATAAATGCCAAAACTTGTCTTCTAGGGATAAACCTGAACAATAATAAGTTTTATTAAAATCATGAAGACTGACGCAAGCTACGAAAGTTATTAAGTTCTAACACATTAGAATTCCTGAAATAACTATCATAATATAATAAGTACCTATTCGGCGGATACTATGAATGATGCTTTTTTATCCAGATTAACACAGATAGAAATCTCTAGGGCAGAAAAATACAGATTCAAATCGCACAGGATGTCTCGATCCTCGTAAAAAAAATCTAGAGAACCTTTATGGCTTCGTTTACGCTAAGAACCAGCGGTCTAAGTCCTGTCCCTCTATTTTATTTATCCCTCAAGAGTGACAATGCAACTATTATTATCCAAATTTTCAAATTGGTGAAGATAACCACTTACCATCAGTTGGATTATTGGATACTCTGCTCATTTGCACCCCACCATTTAAAATACGCGAACTCATAAATTATCATCCTTAAACATTTATCTCACTTATGTTCGTTGCAGCGTTCTACAAATCTTTTTTTACTCGTTATTTCAGCACTCACTACCCTAATGTAATCATTTAACATATATATGTAGTATATATATAAGGTCTCTCTATTCTTATACTTCATATTTGCACTCATAAGCTTCATCGTCACGTGTTTCTCATTTTGCAAAATAATAATTCCATAAGTCCGTACCACATCATAAGGTCATACCACTTCATAACTTCGTACCACATAATAAGTTCGTACCACATCATAACTTCGTACCACTTCATAAGTCCATATCACATCAAACGAGCCACTTTCAGGCTTAGATAGTAAGTTGTATCTCTCTTTAAATAAGTAATAGTTGTGAATTAAAAAAAAACTTAATACCTAATATAAAATGATATCAAAGTAGGGGATAATTACTAGTCTATTAAAACGTACCATGTTAATCCTCTTGCACGTGCTAGTTCATTTCGGACATCGTTTCATTAAACAAATAAATATTTCATATCTACGGTATTTTGTTTGATGTTTTATATTTTTTAAACATAATCCCAAATGGATTAGTATTTTTCAAATATTTTAATTACTAACTGACAACAAAAAGAGCTTAATATTCCATCGGATAGAAAATTAAAAGCTTTTATAATTGTTTTGCTTATAAATTAAATCATTATTTTCAGATAGACTATTAAACTTTTCAATCATAAATTAATAAAAAAATACTTTTGTATAAGGCACGATATTATCTTTGGTAAAAATTTATAATAATATATACAAACAAGCATTTACCTACTTCTAAAGTTATCTTTCGGCTTGTATTAACACTATAATTGAATCCGATTCTCGCCATTTCGAATTCTCATATTAATCTAAGTGGGTCAACAACCCCTCAGACAGGCGTCTGTGGTCAGATTATCCTTTTAATACATTCTATTAGTTTGCTATTGAGAGATGTTTTCAGTAACATAATACATTTAGTATTATGTTAACGCAATCCTATACAGTATGTCTTTGTTAAAATTGTAAATATCGCGGGACAGAATGTTCACTTATTGTGATGTGTCACCAAATCTTATTAAAGATTCGTACTGTAAGAGGAATGATACATACGACGATGGGAGAGAAAGAGAGTTCCGACTATCCGATTCAAATGGCAGCTAGCTACTACTTCAAGCTGGTATTCAGACAGAATATCGTGGTAACCCATGCCTGAGGAAACCCATTATAACCACTCAGCTACCTACAGCTAGGCGTATTCCTAAAACATTAATGAAAACGAAGGGATGTTCAAAAGATATATTTTAATTAATCTGGTTTTAAGTTACCCACAAAATTATTCAGTTTCCAATTATTAAATATAGAACAATTAAAACATTTCTAATTCTTTTTTTTAATTACTGAAACAAAAATGTAATTTTTATATGAAAGAAATATTGAATACCATATTTGTTCATATTTCTATAGTCTGAATTTTATATATCCTTTTTTAATTGACAACACTATCTTTATCCCAATCTTTACTATAAATCCTACAAATACATCCATCTATTCTACACGGCGCGTTCTTTTATACAATCCCTGCTTCTTTTTTTTGTCCCATCTCCTTCAATTACAACATCTTTTTAAAGATTTTTTTATCCATGTAACCTACGAAACCTTAAGAGAATTTAGGAAGATAGAAAATCTATGTAAACAATTAAGATAAAGTAATGGAAAAAAGGTGAAAGCACCTAATATGTTGCTAAATATTCAATTTTCAAAGATAATTTAAACTAGATTTACAGTAATGTGTTTAAAAAAAAGCTTATATCATATATAAATCCTTATATATTCAAAATGGCGTTCACGATCTCGAGTCAAATAACCATCATAAGGTTTCCTTTATTCCGTATTGCTTTTTCAAGGGAAGAGTTGAGTTTCCAATAAAATATGTGACCCTTTTATTCAATTGCTGCTCGAAGGTACGGGTCCCAAGTTGATAATGTAATCATATACCATGAATGTTTCTAGGGCCACCTCCAGTTACTTAAAGGAACTTTTAGTAATAACCTATTATGTATTGTGTAAAATGAGAAGTTGAATGACCTATGAACTGAAAATATTTGGTTATAGTGGAAAAAATCAATTGCGAACTTTTCACTTATCAAGGGTATTGATTCCATAATATAAAAATTCGTCGTTTTTTCAAAGTTTTTATGTGAATTCAGTACATTAGTTACGTATACTAAGTTAAAAAAAAAGTGTGTGTTAAAATCGATATCGGTATTTATTATATATTTGCTAATGTATGAGTTAATGAAAATATCACTTATACTTCTATCCGACGAATATATAACTGATATTTTTATCAACTCATTCTATGATTATATAATGTTCTATAGTATAGGTACATGTATATAATTATATATAAACGACTTATATACATATATATAAACGACTTATATACAAGTCGTTGAAATGATTATAATTAGAATTGACATTAGATCAATATTATCACTGTCGCAAATATTCTCAGTTATGAAAATAAATCACAACCTAACCATTTAGTACAAATCAATAATTTCTAAGTATATAATAAATAATTTCAATGAATAAATCATCGTAATACAGATTCCTTTACTCTATCCTCATATTTCATCCGTGTTATTGGATACTTTTCTCATCCACCAAGATGAAGGTAATCAATAATTAACCAATCAGGAAATTAGGTATTACTTATAACATAATGATGTGACCGATTAGATCTGTTATCGCATAAGATAAAGTTCCATATATCATTTCCAGGAAAACTTTGTATAAATATATTTTTAGTACAATATCAATACAATATATTTTTAATATAAAGCCATTTTAGATTTTATCATAATGATATATGTAATTTAATTAGAAGTAAGCTGGTTTTATAGCTCAAAGTTATTGAATATATGTTCCCACGGCTATAATTTTTACTAAAACTTAGATTATTTTTTCTATTAACTATTAATAATGCTACCATTTCAAAGACTAATACATGAATTCATAACAAATAGACGACTATTACTGTTGATAATAATACAAGATATCTCATGTGAACTAAATAATTTCCCAGAGATTGTAGATCAGCCATGACCAAACTAAGACTATTTTTTATTATAGTTTAAATCGACATATGCATTAGAAATGCGAGGCCGCGACTTGACCGGTCTAGTGACTAGTGAGTCATAAAATGCTGATTGATTTTAGTTTTTTAAAAGGTTTATTTTAAAATAACTTCTTTCTCGCGTCATCTTTGCTGTACTTGTATTAAAATATTGGTGTAATACCAGAACAGCAGCCACTAAGAGTCTACAATATATATAACACTATTTTAACATACGAAATTAATTTCAAATTTTGCTTAATTATTAAAAATAATTGCGAATATTCCAGAAAGAAAGATGATAAAAGCGCGATAAATTTTACATCCTAACGTCATCTAGTTAACTAAAATACAACTACAGGCATATTCCGTGAGTAGAGAAAATGAGTCACAACATTCGAAAACAAAATGGCAGTTGTAACATTGCATTTAAATTCGAAACGATCGCGACATTTATAAAATCAATAATACATTTTTGAGTAGCATTTTTAGTGCTTTCAAATAAATTTATATTTGTCGCTTTAAAATGTTTATGTTTAAATTATTTTCGTTAAATTTAAATATATTTAGATATAAGGTTCATTATAACCTGTGTTGATATGAAATCTTCCAATAGCGAAGATTGTATATACTATGTACTAAATTATATTTTGGTTTGACATGGTCGTGTTTAGAACTCTCGTAGCGTTAAAATAAAGTGGGGAGTGTCTTTACAGAAAGCCTTGTTGCAATAAGTATGATATCAAAACTAGGCCCTCCTGACTGACCTGACTGACTGACTCACCTGACTTCCATTTGACGTACACAAGTGATCTCTGGTATTGATTTAAAATCGATGAGATATAAAAGAAATAAATACAGGTTTAATACGTTTCACTACAAAATAGTTGATAATTATTCATTAAAAGTGATCAGTTTAATTATTTGTTAAATGAATATTCAATGAAGCGCCATCTGTCTGTTCCAGTTTATTCATATTATTCTAGAATTAGCGAAAATTTGAAATATACCATTAACAAAACAATGTTATTTTTTGTTTTATTTAACAAAAAGAGATCGAGATTTAAAAGCACACCTCCTCCTCTCCCCCCCCTTATAAGGGCAATAACCATTAAGCTAAAAGTCTAACATTATGATGGTATGATCAGTCGTGTCAAATTGTATTCATAAGCTACCTTAGCTTATAAAATTGTTATAGTACAAATATAGAGAAAATAGCAAAGTCGAAGGGGCGTCACGAAGCGATCGATTTTATCGATATTGTTTACTAATAGAGGAAGCACTGGCGAGGGTGGGAGTAATAAAAGTTTGAGAATTGGTATTGAAAAAGTATAGAAACATAAACAAAGCTCGCATAGGGGCTGTTACACAAATGAATCGAGTTATAGACCTACACAAACCCCGTAATAGACAAATGGAATAAATTTCTCTGGTATCATTATTAAATTGTTCCTTATCTTAAGGCGTAAAATATTTATTTAATCATTCATTTATTATTAGTAGTATTTTATATGTATAAGTATATTTGTCATGATTGGAATTGAACCCGTGGCCCATTCATAGAACTTAACAGTGTGCGTCTCTACATAAAAACCTACTCTATAGTTTAGTACAAGTTAAAAAAACTAAGTTAAAAAAACAAGTTAAAAAAACTAAACTAAGAATTCATATGCATGTTAAACAAAGTTTCTCAATGTAATTATTTCCTGCTAAAAATTCTTAAATATTTATAAAGTTTAGGTGATTTTCAGCTAAAGATAGTGTTGGAAAGTATCTTTCTTTTATAATATAAACTTTTATTATTTTAAACAAGAAGTACATACACTATTACTGGCAATATAACTACTGAAACATGCAGTTTAAATAAAACTGTGATTTCTAGATTTCATTTTGAAAATTTAACTAAGACTTTATACTGCAAGCTTTTATCAGTGAAGAAAATTAGCCGCTAAAAATACTAATAAAAATTGTTTAGAAGTAAATAAAATAAAATAAATTTAATGCCATGCTATTTAATTT
This sequence comes from Napeogenes sylphis, assembly GCA_959347405.1. Classification (NCBI taxonomy): domain Eukaryota; kingdom Metazoa; phylum Arthropoda; class Insecta; order Lepidoptera; family Nymphalidae; genus Napeogenes; species Napeogenes sylphis. The sequence continues at coordinate 6,773,043 of OY365782.1, forward strand.
ATTGCAATACGTAAAAACCTGTAAACATGCTCATTCCAATTATTAATATCTTACCACTGACGGCAACCTAATAACCTTTTTTTTGGTTGCCATTAAAAATTAGAAACAAAAAAAAAACATTTTTAAAATCACTCTCACTTTGGCACACTTTGCAATGGACACATTCACTTTTATGAACTATGTACGAGGCTGTGTGACATTGCAGCCTTATGAAATACTGCCTTCCGTCGACGCTATCGTAGCACTGACTAAATCCGCACTCGCCAGCGGGAGATCGCGAGCTACAGAGCCGTATTTTACTTGCAATTTTGGAAATTAGCATCGGAGATAATTTGGTTAAATCTTGACGAACATGACATTTCAAAGTTTGTTGCTGTGGGACAGATGTTAGAAATTACCTTTAGTCGGACTGATATTTAAATATATTGTTAATTTAATATTCAATGAAAACAATATACCGTTGATTTAAGTGTTAATATAAATTAGCAAAATATTTTTGAATGATAATTTAAGATACAATTTTTACTTGCAATTGTTTAAGTTTTATAAAATTCAATTTGAATTGACAGTATCAGAATTGTATTTCTGTTAAAAAATAACTATTGTCTGTGTAAATAAGTTAAAAATAAAATATAGTGTTCAAATGTAATATTTGTATTAATTACAGCAAGCTTATATATTAATTAATAATTAATTAGAAAATTCTATTTACTTAAAGTTTGTGTTCTCGTACAAAAACATCAAAGATCTGAAATATATTTTGGAAGTTCATTGAAATTCATGTTAAAATAGTAATAAAAGATTATATAATTACCAACCTCAGCATTAATGGGGACATCTCTCTGAGACTCAATTTCTGTGGGTCGGAGATAATCAGATTAAATGATGTGTGTTGAGCTGATTAGAAGCCGTTGATATGGAAACCAATTCAAAAAAAAGATAGATAAATTCCCTCTCTTTTTAAGATTAAGGAGCTATTGTAAATGAAGTATTTACGTCTTAACAGGTAAAAAGAATATTATGCCTATATAAATTAATTAACGAAATAAAAATTATCATACCTAAGGCTGTATATTATTAAAAAAAATCAATATAATTATATTTAAATGTAGTAGGTCTGTAATCTGCACTATGTTAATGACATATTAAATATGCTGTCACGCGCTAAACAAAAGGATAATCTATAGAAATGAATATTTATTATACAGAATGCAATTGGTTTAGTCATATCACACGTCTCTTACTCGGTGTGAACTCATGCAAGTGAACACGAGTTCACAGCCGTGAAGACTCAACGAGTCAGCAGAATTCCAGAATTACTGTGAGTTTATAGAATCTTTTATATCTTATGAAAAATGTTTTTGATATCAATTATAACGTATATACAAAAATGTAATAATAAAATTATGAAAGAAAAAAACAACCTATATTTTGTTTCTTTTTAAGATTATAATTATAAACTTATGCGACATAATCACTTCAATGTATTTAATGACTGCGAATGGACACGTTTAATTAAGAAAATAGCATCACTTATACGGTCCTATATATAGGAGCTTGATCAACTTGTAGAAATAAGGGTTAGTACAGACAGGTGTTTTAAAAGTTTTTAAATTAATTGGAAATGTGTTAAATTTCTGTTAGATATTCCAGATAATTTTATCCCAATCTATTTCCTAGTAGGCATCTGAAAAAAATAACAAATCGTATTTACGAAATTAGCATAGAAAGTATGTATCTATATGTATCCCCAATAGTAAAATCGCTAATAATATACAGATACAACACAACTGTCCATATAGCTGATGCCTTATATAAAGTTAAAATCGCACTTCATTATGTCATATTTGCCAATCAGGATGATAGATGACTAGATTTATCAAAGCTAAACGGTTTTCTAACTTCCGATTACAAAATCCTCTGTTAAGATGTTAACCTAATTTAAGCTTATCAGTAACTAAATAAAGCTTTTTTAAAATATGTCGACAGGTTTGTCAATAGCAAAGTAGTGATGTATTGCCAATAAAATTGCCTAGGTATATATATATATATATATATATATATATATATATATATATATCAGTAAAAATAATAATAATGGAATATCTTACCAATAATTCTAACTGGATTTTATGTTGTTAATAGTTTTTATGAAGGGATAACCTCGGAAACCCGTTTAGAGCCAACCAGTACCTACGTTAGATAATAATGAACTCTTAAAGGGCTTCATTGAGCATTACTACGAGGTTAACAGATCCTTCTCATCCAACTCACTAGAACCGTTCTTTGTTAATAATAAATACAGAATTATCAATGATATGTGTGTGAGAAGTGTTGTGTATCTCTTATAAAGGATTTCATATTACACGATACATTATATGGTATTACTTATTATGATATTGTTTATACTGAATTAATTTATTCTTGCAATGCTGATGTTATAGATACATTTAAAAGCAATAATAAAGAGTTTTTTTTTCGTTTAGACGATAAAGTTTTGTTAAAATTAAGATACCATATTAGGTAAGCTCTTTAAAAGATTCATTATACTGTTAGTGATACAATCAGCAAATAACTATTACTTTTCTAAGGACAATGCTTACTATACAAGATTCCAAACAATCAAACTGTGAAACCCAATTATTAGTTTCGGTTTGTTCTATTACATGTGTTCAGTGAATAAACAAATGGCGTACGAACAAACGGTTGACCCTTATTGCTTAAATAATAATTAATATCATTAAATAATTATTTATTAAGTCTATAAGCATATAGAGATGAGCTTGAAGTGGATAGAGATGAGTTTTTAACGTTCACATTCATATTCATATGATATAGCAATGTAGCAAATCTTCGATAAAACATAAATAGCAGTTCATACGCCGACTGGCAATACTACCCTCTTACAGATGACTGACCTGAAGTAGATAATATTGTAACTGCTTTTGGTAGAGTTAGTGACCGTGTCGGAAGCCGGAAAACCAAAAAGCGTATTCTACGTTTAACGATGTACCATTTTTAAACAAATAAAGCAGGTATAGTAAAGGAATCAGAGTAAGGTTTTTAAGGGTGAAATTTTGTTCAGACCGTAGATCACTTATGAAATTCACGTAGACATTTGAATCGTAGTTTCAAGGGACCGAAGAGCATAGTATATAACCGTAAAAAATAAATCAACATTTTATTTAAACAAATTGGTAGCAACTTCAGCTATTTAAGAAATGGAAAATATTGCCCAATTTTAAGGGATTATTTTTAAAGCTGCAGCTTTCTTACTTATCGTAATAGGTCATATTGTGTGGGCCAAAAATAAATAAAAATTTAATACTATATTCCCATACAAAATACTTAAAGTGCCTTATTGAGTTGACATGAAGACCCAAACATAATTCAATTCACTTGTTCTCAGTTCTAAATATAAATTTCCTGAGAATATGTACTACAGAAGATAAGTGCTCAATAATTGTCTAAAGAAGCGAAGCGAGTTAGAAAATTATTTTGAAACTAGACCAAACAATTTTTTAAATAAAAAACATCTTTACAAATTACAAAATGGATGGATGGTTATCATAAACATAGGGCCTTAGGAACAAACCCAACTCATTATAAAGGTTAAAAATAATTCGTAACTCAAGAACGGTTAAGCCTATTAGACAAATATGTACCTTTTTATGTTAAATATCTATTTATCTAAAAAGTTTTTGGTCATTAGCAAAAAAACTTTTATTTTAATTTTTTTTTATTTTTAACTTTGTTTTTTTTACATTTTGCCAGTCTTACTCCAATTATATGCAGTATTCCTGCTCGTGGACTCCGGTGCACAGCACGATTAGAAAATAAAAGTCATGAAACAATATACCTAGTAGCATAGATTTTCATTATCAATTTATTCACTTTTATCCATAATGTTTTTTCCTAAATGTGGTATTCTATGTGCGTGTGGCATTCTATAACCGTCAAGTTGTTTTAAGAAAACCCTTATGTAACTGTCACTTTTTTTCAGTCAAAAGCCAACAAGCCTACTTCTAACAAGAATAATGAAATTTACAAAACTATAGGCTCTAGCATCTATGTATACCTATTAATAATATTTATATTTCTGAAATAGTGTATATTCCCTTCATTTTATTTATGTGTAATAATTATCACATGTTTACTTATAACAAATTATTCATTAAGTAATATCACATATCATCAAGTAAAATACAAAGATGACAAATTAACGTAATTCACGCTGTTGGAGCGGCATATACAGTTTGTCTTTCGAGACACTTAATATTAATAACTTAGCTAAAAGGTGTTATAAGATAAAAGGTTTCCTATTAAACAATTGGCTGACCAAGACAAAATTTGAATATACATAATAATTTGTTACAGATAAAAAAAATAAACAAATATTAAAAGTTATTTTTCCTTATGAGATTTGAAATATACCTAGACTCAACAACATTTTTTACAAAATCATTAAACATTTAATATTAAACTTTTCAAGCATCGTTAGAATATAGAGGACTCCAAACGTAACAATGACAGGAGATTCGTTCCATTGTAGAAGAAGCTTTAGAACTGCCTTTAAGCTTCAAAGCATTGCCGCTAGATGGTGCTAAACTAAATTCCCTCATTTCGTCATTTATTCCAGAGGGAGTTAAGGTTTTTTATTCGTTCTTTTGTGCCGTTAGGACAATATAATGTCGAACGTGTTATTTCGGTATTCCCAAGAGAGCCTAATACGTCGAAAATGTGACGTCTTTTGGCCATTGTCATCTTTTTTTGTAGTGTTAGGTAATCATGAAATGTGTTTTATTAGTCTTTCTAATTCTGATAATAAACTGCCTGGGCTCAGTAGAGATTTCTGAAAAGATTACTTGAAACTAATATGAATAAATAACATTTTGGTTTTATTATTAGATATTTGTTATATATTGAAGTATCTATACTCTTTACCATTATATATCTAAATTTAAAAATATTATTTTCTTTCTGCATTAACTTTTTTCTGGAGCACGGAAAAGGAAAAAGTATTATATGTAAAAATGAGGCGTATTCACACCACTTGTCTATACTTAAGATTCGTGAAGTCAACTCACGTCTCTAGAAATGATAATGACATCGGTGTACACAATGCCTTCAGCACGTGTGCTTGAATCAGCTGGTAATGGTGCGGAAAGCACGTAAGTAAGCTTTTACTGAACTTTTAGTATCATATTTGAATATTTGTTTTTTAATATGATTTGGTATGAGTATCACATATATATCAATATATTAAAAACAAACAGAAACTTTTATAATGAATAAATGAAAATGTCATTAACATGAGCAGGATTTCAACTAGCTACCTTTAAACATCGTCGCTCGTCAATCTATCAATTGAGCTATCGTGTCCATACTAACTTTGTTGTTAACATTGTATATGACGACGTAGACTTATTATGGATATTGTGAAAGGAAAACAACAAAAAGTTATATAATATCTATTCATCATTGGATCCAATATTGATGTTTCAATAGTTCTTCATATGACCCCTTTTAGCAATGGCGCCGGCTGTCACTACAGGAGAGGATATTACTTTTTGTTTATTAATCGGAATCTTTATCCATTTCACTGTAATATATAATTGTTGTATTAATTACTGAAATATAAGATATAATTTTCGATAAAAAATGATTCAGTAGTTTTCTATTATCTGTTAAGAACTAAAAAAATATAAAGCAATTAAGATTTATCTAATTATTAAAAAATACTAGTAGTTATCATTTAGACCTAAGTGATAAAAAACAACTTTGTATGATATTTCTTTATGTATTATTCATATAATATTAAACTGAATATGGCAGTAATTATGTTCTCGTTTACATTGTTGAGTTGCAATTAGTTTTTTAATAAATATTTTTTTAAACATTTAAATAAATATATGATCAAAATAAACCAGAACCGGGTAAGGATTCGAAAACGCGACTTTTGGGAAACCACCCCGTCGTTTTACCATTTGAGCTTCAGAATCGTTACCCGATTCAATGAGCTCAGAATTCTATGTATAATCGTCTCTATGGTGGTAATGTCAATTAGGGTTCTTTCGAGAATCCTAATTTATGTTTCTAACTTTGAAATAGTTAAAGAGTATAAAGAGACCATCGCCGAAATTTATGTTTGGAAATATTAGTAAAGCTTAAGGTAATGTATATATTCTAATCATAGCATTGACTAGGACGTTCCAAAATCTTATTATATTTCGGTAAAATATAAAATATATGTTTGAGTTTAAAAAGTAGTTCTAAATGTAATATTTGTGTATTCTTATTTCGGTATTTTGATAATCCGCTTGTCAAAGATAATAAGGGTCGTGTCAATTTTACCATTACGATATTTCAGAAGGCGTTACAGTCTACGAATACGTAATTGGGCCACGTCGACATTAATATTACACTCATTACCTTCTGAGTATTTTTACAATTCAGAATGAAATTCAAAATATTTTCAATGTTATATTTAATTTGGTATATTTTTTCTTATCTTTATCAATCTTTTAGTATCTCTCTCCCACTCTACATCTCTCTATCTCTCTTTGAAATGGGGATTTAAGGTATGATTGATTAAAAATTGTTATATCATTTTTTTATATATTATAATAATAGGTTAATTAATTATAATAATAGGTTATTTATAATAATTATACAGTTTGGCTTGACATAATTAAATAAAAAAAATGGAACAGACTGCGTTTAATAGACGCTTAGATCTTAACATGAGATGATATTCAAGTAGAAGGAAACCTTTCCATTGAGGTCGACCGTATCTTGAATTTTAGGTCTTTGATCATTTTCCCATTTCAATGGAATTTCATACTTAATATATTTTTTGTAGTTACAGGAAGAAAATATAATATACTGTTACATGTCGAGGGTATTTCTAAGTAATTGGTAGAGGTCTATTCTTATAAATTTGTAAACAAGTGTTAAGTTTAGGACTTATTGTGTCGTACTCATTTGAGAGCGGAAGCTGTGTAAATATGTATAGTGATTGGAAATGTGATCTTTGATTACCTTATCTAGTTTTTTATTACTGTACTGATTGGCCGTTTTGTGCTCATAGTTTTCTTACTAAAATAGTTTTAACATTGTAACCGTAGATTTGGATTTTGTGTTATTAAATTATTTGAAATATGTAACTATTGTAATTACTTTGAATCCTTTTTTTAATTAAAATTCTACAAACTTTATACATTATAAATAATTAATGATAAGATTGAATTGAATGATATTGAATCAAATGTTATTCGTTTTTATTCAATGTATATATTAACTTTAGGATATATAGAATAAATAAATAATTTTAATACTAATACTAATAGTTTTAGTTAAAAAATAAAAGAAATTTGTAACCAAATTCAATTACAAATCAGAATATTAAATTGGACAAGGTAAATGGGATTTACGATGAGAATCTAATCCTTCTCCAGAAGCTTACAATAATTCTAAGGTGGAGGATGGAGCAGATTATTCATTAATATTGTATATGAAACGAATATTTGAATTCTGAACGATATATTTCTTCAATTATATTCAAATTCCTATACTCATATTCTAATATAAAAAATAAAACATTCTTTTCGAATACTGGTCAGCAGTACCAGCTTTTTTCAGTAAGTATATATGTCAGTATATTAAAGATATATTAAGGTATATAGAAATCTATCTCGACTTTCAGATTTTAATGAAATTAAATTATTTTGTACAATCATTACAGATTTATAAGAATAATATTTGTAGACATTTTTGATTAATTTAAGACCTTTTTTAATATTAATGTTATATTACTTTGGAATCTAATCAAATTTGTTATTCTGAGAGAGTTATTCTTACTCCCTATACGATATTTAGTACACGATAGGTTTAAGATTGTCTCAACACCCTGACTTTAGAAGGGTAATTCAACTTCTAATATTATAAATATATAATATTTTCTTGGAATTTGCATATATCGATAAATCTCACAGCCTTATATCTAAAGTATAGCTTAATTTTAATCCTTAAATTCAACAGAAATAAGTAGCTATTGCTAGTGACTATATCTGACTCCCTCTCTCTTTCATTCCAATTAAAAGTTACCTTCACTTTATAGTTACGCAAGTCTATACTTTCTTAGTTTTCTTGTAATTAAAGTTTCAACAATTTTTTACTCTCCCGTCATAATTAGAGAAAAATCCGGAGTGAAAGTGTCCTAATTTGAAAAGTGCCCTCTTAGATAGTCCCACATTACAGCAAATTGCATAAAAATCCCTTGAGTACTTTAGTTGTATTGTTTTTGAAGCTCAGACATTGTTTTGTTTTTATAAAAATGAGAGAATTTGCCGACTTAAATAACATCTTAAATTCTTAAATATATCGAATCCACAAGGTACAAAATCAATTTTGTCTTTTCACTTGCAAACGAGAGACTTTTCCGGTAATGGTAATGTTATATACCGAAGCAATAACCCATTACCTATATATATTAATTTGGTATATTTTTTCTTATCTCTATCAATCTTTTAGTATCTCTCTCCCACTCTACATCTCTCTATCTCTCTTTGAAATGGGGATTTAAGGTATGATTGATTAAAAATTATTATATCAGTTTTTATATTATTATAATAATGGGTTATTTATAATAATTATACAGTTTGGATTGACATAATTAAATCAAAAAAATGGAACAGACTGCGTTTAATAGACGCTTGGATCATAACATGAAATGATATTCAAGTAGAAGAAAACCTTTTCATTGAGGTCGATTGTATCTTGAAGGTTAGGTCTTTGATCATTTTCTCATTTCAATGGAATTTCATACTTAATATATTTTTTGTAGTTACAGGAAGGAAATATAATATACTGTTACATGTTGAGGGTATTTCTAAGTAATTGGTAGAGGTCTATTCTTATAAATTTGTAAACAAGTGTTAAGTTTAGGACTTATTGTGTCGTACTCATTTGAGAGCGGAAGCTGTGTAGGTGTGTATAGTGATTGGAGATGTGATCTTTGAGTACCTTATCTAGTTTTTTATTACTGTGCTGATTGGTCGTTTTGTGCTTATAGTTTTCTTACTAAATTAGTTTTAGCATTGTAACCTTAGATTTGGATTTTGTGTTATTATAAATTATGTGAAATATGTAATTATTGTAATTACTTTGAATCCTTTTTTTAATTAAATTTCTACAAGCTTTATAAAAATACATTATAAGTAATTAATGATAAGATTGAATTGAATGATATTGAATCAAATGTTATTCGTTTTTATTCAATATATATATATTAACTTTATTAGATAAATATATAATTTTAATATTAATACTAATAGTTTTAGTGGAAATATAAAAGAAATTTGTAACCAAATTCAATTACAAATCAGAATATTAAATTGGACAAGGTAAATGGGATTTACGATGAGAATCTAATCCTTCTCCAGAAGCTTACAATAATTCTAAGGTGGAGGATGGAGCAGATTATTCATTAATATTGTATATGAAACGAATATTTGAATTCTGAACGATGTATTTCCCCAATTAGATTCAAATTCCTATACTCATATTCTAATATAAAAAATAAAACATTCTTTTAGAATACTGGTCAGCAGTACCAGCTTTTTTTCAGTAAGTATATATGTCAGTATATTAAAGATATATTAAGGTATATAGAAATCTATCTTGACTTTCAGATTTTAATGAAATTAAATTATTTTGTACAATCATTACAGATTTATAAGAATAATATTTGTAGACATTTTTGATTAATTTAAAACCTTTTTTAATATTAATGTTATATTACTTTGGAATCTAATCAAATTTGTTATTCTGAGAGAGTTATTCTTACTCCCTATACGATATTTAGTACACGATAGGTTTAAGATTGTCTCAACACCCTGACTGTAGAAGGGTAATTCAACTTCTAATATTATAAATATATAATATTTGCTAGGAATTTGCATATATCGATAAATCTTACAACCTTATATCTAAAAAACAGTTTAATTTTAATCCTTAAATTCAATAGAAATAAGAAGCTATTGCTAGTAACTATATCTGACTCCCTCTCTCTTTCATTCCAATTAAAAGTTACCTTTACTTTATAGTTACGCAAGTGTATACTTTCTTAGTTTTCTTGTAATTAAAGTTCCAACAATTTTTTACTTTACCGTCATAATTAGAGAAAAATCCGGAGTGAAAGTGTCCTAATTTGAAAAGTGCCTTCTTAGATAGTCCCACATTACAGCAAATTGCATAAAAATCCCTTGAGTACTTTTGTTGTATTGTTTTTGAAGCTCAGACATTATTTTGTTTTTATAAAAATGAGAGAATTTGCCGAATTAAATAACATCTTAAATATATCGAATCAACAAACTACAAAATCAATATTGTCTTTTCACTTGCTCCTCTCCTCCGGTAATGGTAATGTTATATGTCGACCGGAGCAATAACCCATTACATATATATATATATATATATATATATATGTTATAGCAGATAATACCAAATAAATATAGTAACATGTATAATTGCTATAAAAGCATACAATTTATACGTATAATATATGTTCATTGCATTTTGGTGGTCGGCTAAGCATCCCCAACTGTTCAATTGTAGACTTCAGATGCTAACGGTTTCTATCAGATAGACCGTCTGCTCGTTTGCTGAACCGCACATAAATACAGCTGTTCTAGTTAAATTCCAGTTGTATAGCTATGTATATAAACATATATTTGAATTGTTTGGTATCAATCTGGGATGGAGAGCAAATAGTTTACATATATGTTTGAAAACTATATAAACATGTAAAGCCTGTAAGCGTATATAAAATTGTATAAATATTCAATGAAAAATAAACCAATACAGGGATTTGAGCCCGCGACCTCTGTGAGACCGTCTCGTCGCCCTATCAATTGAGCTACCGTAGCAATGCAAATTCTTAAAAATATCGGTTTATATTTCATTCTTTATTTAATAAAGTTTAAAAATATACTGCGTCACTGTATATGTATCTATAAATAATAGTGAATAGCTGTGAATAATATACAAGTAATGTATATATAAATAATAGTAAGTAGGTGGGTCATCTCCATCTTGCCTCCAAGAACCAAGTGCCGTCCTAGATAACACATAATATCTGATAATAGATAATCTTTATCGATAATCGAGATCTCGGAAAACCAAGATACAATTGAAACAGATTTCTGATCTCAGTTTAGATCTAATCTGTATTTCTTTATTGGGTTTGGCAGATCTTGATCTTGGAAACAATTATAACTAGGCTATACGTGGATTAGATAAATAGCATGTACTATTAAATCTATCTTTATAATATGTATTTTTTATAAACTTACACATTACAATTTCATTTCATATGAATAAATATATTTTATTAAGATAATTTACCTACTATATAATAGTCTATTAACATGATGGGTTAATTGTTTTGAACAAAAATGTGAATACCATTTCAGAAATTCAGAGATGCGCTAAAAGTCGGAATCTTTCTCACAATTAAAACAACTTTGGTGTCCATTTTAATGTTTTACATTTCTGTGCATTTCTTAACCGGTATATTATTACTATTTCAACTTTTTTTCATTCTTTGTGTGTTTCATGTTCTTACTAAATTATTATTTTTTTCATTTATAATTTATTTTTATTATTGTTTAATTATTTTTATTTATTTTATATTAATGAAATACCAAAGTCTGGCTCACCAACAAAACTATTAAATTAAACTACATAGAATTATTAATGTTAAGATAATATTGTGCATACCTTCGACATTTGGAAATAAATATATATAAAATGATTAGTATATAGTTTATTTTTGAATTACAATGTTTTATGTATCTACAAGTATTTACGCCATTTAGCTTCATAAAAGTTTTTATGTACCCCATTAACATAAAAGAGATTCGTATTACCTTATCATAAATACATAATGGAAACAAAGTGTGATAACTGTTACGATAATAGTAAATGTGACATGTTCTGTACTATTAAGTAACAGTTAATAAATAAGAAGAGTATTTTAATAAACATGTCTGTTTTAATCGAAATAATCATATCTTGTTTGTTCTTTTTTTTTTTTTTTTGTATGTCTATACTGTAAGCCCTGTTGGCCATTACAGCGTCACCGGGGGAATATCTTGTAATCTTATAATTAACTAGTAACCTGTCTGAAAGACATCACTGATTGAAATTATACTCACAAAATATTATAGGTTAGATATGTGGACTGTGTTAATGAATTGATTAATATGAACCAAAAAAATATAAAAATATAACCTTCAAAAATGTTAGCTTAATCTAAAAAATATCATGACTTAAATTTACGTAAGTCGATTCACTTGGTTTTATTGCAATTATAACCCCAGCCAATTACTTTTTTTTCAAAAGAAATATTATTCCATATGTCAAACGCAATAAGAAACTATAACCATACTAAATTTTAAAAATAACAACAAACAAAAATATATAAGAAGGCCAACGTTTTAAAACTATTTTGTTGCGGGCCTTATCGTGTACTTCATAAGTAGCAATTATGATTTCTTAATAGAGAACATACATACATATTTTGATTAATTAAAATTTATTGTTTATATGTTTAATTCTTTATTGCACAATAAACAAAGACATTATCTCCCAGTCAACTCTATTATGTACAGGAGAGGATATTGGTAGGCGTTCAAAACATAAAAAATAAAAAATAAAAGAATAGTAATATTATAAGACTATCTATATAAATAAATCCTTACTCTAAAGTATACTCACGGACACAAACTTGAGACATATTTTGTGACCTTAGACCCTTTCTTGACCTTTTAATAAATTAATTAAAAACTCCAAATTTAGCATTCATTAGTATCTTACTTAAGTTGTATTTATTTGTGTGCAGGGTCAAGAAAGATATTAGCGCTCACAAAAAATTGTTATCGGTCACGGTCCCCGAGGATCTGTCGGAGGCATAGCCCCGGAATTTTCCTTGTATAATAAGGCATAAAAATAATAAGATATATAACATATATGACATATCATACATACAATATATATGACATATAATATTATATTAAAGTTAAAGATAATTATTCGTAGACGGAGTCATGAGAAAAGATAGTATAATGTACATTAAACAAACATTATTATCCTTGTAAAGTTGTTGACAAAATACCCTAGGAACTACCCTTTCCGCTGTCCCAAAACTTTGAACTTCTAATAATTAATTTCGACCACAAAGCGGAAATCAGAATACGCGTCGTAAAGTGAAGCAAATTGTATACAAACTTTGTATTTTTCTTACATTTATGCAAACAAATGACTGCCTGAAGTTTTGTTTGTTTTTAATGCAAATTTTAGTGTTATATAATAAAATATTTAATATCTTCTAAATCTGAGAATGTTCTCAGCAAAAACTTTTTAACCGTGTCAGTTTGAATAAAAAACAAATATTTCATGTCGTGTTATATACATTCTCATAACATGAAATTTATATAACATACTATAAAATGGAGTAATTAAATAAAGTTTTTAAAGTTGTCAACTTCATGAAAAGCCATAACCTTATTATATTCAAGTAATAGCGTTTAAAACTTGCACTTACCTGTACCTCATTGGAAACTTTTGCAATCAATTACAATTTTGGACTTTATTAATGTGCGGTAAAGTTGAATTTACTTTATTAATTATTACATAGTTTCTGGGATCAAAGTGACGTTGTATAACAAATTGTTTGATTCCTTGTTGTAACAAAAGGCAAAGTTGGAATATTAATCAGGAAGTTAACACGTCTTTAATTTAATGATATTGTAAATAATTAGAATTATAATTATACATATTATCCGGTTGAATTTTCGGCTTCCCTCAGGTCACGTTGGAAATTGATAACGTACAAATATTTAACAGTATTGTCTCTTAAATGAATGTTCAAATATAAGTAAATAATTTAAAATTCATAGTAACGTTTGAAAAGATAAATCGGTTACTTTACTGGATAATAAAGTATACATTAATTAAAATGGAATATAATATCAGAACAAATAATCTTAATAAATAAACTTACCATTAATTAAATGATCTGATCTTTATAAATTACAAACAACCAATTCTTTTCCAAACAGTTCTAAATTGAATTCAATTTATTTTGAAGCTTGATAAATACTCGGTGAAATTGAAACAGGTTTTCTAAATATTTTTCTTTTTGAGTATTTTTCCATTTGAATACCATTGTATGTAGTTTTAAATATATTTTTCTCCGTGTACCTGGAATAACATATCTTTAAAAACGTCTATCTTGTTATCGTTCAATTATTAATAACTAGGTCCTATCACTGACACATTATATTGGAAATATGAATGCCATGAATGAATGAATGAATGAATGAATGAATGAATCAAAGAGTAAAGGTCTAACTCGTTAAGAAGACACTAAAAAAAGTATGGATATTTTCATTGGTGTTTTAGAAATAAGAACGGATTTGCAAAATATTAAGCCTATAAAGATTAAGTAAGTAAAACTTTGACACTATAACACACCCTAACTAGGAATATAACATAATATATTTCAAATTTTGGTAATGAATAAAATGAAATATGTATATATAAATAAAATCAGTGCAGTGAAAATATTTTTTAGTCACTGATGGACTGTAAAATCTTATATTAATATAAAGCTTATTAATATTAAAAAATCTGTATTTTACAATCAAATATAGTTTCTTTGTTTCTTATACACCTAGTACATAGTACATAGGTATACACTTCAATATACATTGAAAGTGTCAGTCAATAAATACGTGTATTCATTAAGAATCTCGTGATCTTGGCAGGTACGTTATCATGAACGTATTATCAATGAAGATAACATCTCGGTTGGGCAACCTTTCCTTTAGTGTCGTTGGACTTAAAGGTAGGGGTAGAGGAAGGATGAGGGGTGTCGAAACCCTACCCCTTGCCACCATTTATATCGTGAGCAAATTTTTAGTTTAGAGATATAGCAATTTTAAGTTTTGCAAAAACTAGCCTAGAATTTAGGTAATTAGGACTTCTCTAACGTCTTCGGCGCTTCAGGATGACCAGCACACTTACCCTTGCGTAGCACTGAACTGAAACCCAAGCTCGTCTTTAGTCACTGCGGATCGATTGGGTTTCAACACAGTGTTACAGCGGCTGGGGACTACCCTCCTTCCGCCCCTCCAGATTTGCAAAAAGAAGGGGTAGAACAGACAAGTCTACGATGAGTCGGGGTTGACAGAGTCAGTTTTGAAGTCTAAATTATAAGCAAATGGTTTATCCCTTAATATCATTTATATCGTAAGCAAATTTTTAGATATACCGATTTTAACGAAATTGAACGTAATGATTCGAATCACAAATGTCACTTGTCAAGTTGTCGGCATTGACATTGGGGAAATACGTGACAATGAAATATTTTAACATTTTGCTTTTATGTTAATATTAGTGAAAATATGGTAAAATGCTAGTAACAAAAACATAATAAAAAAACTACGAGTTTGCTCGGGCTGGGAATAGTATAAAAAGAAAAGGGAGACCAACCACTTTGAACTGAGACCAATTTTAAACCAAAAACCCAACGACACTATAGGAAAGCCGACTCTCACTGTTTTCTATGAATAAGAGATATGTAGCAAGAATCAACAAAAACACAAAACACACAAATAGGTAAAAAGTTTTATAATAATTATGAAACAAACAAGAGTATTGACTAATTCAATAGTATATAATGAAACTTTTGATTCCTCGTAATATTAATTATTAAGCTCTGTAATAATAGCTTTAATGAAGTCCCCGATCTAACCCGTAGGTTAGAACCCTTTGATATATTTGATATATTAGTAGCCCATCCGCTGACCCATCTAATACGGGTTGGATTTGACAGGTCATATATTAGTAAGACTGGTCAGAACTTACATACTATAATAAGGACTGGACCTAATAGTATAAGTGACGAGATCTTATAAATCGAAGCTTAGAAGCGATCAATCACACAACATTTATTCTAAAACTAGATCGTCATATATTATATAATGCAAATTTATTTAAAAGTGTTTTTGGGTGAAGCATCCTTTATGAAGAAAACTTACCTGGAAAGAAAACCTATTACATTATTTATATTGATACGTTAACAATCACGTTTGCTTTGGAGTAAGTGTCAATAGAATTATGTTATTGAGTCGGCCAAATGTGATGTGCCAGATTAAAATAATTGGTAAGGATTTCTTCGCAAAACGAATTCGAATTAATGGTCTGTATTTTTAGAGCGCATTTTTTTCTCAAATCTGTACCAATTATTATCTCAAATCGTTGTTTCAAAATAACAGTTCTTTATTTACAATAACTAACTTCAGGAGTATTACTTACAGTTAAATTTTAATATTGTATAAAGCTATATTTAACTATAATATCTAAGTTTTTGATGTAGGCACATTAGCTACGTGTAAGATTAGTTCATGGATATATAATTGGTAATATTAGTAAATCAATCAGTAATACTAAATCGGGATAGTTATATATATCAGATATCACGGATAATTTTGCTTATAAAATACAGAAAGATATATTCAAAAGAAGTCATTAAACATTTGATCTTCCAGCTTATGTAACAATCAAACATAATAGTTCAAATTAGAGGCAGTGGCATACATATATCAGAATATTTCAGGTTATATAACAATTAATAATCTGACAATAAATTAACACTTTTCAAAGATTTAAAGGTAGAACGGGGAAGGCACTCAGGGTTTTATTATTTGATTATAATTCAGAGACAACCGTTGAAGAGTTATATAAAAATTAAATTCAGAGTCCTCTTACTATTAGCAGTCAAGGCAACATTAATAGCTTTTAATGACAGCATTATTTAGTATGTATGTATAATGTTTTAATCAGTTGAATACGCCATAATTGTTTCTTTTCATAAAGAAATGCTAAGAAATTCTCAAATGCACATATACAGATCCGTTCTTTATAGATATCTATAGGAGTTACCCGGAATATTTCTTCCGGTATGCCTCCGAAATATTTTTACTGAAGGATCCTCATTAAAAGACGCTGCTGCCCCGTCTACTATTTAATAAGTAGATAGATATTAGAGAGTACATGTTATTGCATGTGAGAGGTATATATGTAATATTGTTACATATAACATTGTTATTATATTGTAATTCTGTATGTAGGTAAAATAAAGATATTATTATTTATGTAACTACATAATACCGTTGACAACAAATATGCGAAATATTGTTGTAAAAATTAGATTTAAAAGTTTAGAATTATTTAGAATTATATATCATTGTTATTACTGGTATATTATTAAAGTAGTAAAAGATATTGATTTGACTAACTATCGGAAGTAGCCTGAAGATATTAAATATATTGTATTTACTGTATTTACATATCTTATTAGGTAAGCAATAAATGTGTGAAAGATATAAGATTGTTATAAATAAACTTAGGCATTTAAAATGGTTATGCATTATTTTTTTGTTACTATGAGATAATTAATGATGTTTAAAGTTGTGAATATGACCACTCTCCAGAAGCTGCTGTTGGCGCTTCTGTCGATGTCATTATGTTATAAATATGGCTGTAAGGCACTGTTAAAGCTAATCTGTATTAGATAACTGGCAAGATAAGTGGTTTTTGTACTTAAGTGTTTATAATATATGTTATATCTTTTGTGAGTATTTTATCGTATTGAGTTATTGGTAATTGTGTGTACAATCTACATAAATACACAGTATTAACTATAATACTGTTTCTATTATATTCTTGTACCGGGAGTCATTTTGTAATATTAAATAATATATTTATTTAGTTATTTCTTTTCTTAAAAGTTATCCAGTAAATGCATTGATATATATTATCATTTTATACTGCGAAGTAGCTTAATTAAATAACCTTATACTATATTAATTTAGTGTTCTTTAAATTGTAGAATCTTAATATCCAACACATGCAAAACTCTCAAATAAATTATTTATTTTCATTATTGTAAGTCATTTTAAAAGACAATGATCTATATAGTCATCAGTCGTATGAACACCAAAAATATTAACACTAGTCAGTTTTATTTTTTGTATTAAATTCCAAACTGTAAAGTTTACTTTCTATCTTATAGAGTATAGATGAACAGACAGTAAGGATAGCAATTTCCGTAGTTCACGCCACAGATATAAGTATGATTTCAGGATTGGTTTTCTCAAGGAAACAGACGATTTCATCAATGTTACGCAATATCTTCTCTCTTTACTCTCAAGATTTGCGCATAATATTGCTATTTGTGTTTCTAACATTCTTTGAAGATATGTTTGGCTTAACCATAATATGTTTATAATTTAAATATTTTAGATATGAACTATTACATGACTAAATTCTTTAAAATTGAAATAGACATAGAATAAAGACATTTAGTCATATTAAACTAATTACAGTTGAAAAAATAATTATAATTGAAAATCTATAAGCACAGTCGGGTAACTTAACTGTACGGCCAAGTATAGTAATTCTTTTTCGATAGAAACCTAATAGATGTCTCCTAAATTATAAATGAAACTATGTAACGAATATTAATTTATAAAGGTATACATCGTACCTTAATCAGTATCTCTATGAGACGGTATCTTGGAGGTCGCTGTCTGTGTTGATAAATTTTCAATTTAATATTTATTAAACATACATAACATATCACTACGATATGCATCTATTGTGATATTTTAGTAATAAATAATATATAGCCTTAGAAAAAATACTAGTGTAAAGTAAATTTCCAAGCAACAAATATGAACAGACTGGATGTAACGAATCGTGCAAATACTATGCAATAAAAAGTGTCTGAAATAAACATGGAATTCGGGAAACGCCATTTATATTTTAAATTGGCCGGGCAAATTTCATCACAGATCGTCACGTAATCACATCCGTACTGCCAAGCAAATATATACGTTAATACACATCTAAATAAAAGCCATTTCCTTTTCCACCACAAGATAATATGAAATGGATTTGTAAAACTCAATAAGAAATTGTTAAGTGTGTTGCAATTTTCATTTAATACTGGAATTATTATTAAAATAATTATTTAGATGCATTTTAGATCCTTTTTCAGTGTAGTAGTATTCGATTAACTGGGGGGCGAACGCCGGGAACCTCCTCGTGGTGCTCCCTGGGCAACAACGGTTACTGAGAACCTTCGGGTTCTCCCGTTGGCTAATACCCGGCGCGGTGGGGGTCGGTCATGGGGATTCTTTCCCGATCCATGGCTGACCAGGGCGGATAACCTATCATCGGGGTGGCCTGCCCTGTGGGGGGGGCTCGGGCCTCTTTCCATCGTGGAATGCGTTGGAAAGTTGGCCTGGGCGTCGAGGGTGGGAGGACGCAGGTCCTCCTCACCGGGGTCAGCTGCGAGGTCGTTCCTGGTACTTCTCTGATAGCAGAGTTGACTGTGGAGTGGTCCCGTGGCTGTATGGGGGGGTGCGCGGCGGTCTCTTTCTTGCTGAGGGAGAGGCCGTCTGCGTCGTTTAGGGGTCTGGACCTCTTTCTACCAAGCATTGACAGAACATTGCTTGGTGGGGAGACGGTCCGAGACGTTGCCTGGACTGATCGTTGCCGAGTGCGACGCCACGGTTGCGCTTGGCGAAGGTTGGTCTGGGCGTGGTGGGTTCCTGATCTGTTGGGTTCAACGTTAGGCCCATTGTTTTGAGTGGGTTTTAGTGCGGCCCGAGGTGCGGTGCGCGGTTTGACCAACGCCGCTGTACACGCTGGGTCGTATCGAGAGTCTACTCTTCTAGGGGGCCTGACCGATGGTCTCCTTCTGGGATGACGACCGCAGCAGAGCTGGACTCTTGGACTCTGGACTTGATTCTCTGTTCGGATCCGAGACGAGAACTCCTGCTTTTGAGTCACAGGCTGGGACTCGGTGACCCGCACCTGAATGGCTTCCTCGTGGGCGGCTAGATCGTGTCCATGATTTTGGCCTCGGGTGCGGGACGAGAACTCCTGGTCTGGAGCTCTTTGGCGAGACTCGTCTCTGGACCTGAACTTTTAATCTTTTCTGAGTCCGGCTAGAAGGGGGCCTCGGCCCCCTTCAGAGGCAGTAGGCTTGGGTGGGGGGAAGGGGAGCCCTCCATAATCTTTAAAGCCTGCCAAAAAGGGATGGGTGCCTCTCGTTGCGAGGTGTCCTCTCCGTGGATCACGACGAGGCATCGCGGTGAGTGCGAAAGCGATCCCGTGGTGTCCCATTATGACGGCGGCGGCAACCGGCAGGTTTAGTGAGAAGAAGTCTCACATCATCCCCTTGATGGAGGTGTGTATCCATGAGGATGTCAAAAAAAAAACAAAAAAAAATGTATTCGATTAACTATTAACTAAATTAAACAAATATCAACCCAACATTTGTTGTATCGTTTAGACTTTATGGAATCTTTAAATAGGTGGGCAAATTTGTTCAAACATCTGTGACACTAATTCTAAATTACTGGACTTGTTTGTAAACCAAAGTTTTGCAAGTACTATGGCCAATGTGATCTGTGGGTAGCTTTGTGTTCGAGTTTAAATTATTCTGACGTATAACATTGTCGGTTACAAATTAGTTTTCGTACTTTAACTCCATAATAACTTTTATGAGCTTATTTTAAAAACCTTCGAAATACTATCCTTAAACTTTATAAATATTGCTTTACAATTTAGACTTAAAATACGTTATAAAAAAATAAATAAATAAATAATAATTTATAACAATCGTAATACATGAGAGGTTATCTACTCTAGAATCCAGATCTAGAAAACCAATAAGACCCAATTAAAAGTGTGTCACCGACAGATAACTAATACAGTTAATCCTGTAAGAACTCTCTTCGTTTTATTGGATAGCAATTCAATTTATACATACTGCGAAAATATATAACTACATTAAACTTACTAGTAAATAATTGAGGTGTCTATATTCAATTATGATAATGTATTTATTACAATCTATTTGATGAGTTTTAAGCAACTGATGAAATTTTGTTAAAAAATATTTTTAGTCCAGACAAATCTTTAATTATCTCGGGCTTATACAATCACTAATTTCGGCTTTCATTACAGTACAACAAACCTACTGGAGAGATTTTGATTACAGAATTGTATGACGTCAGCTTATTATATGCCTGAAGCATAATTTTTATTTATTTCATGCATTTTTAGAATGTGCTTATAGCATATTTTTCAGCAATAAGTTGCATACATTTCTATCCAAAAAATTTTGGGTACGATAACTTATTATGTACTCTATAAATAGAAATGAATGGATTTGTAAAAGGGAGACAATAATTTCGGAATTGTCAATCACTCAAACAAATAAAGGTAGAAGTCCACCCAGCATTGTGAAGACGTAAGCTCTGAAAGCCGGTCATGACACACCGAGGGTAGAAATTCGTTTGTAAGTCGGGCCTAAAACAATATATCGTATGTTTTGTACGTTTAAAGTATATATGTCTATGTTTCAACATGATAAGCTCAAAACTAATATAAGGTTTTTATGTACAGATAACTAATACATTTAATCCTGTACGAACTGTCCTCGTTTCAATGGAGAGCAATTCGATTTATAGATACTAATATATTTATCTACATTAAAGTTACTAATAAAGAATTAAGGTTTCTATATTCTGAACTGAAGACTTATAAAATTTTGTAAAAAATTATTACAAGTTGTATAAAATATATAGATTTCTTTTTAGTCCGGACAAATCTTTAATTATCGCGGGCTTATACAAGTGCTTTCCGGACACGGACGTTTCGGAAAATACATACACCAAAGCGGGGAACGGGAGGCCACCCCGGTCTACAACGAATGTGGGGCATCACAGAATACGGCACTTCACACGCTGGAGGTGTGTGCCGCATGGTGTCCGCAGCGGCACACGCTTGAAGCGTCTTTAGGAGGGCATCTCTCTCTACGAAGCGTTATCAACGCCATGCTCGACAGTGAGAGATCATGGCAGGCGGCGCGGTGGTCTCCTTCTGCGTAGACGTAATCATGCAGAAGGCCGACGCCTCATCTGATATTTTTTTATATATTTTATTTTTCATATTAGTAAGCCTCAATATTTAATAAAGGACCTCAGACAGTAATGGGTCACATCTACATCGACTTTACATAAATATTTGAATAAAGTACTTTTTTATCCTTCTTTTACCAAAAGTATCTAATCCCACAACCTGTAATGAATTCCGAAATCACTCCCAAATACTTGAATCTGTCGTCATTAAGCAACTTTCTCAATTTATATTTAAAAATTACCCACTTAATGATCAGCAGTCTGGCTTTTGCCCAGGACGTAGTACTTGCACAGCTCACATTAAAGTTACTGAGGATATACGGATGGAGTGTGGAAAATTAACAGTATTCCCTCTTTGATATTTCTAACCCCTATAATACTGTTGATCATGACATACTCAACGCACTCTTAGCTCATCTTAATATATTTGCCGAGGAGCTAGATTTATTCTTATCTATCACTCGGGATCGCCAACAGGCCTTAATAATTGATAATACATTATCAGAATGGTGCCACCTGAAAACTGGAGTCCTACAAGGTGGTATTCTCTCAACTATGTTTTTCTCTTTATTCATTAATTTAATAACTTTTGGTCTTTCTTCCTCTTATCATCTTTATAATGACGATCTTCAAATCTATGCTCATGTCAATCCAAATTGTGTTGGCTCCACAATTGCTAACATTAACAAATACTTTCAGCACATTTTTGAATGGTGTTGCAAATTCGACGTTAATGTCAAATCAAAAAAATATTAAGCAATAGTAAATTGAAGCAAGCACAATTTGGGTAAATTTGACAGCAGTAATGCGCCAACAGTTAAATTAATAACATCGACATATCGTTTATGCCATCTGTAAAAAATCTTGGACTTCAGATTGAATCGACACTCAGCTGGAACATCCACAACTAATAATAAATCCATAACTCTACTTAGTTAGCCCGTAAAGTAACGTATTCTTTACGTACACTTTATCGTGCAGTCTCACCTTATCATTCATTGACTATGCTGATGTAAGTTACTCTATCATTTTTAAAACCTATTTCGACAATTTGGATCGTCTTTTAAACAGTTGTATTGGATTTATTTCTAATCTTCGTAAATATAGTCACATTTCTCAATACCGTTCTAAGCTTAAACTGCAAACCTGCAAACGAAGACAACTGAGAACTTTATGTCAGTTACTCTCCATCATTAACGATACATCTTCTCCTCAGTGTTTGAAATCTAAATCTCAATTATTAAGCACCAGTTTTATACCCAAGTCTTTCACTCTACACGCTAAAAAACTCAGGAACGACCCTTTCTTGATTCACTTCGACAAGCCAATAGAGCCAACAAACCCAATAGAGCTTTTGAAGAAACTAGTCCGCAAATACTTTCTTGATAATAAGATTGATTGAAATAGTATAATTTCATTTATTCTTAATTTTACTTTGTTAGCATAGATTTTGTTTTTTTTAATGTGCCCCCTCATTTGTAGATTTCAGTGTACTATGTCACCTGACTGGTAGAGAATGCTTTAGCATTAACTCCGCCATTTGTACGTTTTTTTGTACAATAAAGATTTTATTTAAATAATAATTAAAAAATCTTTATGATATAAAGAATATAGTTTTGTATGAGTAGTTTTAATTTAAATAATAGATAACACGCATTGAAATTGAGCCTGCGAAACACGTCTCTCTGTCAATTAAAGCTACCGTATATATCATAAATAAATATATAATGATCGAGGTGGTTACCTCTATGATTACGTATTTATTTAAAATGTTAATAAGTGTAACATGGCGGGAATATGTTTATAGACTTAAAAAATATTACTCCATTAACTTTATATTCACGACTTTTTCATAATAGGAATTTCAGAGGTAGCAAAAAACAGGTAATAATCGGTTTAACGGTTTGGAATATTATCCCGGCCAAATACATACTATGAAGATTGTTACTCACTAATGTTCAAGTTAGACATATTTTATAAGACATTCAAACAATTTTTGTCCTTTTGAGAATTTGACATGCAACATACAAGTGGCACATCATTGTGGAATAAACTTAACACTAGCTATTCAAAATTAAAGTTTGATGGATTTTAGTTTAGTTTTTTTTCAGTAAGTACCCTAACTTATTTAAATAAGTATTCAATTTTCGATTCAATAACCATATAAAAAGGTGTTGAGGACTGCTTGTAAATATAATTAATTATAAAGTAATATAACAATATACATTTATGGGGAAGCCTGATGTGAGTGACCTTTTACTGTCTAGAGTTCTTTTATTAAATATTGAGGATGACCAATATAAAATTATAAAGATATATATCAAACAACTTGGAAACAGGAGGTCAACTATGTAGATCCACGATATATTATATAATAATCATGTTTTCCAACTGCCTATTTATTGGTATATTGATTGTAAATTAGAAGCCTACTAATTCATGACTAAACTAATTAATTCATAATTGGTTAATATTGAAAATAATTTGTTTTCTCTTCCAGTCACGTTATACAACATTGGTTCATAGTTCTTAGAAGTAAAATGTTTTGCTTACAAATTTATATACATTTTTAATATAAGGTAACACAACAAAAGATTATATTATTATCTCGGACTGTATTTTATACAAAACAAAAGCGAGCCTAAGATCAAAGACCGCATCTTATAGATTAGAATTATATAAATACCATACCCATTATGGTTTTCTTGTGTTCGTAATTATTCTCCTTTAATAAATGGCTAGACATATTATGATGATGTTTCGATTTGGATTTATAGGATTATCCGTGGTATTTTTCTCTCTCTTAAGGTGTATTAGATTTTATAAACAACTTTTAAAAAAATTATAATTGTTTGTTAATTTATTAATCATTATTAATTAATATAAAATTTATATTTGTACGTAAAACACAGACAAATTATGTCAAGTTTATAGGCACCTAATACCTACTTTTTAATAGATAGATTTAACATAATGAGCAACCACAATATGGCTGAATGATTCAATAATAAATATGCAAAGAAAAATAAACTTATACGGGGAGGGATTTGAACCAGCAACCTCTGAGACTTTCCGGTTTCCAAGGGGTCTCAGGGTTCAATCCCTGCCCGTATCGGTTTATCTTTCGTTCTATATTTATTTTAAAGCGCATAGTAGTTTTGAGCTTATCATGTTCAAACACAGACACATATGCTTTATACGTACAAAACGTACGTTTATATATTGTTTCAGGCCTGACATACAAACGAATTTCTATCCTCGGTGTGTCATGACCGGCTTTCCCAGCTTACGTCTTCACAATGCTGAATGGACTTACTTACTGTAATTTGTTTTAGTGATTGACAATTCCGAAATTATTGTCTCCCTTTTACAAATCCATTCAATTCTAGTTATAGGATATATTGTTATTATACCCATCTCGTGACAATACATTTTTTTTTCAGATATAAATGTATGCAACTGCTAAAAAGTATGCTATATGCATGTACTAAAAAAACATGAAATAAACAAAAATTATGGAACAGGCATATAATAAGCTCCATCACACTATTCTGTAATCAAAATCCCTCCAGTAGGTTTGTAGTACTGTAATGAAAACCGAAATCAGTAATTGTATAAGCCCGAAATAATTAAAGATTTGTCCGGACTAAAAAGGAATCTATATATTTTATAGAACTTATAAAAATATTTAACAAAATTGCATCAATCGTTTAAAACTCGTCAAATAGATTGTAATAAATAGATTATCATAATTGAATATAGAGACCTCAATTATTTATTAGTAAGTTTAATTTAGATAAATATAATCACAGTATGTATAAATTGAATTGCTCTCCAATAAAACGAAAAGAGTTCTTACAGGATTAACTGTATTAGTTATCTGTCGGTGACACACTTTTAATTGGGTCTTATTGGTTTTCTAGAGTATATAACCTCTCATGTATTAGATTTCTTGTAATTTATAATTTATTATTTATATTATTTATAACGTCATAACGCGTGTTTTAAGGTATGAACGATTTTTGATTTAATTTTCGGCAAATAATTCTGCATTTAGGACTACGACCGTTATTATATAGTCATTGACCCTTCTTTTATTGACTCATCGTTACACTCATACTATTTTCGTTTTACTATATATGTCTTGAACAAATGTAACATCAGGTATGTAAGTAAGACATTTGTAAGATTTGGGATTTATTGTTCATGATTTATTTTCAGGTTATTTTTAGTTATTGTATTATTTTTTTTATCTCTTAAGATCTCCTCATCTTTAGTAGGTGGAATAAGTCCGAATTGTTAAACGATATTTATAAAATTTAAGAATATTATTTAATTGGTTATTAAAATTTGTTCATTAAAGTTATTATGAAGTTTTACTACCAAAACTAATTTATAACCGGGAATATTATACTTCAGAATAATTTTAATTCTAACACTAAGCTACCCACCCACAGATCACATTGATAATATTTCCAAATAGTACTTCCAAAACATTGACTTACAAAAAAGTCCAGTATTTTAGGGTTAGTGTAACAGATGTTTAAACAAAATTGCCCACCTATTTAGAGATTCCATAGACTCCATACAATACAACAAATGTTTGGCTGATATTCGTTTATATTATTTACTAATAAAGGGGAAAATACTACACTGTAAAACTATATAAAATGCATCTAAATAATTATTTTTATAATTCCAGCATTAAATACAAATTGCAACACATTTATCGATTTGTTATTGAGATTTGCAATTCCATTTTTTATTATCTTGTGACGGAAAAGGTAATGGCTTTTATTTAGAATAGTATTAACGTGTATATTTGCTTGGCAATACAGATGTGATTACGTGAAGATCGTATTGAAATTTGCCGGGCCAATTTAAAATATAAATCGCATTTCCCGAATCTCGTACTTATTTCAGATACTTTTTATTGCACGATTCGTTATGTCCAATCTGTTAATATTTGTTATTTTATAATGTATTTTACATATTTTACACAAGTATTTTTTTCACGGGCTTTATATTACTTCTTACTAAAATAGCACAAGAGATGTATCACAGTGATTTGTAGTCTATGTTTAATTAATATTAAATTAAAAATTTAGCAACAGAGACAGGATTCGAACTTGCGACTGTCGAGACCGTCCTGTGGTGCTGCTGTTTGAGATACGGTGTCGCAACTTGTATGAATTTAACTTTCAAAGTTTTATATATAGTTTTGGCGTTATTTATTAGGTTTCTAGTTATACAGGGTTATTTGTAATAAATTGGCCACCTCTTGCAGCCAGTCTCTCTACATCAATCTCAACAACATTTGTCCTACGACTTTTTACACATCTTAATAAACAACACAAAAAAACAAAAATAAAAGATTTTTGCTCCCTCTTTTACTTATTACACTGTATTTTGTAAGAAGCACTTAAAAGTTCAACGCGCGGGCGCCATACTTACACTCAGAGTTAATGCCAGTTCAGAGGGAAAACTAACATTTTTAAAACTATTCATTTAAAAAATTGGTAGATAAAATGTGGTTGGGATTGATGTAGAGAGGCTGCCTTCAAGAGGTGGCCAAATAATTACAAATAATCCTGTATATTATTATAATTATTACATATATTATTACTATAATAGCTTTTTTCAGTTTAAATAGGCTTAATATGTCTACAAATATTTTTAAACAATTTTTATAAATTATGTTATTAATTAAAAATTGTAATATTTAAATTAATATACGTCGGAAATAGAGGTGCATTAGTGGCTTGTTCGGTATTGATGACGTCTTCTGGAACAGGATCCGAAGCGTAGGTCTCAGGCAATTAATCCACACAGTTACAATATAACAATTCTTGTATTAAATTTAGGTTTTTAGTTATCACAAATAACTTAGTAGGTATACAATTATCAGAGTTGCGTGAACCACCGGTCCTGTTTGGACTGTAAGGCTCACACTAATCAAAATCATCTCGTTTCGATGCTCTCGGATATTTAAAATGTCTCCGGTGCCCCTCCAAACGATTCCGATCACGTGACTCAATACGTCACGGCGTTCACACCCCACTGGTACAATGATATCAATTGAGTTACTAATTATCGTTAAATTATCGTGATCTGCGACACGGTCATACTGACAAGTCACACGTCCTCGTGTGCATATGTATCTGAAATTCAAACAATATACAACTGTAGATGTTACTTCGCTCGGCTTACTGACCACATAAAAAAATCATGAATCTTTCTAAAATCGATAGTTATGATAACTAAAGCGGTTACATAGAATATAACTCAATCAAAGTCATTCCATGGGATTCGACTAATTGAAGTCAAGATAGACCTCCACATTGGAGTCAAGATAGACATCCCAGACAAGAGTCAGGATCAACATTCAAAACTTTCGGAGTCAAGATAGACATCCTAGGGTGTCAAATCAAGATAGACAACTCGCATTGGCGTCAAGTCAAGATAAACAATTATCATTTGCGTCAACTCAAGATAGACAACCCGCATTGGCGTCAAGTCAAGATAGATAACCCGCATTGGCGTCAAGTCAAGATAGACAACCCGCATTGGGCGTCAAGTCAAGATAGACAACCCGCATTGGCGTCAAGTCAAGATAGAGATATACAACCATCATTGGCGTCAAATCGCTCCTAGATCCCGTGGTTTCTACTTAATTGAACCTGTGGTACTGTTAGAATTTAATGATCTTAAAGTATAACGATCTTCCTTGAATAGCCCCTTTATATTTTGGATCTAACTTATTCTGTTTATATTTCTCATATACGGTTACGTTTATAATAATAAATAGTGAAAATAGAGTTAAAACGCGCCTATCCATATTCTTAACATACGGACTTAAATCTAAACAACTTATTGAGTAAAGAAAAATCCATTATAATAAAGTTGATCATAATAAGAATTCTGTATCAAAATAAATGACCACTCGTCTAAGGCCTAAAGCAACCAAGCGCCACTTTTATTACATTTTAAATCAAAGATGTATTCTAAAAACATAATAAAACACAAAAACATGAATCTTATTCGTCACATATTCGGCTTTTCACTAAGCCCTTCCAACAAACCTCCTGTTTGTTTCATGGCATTGCTTTTAATTCCGAGTCCCACGGACTCTCAATTGAAGTAAGATTCACTACTATCACTTTTACTCAATCGCTTTTACTACAGTTCTACTTCAAGTGGTACTTAACCCTTTGGAATCGCTATTTATCAAAAACAAAGGTTTTTTTTAACTTTACCTATGAAAAGCTCTAAAGGAGAAACTTTTGCAACCCTGGTCATTGCACAATTTTTCGCGGGTTAAACTTTATCTATGGCATCTTGCCCCGATCGAATATTGATAGTCTCTGTTGCGGAAAACATTTACAAGACGTAAATAATAAGTTCTTACTTTTGCTAAATTAACTAACCGCTTAATTTTACAGAATTTACGGGCCTTGATCGGCAATAATACGCATTTATAATATACGATTAATTAATAATTGCAACTTCGCCCATGATAGTAGACAAGAAATAAAATATTTCGAAAATCGAATTACAGTTTTTTTTTAAGTCTTGACTGGTCTTAACCGGTTGAATCTTTAGAGCTATCGCGTTACTATTGTTTACCGAATTTAAAACAAAGTTCTTTATCAAATGAATTATCCGTAGCACTCACGTTTACGAAAATCCGGGATAAAATAATTTCGCGTCTCATCATAACACTTAAGTGACGTTAAGTTAAAGTGAAATAATTATCAGTAAAAATTTATAAACAAGGTCGTGAGGGTTAATCGCTAATCTTAATATCAGTCACCGCAATAACAATAGTAAAGTGCTTACCACTATATTTGATCATTTAATTTTCATTAACTAGCTAAATACTCGCTAAAATTTGGAAGTAAATTGAAACGAATCACCTTTATGCTGTGACTTATCCGATGGTGGATAAATTGCGCAGACATCAACGCGTTGCTTGTACCGCACTATACCAGCACCGCTGCCATAGCTGCCATCGCCACGAACGCCGTCAACACCAGCAGCACCATCAGCACCATCAGCGCCGCCACCGCCATCCGCGCCGCGCCATCACCGCCATTTTTTTTTTATTTCTTTCTTTCTTCATCAGCAATGATTTCTTCTCCTCCCCCTTTTTTTGATATGTGGGTAGATTTCAATTTTGAAGTTTCGAGATAATATAAATTTAACTCTTCATTTGCTCGATTTCATCTCATCTTGATACAATAATTGATTATGAACGGTTGATTGATTGATTGATTCCGACATTTCATTGTAGTTTGCGTTTTCAAATAATAATATGACTTCATTTCTTGCTTGACGTGATTTTGTAGCTTCAATAAACTTTGTTGCATGCGATAATATGTACTCTCAATAGTAGACGAGGCAGCTGCGTCTTTTTATGAGGATCCTTGAGTGAAAATATTTCTGTGGCGTATTGGAAGAAATATGATGACAAATTCGACAAAGATTCGATTCGATAAAGAACGGATTTGTGTAGGTGCAAATTGACATTTCTTAGTATTTAGTCAATGAAATTATATGGTATATTAACTTATTATAATATATTTTTCTAATATTGGACTGAATAAAACATTATTCATACTTAATAAATAATACTGAGGTGTTTGTTTGCAGTGAGTCAGAGTTATTTCTGTTGTTTTGACTGCTAATAGTTGAGTTGATTCTGAATGTAATTGATTTATAAGTTGCGTTGTGTTAGAATTATAAATTATAATTAGTTAGTAAATGTGTCGATGTGTCAACATTTTCAAAAATTATCAAATCAATTAAAATTGTGTATAATAAGCTTCCGTAATCCAAACAGTTGTAAATGGACTATTTCCCATCTCACTACCTTTGAGTCTTTGATGAGTTGGTTTACTGTCAGAATATTGATTGCTGTATAACCAGAAATATGCTGATACATGTATGCCTGCCAAAATCTTTGAAAATGAATATTAATTGTTGTAAAATCTGGAAGATTGAATATGTTTAATAACATTTGCAGTATAATATTTATCTCTTTGTAATATATAAAGAAAAACACTTACGATATCTTAAATAAAACGTTTTTAATAAAATAAATAGAAATATATTTTTCTTACTACTGTATAATTTAAACATTTATGGTATAATCTTATAATTATCCCGACTTAGTATTATTGATTGAATTAATGCTAAGCACTTTTACCAATCATGCAAATGAATGTATGATCATGTTCATGAGGTTCACTAATCTTATTATCTCTCAACTGGAGTCTAACTAACACGTAGATACTAAAACACCAATAAACACATTATAATTTATTAATTAGACTAAACTATAAGGAATACTCCTGAGTTAGTTATTATTATGCGAGAAGTGAAATTTTGAATAAAGAAACTTAAATTACAAATTGGCACAGAGGTGGGAGAAAAATGCGATGGCCATTTAGTCTTAATGGCCTTTAGTGGATAGACAAAAAATTCTTATCCAGTTATTTTAATAATCTGTTAATAATATATAATGAACTATAATCTAAAGTAAACTTTATTATTATAAGCTAATAGATATTTATTTCATGTCAGTTTTTCTCATAATAGAAGCTTCACCCAAAAACACGCTCAAATAAATTTCGACTGTATAATCTAGGACTAACTTGTTCAAAGACGTAGCACCGCTATGTATTTTAGACTGATTATCAAATTCGTCGGCGAATTTAGAATTCTAAACGGGTTAGTCAGCGTTACCTGATGATTTTAAGAGCTTATACTTTTTAAATATATATAATAATTAACAAACTAGAAACACCTTTATTTCTACAATATCTTCAATAAAATAAGAATAACGTTATTAATTATGTGATACATATGTAAGTATATAATAATTATATCCACAATATTTACAGTTTGAAATATTCTCTTTACTTACTTATACTTATTATAGAGTACATGTCTTATGATATAAAGCATATATTTTAGTTTTAAATAAAATAACAATAAAACGATAAATAAATAAAGACTAAATAAACCATTCATCAACAAGCACTTGAATTGAGCTTGCGGATCACGTCTGTCTGTCAATTGAGTTACCGTATTGTTACTTACCTCTATGATTAAATATTTTGGCCAATGTTAATAAACTTATATCATGGCTGAATATGTTCATAGACAATTTTAAAAATATGACTCCATTAACTTTATATTTACGACACTGTTCATTATATTAATTTCGGAGGTGGTTAAAACACGTAATAATCGGTTTAATGTTTTTGAATACTATCCCGGGCAAATAGATAAAAGTAAAATAAAAAATTGCTCCTCACTAATATTCAAGTTAGAATCATTTTATATGACATTAAAACAACTTTAAACATTCCTAGTTTCTTTTATGATGTTTATATATTCGTTGACGTATAAAAACAAATAAAAGCTGAAAAGTGTTGAACATTTTCCATTTAATTATTGCATTAAAAATACGTTCAACAAAACTTATATTAGCTAACTGTCTATTTGCTACAAAAATATCCCTGAGAGAACTGTCTTGAAGAATTTGTATGACATGTACCATACTCATACAAGTGCCACAGCGTAGTGGATTAAGCTCAACACTAGCTAGATCTTTGAAATAAAGTTTGTTTTTTTTTCTAGTCTAATTTTTGTTTTTTTCTATTATTCATTATTTAGATAAAGTAATTACTGTCTCCTTATACCAGTTATATATTCTATTACTCAAACCAAAATAATCGTTCAATATAACAATATACATTTAACAAGAAAGCACAAATATTCTTAAATTTCTCGCTCTATCGAATAATTCCATTTAAATATTCAATTTTCGATTCAATAAGCAAATGGAAAGGTGTTGAGGACTGCTAGTATTTACTGCTAGTATTTTTTTTTAATTTGTCCCGAATTCCTTCCAAATTGGCTTTTCTTTTAACATAATTGCAAATTTTTGATACCTGACCATTAAAGTAAAGAGAACACTTTCAATACTGAATATTGTAGATAATTATTATCTCCTTATATATGTATTGCATGGTTAAATTTAAGGTCACGATATTATTATTTTACTGGAGTTATTGTAAACAGCAGGGATTTTTTGGTTTGTTAATTAAATACAGATTAAAAAAATATATCATCTCTTAAAAAGTTCAGTTAACACTGACACTGAGTTTATTTGCCATATTCGACTTAATGGCCCTTGTTTTTAAATCGCTTTCCTTTCCCACCTCTGGGCTAATTATATTCTCAAATCCTTTATTCAAAATTGTTCTTCTCTATTTACGATAACTAACTTTAGCAGTATTACTTATAGTTGGAGCTTAATGTTAGATATAATCATAATATATGAGTTTTGGTATTATAAAGATACCGGTTGAGAGATAATGAAATTAGTGTTATAAACTATTGTGTCATCGATCATAAATTTGTGTATGAATGGTATAAGTTATCTAAATAATATTATCTTAAAAATACGAAAAAGTATGTATATACATCTAAGACAATTATTAAGACTACACTTGTACGTATACAAATCCGCTCTTTACAGATATCTACATGAGTTTCCCAGCATATTTCTTCTAATACGCCTGCGAAATATTTTTACTGAAAGATCCGCATAAAAATACGTAGCGGCCTCGTCTATACTTTAATAATTAGGTACTACAGAGCACATATTATCGCATGCAACTCTCAAATATATTATTTAATTGGTAACAACCACTTATTAGTAGACTCTTCCACACATGTCGAATCTTATATTCTAGCAGAGTATTTCCATAAAATAATAAAATTGAATGTTTAAAAAATATTTTAATAATATCTAAAATATTTCTTACGTATATTATAGAAAAATATTTTGTTAGACAATCTATATTGTCATCAGTCGTATGTACACCAAAAATATTAAAATTTGCGAAGTTTATTTTTTTATTAAATTTTTAACTCAAAAGTTTATTTTTTATCCTTTGGATTATCAAATATTATGGATGGGAATTCCCGTACTTCAAGCCATAATAAAGGTATGACTTCAGGATTGGTTTCCTCAAGGAAACAGACGATTTTAACAATGTCACGCAATATCTTCTCTTTTTAACCTAGGACTTGCACACAATTTGTGCTTGTAACAAATTTTGAAGATATATTTGACTTATCTATAGTATAAATTAATTTAAATATTATAAACGTGAATTAATAACATTATAACATTATTGAAATTTATTTAATTAACTGTAGACATAATAATTTTTTTTCCAAATGAAATGACGATTGAAAATTGACAAATACGAGCAAGTCACTATTTTGTACGGCAAAGTATAGAAACAATGGTTTTTCGATAGAAACCTATAGATAAAGGTTTAATAAAATGTAAAATATATTATAACCTATATATAGAATGCTAAATTTTATATAATATCTCAAAAGTCGCAAGTTTGAACTCTATCTGTGTTGATGAATTTTCAATTTAATATTTATTAACATATATTACATTTCACTACGATACTTAAAACATACCATAAAGCCCGAGAAAACTAATAGTGTAAAATTAATATTTAAGTAACAAATATAAACAGACTGTATATAACGAATCGTGCAAATACAATACAATAAAAAGTGTCTGAAATAAACATGGGATTCGGGAAACGCGATTTATATTTTAAATTGGCCGGGCAAACTTCATCACAGATCTTCACGTAATCACATCCGTATTGCCAAGCAAATACATACGTTAATACACATCTAAATAAAAGCCATTTCCTTTTCCACCACAAGATAATATGAAATGGAATTGCAAAACTCAATAAGAAGACGCCAACTGTGTTGCAATTTGTATTTAATGTTTGAATAATTAAAACAATTATTTGAATGCAGTTTAGATCATTTTCCAGTGTAATAGTTTTATTTTTATTAGTAAATGAAGAAAACAATTATCATCAAATATTTGTTGTATTGTTTAGAGTTTATGTAATCTCTTAATAGCTGGGCAAATTTGTTTAAACATCTGTGACACTAACCCTAAATTACTGGAATTGTTTGTGAGCCAAAGCTTTGCAAGTACTATTATCAATGTGATCTGTGGTAGCTTTATGTTTGAGTTTAATTTATTCTGCAGTATAACATTCCTGTTTTCAAATTAGTTTTGATAGTTAAACTCCATAATAACTTTTATGAGCCAATTTTAATAACCTTTTGAATAATATCCTTAAACTTTATAAATATTGCTTTACAGTTTGGACTTGAAGTACGTTATATGGTTATAAAAAATATAGATAAATAAATAATAAATTATAAAATTTCTTATGTTTAAAAGAATTTGATTACAGTATGGTATGATGTTAGATTATTACATTCCTGTTGTATACTTTTTGAAATAAGTTGCATGCATTTGTATCCGAAAAGTTATCTTATAATTACGAAATGGATATAATAACAATATATCCTATAACTAGAATTAAATGGATTTGTAAAGGGGATACAATAATTTCAGAATTGTCAATCACTAAATCAAATAACGGTAAGAAGGCCATTCAGCATCATGAAGACTTAAGCTCGGAAAGCCGGTCATAACAAACCGACGCGAGGGTAGAGTGCGTTTGTATGTCAGGCCTGAATCAATATTTAAGCGTATGTTTTGTACGTATAAAACATATATGTCTGTGTTTAGACATGATAAGCTCAAAACTCTTACACGATTTTCATGTAGTTATTATCATTATAATAACTTTAACTAATAATATAGTTAGAGTGATCTCTTTGATTAAATTATTAGTAGTCCTCTAGCGTCATATATTTATCTGTAGGTATATTACTGACAATGATTATAAAAATCTGAAAATCTACTGTGATTATTGAATCATCGCTTAGCTAGAATATTAACCTATATTATGTAACAGTTATTGAACAAAAAGTATAGAAGAGATATAGGT
Source organism: Napeogenes sylphis (assembly GCA_959347405.1). Classification (NCBI taxonomy): domain Eukaryota; kingdom Metazoa; phylum Arthropoda; class Insecta; order Lepidoptera; family Nymphalidae; genus Napeogenes; species Napeogenes sylphis. Next base: position 6,809,035 of record OY365782.1, read on the forward strand.
GGTAAACTTCGCACAATTTGTACATTTTTATCAAAAAAAAAATCTAAAATAAATAATTCATTCATTAGCTAAAAATCTAATATTTTTAAGAAGTTTTTTGTATTCGAAAACAATAAATACAACTCAGCAAAGTTAAAAACACCCCAGATAATCCTTTTAATCTAAATCGACACATCGTCATAATATGCGTAGCTCTTTATTAGAGAAGAATAATTACGAACACAGGATAACCAGAATGGATATATCTGTGTAATTCTAATCTATAAATCTTTGATCTTAGGCTCGGTTTTGTTTTACATAAAATATAGCCTGAGATAATAATATTATGTTTTATGTATCAATTTATTTTGTAAGGTAAAATAAATAAATTTGTTAGCACAATATTTGACTTCTAAACACTATGAATTAATATTGTATAACGTGACTGGAAAAGAAAACAAATTATTTTCAATTATAACTAATTATGATTTCATTAGTTTTGTTATGATTAGTAGGTTTCTAATTAACAATCAAATAGGCAGTTGGAAAACATGATTATTTTTTAATATATCTACATAGTGGACTCCGTTTTTTTAAGCTGTTTGATGTACAAATATCTTAAAAAAAGACCTTCAATATTTAATAAAAGACCTTAAGCAGTAAAATGTCACATCTACATCAGAGTTTCCCGTAAGTATTTGAATAAAGTACAGTGTTATGATATAAAATACAGTGTCATGATATAAAGCATTATTGTAGTTTAAAACTAAATAACAATAAAAAAAGAATAAAAATATAGAATTCATCAATAAGCACTCGAATTAAGTACTTGTATCGCTACCTACCTCTATGAGAATATTATATCTATTTAAAATGTTAATATGTATAACATGGCTAAAACAATTTTAAAAATATGACATCATAAACTTTTTATTTTTCACGACTTTATTCATAACTCCGGTAGCAAAAATGTGATAAACTAATTTTATATGACATTGAAACAACTTTAAATTTACCTAAATTCCTTTTATGCTGTTGACGTATAAAAAACAAATAAAAGCAGAAGTGTGTTGAACATTTAATTATTTCATTAAAATTACGATTAACGAAACTTATAAGATAACGGTTTAATTGATACAAAAAAATGCCTGAGAGAACTGTCTTGGAGAATTTGTATGACATGTAACATACTCGTACAAGTGCCACAGCGTAGCGGATTAAGCTCAACACTAGCTATTTGAAATAAACTTTGTTTTTTTCTAGTTTAGTCTGTGTCTTTTCTATTAGTAAATACTTTATCTATCTGTTTTAAAAGTTATTATTTGAGCCAAAATTATCCAACAATATAATACATTCAATTCACAAGAAAGAACAAATATTATTAAATTTACTGCTCTGCCAAATAATTCGATTTAAATATTCAATTTTGGATTCAATAACCAACTGAAAAGGTGTTGAGGACTGCTAGTAAACGTAATTTATTAAAATTGTTCTCGAATACCTTCCAAATTGGCTTTTCTTCTTACATAAATGCAAATTTTTGAACCAAAAGTAAGTAATACTTCAAATACTGAATATTGCGGATATAATGTTTGAAAATATCTATAACCATGTATAGCCATGTTAAGCTTATTTAAATTTATATAAATATGGAATGAAAACTAAACCGATACGGGCAGGGATTCGAACCCGTGACTACTGGACGGATGATTTCCCAGTAGTCGCGGGTTCGAATCCCTGCCCGTATCGTTTTATTTTTCATTCTATATTTAAATAAATTTATTGCAGATATAATTATTATATACTTGTATATAATTATTGTATTCATACATATAAGTTATAACTATTATATTCTTATGTTGATACATACAATATAATAATTATATACATTATAATGATATATAATGTATATAATTATTATATTGTTATACAGGGTTATTTGTAACTAATTGGCCTACTCTTGCAGGTAACTTCTCTACATCAATCCCAACAACATTTTTAAATTTATAGTTTAAAAAAATTAGGTTTTCTCATATAAAATTTATTTGTTGCCTCTGGATTCTCATTCACTCTGACATTCTTACAAAATACAGAGTAATACGTAACAGAAGGAGCCAACATTTTTTGTTTCGTTTTATTTGTGTTGTTTATCAAGATTTGTAAAAACTCGTAAATCAAATGTAGTTGGAATTGACGTAACAGGGCTACCTGCAAAAGGTGGCGGTAAATAAAAATATGTATCACATATTTTTATTTAAGATTACGTTAGTTATTTTAATGAAGTTTTTGTAGTTAATAATGTTTTTCCTACTTTGTTAATATATATTTTTAAAAGTCTCTTCAAATAATTAGTTAACTGATTTATAATGTGCACTTATCAAAGTAAAAAATATTTAATGTGCACAGTACAGGCTCTAAAAATTACACATATATATATATATATATATATATATATATATATATATATATAGACAGAGAGAGAGAGAGAGATAAATATATCTATGTATAAATGTATAATATATTTTTCTGAAATGTTATCCCACAAAATAGCACAATATAAGATGGAGTGTAATAAAGTTAGTGCCTTGAACAATGGCACGTGAATTACAATTGATTTTCTGTTTGTTTGTCACACTTCTATGTACCATACACAATTCCGGAAGTGATAAACTATATTGTTAGCTGTAATATTGTGGGCGCCGGCATTACTTCATTGAAGTGTACTTTTCTATTATATGACGCTGTAAATTCAAAATCTTTCATAATTGCATTTACATGTGAATTAGAAAGACCAAATTGCATATTTGAAATTCCAAATATGCAATTTGCTGCGGAATTTTAAACTTTGGCCCGCATCTTTACAAGTCTGCAAGTTGGCATATTTTATCTCGATAAGTATTTTGAGTTGCTATAAATGATCCTTATAAAACTGTGCCAGGTAAAATTCTTTATTTCGTAATAAATAATTTTAAATCAGTTTTAACCAGAAAGAAAACATAGGGTTTTAAACGTTTTACTTAAAAAGTAAACCATTTGAATCGAATTGCTGCATTCGTAAGTTTTGTTCGCGATCTTGTTTTACTTTTGCAAAAGCAAAGGTTGAGTTCTTTTCAGGTAGAAAATAAATTCGAATTGCTTCCATTTCGGCGTTCGTTTTAAAGAATAATACATTTTTGTATTCAAATTTATTACCATTCTAGAATTTCTTAGATTAACTAACACATTTAAAACAATATTCTTTCTAAAACACATTTTGTTTCCGTTTCAGTCAGATTAAAAATATTATAATTAAAACTAGACAGAGTAACTATTCGTTATTCGTAATTATTTTAATTGGCAGTAGTAATTCTTATTTATTACTACAAATTAATCTTTTTTAGCAACTTGAACCTTTTTATCGAGCAAAATATATATAGTTATAAAAAAAAGTGTAATGGATACGATATAATATTTAATATTGGAAAAAATAAATTACAGCACAATGTTGTCGGAACAAAATTTATTGAAACGTGCATCTAAAATGATTTAACAGCTTCAACGGATAATCGGAACAAATGTTTACTTTAAGTAAACAACTGCTGTGATTGTTTGTATTGCCTCGTTCGACAATTACAATCAGCTTCGTTCTTTAATTAATATTGTTGTAATAATTAACTTATAATATTGTTGAGTTCTAATTTGTTGTATTTAAAAATATTAAATAAATAAATTATATAAATAAAATAAAATAAAATAAATAAAAAATAAAATAAAATAAATAAAATAATAAAATAAATAAATATTTTACTTAATATTATTTCTTAAAATATAGCATGCTAGCGAACCCAGCCCGCTTCGCTGGGCTAACCCTTACTTAACCTGGTGGCGAGTTACATCAATGGGCATAGCATATTCGTTTTCTTCGAGGAAACATACATGGTCATACCAACTTTTATGACAATCGGTTGAACGGGGCGGCAGTCTATATTTGACAGCGCCGCCTGGTGGCGAGTTACATTAATGGGCATAGCATATAAACCTTCTCCGTGGAAAAATACATATACATACCAATTTTCATAATCATTGGTCCAATAGTTTCTGAGTTCATCGATTTCATATATACAAACATCCTTCTATATATATATAGAAGATAACGTACAGGGTAACAATAGGTACATATTTATTTCATTTGAAAATCTCAATGAATACTAAATGATGGATTATCATATTTTTATATAGTGTAATCAAAATACACTATAGAGAAATCAAACTACATGTAAAACAATAAAATATCAAATTAATCAAAAACTTTTATATTCGATGTATTCGATGTTTTATATTTAAGTCATATAAAAAAAATACTTAAAAATATAAAAAGACATTACTTTTAAAATCGTTTTATATAGCCTTTATTTTTAAACTGACTATTGTGACATGTGCACTACATAAGTAGATGATTTTTTTTTACTATACCCGACTTACGAAGTTATTTTTTCAAATCAAAACTAACCTGAAATTATATTTGAAATTCAAAAAGATTATTTTTATAATCAAGTCAAAATTTTTCATTGAGGGCTACCCATCCCTCAGGACGTCGAAGTGTGATACCTCTTGAATAACAAACTAGGATCACAATTCAGATTATTCCGTTCCCTACGTGTGCATAGGTTAGTCACGCGCCAATGAAATCAACGTAAAAACCTGCCCAAAAATACGTTTTTAAAAAAATGGTATGTCAAATGGAGAGATGTAGCGGACGCGCCAGGAATATGTTTTTTTGTGCTATTTATTATATGTACCCTAATAAAGTATTATTATTATCCTGTGTATTAATCTAAATCGTTTACATCTAGACATTTTTAAACGTATTTATGGTCCACTAAATTTATCATATCTAGACAATAAATACAGCAAGTAGATAAGAAGAATAAAATAATAAAATATAATTTAAAATAATATTTTATTTATAGCATTAAATAAACTGGTTGTTTCTTAAAAGATAACTAATCTAATTTATATATAATATACAATTATAATTGTTATTTACCATAGCGTTATAAGAGAACAATTCCTTTAAGCTTATCAAATTTATAATAAATATAGTTTTTAAATTATTCAAATGTTTCATTTTATTTTGATTATTTATCGACATATTAATGGAAGATTAATGTACTATACACATAAGTTAGATGAGATTCGTCGTTATTTTGTTATATTTAATAATAAATAGATCTTAATTCACAGTTTATTTAATGACTGTTTATATAAATAAATGAATTAGAGGTTACATTATTAATATGTTATTAAAAACAGATATTACAGTAATACTTACATACTACTTTTTATATACTATTATAATACATATATTACAAGGTAAGGGAAAAACTTAAGAATTTCTAAACATCAATTTCTTAAAATATAAATATACACAGAACAACACTAAATGTAACACATATTTTTTAAAAAGAAATATTAAAATAGATGAGACCGCAGATAACTTAATAGAATAACCAGCAGGGTTAACAAAAGATAAACAAAAAGGGACAGGTTTATTATCCTATTATAAGAAAAAACAATTACGAGTGTTTTTATGCAAACCAAGAAGAAGATGAGATACCTATATATAGTACATAGTCAAAGAAAATTACAAATATACCTTCAACGCTGAAGTTTGTTTTTCTTCAGCAACGTCACTTCCTGATCGTCTTCCATGATGTTACTGCACAATTCCTCAGGTCATGGAGGCGAGAGAGTACACGGTGTCTGCACATATTCCTTCGCCTATATGACCTGAGGAACTGAGCACTTTTGAGCCAAGTTCAGCGCCAAGTTTTAAGCCAATTTTTACGCCAAGTGTAGCTTCTACTCAAAGTTCCTAAAAGTTTTTCTTCGATATATCCGTTTTAACAATAAGCTTTTGTTTTTGAATTTAGATTCCTTGTGAAGTACTTAACGTATTAAGTTCTTAAGAATTTCAAATCAAATTATTTCCTACAGTCTACGAAATACGATACTTATCAACAAAATAGAAGTAAATTGAGAAATATAATTAAAATCCATCTATTTAATATAACATTAGGGATAAAAATTTTAGTAACAATAGTTCTTAAATATTCTAAATGGGATGTAACAACATACACGACATCCCATATTGTCTTACAAACATCACCTTAGGCTTACACTTACTCTAATATACATACAAGAATGGGAATTGGATATCAGCGTAAACATTAAAGCTAAATCACTATTATAGTGGTATGATAATTTATATAATAAATATATACTCACAATATAATAACCACATGTTACTGTAACATAACTCTGGCATACATTTGTATGTCGATTAGCTGGCACAGTGCCACATCCCATAATTTAAGTCGAGACGCGATAAAAGTTTATGTATAATATAAAATTTACAAGCCACTTTTTGCGTCGATGATTTCATGAAACTGTTCTAACTCATAGAAATATTTTTTTAAGCTTATGTAGATACATTCTTTAGAATATGTTATATATGTTCAGAATCTGAAAAAAATATTCTGAATAGAAAAATACCTTTTACTTGCAAATTAAAGGCATTTCCACAATTAAGAAACGAGACAGAAGAGCAGAAACATTTCTCACTGCTCCGGTCACGTATAAATTCCCGACGACTTAATGAAAATAGCTCACTAAGTCATGCTCCAGATGTTGTGAAATATACTTATAAGGCTTCAGGCGTTTGGCGGAATAAGGGACACTCGTATGCTGCGAGGCTGAACGCAATGAACATGTTGATGGGATATTTTATTATGTCCATCAATATAGTATATATTTACTGCGACTCTTTGGGGAATGAAAGGGTCTTATCACAATAGATATATTAGTTCAGAGCTGGTCAAACCGGGGTGAGAAATAGTATTATATTTTACTTAGTAAGTATGCCACGAGTATTTTGAATCTTGGGTATTATTATTTAAATAGCCCAAATTAATATCGATAATATTTTGTCAATTAACATGATTATTTATTTAACATTTAAAACGAAAATAGTCTCTAGTTTTTAATTTTATTTAAACAAAATTACTGTTAATGTCATTCTCGTCTCTAAATACGGATTCCCTATCGATATTGACAATTTTAATCTATATATATGTAGAAGGATGTTTGTATATATGAAATCGATGAACTCAGAAACTATTGGACCGATGATTATGAAAATTGGTATGTATATGTATTTTTCCACGGAGAAGGTTTATATGGTATGCCCATTGATGTAACTAGCCACCGGGCGGCGCTGTAAAATATCGACTTCCGCCCCGTTCAACCGATTGTCATAAAAGTTGGTATGACCATGTATGTTTCCTCGAAGAAAACGAATATGCTATGTCCATTGATGTAACTCGCCACCAGGCGGCGCTGTCAAATATCAACTTCCGCCCCGTTCAACCGATTGTCATAAAAATTGGTATGACCAAGTATTTTTCCTCGAAGAAAACGAATATGCTATGCCCATTGATGTAACTAGCCACCAGGTAAAGTAAGGGTTAGCCCCAGCGAAGCGGGCTGAGTTCGCTAGTAATATAATGTTTTCTGAAATGCTTTAGGACACTTGAGTACTATTTTTGTAATAAATACATGCCGGCGCACTTTGGTTTATTAAATTAAACATTTTTTAACCAAGAAATATTTGACGGGTTTTTATAAACTTATTTAGTATCAGGGTTATGGTTATTGTAACGGATATAATGTATGGTTATATTAAGTCTTTAAAGATTCGACACCGTTTGTCGAACCTTATACTCTTTTTAATATATATATATATATATATATATATTTAACCGCCCCGTTGGTCGAGTGGTTAGCGCAGACGCCTAACCTGTCACGGGGCAATGGGGCTCGGGTTCGATTCCCGGCAGAGACAGGCATTTATGTGATGAGCATAGATGTGTGTTTCTGGGTTTGGTCGTTTATTAAATATATTCTCAGTATTTATATGTGTATTTCTATGTATTAGTATCGTTGTCTAACACCCTTAACACAAGCAAATAAATTGCTTACTTAGGGGTTAGATCAATTTGTGCAATTTGTCCTGATATTATTATTATTATTATTATTATTATTATTATATATATATATACGTATATATATAGTTACATGACGCTGGTCCATTATATATATATATATATACGTATATATATATAGTTACATGACGCTGGTCCACTTCGTTAGCGTGATGTTATTTGTTTTTTATTTATTAAGTTAAGCTAAAATATAATTAATCTATACATAATTTTGAGAACAAAACTTAGCGAATATTCACATTCGTTCAAATCGTAACACAGATGTACAAAGTTACTTCGAAAGGACATGAGCCAATATAGGATTTACAGCGCAGTCCGGCTTTTTCCATCTAAAATCTCATTTAGTTCAACAAAGGCGTTTCATGCAATTTGTTACGTACTTTCCATTCTCTGGCTTTTAGCGGCTTTTATCAGCTTTATAATGGTGAAGGCTCTAAATTTAATTTGAACAATGTTAATTGAGTTAGTGAAGGAGTGCTCATCGTATAAAATTAAACTAATCAAATGTACTTGACTCATGTCATTTAATTAGAGCTCGCTTAGATTTAAATATGAGCTAGTTTAATAGTGGTAGTAGGGTAGTAACTCTCCACAAAAAATCGACGTGAAATAATCTTTTTATTCTAACCTCCTAACCAATCAAGCGTGGCAAAACTATTTCCCTTACGCCATCAAAAATAGTGGAATTTTAATCGAATACGTCCGTAAAGTGTTGGGTGTATTTAAAAAAACTCACTTTTTTGACATTTATATACAATGTATAAAGATATTTTTTTATATTTATTAATATAAATGTAAATCATTTTTTTTAATAGAAGAATATTAACTGAAGCACTTGTTCAAGTAACTCTTTCGTTACATAAGAGTTATGTTTGGAAGCTGGCCTATTTTCTGTTTCCACTTGAAGAACATTGTTTCAATTTCTGAAATTACTATCACATGAGGCAGCAAGTATTGTCTCTGTTTTGCCAAAAGCATCTAGACCGAGGACTCCGTAAAACGTTAATTGCTATAGGCATGTACGTAGATATAAAATGAAAGAAAACCATCAAGCCGAGAACAAACAAATGAATTCAAGTTAGTTCCTAAGTAGGCGTAAACTTTGAAAATAAAAAAAATATATATTGTCTAATGAAGAGCGAACAGTAAAAAAGAAATAATTAAAAAAAAATATATTAATATTAAACAATACTAATAAATATAAAAGGAAAAGTTACAAAACGAATTCCCAACCTCAGGGAAACCGACTCTTTGCTCTATCACTTGAGCTTTATCGAGAGGGAGGCAACATCTATCATATGAAGACATTTACATATAGAATGATAAATTTATCGAAGAGGGCAGCAATACTAGCTCAATCGGTAGACCGACGGCAGGTTTTCCTAAAGGTTGCAGGTTGGAATTCCTGCCCGTATTCTTAATTCTTAATCTATATTCATTTCAAATGAAATAATAATATTGCTAAAAATACTTATAGACAATGTCAAATTTATAAAATATTATTAATTTATCTGTTTTGAATTACATATTTAATTTTATGTTTATTAGGGAAGCATTCAAATCAAGATTGCGAGACTCAATTTACGTCGAATACGTTCGTAAACCATCTTATTTAGTTATATAATATCCTCATCCACTAAATATACTCAAGCGCTTCAAATCCTTCCTATTTGTTGATGATAGGATACGGAAGAATACATTAATTATTTACGTTTTTCAGCCCTTTGTTTTGTGATTAATTATTTGTTTTGAATAAGGCATGGCATCCATTAATAAGGATATAGTAATATAATGTATAAATAAATAAGTGTATAGAAATATAATCTTAAGTTGTTCTTGTGGTAATGAAATCAAATAATTTAATAGCAATTCGTAATATAACAGTAAATTTTTTCGACGATAAATTTAAATAAAATTAACTAAATAAATAGGCTAACGGTTATTATAACCAACTCGTAAAAGTTCATAGTAATGATTATAAATTAGCATTTTTTTGTGCAGCTATATTGTATTTTTTTTAAGACACGTTAAAACTTGTTCATAGTAACACTTATAAATGAAGTGTTGTAACAAGAGTATTATCCATACTTGGCAGTTTTCTAACTTGGCACATCGCCAAGTTGTGGTGTAGGTTTATGTAGCTTTGTTTGTGATTCTCAATAATAAACATTTTCTCGCCAACCGCAATCTACGACTTCCTTTGCATAAATATAGACAAGCTGGAAATTGTGAGGGATGAGTAAGGGTAGTTTAAAATGAGAAGATTGGTTTTGTTTTATATTAATAAAAATTATTTAATTATTTCTATATAATCTTGGAAAATGTAAATTGCAATGTTATTAATGAAATAGTAATAAAAGACATTTCCTCGTGAAGTAACTTACAGCCTTGATTTATTTAAAAAATATAGACTTTTTTGTACGTTTGCTAAAATTTAGGAGGTTGAATAATGTCACAATTTGGGGAGAGGGATGTTATTTCATTTTAGCTGAAAATCTAAATTATTAAAACGTCTACCATTAGAGTGAATCAACGTCAAAAAACTAATTTGTTTAATAAAAAACAATAACTTGCTCATCGAACAAAGTGAAAATCTTTTCAGGTAAAATATCTCTGAACATTATTCAAGAAACTAATGTCGTCTAGTACTTTTGGTTTAATCCGCAATGCAATTTACTTAAGCACTTCTAAAATCTGAACTTAGTTATGTCTCTATGATATTTATTATTAAACTTCGTTAAATGAAGAAAGTTGATATTTTTTTGAAGTATTTTTTAAAATAATAATTAATAAATTCTTACTTATATATAATAAAAAATAAGAAATGAAATTAATGAAAATGATACTAAAATCCTTAAGCAAATTTGGGATTTATTTATTTTTTTCAACACTATTTCATTATTTTCTAAACATCTTCATCATACATAATAAAATATCAATTTTGCTTCAAACCGACGTGCGTGGAAAGGTTCCGTTAGTATCTCATTTTGCAGTAATACTGTGGTTCACGAAGTTGGTAATTTCCGTTGAAGGCAGACATGTGGGTTACATAATCTTTGAACGATATGTGCTTGCTGAATTATAGATATTTAATCCCATAATACGCATATTAACTTGCTTTAATATTCAAAGTTTATTTTAGGTTTTACAAGATTATTTTACATAAAGCCCTTACACACTTATATAAAACCCTACATCATGTCTTTCAGTGAACACGTTTGTCGCAATTGTTTCATGAGTTCTTTAAAAAAACGGAATTGATATATAAGACTCGATAGAGGTGCCGTCTCGAATCTAACAGTTACCCTCATCGCTTTGTAAGCTTTGTAAGGAACCGCTGTTCACTCTCACCGTGAAAAGACACACGAGGCCATAAAAAAGATTATAGTTTTAGTTTTATTTTGTTTGTCTATTTGACTGATTATAGACATAACTTTTCAAAGCACATAAATATTGCAAGGTTGTACATCCGTGTAATCGAAAACAAGAAAAATCATTACACAGTCTACTGAACTTTATTGTGTTCTATTTTGACAGTTGTCTTTATAATAATTTGTGATATTTAATAATAGTATAAAGTATTAAAACAATTTTTTTCCCGCCCATTTTAGTATTAAGTAAGTCAGTAATAAATTTTAAGAATTTCCTATATTTTTATTATTTTCGAAGTCATTGTTGTGGTCTTTCGTATTTCCAACATCTAAAAAGAATACGATTTCCTTTTAAGGAGATTTCTGAAATACTTTTATAAGGAAAAGTTTTAGAAGGTTATCCCACTATTGGCTTCAAAGTTTGTTAAGTAGTGTTGCATGCATTTATTGCGTTGAAAGTTGGGGTAAAAACCTCTTTAATAAAAAAAATAGTTTTAGTTTAAGATCGTTAGTCCCGTTTTTTATAAAATAACCATGGTATTCAGTATTTTAATATATATTTTATATCAAAAAATATAATAATAATATACACAGCATCATAAATTATATGGTAATTAGAGTTCGATAGAAAAACAAGGCGTACATTATTAAAATAAATTGTTTTTATAAGCGATGTTGTTAGCAAAACGTTTGTTAAATTATATTATATTATTATTAAAAGCTTTCTTTTCAAAAGCTTTAAATAAGGGCAAGGAGTTTATCTGACCACAATCGTAGGATTGTGGGCGAACACAGATGGTTTGAATACGTCAAGCGATTGACGAAGAAAATATTTACCGAATGCAGCTGTAGAAGGGAACAAAAGGAGGTCTACATTTAAAGCATGCAAGCAATTTTCTATACTATAATCAAGTTCTTCTTTAACTGCATATAAGAAGACATATATATAATTTAAAGTTGGAAGACAAATTGAAATTCTGGCTAATTTCCATTTCCAATTAGGTTCAGTATCAAATGGTATCAGTTACTTTATGAAGGCAGAATAAATGTATATAAAGCCTATTTTATCTAGTCTTGCCATAAATACTGTTACAAAAATAAAGTCATGTATGATATTATTAATTTTCATTATTTTCTAAAGCTGTAGGTTTTTTTTTCGTTTTAGGTGGTACTTATTCAAATTGGCACCCATTTAGATCTCATTTTCTTTGTTGTTGAAATCAAAAACGAAGGATACAATATGTATATATGATACATAATATTGAACTTGTCTCTTATTTCATTTTATCTTTTAAGTATTTTAAATAATTTTGACCGATTGGGACGAAAAGGAGAAAACACTATAAATATTTAGATAACAGCTAATTAACATTTAATGTTTTTTTTTTTATTGTAACAGTATTTATGGCCAGACTTGCCAAGTAAAAAGTGACTGATTTATCAAAGCTTGGTCTCGGTAAGCTACCGTTGTTAGGAATTTTATTTTTCTCTTTAGTTTCATTACTCAAATAATCCCTATAAAAATGATTAAAATAGCATTCGTAATTCAAAGTTCAGGTATTTTTTTTTATTTCAAATATTGTTCTTATGAAACGTCAGGCTATAGTTACATGGAAATAAAACAATTTTTACGGATTTAACTCGATTGTAATTAATTAAATTTTCAACGTTTCGAATGCTTTGCAGCAATTATGTTCACGGTAAGACAAGATGGAGGTGTCTGTCAGTAAGTCAGTTAATTAGTAATCTACCTCCAACGGTTTCTAAGCTTCTAAGGTCCAGGATTCATACTACACGGACTAACAGTATCTTGATGTCTTACAGTGTGGTCACAGACCGGCCGACTCTTTTAGTAATCTTAAGTCATGATTTATAAGATTTACAGTGCTATTAAGATTTTGAAATGATGAATGCCTACAAAGTTGCAAATCGTCAGCGTAGAGATGGTAGTGGCAAGAAAAGATTTTAGTGATTTCATTAATAAAAATGGAGAAAAGTAAAGGAGATAGAACGCCGCCCTGTGCGACGCCAGCAGAAAGTTATGCAAATTCAGAAAACGAATCATCAGAACAAGTAATCTGTAATCGTCCAAACAGGTAAGTATGGAACCAGAATATTACAGGTGGAGATATGTTAAGACTGCTCATGATAGCTAGCAAAATATCAAAACTAGTAGTAGTTGAAGGCATTTTGGTGGTTTTGCACATGATGGTACGAGTAATTCTTTGTCAAGATTTAATATAATACTGTATTTATTTATTAAATCGGTGGTTTGTACTAAAACTTTATCGGTAGGATCTTTTTCAACCTTTTTGTATTATTATCTGCGAGTATCTCTGATATTTTACTATTATAATCACTCGTGTCTATTATCATAGTAGCTTTCCCCTTATCTGCACGGAGGGTGGTAAGGTCTTCATTGCTGCGTAGGTGTTTTAGAGCAAGAGATTAGTCACAGGAGATGTTATCCTGGCGGATTTCTTCAGATTCTTCTTTCGTGATTTTATTCTCATAAAGACGCTCGTCAAAGTTGCAAATAATGTCTTCGAATTGTATTTTAGTTGGAGCTGGTGCAAAATTTAAGCCTTTTTCTAATATCTCAAAGGTTTATTTATCCAAATTTTGTTTTGACAGATTGACAATTGAAGTATGTGTTGCCAGGCTATTCCTAGTCAATTTTTAAGTTATATTTAAATAATTATACGCGAGTTAAATCCGTAAAAATAGTTTTATTTCAATGTATAGTACTTGTAAAAATCTTAGAAAATACTATAGTTACATGGTTCCAAAACTAGGTTGCAGGAAAATAACTAGCATAAAATTTTACAGATGCTTTTTGAAATTCATTTATTTACTTTTGTTACTTTTTTTATAGAGTTTTGACTTCACAGTTAAAATTATTGTGAGAACAAATTAGACGCCAAAGAAAGCGAGTTACCAAAAGATGACTAGAATAATTACCTAGGCCATAAAATAAGAGATTAAAGTTCGTATAGTTTAGAGGAGATATATTTATACGATTCTTATGCAGGTTAGGCATCTATAGATATAAAAAAATGATAAAATGAAATAGTAGGAAATATAGACTTCACGAATATAGATGAAATTCAAAGTAACAATGTTTCATGAATATGAATTATTCAAATCTCTTCTTATTTTACGGGTAAGAACTTTTTCTTTGCTCATAAATCTATCGCAATTGGTATAGATATATTTTACCGGAAATGTACTGTCAAAATAAAACAATTTATTCATACTTTCAAGTCATAAATTACATATTAAATATTGAATTAAAAATAACAGGATAAGGTTTATTTTTGCATTTCATGATTTTTTCGTAAGCAGGCAAATGTAATAATTGAAAAACAATTATCGCAGATTGACCTACTTCCAAGCACGTTCCCGAAACTTTTAGATGATCTTACGAAATGAAAATTCCATGTTAAGTTGTGGCCATCACGTGGTATAATAAAAGGTGGGTTCTCAATAGCCTCTAACTCGTAACACTCACGTGATGGGTTCGTAAATTTGTTGGTGCGTGTGGTCGAGTCGTAAATTCTGTGCCATTGTGAGAGCGGGGAATTGACCTTTCAGAATGTGTCTCGTGTGATTGAAGAAGTTTATTTTATTAATTCCCAGTAATTATATGTAATAATAAAAGACGATATTCAAGTCTTTTTGAAAATGTTTACAAATGTTTCAGAAGTCTTGGTTAAAACAATTTAGAGAATATTCACAATTATCAAACTACTTAGATTAAATACAAATATATTAAATTTTAAGAAAATATAGTGTACTCACTATATTTTCTTAAAATTTACTCTACTCTACTAGGTGTACTCACCTATATAGTTAGCACAATTAATATTACTATAGTGTATAATATATATCTTTTATAATATTTAGAACTTGATTTATTATTTTATTTGTATTTTATTAAACAATAAATAAACACCAATTTTAGAAAAAAGTATCGGACAGATTTTAATGAAATTGAGTAGAGTATTGTTATCTGTGCAGGCGAAATTACTGACAACATATAGGTACATTATAAACATAGATATATAATCATATCTATACTATAACGTTATTTTAAATCCAAACCCTTTATTTCCCAAACGACCTTTCATCGGAAAACTACTTCGATTTATTTTTTATATCACAAAGTTTTACAAGTTTTTCATTCAATTCTCAAAATAAGAATTTTCCCACCAACAAAAACTAAACAAACTTACAAGAACAATAACTAACACAATTTAAGATATACTTGATTCCCAAATCGGATAAGATATTGATTCCGACAATTTGATAACATTGTGAAAAATTCAATATAGCCGACTTTTGAAACTATTACGAACTTTAAATCACGTAAGAAGCGAAATTGACCGGTAATATGAAACTTTGAAGATGATCTACTATTTGATTTGCTTTTCACGTCCGATAGAACTTTGTTACGAATACACTACTTTTGGTTTTATGGGTTGAGATTGAAAAATTATTTAAGAAGCTATATTATATATTTGTTTCAAAGAAAAAGTGTATTGTATTGTATGAAAGGATTAATTCTATTTGTTTCTATTGCATCTAAGTCCGAATAAAAATGGACCACTGTCGACAGTTATTACTTTATAATTATTTTTATATTTATTACTTAATAGAAATTATATAAGATCAATTTTGGTAATTTTGTTTTTTGTACAAGAACAAATTGATTAATAGATATACTATTAATTAAAAAATATACTATAATATTAATTAAAAAATATACTATTATTAAGAAATACCTAAACAAAAGTCGTAATAAATTAATTTAATAATTGTTTTTAACAAAAGACACATAATTAAGATACGTTTAGGTACAACAACATTTAAGCAGAAAAAGATGCTTTTACCGATTCATAAACATAAAAAAATTCTCAAACACAAATATAAAAAAAAAAAAACTAAAACCACAAAATTATTTATTATTGGTTATTCTTCTTAGAATTTGTAATCTTCTTTACCTGGTGTGGTAAAAGTATAAAGGACTTTTTAGAAGCGTGTTACCCTGGGCTAAGACATTATAATTTACGCCCTACACACCGTAAGCAATATAAGTTTCAAGATGTCTCAATTACACTATATGACTTACCTGTGGAGTAAAGCTGGTAGGTTGTAGTGGGTTGCAGGAGGGTGCTGCAGTACCATAGTGCTGCTGGTATGATGATGTCAGAATCTTCTTATGTGCCGCCGCATGGGCACGATATGCACTAACACTTAATTTCATGTTCAAACATTAACATTTATTTGTTTTGTAACTGTTTTCACGATATTCATTATTATTTAACACTTTTTAAATTTTAATGAATAAGTTTCTCAAGATGGCACCTCATTTCTGCAACAATAAAAATATATATATAAAGACTATGTCATTATAAATTTATCTTAAATTATGTTGTTGAATATTATCAATTTATATTAAATATATATAATGCGAATATAATGCGATTAGAAACTGTAATTACTATAATAGAGTTTAATCACCCAAAAGAGGCACCGTGTCAGAAATCGTCTTGAAGAGTTTATAGTCCTATATTTCATAATCCATTTCGAAACCTATCATTATCATTATCATTATTTACCATTACTTATTCCTTTTATTAAAAAAATTACACTGTTTAAGTTGAAAGTTGAGATGGGCTTAACTTGCGTAGGTATCTCTTAAGTAAATGAACATATTCACCGAATTATATTAAAAGTTCACAATGTGATCGAAAACATTAAATAACTCTCAAATCTTAGGGCGGAGTGAGCCATTGGATTCTCGAAAGTGTATTGTTTGTCATACATTTTGATTATTTTAACGATTATTTTTAGTGAGGTATTTATTATATTAATTGTATATAAAATATTTTTATATTTATAGATAACTTTTGCTCACAGTTTCGTTTGCATGAAAGCGGGAAAGGCAAGAAAGAACTACTGCAGAAAACAATCTACTCAAATTACAGACAGTCTACTAAAATTACAGTGGCAACACCTTTAATTGACAGATGTCAAAGTACAATACGAAATTGTTACTTTAACACGCACGATATCTGTAAAATAACATCGATAATCGATATATAACCAAACACCTCCCTATTACCAAGTGGCGTCTGAGAGTCGAGCCTTAACTCAGGAGGGTAAAGACAATCTAAAGGCTTTTTATTTGTTTTCTTGTCTTCGAAAATACTTTTTATCGATTCTATTTTATATTCTGTTAGATTTCGCTTGTAGCTTAGCTATTTCTTTGCATTATTGGAAATATAAATATTTTTTATTATTTATAAACTCCGACCCGTGCAATTTTTGTAAACAATACAAGAACAATGGTTTTTGTATAGGTTATATTAAACGCTCCGATGCATATATATATATATATATATATATATATATATATATATATATATATATATATATAGTATATATATATATATATACATCGGAGCGTTTAATATCACTAGATGGTATCAATATTTTACGCTAATTGCTCGACTTCTAACCGTTGGATATAGAGGCCATAAAAAGCCATAACTAGCTCCAGAAGTTAATGGTTTCAATTGTGGCCATTAGCTTTTAATTAGCTTACTAGTTGTATGACAGAAATATAAACTGAGATACAAGATTATATACAAGGGACAGAGACAGGGACGTATCGGTTCATTTTACACTCTATAAATATAAAAAAAATAAATAAGCTTAACATAATATAAATTACACATGTTTATAGATATTTTCAAACATGAGATACAAGATACCTGTTTATTCGTTATTTACAGCTTTTCCTATTAACATAAAAAACATACTATTATATAGTTATACTGTTACATAGTAAAGTTAATTAAGTAACCTTATTTTTTAAATATTATAAATTAATAAGGAAGAATCATACAAAAGTTAAGTTAAACTCCTTGGGAATAAACTTTTACGATGTATAAAGCCCCAACTAGTCCATTAAAAATCTATGGATTCGGTTTCAAAAGTTACTTTGTCGTTCCGAATATTAACTTTGTTTTACTGAAAGTTACTTACAATTATTAGGGTATATATCAGGGTAAACTAAATGATTTATTTCTTACTACTACCTTAGTCCGTAATACATAATTCAAACACACGAAAGTTAGTTAATTATACTTCTTTGCACCTGCTTGGATATTATTATTTGAGTTTAAAATATCTTACAACTGTCTGTTTATTTATCACTCAAGACTGCGCTATTAACTTTCTTCGAAATGTTAAAGGTGAAATAAAACAAAGTTTGTACCAACTTATTAAGTAAAAGATAAGAATTGAAACGTTCACCAATGTACGATTTTATGGAAAATAAAATATTCAATGCATTTAATTGATTAATTGATTTCCTACTTAAGGCAACATCGCTTAAATTACACTTATTGACAACGACAATTATTTGCATTAAGAATAAATAAAATGTATATTAAATTTCTTTATCTATCTATTATACACACGAAGTTCAGTAATTGGCTGTGAGCATCCGTGCTTGAAAACGCTCTGGTAACCACACCGTTAGTTTTATTAATTACTGTACTTAACAACATTGTAGAAACAAAAATAAACTGACCACTTCTACCACGTCGTCAATGAATTGAGAATTTACAAAAATGTTCACAATACTACAGAAGACAAAATCTAATTATCAATAGTAGCTTCAGGTAACTTGACACGCTACAATCTTTTATTCATTCATATTTTCGATGATATATTAATTATTTGGATATTATCGTTGTCTAGTAAAATCTTATTGTATACTAAAAAAAATATTATTATAATATAGAATGACATAGGAAACGTGTTCTCACAATGTCGATAACAAGGTTAACAGTTGGATAA
Organism: Napeogenes sylphis; assembly: GCA_959347405.1. Classification (NCBI taxonomy): domain Eukaryota; kingdom Metazoa; phylum Arthropoda; class Insecta; order Lepidoptera; family Nymphalidae; genus Napeogenes; species Napeogenes sylphis. Next base: position 6,828,299 of record OY365782.1, read on the forward strand.
AATAGTTTTTATAAATTTGATAGAAATATTTTGTTGCAAATAGAAAGTTATCGTACATTGTCAAAAACATTTTTAGTGATTTTAGTGACACTCCGATAAGTTGGAGTTTTTGACGTTAGTGTTTCCAGATAATGGCCATTAACCGAATATCTGTACCCCGAGGACAAGTTTTGACGTTACGAATACTAGACAGTTTACTAAATCGTAAAATCAAAACATATAATATTTTTACACTACTATGCATAAAATGTATTGACATATTAAAATAATTGTTAAAAAAATCGGCTAAACAATCCTAAATAACATAATTTTTAACCGATTTTTTTTTATATTTCATAAGATTTTTATTCATACCTTACCTAACAATTATATGTTTTGATTTTACGATTCGGTAAACTGTAGTTTTCGTAAAGTCAGAATTCGTACAGGGATATTGTAATTGTATGTGTAAACTTTTAGATGTACAACTTAAGACTAAGTATTCTCATAACATCATGCTTGAATTGGAAGCCGATGCTTTCCGGTGTCTTTGAGCACCCTTTTAGTGGCATTTATAATCTGTCGTAGTTTGATGGTTAAATGCGCAAATAATAAACCATTTTAGCCACGATCTACATTCTCAGTTTGTTCCTTTGTTCTCAGTTAGCTAATAGAATCATTTGGTTTCAGGTTGTTCTTTCGGAATAGTTAACTATTTTTTTTTCTTTTTTTTTTGTCTGCCTATGCTGTTAGCCCTATTGGCTATTACAGTGTCACTGGGAGGAACAGTTAACTAATAACACGTAACTGTTCCGAAATTTCATTATCAAAAAAAGAATACAGTACGGACGTAAAAAATACAAGTGACGTCAAATCCAGAATCAATGCTGATTCATTCAGTTTTTTTGCTGTGAAGAGTGTAAACTGAAACCAGTTGACAACAGTTTCTATACCTTTATTCTTTTTGTAGACGTTGTAACATTTTGTCAGTGGCGATCCTCGCCATGGTCGAATCTGTAAATCTAAAAATGGCTTCTTTACACGCCTTCTAAAGATAAAAAGCTTATAAAGAAATTGACACGCTAGATCGATTTTCAAAACACCTAAAAACGAAAATCCACCAATCACATGCTCTAATTATCACGATACCTTCCTAATTTCACAAATTTGGATGTTAAAAAGGTCTTAAAAATATATACATATATTAAAATGTCAACGAGACCATATCTATATACAAATATTAAAAATAAAGCAAGTGATACGTGTTTTTATGATATTGGTCCTCCAAATAATAGATTTTGAAATTTTGTCAGTATTTGTCAAACAGGCGTTTGTACAGTTAACGCAAAAACTATTTGACGAATATTTATGGAATTCGGAAATAATGGTGATAATTTTTATTATTCAACATATTCTTTCTTGCCTAGCAATTTCTCTAAATCTCACGAGAAAACATAAAAAAATAACTTTAGTTATAATGGGATATATGGGTACGGATTGTATTTGACAATAGATGACCTAATAACCCATCAGTGATAACGGGAGGTCACCGTGTAGATGAAATGCCGGTTTCGATTCAATTTGTTCTGTGCTGTAACTAAATCGCTATATATTACAGAGAGAAATTAGCCGACTTGGAACATGATGTGCTTATAGATTATTTTTCAATTATTTTATCAGATAAAAATAAATCGTACTAAGCATAGTTAGTAAATTTACGACCGAAAAAAGCTCTGGTAGCAGCTAGCTTATTATAAATATGTGCATTTACACTTAAATAATTTAAGTAGCAGTACTTATTTCGTTATTTCTAAGCGTTCCAAGTTGTATGCTTTTTTATATCGAAATATTTGATTTCTTATAAATAAGCATACTATATGCTTAAGGTATATGCAAGCATACTATATGCTTAGGTGCTTCATATATATGAACCTCTTTTGAAACGGATTCTCAGTCCTCACCAAACATAAAGGAGTCAATATAGTCGTGAGAAGTTGCAAAACCACAGATAAATAATTCCAATAAGTTCGCAATGCCACAAAATTAATTAAAATAAAACGTCGTGAACATTTCGAGTACTCAAGTAGGCTTATCACGAACTGTCGGAAGGGTTCGGAATATCGAATATCGAGTTGAAATTATTGAGCTCAGAATATTATTGCGATTAATAATTTATTCTATAATATATTAATTGCAATATAATTGTTATTATTGTTACATGGACAATATATTTTTTTTTTTGACTTAAAGAACATTTATACATATTAACCAACCAATTGCTTCTTTTTTGCACCAATTGCTTATTTTTTTTAAATTAATTTATTTTTATTTTTAATATTTTTTACTATATGACAAAATACACAACATTCTTTTATTTTTTTTCTCTGTTTTTCTGTTTGGGCGTCACAGAAATCTACTAGACATGTTTTAATGACATTGTCGAAATATAGTCTCAATTAACACACAGGGTACTTTTCATTCCAGATATTAAAAAAAACAGAAAAGTTAATTTCGGCTTTAGCTAAAATACAATATAAGTACTGGTAGATATATCCTTAAAAGATTTAATATGGAGCTATTAATTTCTTAACCAAAATATTTGATCCCTAATCCTGATCGGAGGCTTAATATCTAAGTTGATAGGGAATAACTAATGTTAAAATAACATTGAATAACAAACTTATAAAATTTTATTTCATTTAAATGTTCATTACTTGTGTAAATTTTTGATTACTAATAAAATCTCTTCACTACCGTTTTAATTGATACGGACCAAATCTGTTAAATTCGAAAGCACATAAATTTGCGGTTTTTTTACCAACTCGATGTAACACTTTTTTAAAGGTTTGATATATAAATTCTGACAACAGGAATTGCACTTAGTTTCATACATTATTCATTCAAATTGAGCGGCGCGCGAAAAAATTCAAAGGAATAAATTTATGTTTTATTATTTTTTGTATGAAGTAATGCAAAATGTTATTCACTGTATAAATTCAGAATTCATTCACTGTACTCAGTTTTTAAATGTTAATTTTGCAACATTAAGTTAATTTAAAGTGTGTAAGAATATCTAAAACATTAAAACTTTTTAAAATAATTATTAGCGGTCAGAATTTTTTAAGTTCTGGAATTACCGTTAGCTTTAGTAACTTTATAAACCGCTTGCTATTAATCACAGACATATTATAACCTCTTAATTTTATATTATTGTGAATTCTCAGTACAAAACAAATAAGGACATTTTATATTTGTTATTACAGGTATTTTTGTTTTCTTTATCGTTCGGTGCAATATAATAAATCGGTCTTATATAAATTACCGGCTACGAATTTATGTAACACTTAATCAAGTGGTTAATAACCTTTACTAAGATCGTGAGTTCGATTTCTACGCGTGATAGTTGCTTGTGTGATTCACTGATTTTGATTCGAATTTGCAGTGTAGTCTAATGAGGTCCTTTTAAGATAGATATTTTAAAATATTGTATAAATACAATTGATTATGGTAATTGATGTCATGATTATACAAGGGAAATAACGTTTATTAAATTTCTTACTTTTAAACATAAATATATTTTTAAATATACTTATGATATGATAAGCCACAGAAAACAAATTTTGGATCAAATATAAAGAATATTTTCTTCCCAAACTCAGCGGCAGATGTTGGAATCCGATATTAATCATAAAGTCGAGAATTGAAAGATCTTCAATACAATAAGTTGTTACTGACGTATTATATGTTTTGGAAATAATTGCATCCGTAGAAATAAAGGAGTCTGCATTCTATCTATATAGATTAGATTTTAGATATTTCTTGCCTTTCTTACCTTTCTTACCTTGCTATTTATAATTACTTTTCTTACCTTTCTTACCTTTCTTACCTTGCTATTTATAATTATCAAAAATAAATTTTACTGATAAGAGTGGTCCTAAACAAATTTTATTTATTTAAATCATTAAAATATTGATGATCTATTTGGCAAACACATGTCCAGCGGTCTCTGGAGTCAGATTTCAGAAAACTTATTTCGGTCACGATTGTACAAGACATAACTTTTTTAGACATTCTTTTAATATACTCGTATTATTCTTAGGTTATATTTTTTTTTAATTTGTGATGGTTTTAATATATTATTAATTATTTTATATTATATGGTACTGTTGATAAAAAATAAGGTAATATTTTAATTATTGTTTTATAACCTTGGCTGGTGATATTTAGATTTTTTATTATCAAGTATTGTTAATTTGAATGTTTAAAGTAGTTAATTTGACTAATATTATTATTTGTTAGAGGGTAGGAATTTGCTATATTAGTGAAATGTCGGTTTAACTAAAATTAGGAAAATTAAAAGTCTGCATTAATTAAACCAATATTTTAATAGATTGTATAGTGATACTCATTTTTGTTTTTTACAAGTAGTTATTATTTTTATATGTTAGAAATAAAATGATTTGACTAAGATTCTTATTATTTATGTGAAGAGGAGTATTGTAGAAAATGATAGGTATATAATTAGCTTAATATGGATAATAAATCGAACTTAGTGCACCGAAGATAATTTGAAAAATTTGTGTACAAATTATATATAGGTATAATTAGGATCTTGTAAAAAATATATGATTCGGAGGTAATAAACGTGGTATTTTTAAAGTATTTAAGAACAGCCATGGCTTAAACCTACACAAAAAACGTCTTACACAGAGAGACATTTGTATACTTTAATGTACATAATTTTACTTGCCCTACTTTCTGTAAGCGTAATTGTTCGCATTTTTAAAAATAACCAAATGTTTTCTACTTCCTGTCTGTCTCATCTAAATTTATTTTTAGACTGTTGTTAAAACAATAGAAATAACATTAATTATTTTTTAAGATATTATTTAAAAATAAATATAAGGTTTCATTTTTATTTTTAATCTGGGACTGGAATACTAACTTAATTTTTATAAATTATAATTATAAATTATTTTTTTACTTAATAATTACCTTACGTAAGCCTTTACTTACTGACTTTCTAATCAATGACTAGGTCGAGCTGGACATAAATTGCAGATATTATTCAAATGTATCCGATTTATAATATAGATATAGAAAGTTTGGATAGAACACTTGAGTGTACGCATAATAATAAAGTTCCACAAGAAATCTTAGATCTTCCTTTTCTTCCTTTTCTTACTTTTAAATCAAAAATTAAAAATGTTAAAACTTATTATAACATTCAAAAATTTTTGGTTGATCGAAATGTGTGGAACTTGGGTCCTTGACTCATTTGCAAGGTTGAGGTGTAAGTCAAACATTGTTAAATTTGATTTTAAGAGCAACTGTTGAGTTTCTGGCCAGCTCTTCTCAGCAGAGCAGCATTCCGAGCTGGTGGTAGCTTACTCACAGACTGACTGATACTGACCAGTATACTGACCTGACCAAGATACTGAAAGTTTGTGTAAATGCCTACTTGAATAAAGATATTTTGAATTTTATTTGAATTTATAATATAAGAAAGGTTTGTTCATGTTTAATTCCCTGTATAAAATGAGGTAAGAATTCAAAAATTAATTATTATTTCCATACATAATTTTAGAATAGAATCTGTTCAAATATATATATTAAATATATATATTTGAATAAATAGAATCTGTTCAAATATATATATATATATCTTGAATATATATATGTAAAAATAAACAAATTTAAATATGTATATAAAACTCTGCATTCGATATTCAAAACTTATGACATCACATTGTTAAAATCTACGAATGGAAGATTTTCAACCTGCTAGCTCTAAGATTTCTTTTATGCGATTGGAGAAACTTCACTTGGAAGATAAATTCACTTGTCCGTTATATGAAGCTTTTTATATTTTTTAACATATTGTTTATTTGAATTTTAAATTTTTAACGTATTCTGGCTCATAGTAGCCTCAGAGCAGAAGTAGATAAAATGTTTCAGAAGAACTAATTATGTCATTAGGTCGCTTGACTTTTCAATACAGAGTAGCATCTAAAGAAAATATTAAATATTATATGATTTTAAGATATTATGATATAGATTTCATCAGCTGTATTAGCTAAAACAAAATTTTATATACAAATATTTATAAAATTTTGTAATAAGTTACTGTAAATATTTATAATCAACCTTCTAATGAATCACAAGACTAAGACTCTCCTCCTGATTCTTCCATATAAAACTTCCATACCAACCACTAGTCCATTAGATGTATTAACCAAAATACAAAATAAAACAGTCACATCAGGGGTACGCAACACGTCACAATATTTTTTAATTAAAATTTGTTAATCTTTCATTTATTTAAACAACTTAATTATATACAACTCTTTTTAGTAGTATTTATTAGCTTATTTTTTTATAATGTAAAAAAGAGAACAATGTTCTTCTAACAATAATTAATGAGACATAAATAATTTTGTATAAAAACAACTATAGAAAATCGGGCAATTAATTTGTACCATCCCGGCACTAAGACGCTTGAACCACCGCTTCATTACTTTTAAAATTGAGGGTGAAAGTATAAAAAACGTAGCGAAAAGTGCAATTTATGTTCCACGCTGTAAAAAAAAACACTGTATTTTATTTATTCCTTCTTTTTCTTAAGGCTTTTAGAATTACATCTTTATGACGAATAGTTCCTTCGGGTGGAAGGTGATACCGAACTAACTTCATTGGATGAGACTAACGCTGGATTCTGTGAATGAATAATATTTTGGTAAGTGGACCAAACCCTTGGCACACACGAAGACTAAGCTTCGTAGAAGGAGACGCATTACAGCCCGCGATAAGGTAGATAAGACTTTACTAAGGTCTTAATATTGATAGGAATATCGTGGTTATAGAACTGCAAACCGTAAATCGTACATTTGTAATAACCGATATAACCGATTAGTCAAAAGAAATTCGTATCATTATAACCGAGATTATAACAAAATGGCTGCTGTTATTGCAATTGTTAAATTGCTGCTCCAAGTATCCAAATTTTTTATCAATTCCAACTAAATTTAAAAATAGACAATTCGAAATTATAAATGGCAAGTTACAGTTTTAATTCTTAACTTAAATCATATCTTGGTTCTCATGGTATATTTACAGCTCTGTTATATTCATATTATTAATAAGCTTGACAATTTAATTTTACAAAAAGCTCTCAAGGTTCGAGGAGGCAATTACATGTTAAAACGTTTACTATAATAAAAAGTTTTATAACATGATAAAGGCAAAAACACATTAAATTGATGAAAATATGTTCTGAATTTTTATTATACAGAAAACTTAATATATAAACATACAGTTATTTGATATTTCAATTCAATTTGGCCTGTTCTTATTTTAGACAATTGTTAGTATTGTAAAACAGTAGTGATTTTTATTAAATTGCCTCGTGTATTTGTTCTCGCTAATTCAAAAAAAAATTCAGCTAAAATGAAAATAGTATTCTCATACACATAACATTTGTTTTAGTTGGTACTTTGAATTGCAGTTCGATCAATTATCATTATACTGTCGTTACAAATTTGTCGCTTTGCATGCATTAAATACTATCGTATTTACCAACAGTATGTACTAAAGGATTATATATAATCACGTTTCTAGGTAATTCTTTATTCAAATATTAATTAGCTTGAGGTAACCATTCATCTTGTTTAGAGACAAAAACAACAAACATTAAACACTAGTATTCTTAGTCGAGTTTAAATTAAAGATATAATTACTCGAAATACATAATAAAAAATACATTAATTACGATTCGTTCTGAATTTCATTTTCTTCTACTCGTTTCTCAAGCATGTACACGGATAGATCAATGGCGTTTTAACTGACCTTAAAAACTTCAAAGTTAAAAAAAAAAGCATACCAGTAACAAACTGTTATTGACAGTTCAATGAAAAAATGCTCCGACCGTTACCAAACTTAACAGGATTCTTGTATTATAACAAATACCCATGGGAGGTCGCCCCACTTACCACCAGGAACGTCGGGATACATAGACAAACAAACAAATTCAGATGTACATAGTCACCCCACCGTTAAAAGAGAATGATATTCCTAAATCGTAATCATCCAATATTAATTGGAAATATAGAACAAAATTAGCGATGGTTCTAACAACCATTTATACGAGTATGTGTAAAAAAAAATCTAACTTGAAATAGGTAATATTCAAAAATATGTTTTGTTTTGTTTTTGTTTTTTTGTTTATTGGCTTACCAATAATTGTTACACTAATACAATATATAACTACAGACTAAAGACAATAAAAACTAGTGTACAATTTCTTAAAGGTAACCACATGCAGTACTAACAAAACTTATTATTTGCATTCATAAAACTCATAAAACATCGTTTTGCATTCATAAAACTCATTTAATTATTTAAAATGAACTCAAGTAGGGTTTGGAAGAATTATAGAACTGTTGGGGTTCGGAAGATCGACATTGAAGCTTACTCATAAATTAAACCCTAATTCATATTTTTTATAATTGGGTATTATTAAATTACAAATAAGCTATATAACTAAAATAGCTATGTTGTTTTTTTATTTCTTGAAATCATTGAACGTGTGTTCTAAAATACAATATATATATATATATATATATATATATATATATATATATATATATATATATATATATATATATATATATATATATATATATATATATATATATATATATATATATATATATATATATATATATATATATATACATATATTAGATTTATTATAGTATTAGTTATAGGACCAATTTATTTGGTCATATTTTCAAATATTAATGTTAAAGTATCTTTTATATTCAAAAACACTGTTTTAGGATACAACTTACAAAGACTGTAACTCTTGTACTATTTTTAAAGGTTTTATTAAAATTGTTGACAAACAGGAATTGCACTCAATTTCATACATAATTCATTCACAACGTGCGGCGCGGATATAACTCAAAAGAATATTTTTTCCCTTTTCCAGAATTTAGGTAAAGCAATGTTGGTTCACTTCATTGGAAACACGTGTTGTTAATTTAGGAAATAACATAAAAAATATATGCACCTAATATAAAAAAATGCTCTTATAATTTTTTTTTTATAAAATGCCTTAAGGTTTTAGATTGTAAATTTGAGTGGGAACTTTTTTATCAAGCAACCACTTGATAGGACTTGATAGGTAGGTACTACGGTAATAAATTTTACTCCAATATTTTTATTTGTTTAAATTGTTATATTTTCCTAATTCTAATAGTTATTCATGTTCCTAATTTCCTAATTTTAAAACGTAGATATTTATTTTTTATATCATTTTCATCAAGCTTTTTATTTTTACAAAGAGTATATAGTAGATACCACCTACAATAGTTCACTTGATTCCTAATTTAATTTGTTTCCGAACAAAGCTTTAAGCTGTTTATTTTATTTTAGAACTAAAAATATTTTTATACCAGCCAACCCAATTAAAAGTACTATTACATGTAAAGTTATTACACGTTAGACTGATGAAGATTCCAATCATATGCAGTATATAGGAACAAAGTCAAATCAATCACGAACGAATCTTGGAACAGAACAGACCGATGTTCTGTTCTAAAATTCTGTGGCAGGTGCCGTTATCATTCATACGAATCAGAACCAACATTAATCAAGGAGTCGCGAATTGCGGTATCTTCAAGACGTTACATTGTACCCGAAGATTTCCTGGATGTGGAAATAATTGCATCAGAAATAAATGGGTTTCCTTCAACGATAATGGTATATACATTTTGAAAATTTAGTTTTTAAAATATTTAACCTATCATTCTCACAGAAAAAGGGAAATATTGTAGGTTTTCACTGAAAATATATAAATATATCTTATTTATAATTTCAGATTAAAAACTAATGTCTCCAAAATAATTTTAAGAAGTGCCAGGTCTTAAACGTACATAAAGCACACATTTCACACAAACAGACAGATGTAAACTTGGATGTTTATCATTTTATATGCCCTACTTTCCTGAGCGCAATTGTTCGTAGTTTTAATAATACCCAAATGTTTTGTACTTTTAGGTTGAGTCTGCGCGAAATTTATTTTTAGATTATTGTTAAAACAATAGAGCTTTAACTAATTTTAAATCGTAATAAATCTAGAGGCCTTTTCTTTTATTTCATATTTTTTTGTTATGAAATGATTTAAAAAATTAAATTGCAACTTTAATCAAGCAATGTTCGATTTCATGTAAAATATTGACAACAAAATACACTAGCACACTAAGTCGAATAAACCGCTAAAACTGTAGAGGAAGCAACGATATAATTGTGTAAAACGATATAATTGTGCATTAAAAAAATGTAATATATTGAAGGCATCCAAGTCGTATCGATCGGGAAATACAACCGAAGCGAATCCTTTAATACATATATATATATATATATATATATATATATATATATATATATATATATATATTTACACGGGAAATCAAGCCTGCGAGTGACCTGATGCTAAGTAATCATAACCGCCCATATAAAATAAAAAACTACTATAAAAACGTTCTTCAAAAGATTATTTGCTTAGATGCCAGTTTTTTTTGCAAAAGAGTTTTTATATAATATTTATATACGCTATTATAAAACTCAAACATATTTAACCTCTTTTCTGATTTGTCAATGCAAAACATCCTGTACATTGTTCAGCAGTATATATATTTAGTATATTACATTGATACGATCAATTTACTAAGTGAAATTTAAAATGGTTTTCTAGTAATTGAAAACCACTTTGAACATCAATATCCTTATACAGCACATACTCTACACATATAAAATAGTATTAATAAGTATTGTTCAAGTTTTATCTGATGATAAATAAAGAATGATATTTTTTTTCATATTTAAGTTTCTCCGTTTGAAGGTTCAAATAAATTGTTATACTTTTATTTTTTTCTAATATTAGAGTATTATTTCGATACATTGAAAAGTTTGAATATGTCTCACATAGGAGGTTATATTGAAAATTATTAATATATCTCAAACATGAGGTTACATTGAAAAGTATCAATATGTGTCAAATAGGAGGTTATATCATATACATATATTGTGTTCCTAAGAGCGGCTCGAAATGTAAATCGTAATATTCCTTACAATATGCAGATCTACATAAAAGCACATTCTTACACAGGTATTGACATAATACAATATAAAATGGTAATTCATAAAATAGACCACAGATTCAAATGTTTACATCACTCTTTTTATTTCGATTATTTAAAAAAAAAAAGGTCGAATATGAACATATTTTATGAATTAATATAAAAGTATATCATATAAAAGATTTAAACTTTATGTAAATACACTCAGTGCTTATGTATAATTCTAAAAATGAATTCACTAAACCATTCCAATCCGGAGTGTCAAGTCAGTCATGAATTTTTAAAACTCTTGGTTTCGTATAAAAAATACGTCTAAAGCTCCAACAAAAACTATAGACATGAACCGTTATTCTGCAGTACAGATGGGCTAGTTGCCAAATTTTAATTCCAGGCATTCTGTGGGTTGACAATAAAATTGAAGAGCGACCCTTACAACGACAATATAGACATAAGACCCGAGATTGAAATTTGTATTTTAACAAAACTTAAAACGATCAATTGTAATCTTATAGAATATTAAATGCTTTTAAACATAGCTAATCTTTCGATCGTACCAATGTAACAAAAATCATAAAATATCGAAAACTCTTCAAAAATAATATCCAGTAAATTACAATAATAACTGGACTAATATCATCAACTTAAAATATTTACATATTTTCAAGGGAATGTCTGTATTATCACACTTCAAAACAATTTACCAAATCTTTAGTTGCAATTAACCTCAATTCAACTTTCAGGTTTTCTTTATCTATAAAATAATTCTGCAGTATCTATATATATTAAAAAATATATAATATGTCTATAATCGCAAGTTTGCGTTACTCCACTGTTTTAAAAGTTCTCTCTATAAATTGTCAGTCCCCTCGTAAGTGACAGCCTAGTTTTGAGAGTTTAAACAAATTTGCAAATGTTCTACCCTTGTTTGAATGTATAATTGAACTCATTTGGTTATAATAAATAATTCTACTTAATTATATAATACTGACTAATTGCATTAGTATTCCCTACCGTATGCTATTTATAGTTGCAATGTACTGTATGCAATTTATACTTTACAATATACTAAAAGGTTAAAGCCTTGAACCATAGTTTTAATAACAAACGACTTCAAAATTTATGATATCAGTATTTTTTATTAGTCCTTACTTTTCTTCTATTTTGAGAAATTTAACCTATTAACATTAAATCAATACTATAAATATAATAAAAATATGTATTTAGGTAATGACATTTTTTATTTAATTATATCATCTGACTAATATATGAGTGCGATTGTTTTTGGATGTTTGGATGGATGGATGTTTGTTACTCGATCACACCAAAACAACTTTTTGATGAAACTTAGTAGTATTGTAGATTATATACCAAAATAACATATAGGCTATAGAAATTCTAACTTTTGCACGGGGTTTTCTCTGTGATGTTTGTTACTCAAACACGCCAAAACTACTTAACGGATTTTGATGAAACTTAGCAATGTTGTAGCAATGTACCAAAATAACCGTAGGCTATAGAAATATTAACTTTTTCACGTAGTTTTATCAGTGACATAACATAGATCGTAGCGTGATAACTTATTGCCTTGGTAGATCCTGTTTTTAAGTCAAGACCCAAAAAGAGGGGTGTTATAAGTTGGACCTGTGTATCTGTGTGTCTGTGTGTCTATCTGTAGCAACGTAGCAGCCAACCGGGTGTACGGATTTGAATAAGGTTTCTTTAATCGAAAGCCTGGTCCGTCGAGATGGATTTTAGCTATGTTTGGTCGAAATAGAAGTAGTCGTCTCCAAGATATTTAGCTTTTATTGGTGCTGGTGAAAGGTTCTTATTCATTTGTTTTGTTTTGTTTTAAAGGTTGATAGTAAAAATCTAAACAAGTTTAATTAGTGTGATTATAGGTTCATTTAGTACAACATAGAAAAAATATATATTTTTTTTTAAAAAGCAGAAAAAATATTAAATTTCAAAATTTTATGATAGAACATACATCTAAAAAGGTGAAAATAATATTATTAATTATTATGTACTTATTGAAGTCGTTGCGTCGGGGAACCGGTAAATAAAGGAATAAATTAAAATACCAGTAAGTTGCAAAGGTATAAACAAATTAACGTAGGTATAGTCTAAGTCCTAATTTATTAGCTACGAAAATGTTGTAAAATAGACACTGTCGTCAGAGTACGTACAACGATTGTAATAATGTTATTTTTATCCTTTTTAGACATCTAGTTGTGTCGAGGGTTTTTTAAATTTTAATTTTTTAATCATTTGGTTCATTGAAAGTTACATAATTATTTGTGAAAATCCTTCTTACTAACCGACGACTTTAGAATGAGTGTTATGTTATTCAAATATACGTATGTTAATAAAAATATAGCCCAATTTTTCTACTTTTATGTTCTAAATGGATTTAAGGATTTTGAAGTATGAAGTATCAGTAGATACGACAAAAATAATCGAAAATAATGTTTTTAGGGCTTATATTCCTAGCCATAAAAATATTATTTTTACATTCTATGTGGACGAAGCCACGGTCAATAGCTAGTATCATAAGTAAATTCGTTGTTCTTTTAAAATTATTAAATCGGCAAGAAATGGACATTAAAGATAAGAATGTCAGTTTATTTTATCCAAGCGTTGGTTTATATTTTTATAGGTTATGGCTAGGTAAAACCTGATTATTTGAAGTGCATTGGTATTATATTCTATAAAAGTACTAGATTAAAAAAAAATAATAATATGAAAATACAAAGACTGTAGTTGAAAGTTGAAGATCTTAAAAAAAATATTTCTTTGTAACATTTGCCATTTCCATTTTTGTTAATATAATTTTATGATCATAAATTACTCCCCTTAAGAACAGATCATTATTTTCTGGAAATTTATATGTTTTCTATTGTAATGTGGAAACAAATGAATGTGAAAACAAACTTATGAATTAAAAAAGTTCATGAATCAGAACCCACATATTTTGTAACATGTATGTATGCATATTAAAATATTTAGTTCTTACTCAATATTTTAATTTGCAAAACGAGACCGATATCTTTTCATACTAACTTATCCAAACAAATGCAATTAAGAACCCATCACGAAAACCCATGGCCTATTTCAATCACCCTTGGATATTTTACGATTAGGGATAGTCATAACATTTTACTGTCTTGCGATTTAGAACGAATGGATTTTAGAAAGTTTATAGGCTTTTTGTCGTTTAAATTTCGTATAACTTTATTGGATTTCTTTTATGTGATAGGATGGTGAAGAAGTAGAACTAGGTGAAAACTACCCTGGATAGTATAAAAAAACCTATTCCTTCAGGAAGAACGCTAAGACAACACTCGGAGACACAAGCAGGCATGGAATAAAGAGACTCCCTCTCATTTGGATTTAAACTCTTTTAGCGCTTGAAAGATGGTTAAAATAGTTTTTATAGTAAATCTTTTTGATAGTACTTCACCAATTATCCCTAAAGGAATTTAAAGAATCATCCCTGAAGCGTAATGACTACATACGTCCTATCACTACGATAAACAGTTTAGTATCACTATAAAGGATCAAAAATGTCTGCTAAAATATCTTTATAAATTGAGAACGATATAGATAAACATATATATTAAGATATATTACAATATTGAAATTCTCATATGCTATACATTCAGACCCACGCTTTCGCTCATAAATAGGTTTTCCAAGCAACTAAAATACTGACAAAACGTTGGAAAACCAATCCAATTGATTTACATACTTTGCTGAATACATAAACAACTGAAATTGAAAAGTGTATTGTGTGCTTGGGATTTCATAAAACTTAATCAAGTAACAAACTTAGATACAAAAATATAAAGAGCATTTTGCTATACATGAAATGCTTTTAAATGTATTAGAATTTACCATCTAATAACAATAATTTTATTAATTATGAGACCGACTGTTTTTATCACTTATTATTTTTTACTATAATAAAGTGAAAATGGGTAAAAAACAACTTAACTTCTACTTACTGTGTAGATGAAGTTTAAGTCACATTATAAACTTGAAGGGTACATAAATGTTATTTCATTAAGGGCTGATTAGATTTTCCATTATTAAATACATTGGCAACAATTATCTCAAATAAAATAATATTAAATAGTTAACCAAATATGTACCTTAACTCGTTTTGATCTTCAAAGAGTTCATAAATATCATGTTTTTATAAAAGTTGACATACAATAAGATGTCAGAATATTATGATCTTTTTTAAATACGAGTAAATAAAAGTCATATCTTTATAAATAGGGAAAACAAACAGTTCAGCATCTTTCTTTTCCTGTTTATCAAACGGTTTCCTTTTTTTATTTTATGTTGTATCTTTTGTTTTCTTTTTCTTTTATTTTAATATGGTAGGTTTGATTTTGTATTTTGACGTTTATTTAATTGTTGATATATATGGTAATTGATATATTTTATATTGTAATAAATCTATACCTATAAAAGAGTAAGTATGCATGTTCATTAAAAACAAAACGGTTGAACCGATTTTAATTAACGAAAATTTCAGACATAATCACCTAATCTTGTAAGGTTTAGTTTAAAATTTCGACAACTGGAACATTGCCAATGTTTCATCCATAAATTATATTTCTAAAGGTACATAAAAAAGAAAATGGAGTTATCGTTATTTTTTTTACTAAGGTATTTTTATATAAGTTCAGAAATAAAGATGATATTGGACCGTTATAACAATATATTGTTTTTAAAAGTTTATGCGAAGAGAACTTATTTTTTTAAATTGTTTACCAATACTACTTAATACATATATACCTACTAGCTATTCTAAAAACGAACAAATTAAATATAATATAAATCAGTTCTAGAAATCAAGTTATAAATTACAAAAAGGTGATTTTATAAATGTACAATTACCTATCTGATGATATGATTTTATATATGAACAATCCTATTACCAAAAAAAAAAAACCTTAAATGAGGTTACAATTATAAATATAAAATTAAAATGTTATTAAAAAAAACTAAACTTAAATAAGACCATAACCATAAATAAAATAATTAATTTAATTTAATGTAAAACATATAATGAGTTTAATTCCTTGTTTTGTACTCATTTTGATGAATTATTTACAAACCAAACAGAATGTAAACACTGCAAATAGCGTTTATAATTGTTATGTTGCACACAGTTTGTTTAATAAACTATTTTATTAACTGTGTTATACATAATTAATCTTTGCAATTTCAGTGAACATATTTATATATCGTCTTGAAACTGTTAATTACCTTAACATATCGTTAAATAAAACTATATTATTATTATTTATTTATTATATATATTTATTTATTATTATAAACAAATTGTTGCAAAGATCAAATACATTTCATAATGATTTTATTTTATTGATAATGTAATTATTGTTTTAAGAATCAAGACATATTTTTTTATAAGTGTATGATTTTGTGACCCATATTTTTTTTAAATAAAATATATCGTTATTTTAAACCCTGCTTAAAGCTATCAGTGTTAAGTATTTAAAAATAGTTAAAAGGTATTTGAAAATAAATTATAAAGAAATTGATACTTTATTTTTCACATTACGGCCAGTTTTATTAATTTTGTATTTCGAGGAAAAGCTTTAACTACTTGACTATAATTAATATTTTTATAGTCTAAAATCAAAAATGTACGTAGTCTACATATAACTTTTATACAATAATAAGTTATTAAGCTAATGGGCACAATGATTTTGGGCTCTAACCAAAAATCATTGTGGCTTAACGCAGCTTCACCAAACGTAGATGCGATGACGTGAAAATTAGAATTAAATTACATTAAAATATTAGATGTTCAAAATACTAAATAAAATAATCTAGGCTCCACTAATCCGGTATATTTAATATAATGATAGTTTTATTGTTTTTTTTATATTTCTACTCATAGGAAACAATGCGAAAACGAATGTTTACTTGTACAAAATAAAATTACAAACATGTTTTTTTAAGAAGAGGTTAAAATCTTTGTTTAAGATTAGCCTACCAGATGTCGCGTCATTAGATAAAGATTATTTTAAATACAATGCTAAATTCATAACGCTGGTAGTGATAGTAGCTCAATTGGTAGAGTGACGTATAGGTTTTTCAAAGGTCGCGGGTTCGAATCCTGCAGATATCAATATTTTTTTCATTCTATAGCAATTTAAAGTAACATTAAAAAAGGTATTTATATATGTTTGATATGTTTGTAGATAAATTCAAACATTGAGAGCATTTGTGCTCTAAAAAATGTCAGTCTTATACAGAGTCTAAGTTTCTTTCTATATCGCCATTGTTCCTCTGTACTTTGCTCTCTGTGAAATATTCACATATTAATAAAATTCTTCATTCTCACCTCCTTTGAGGTTAAATGTTAAAGATTGTTTTAACTTTTATTTTACTTACGTGTTATTATACGGAAAAGTGAAAAGGAAATTTATTTAAATTGTATCTCAAAAAAAATAATTCATTTTACTCCCACTATCTTTATTCTTAAATATTTTTATGTTTTTTTTTTAAATGGGTTTAACAAAAGTCTAGGTATTGAAAATAGTTAAAACATCAAAAATAAATACTAGGTCATACAATTCATGTGAAAAAATGCCTCCATTTACCATAATAAGGATACCTTGTTTCAAATTCCTTGCTGCAATGTAATTAAGTTTATCGATTGTAAAAAAATACATTCATCGTAAGTATAACTGAAGCTTAAATTATAATTAAATCATATGGTTAATAGGATACTACTTTTTTTAAATGGTATGTTTTATTTAGAAACATGCCTGCAGTTTATTCCTCTGAAAACAGCCACGATAATATTTACAACTGTAGAAAGGCTAAATATTTATAGATTTGTTATTAATTAGCGAGAAATTAAAGATAATAATGAACGATATATTAAAAAAAAAATCAAATAATTAATAAATGTTTATTTATGAGCTTACGGCACCGAGTTTTATTTTTATTTATCACAATTGTTCAGTTTTTGTTGATTACAAATTCATATTTGACTACCACTTTTCCTCTTATTTATTTTAAAATATTTTATTTATTTATTTATTCCATTACGAATGTTAAAAATAAATTCCATGTCATGTCCTAAAAGTACCATCAAGACAAGCACATATTTTAAACGTTATTTGCCATATTTCTTATTTAATTAATAAGGTACTTAGATATAAGATTAATTATTTTATGACATATTCATAACTTCAATACATTAAATACAAAATACATTAAATACAAACAACCAAATATATGAAAATATCTATAGGCATGTTAAGCTATTTAAAAAATTTAAATAACTTAAGATTTCAAAAGAAGTCTAATAGACGTCACCACCGCCCTCATAAAGACGATCATATAAAAAATTCTAATTCACCGAGACGGGCAGAGAGACGATAGCTCAATTGATAGAGCGACGGAACGGTTTTCCAGAGGTCGCGGGTTCCCTGTATGTTTCGGTTTGTTTCCATTCTATATTTATTTAAAATTTAATCAATCAAATAGTTTAACATCACTTTGCTAAACGGATATTTCATAAAACTCAATTAAAAATTGATAGGACCATTACAGTCTAATCTCATTGGCCCAGTTCATACAACAACTACTAAACGATAAAATAACTGGATACAATAACTTCGAATTGCTGATATTGCTAGGCTTTAGTCATATCTGTTCTGTGTTCTAAAAGTGACCATGTGTCGCTGAAATTTAATAGGAGTTTACATTTATTGGGGGCTTATCCTACTAATTTTATACATATGATAGTTTGTTTGTGTGTTACATGGTTAATCGTAAAGTATATTTGATTTCTCTTTATGTGGAAATGTGCTCAAACAATATGAAAATATAAGAGTGATTTTTTAAAATTTTAATATTCATCGTTGGAATTACCTTAATATGATTGTGTACTGAACAGCTTACAATGGAATTAATGGAACTCGAATAAAAACGAAATAATCTCCGAATTTTAGCAATTCAATATTCGTGATTATTTGACATATAATAAAAAACAATGATATATAAACAAAGATGTTTCACTATTGCCAACGTATTTAAGCAATGAGATTCTTAGCATTTAGATGAAAATAACAGAAATCACAAATATTATTACTATAATAACTTGGTCTGAAATTCATATTACTTATGTCTAGAACAATTTAGATCTAAATAAAACGTTAGCTTTAAAACTCTATATAAATGCTAATAAATGTAATATTTTTTACGATAGCGCTTAAAGGATATGAGCGTTTCAAAACCTTATTTTATTTCAAAAATATTAATAACATACATTCCGAATACAATAGCAAAAACAGATACGATATACGTATTTGTTTTATTTTATTTTTATACAAAATGAAAAAGTTTTATATCGTTTATATTATTCATGTCTGTTACAATGATATCAATTGAGTTACTAATTATCGTTAAATTATCGTGATCTGCGACACATTTATAATTTAGATTATTTTTAAGTTTATTAAAATTTTCACTTGTTAATAAACTAATAAATATGTTAATAAACTAATAAATAATGTTTAACGATAAAAAATATCAAGTACATTTTCAAATGAAGGGCAATATGAATATAATAACTACGGTATAAAATAATAAAGTCGTTCGTAAAACAACCACCAAATGATTGTTACTTGCAAAGCTGTTAGTATCGTTGTGTTGTTAATGAAAACTATTTGTAAACCATTTATAAACTATTTATAAACTAATTATAAACTATTTATAAACTATTTATAAACTATTTATAAACCATTTACAAACTATTTATATAAAAACGAATTAAGAATAAAATATATAGATGTATTACAGATTTTAATATTCCAATCATCCACATCAGCACCTTCGGTTTGTTTCTTCACTTCATGTAACAAAGGGCGGTGTCAGAATAACTCTCGGAAATAATCAAATTTCTTCTACAGAAGTCAATTATCAACAAAAGAATTTATAACAATATTATAAGAGCTAAGAATGTTTAATATTTGTTAAATATTTGTAAACTGCAAGCTAATTTAATAAAACCAATATTCGATCGTTAGCTTGTGGTTTTTGATGAAAGTTAAAAAAGTACCAATTTTTTTGCCTTCAACTACTTCTTCATTAGTACTTTTAGAAATGCTAGGTAGAGTCTGTAATATAAAATAATGTTAGGCTAAGATAAGCTCGTTAATAAAACTACTTTTCAAGAGACAATGAGTGGGCGCAGACAAAGAAACCAAAACACACACTTCACACTCAAAGGGCTAAGTGTAAGCGTTCCTCGCTTTTATTATAAATGGAACGAGCGCTAATGATCTATTATGTATATTTTTTAACAAGTCTGTAGAAATGTGTATTAAAAAGAGTAAATTGCAGGAGTTATAAACTTTATTAATAATTTTATATATTCCTTCTACACGACGTATTACATCAAAAAATCCATTTACATATTATTTTTGTAGAAACAAGTAAAACAATGACAAATAATAAACAATGTAAAATATTTATATTGTTATTTTTTCATAAATTAATATATTGTTGAATATTTTAAAAAATAATGAGACATTTCGTGCTAGAAGTTCAGATAAGATGACTAAAAAGGCGGAAGCATTAATTTCAAAGAAAATAAAATAAAGCCGCTTTTCTATTAAGGACAGTATTAATTTTAAACCAGCTTAAGTTGAGAAAATCTTCCACAATACAAATTACACTTAAGTTCTCTCTAAATTAGACACTTTGTAAGATTAATTACTAGATATGCCTCTGAAAAGGTTATTTCAGAACACGGTGTCATAATCTTTAATTAAACCAAAGTTTAACTTGCAGTAAAACGATTAAAACATACATTATATAGTATAACACAATATTTTAATTAATTATATCATTAGGGGATCAAATATACATTTTGTATTGTATTTTATGGGTTAAAACGTATAAAATTAAGTACTATAAAATGATTAATTTTAAATATAGAAAATAAATTTTAAACTATATATCCACATATAAATAAAATAAATTACAAGTGATAATCATCCCTCATTTCGTAATCATTTTTACCAGTTTACATTACAGGTTAGATAAAGGTTTTTATTCTCAGTACTTCTTAATACAAATCCTCAGATTAAGTATCGGCTGAAGGAATAGCAACTTAAGCAGCTTTAAGAACTCAAACTTGTATTTTATATTTCTTTACTTAATTATGTAATACATATTGTAAATTATATAATAAGTGTTTATATGAATTCTTTCAATTTAGATTTTCTTAGTACATTATTGACAATTAAAATATTAAGCTGAAGAAAACACAATTCTTCGATGAACCTATAAAAAATAAACGTATTCTTTTCATATTTGCTACAAAAAGTTCTGACAAAAATCAAACTATAATATTATGTATATCGAACTAAGAACCATTGTACAAATAAATAATAAACTCAATACAATTTTATCCAGAATGATATTGCATTTGTTGGTGCCCAAAATAAATTATTAATATGTGATTTCATATATATATGGTCGCTGGCATCTAGACATCTTTATCTTTACTTTCTGGCAGCAGTATTCTAACACAAAAGTTTAATATATCGTATTTTCTAGGACATTTGTACAAAATATATTTTTTCACTTGGATCTTTTGCCAAGGTTACAATAATTTGTTAATCATTAATCAAGTCCAGTAAGAAAACAAAGGAAATAAGTTTTTTTTTAAAAACAAGACAAAAAGAAATGAAATAAATTAAAAAGATGCCGCGTTTAGTTTTATTAGTTTGTTTCTTTATATACAATATGTTGAATAATGTCAACTACGAAATATTAGGTCCTTACATAGGAAATATTTTTGTTTCGTTGTCATTCATTTGTTTTTTTTTTTCTTTAGTTACATTACTGAACCGACATAATACCGGAAAGGGTTTTAAATCAAATCATTACCTGTGATGAAAAATGGATACTCTACGATAACCGGAAGCGCTCGTCGCAAGGGTTGGATCCTGGTCAGCCAGTCACATCTTGCCCCAAGAGATAATTGACGCAAAAATTACTTGTTAGAGTTTGGTAGACTATTGCCGGTATTGTTTATTATAGTTTACTCAAATCTGGCCAAACTATTACGGTAGATGTCTATTGTAAGCAATCGCAAACCACGATAGAAAAGCTAGCTGCTGAACAACCTAGGCTGGTCAATCGCTCCACACCACTGCTGCTTCATGACAATGCTAGACCACACTCGCACAACAGACGGCAATCAAATTAGAAGAGCTTCAATTAGACAATCAATCCAACAGATTACCATTATTTTCGAAATTTTGGATAACTTCTTGCAAGGGAATAAATCCCACTCCGATAGGGCAGTCCAAATCACCTTCAAAGATTTTATTGTTTCCCATCCCACTGATTTTGTTAGTAAAGGGATCAATGAATGAAGGTGGTAAAATTGCATAGAAAACAATTGTTGATACTCTGATTAATTAAATACATTATATTAAAAAATATTCGACCATTTGTGCCTCCCATACATAACGCCAATTTCATATGTAAGAACCTAATATATTCTGATACTAGTATCAACAGCTAGCTGTTGCCCGTGACTTTATCCACGTAGACTGTAAAAATATTTTTTTATAGCTAAGAACATAAGCCATTAAAATATTATTTGCGATTATTTTTGTCGTCCTCATAATTTTTACCACGTCAAAATCCTTTAACCCGTTCAGACTGTAGCAGGGAACATAAAAATAGCTATATATATAATTGGCTATATTTCTATTAACACTCGTCTATTTGAATAACATAACACTCCTTCTAAAGTCGTCGGGTAATAAGAAAGATTTTGTAAAATTCAGTGAATCAAACAATTAAAAACAGGATCTCCCGTGGCAATAGCCATCTAGTCTATATCCTATAGTTATCGCGCTACAACCTATGTTATGTCACAGACAAAACTACGTGCAAAAGTTTTTCTATAGTCTATGTGTTATTTTGGTACATAATCTACAATATTGCTAAGTTTGATGAAAATCCGTTTAGTAATTTTGGCGTGATTGAGTAACAAACATCCATCCATCCAAACATCTAAACAACCGCACTTATAGTTAGTTTTTATTAGTTATTAATTAGGTTCTATTAGTCAGATTATCCAAGATATTCCACATTCCAAAATGATACCAATGATAATCATGATATATTATGCTAATGTATAAAAAATAAAATTAATTATAGTTAACTGTTTAATTAGAATGTAGCATTTAGTTTAGAGTTAAAAAACAATTACATTTTAAAAGCCATTCCTTACTGCTCCCTCTTAACAAGAAAATTTATAACTCGTACATAGTCTATCCACTAACTAATCTTTAGCTGTTCTTTAACTTGTTGATAATAAAAAGTTAGGTGATTTTTTGAAAGTTTAAGTTGTAATTTTAACATTATAAAGTACAAATGAAAAAAATATGAGTTTGTTTATTTGACAATAGCATAAAATTATTTGTTAATGGTACACTTATTACCTATTATATTCTGTATTATATAATGGAGTAAGTCTAATTTGTAATGAACGAAAAATATTTATAGAGTTTCCTGACGACTCTTACCCATAGGTATTTGGAAACATTCACAACTAGAATCTGTAATTTTTAAGTGTGAAATAAAGTAATTATCATTGAACGAAAATATATTACCTATTTTTACTATAAAAACATCACTTAAACTAATAACATATACTAAAAATATTTTGTAATAAAAGCCATAACAAGTCAGGCCATGTCATAAGTTAGCTGCCGCTCTTGCATGTGACTGCACACATTACTTATGTTCGTATCAGTGATAAGTTGATTTGTGTAGATTTTAGAGCTCAATGGATTATACCAATATAATAAAGCCTTCCGATATAGGATATTGTTACGTCATATGACGATGTTATTATAATATACGTGATGTAATCATGTGTATCAAGATAAAGGGCATTGAATAATTGTATATTAAGTATAGAATCAAATGATGTAGAACAAAAGGATTTCGACTCAAATAACCTAAATAAATTAAATATTCTCGGCTATACACGCGTCGATTATATCGGAATCGTTTAATTCTAAACTCTGAGCTGTTAATAAAGAACTTCGAATTGAATCACAACTAGTCTGGAATTACTGTATATAACAGTAATGATATAATAGTAATCATGGATCTATTTTAGGTGCTACTTATCAGATTTATCAGACAGACAGACAAACATTTTATGAAAGGTTGTTAATATCTTAGTATCGTATACATAATAAGTACTTGAGAAAACATAGTCATTGCGAAAGAAAAACACAGTCAAATTCTCAATTTTATTTATATGTTTAAATAAATCGAGGGATAGATGTAGTCTACTACGTGATTTTGATTATGTACGGTTCTTGTATTGCAAGATTTAAAGTTATCTTATTTTTCTTGGCATCGGATCTTATTTGATTTATTACATATGCTATTTTTTGTGCGAAGGATTTATTCACATATTATAGTACCACATCGGTTGTAAGAAAAGTTCTATGATTTACTTCAACCTCTTTAAACATACCTCCAATCTCATCTCAGTCTACTGCTTTTACACTATCTCTTTCTCTGGTACAGCTTCCCGACTCTGGAAATAAAAACCCTTGATTAGAACCGAATAACCATTTATATTTCTTGTTATTTTTTTGTATCTTCATGCAATAAGTCTTTTTAATACATTATATTTAAGTGTAGGTTAGTCTTATGATTTAATTCAATTTAACTATTATCCATTGTAGTTTGAGTATAACAATATTTAGCTAACTTTTGTTAATAATTAATTGCTTTAGCTGTAAACCTCTTCCGCTCCCAATTAGTATTTCCTACAATCTTAAGGTTGCAGCTGGCAGACATCGCTCTTTAGCGTTAAGGCGGGCTTCCTTGAATTTATAAATATATTGTTTTCTTGAGTTTATTACGTAGTAAGGAATATTATTATTATTACGCCCACAAATATACACAGCGACACATTCACACACATACTTCGAAACTTTATTAAGTATAAGGCTAGAATATACCGAATATATATACAAGAGCATACAGGGTATAAATATTTGTATAACCAAATTTTTAAAATTTAAGTATACATGAATACCTAATATAATGTTATGGTTAAATTATATAATAGGATTTATAAGATAGTAGAAATAATATTATAATGGATATATATTTGAATGGTATAGTCATAAAAATATATATTTATTATCTGATATTTTCTTTACGTAAGTTGGAAGAGCTTTAGAAGAAGAAATATTTTTGGATTAACAAATTCAAATTAAAAAAATAAACATATAGTGATAATAAAACATAGTAAAAGTATAAGTTCCATACATTTTTCAGGAGACCAATGATATTTCTGAATTATGATAATTAACATTACGCTTATTGGTACAACTCTCAATGGCTTTTATGTGATCATTTGTGGTTTATTAATTACACAAGAGCGTTAACCATAATAGACCTAATTTAAAGATATAATTATCTAGTGTAATTGAGTATCGCAAAATTGTATTAATAAAAATATTTCCAATACATAATTATTAAATAATAGAATGGAAAAAATATACTTAAGTATCAACTCAAATATGTCCCTGTAATTATAGTCATACAGCTCCTTTCTTATTGTGATATCGCTGCGAATCTAGATTATACATATCATAGAATTCTTTCTATGTGAAATATTGGAAATTGATATCGACTATTCTGAAAAGAGGCTTTCCTACCTGTGAACGATCAAACTTGTGTCTTAATGGGGTTGAAGGTTACTAGGTTTCTTAGTCCACAATTAGAACTTATGGCCAGTTTTGTCTCAAGGATGGCTATTTGGTTTCTGGAACAGAGCAGTACATTAAAATAGGACACAACTCAAGAGCACACTGCTTTAGTACGACTGCTGTATGCCGTCTGGCCTATTTGACTTGTTATTGTCCAAAGATGATAGCTTATAGTCCTTTTTTTACATGGAAAGGTAGTTAAATAGTTGAATTGTTAAATGTTGCTTTGATGCCAAAATACGAGTCGTGAAATACTACCATAGAATCTTTGCAAATAATTGGCTTATGGTATGACGTATGGAAAGACCCTGGTCCACCTACTGACCATCTACTGCAGAGGCTTGGTCCACTCCTGCATAATCCAGCTTTTTCGAGGCTGGCGGTACAACTTCTCAGAGTGAAAATTATGTAATCTCTATCTACTGAGACCCCCAACGATAAATAGTTTACAGCTGAACTATGGGCCTTCTGTCAGGTCTTTTGTCATGGGGAAAACGGTTTCTAAGTTTCCCGGTCTTAGTGCTGCTAATGAGCTGTGACTGCATTTATTTATAGAAATAAATATTACTATCAATACCACCCTTGTTCATGGTGCTCCGGGTACTTTACTTCCCGTTAGAAAAACAACACAAAGGTTATATTTAGATGCGGCTTTCTGTAAGTTACAATACTGAGACTGGCTGCTCCAATTAGAGCACAATACGCTCTACCTTTAATGAGTATGAAACTAAACTTACTGCTCTACTTCTTACGTAACATTTTTTTAATTTAATACGTCCTGTTATTTAAGGGGTTTTAAAATCGAATGTTTACCGAATCGAATGGTGTTTTCCGTTCGTACGTAGGCCAAATACGTAACATTCGATTGTACTAATAAATATTTTTATGGAATCATTATGGAATATTGTTTCACATTTCAAAGATCATTGAGATATCTTATTTCTTTCTTTCAATTTAAGTATACTTTTAAATAATAATAATAAAAATCTTTATTGGACACATCATAAGTCATACAGAAAACAGATTACCCCGACTCCTGCACTAGCAGTGTTGTGATGCAGAAGCCAACTTAATTTTTAATTACTTTTATAAAGAAATATTCAAGTTATAATAAACCGAAAAGTATTATTCATAAACGGTCTGATGGACTTAATCCGCTGAGTATCAAATCTGTTATCTGAATAAATGCTTCCAATGTTATATACAAAGTTAGACATTAATTATAAAGCTAGCAAGGATCCCAATCCCAGATTAACGATAAATAACTATACAAACTTAAATCATCCGGCTGGCCGAGAAACGCGCTGGTATAAGAGAGTCAGAATCACTAACACAAGACAATAACAATATCGTCGTACAATGTTTAAAATTGAATCTGTATAAAAATAAAATATAATTAATAAACGTTTAAAATGAACTCTAAGAAAGAAGAAATTTATTTACTTAACTGTAAAATTATTTGGACTTATTTCACATCATGTAAGTTTATAATATGTAGGTAACCTTTTTATATATCTCTTTGTAATGGACAGATGTTAGAATTGTACATGGTATTAGCTTCATAAATACGACCTGTTTTACATTTACTCCACGGAATATGTAGATCATGTTACAGACGAGCATCGAATACTAGATGTGATACGTTATCACATAGTATTTACATTTTAAGTCTGTGTTACATAGTATCATATATGTGTATCATATATTTAGTTGGAGTTTTCAATGTCTGAACATAATCAAATCTATAAACAATATCTACAAAATAATGAAAACAATATATTGTTTATAAAATATTTTTTTATAAACAAATCTCTCGAAATTACAACTTTATTAATTTTAATGAAAGTATTCTCACATACCTACTCGTTTTTAATAACAAGATGACCGACACACGTACTGTTTTAACTAAGATTTAGTAGTTTCAAACAATAAATAAATAAAATCTTCTCAATTTTACTGTTTTAGCCGATATTTGTAGCTCTTATTCTGTTAATCGGGCCATATATAAAACTTCTGACAGATGACAAAAGCACTAAGTTTTTACATAAAAAAGTTAATGTAGTCGTTAAGTTTTCTTAATATTTTAAATTTTCCTTTTTTTATTAATCAATTCAGTCCCGCCGTTCCCGCTTGATGTCGTAAGTATGGGAAAGAGTGATAGATTTTTATGTATACAGATTAATTAATTTTAACACAACATAAGACGTTTTCAAATATATATACGTTTATTTTAATATTTTTTTTTCTTTAAACTTACAAAATGTATCATTACTAAAATACTTTTATGTGTATGTACTATGTATGTACATACTTTTCATATGAAGATGCATTAATAGACGCACCTAGTGTCTTTAAATAATAACTAAAATAATTTAATTAATATAGCATCGTTTTTTATGTATCATATATTGTAATCACTAATTTATTATTATATATGGTAATATATCTGTAAAAAAATATAGAATAATTCGAATAATATTTTCCCGAACGCTTTCCCTACAAGAGAACAAACCACGTTGTCAACAGACACAACACTATCTACTCAAAATCTGCCAGTGTAGGGACTCTCCTTTAAAGCCCTTACATTCTATAAAAGGCTTCCCTTTTTCCATTCCATTACTTCTGACATCTCCCAGACGGTTTTCTCCATCTATAAATCTGAACCTTTTCTAAAAAAGGTTAACAATTTCAATAACTTGTTAATGTTAATACTTTATGTATTCATAATATTTAAATCTTAACAAGGGTAACCCAAACGTTACATATATTTTGGATTTGTTTACACTGTTCAAAATATAGTTTATATACGATTTTCAGTTGTCTAGTATGTGTTTCAGTTTATTTATTTTTTTTATTATAAAGAAGCCGTGTTCTTTATTATTCAAATTTTATTATTAATAATTATTCCTTAGCGTCAAACTATGTTTTAAAAAAAAATAATAAAAAGGTGTCGTAGAAGTATTTTTTTTATCACAAATATTTTAGAACAATTAGTAAGCTGTAATTTATAATACTAGAATAACTCGGATAAATATGAAAGCTGGTGACTTTAAGAACATTGGAAGGTTATTTCCATTTGGTTATTGGTTTTGTAATCGACTCAGTAACAACAAGACGTGTCTTGGCGGCCTTCTGGATATTTAGGCCACATAATATGAATTATGAAAATAATACCTATTTTTTATTATAAAAATGAGACTTATATTTGTGGGAGAAACTAGAATAACTCAGATAAATATTAAAGCTGGTGACCTAAGAACATTGCAAGGTTATTTCCATTTGGTTATTGGTTTTGTAATCGACTCAGTAACAACAAGACGTGTCTTGGCGGCCTTCTGGATATTTAGGCCACATAATATGAATTATGAAAATAATACCTATTTTTTATTATAAAAATGAGACTTATATTTGTGGGAGAAACTAGAATAACTCAGATAAATATTAAAGCTAGTGACTCTAAGAACATTGCAAGGTTATTTCCATTTGGTTATTGGTTTTGTAATCGACTCAGTGACAACAAGACGTGTCTTGGCGGCCTTCTGGATATTTAGGCCACATAATATGAATTATGAAAATAATACCTATTTTTTATTATAAAAATGAGACTTATATTTGTGGGAGAAACTAGAATAACTCAGATAAATATTAAAGCTGGTGACTCTAAGAACATTGCAAGGTTATTTCCATTTGGTTATTGGTTTTGTAATCGACTCAGTGACAACAAAACGTGTCTTGGCGGCCTTCTGGATATTTAGGCCACATAATATGAATTATGAAAATAATACCATTTTTTATGAGAAAAATGAGACTTATATTTGTGGGAGAGACATAATTGTAAACGATACATATGTGCTTATACGTAACATTTTCGGAGTTCAGCCGACTAATTTACATCGCGGTTTCACCTTGCTCGAAGCTCACGAATAAAGGCCGATTTAAAGGAAGTCGGGAAAACTACGAAAAAAAGTGGGTAAAGCCAGATAAAAAACAGATTGAATGAAATCCTTATTACAGCTTTTATTTAAAGCCTGATGGCATTTGTGGTTCATTGTTCGTCTGAATCATCTTTCCTTCTAATCATGACGTTTGAATTTTTTTTTGTAATTTTTATTTACAAATCCAAAAGTTTTATTTTTTACTACTATTGATTGCCTAAATAAAAAAGTTACGGCTTGAATGGTCATAAGAAGAGAGTGAAAGAGACTTAACCTTAGTAGGTTAGCTAGTTAGCTACGCTGACCTAGTAAAATTTGCAGGAAAACGTCATAGATCTATCTTAAGTATCAAAATTTACTAATTAATCCTTATTAAATTATTGCACTTAATAAAAACGTAATGTCAGCCTTACAATTGACTAGATATATGAGTACATAGTTTCGTAATATTTTGATTACTGATAAGTTTCTCTTCAGAAGTGTAACAATATAATATCCCCATATTCATCGGTCAATACTGTTCTTGATGTTATGTGACGTACACTGACTGACGTGTCATGTCAAATGTCATAGTAGATATCTCGTTATTTGTTTTCTTCAAATCAAATAGAATTTTACTATTGATATCGATACTGCAAATGCTCGACGAAATGCTTAAGGTTTAGATTAAAACTTTTACCTTAGATAGAATCGTACTTTCAAAGAATCTGTAACGAAACAAAACTTTTCTGTTCAAAACTTCTTTATTTACTGTATACTAAAGGACTCTTTAAACATGGTAAAGAGGAATTGAAAATTGTACGTACCGATATTATTAAAATAAATTTGTGTGGATAACTAAGTTTTCCTCATCTGTCAGGTTTCTGAGTCAGTTCGCAGTTGTAATATAGTCACAACATTAAGTTTATCCGAGTATAGTTTTAGTTGCACATAAATCAAAAGATGCAGACCAACTGATCTCCATAAATTTAAATAGACCTCTTTATCATTTCCAGATTTGCAAAACCTAAGTTTGTGGGTTAAAATAATATTGCACAAAGTTAGAAAATGCAAGGAAGGTTGCTTTACATTTTCAGAATATTTTTAAATAAAATGTTAATCTCATCTAAATCATGTTTATTTATGTCATTGTCGACCGTACATTTTTTTTTGTTTTACTATCTCAAAGCTTCGAAAACCGCTTAGAGAAGTAAGAGTCTAACTTTGTTTTTCAGTGAGCAGTGTTTCAAACTCTTGCAGGCAATTGTTTTGCCACAAAACCTTTTGAAACTTATACATTTCTTAACACATACAACATTTGTGTAAATGATTATATTGTACAAATAAATTGTAGGTTTCTTTCTGCTTTGTTAATAAACAATGATTAAATACATCCATTAAAGTACTCTGAGAAGCGTGTTTTGTCATTTATGTGTTTTACTTCATATAATGTAGATGATTTATATAGGCCATATATTTTGCCATAATATTTACTCATAAGAAAATAGGTTATTTTGTGACCTACGAACTTATATTTATGCTTCTTCAAGGTACTGGTCCCATAGGGGTATCAAATGCTGTTATACAATATCGCTGACTGACTGACTGATTGATTGACTATCATTTGACTGTAACTGAAATTAGAGTGTGGATGTTCTATATTTGGAACAGGCTGTATGTAAAGAGACGTAGCGGAAACTACCAAATGGTTAAAATTTAACAATTAGTGACAGTTATTCAGTCAACTGACTTTACTAGACGACACTAATTGGTCACTGTGGGTACATCGCTTTCAGAATATCAGAGTGTAAAATCTGGCATCGCTTTAATTACCTCTCATTATACTTTACTTAAATTAAAAATATTCCATTTTTTGTTAAAAGTCGAATAAATAAATATACATAAAAAAGGTCAATTAAATGTTTTATTATAAGCTCTGTAGCCTTACAACGTATTGAACTATAACAATTCTACCGAAACTAAACATTATTTTTATTCATATTCTTATGTGAAACGTGTGGGGAGAAACGAATTGAACGCCATTTTTTTTATACTTACGCAAAACGATTGTCGAAATAACATTGATCAAACAAGGTTATTTTTATTACAGATATATTTTGTCATTAATGGATACAATGACCATTCTTATAAAATGCCAACTAAATTAAAAGCACGTGTTATTTAACGTTCTCTTTTATACAGAACAATAAAAACTCGTTTTAATTTTCCAGTGAATTACCTTAATTGTGTTAATAACTGTAGTATAGGTATATTATATTCTCAGTATTTATAATGTGTATTTCTATGTGTTTGTATCGTTGTCTAACACAAGCAAATCATTTGCTTAGTTAATTAGTAGTTATATCAATGTGTGTAATTGGTCCTGTATTATTATTATTATTGTAACTATAACATTGTCAAAGTGGCCGCAATACATTTTTAATTACTATACCTACTTCTTTAATAATATCGCTCCGGCATTGACAGAATGCAATTTACCCGATTGTCTTTATATATGTTATATATTACATCGACTTTTATACAGCTAAACTATGTCGTATAGCGGAACTAGATTTACAAAGTGATCTACAGTCGTAGATCAAGTTATAAAGTTTCCCTGTTTATTTTAAAAGTGACTCAGTATACATACAAGTTTTTGTAATAATATGTGTGTGTTTATTTTTACAAATGTAATTGTACATGTATTTAAGCCTTCAAGATCCTTTTGCTCCAACCTTGATGACTCATTTTATTTGGCCGGATTGTTACGTCAACTCGTGAACGGTAACGCAGATACAATTTTAGTACGGTAAGCACTTGAAAATATTTAAACAGTAAAGTGCGTTTGATAAAATAAAGGTTTCTACGTAGATACAAGCTTTCAGTAAAGTATGTTTAAGTGACTTATGGATTTAGGGGTGTTTTAGTAATTCACTGAAGTAATAAATACAATAAGTAAAAGTAGGGAGAAAAAAATTATCAATTTCAACAATAAGGGTTCGATATTTTGTGGTTTTTTTTTAATGTGTGTTAGTTTTCATACTCGGCTCGATAACATTGCAATTGACTTTTGAAATTGTTCAGGCGCCTGCCTGAGATCTCTATTTAAAAGCATAGGTAGCTAAGATGATATTGATCTTCATTTGAGATGTGTAATTTTGTGATTCTGATTTTTTTCACACTTACCATGAATGGATTACACTTACTATTCACATGCATAATACTACGCACGTTTAGTGTTAAAAAGCATTAATTAATTACATTCAAACAAATCATCTATATCTATATAAGTTTATGGAAATAAAGTTGTGTAGAAACGTTGTTGACGAATTCAATGATTTCGAAATTGTGGTGATAGAACTAGTTCACTTTCGGAAATTGAATTTTGTACAAAATATAAATGACGACGCTAATAACATAGAATTGTTGGTTTGAAAGGAAAGATAATAAGTATAAATTCTTAGTATTTCTGAGAAAGCATTAGTTACCTTTTGAACATCTTACAGAAGTTGGAAACGTGATCAAATTTCGTGAAATTGACGGAGAGATTTTCTTTAGTTCAAGCTTATTAATAATTTTCGGTGACACTCAAGTAATAAGTGTCAGAACAATTTATAATGTGCTGAATGAAAATTTGAGTAAAGGATATATTAGTTGCAAAGTTAAGAATATTTACAAAAACTTTAGTTAATTAAATGCGAAATGCGGCTTACCTCACTGACTGTGACATCCATTCCTTCAAAGTTTGGGATCAGGGTTGGCACATATCATCGTTTTGTTGGTACATATTCTTGAATTTGTTTTAAGTATTATTCGGATTATAATTAGGTCGAGTTTTTATAATTAGGGAGATATATTAATCTCATCAACGAATTATCTCATGAAATTATCGTTCAAGTGTGTGCTTGTGAGAAATAAATCATTACTTTTATATACAGAGTACCTACTCTAGCTCTTTGATTGTTAAATAACAATAAGTCAAGTCGGTAATCATAGTTGACTCATTGTATTTGTTAGAAGTCCAAGATTTAAGTAATTTCACACTTTGGGTAAATCGTTTTTTCCTTATTGGATTATTTTCCATTATTTAAAAAAGTTGATTTAAGTAACCTACCTTTAAGTAGAATTAAAGTTATTTATTCAGAAAGTTGAATATTCTCGAAACAAAAAAAAAATGGTATATAAAAAAACAGTATCAAATAATGAACGCTCTTAGCAAAACTTCACAAAGTTTTTATAAGTCGGTTTATTTATTTAGTCGGTATTTTTTTCGGTTTAGGTTTGGAAATGTATCTTATATTTACGGTGAGTTTGGGATATAATTACAATATAATTGGAAACACTAGCAACTTAGCCTTTCTACCTAATTTACTAGTAAATTTAAAAAATAGAATAAAGTTGCTTATATAATAATTAAAAAATACAATTAAATGTTAAGTATTCTATATATGTTATAATTAAGTATTCTAGTTCTGAAGCTTATGCTAATTCCGTTTTTGTAAAACAATTAGTAAAGACGTTTTCAGTAATTTTACTCTTAAACTTTCAAAAGCTAGTACAAAAGTACCGACTTAGAGATAGTGTTTCTTTTTATGTTAGTTAATTGAAATCACTAAACATTTACAATAGCGATTAGTTTTGACCGCACAATAAATTGTACTTATGAAATCTTATAGTTTCTATCGTCCAGGAAATAGGTTATATATTTTTTAATGTAATTTTTAATGTAATCACATTTAATTAAAATAATAAGATCATGTTCATCTATATATAAAATCGTTAAACAAAATTCAAAGCCTATATTAAAAATAACGGGAGTAATGCAGTTTTTTACACACATATGATACAGAATCTACGAAAAGGCTTTTGCTTAGAGCTGTTTTGAATATGGCTTATTTTCCCAGCCAAATATGAAAAGGTCTTTTCTGGACTTCTTATAGAAATTTTATGTTGTGTTAGTGTATTATCTGAATCTATAAAATCACTTTTCACTTTTGAAAATTTTCGGGAAAACACCGAACTTTGGTTACACATTCTATAAAACTAAATTTGTAAATATATATACTATGTATTATCACTTATATATAAAATGTAAGTGATAATACATAGCTTATTATAAAAGTTAGGGAGTGAAGCAAACAGAGTTGATAGTAGTCTATATAAAAATAAAAATGTATAAGTTAAACAAAAAAAAAACAAGCAACAAGGACTCTACACAAAGTTAGTTTCAGAATGGTCCATTACAACACATTTGTATGCAAAGATATAAAACCGCTGACATTAAAGTTTCTGTCCAAACTAGAATAGTTCTCGTTGTTCCTGATAGCGCTCCTCAAATTAAAACTGAACTTGCAATTCAGCTGCAATTCAAATGGCAATTTGCCATTCGAATTTAAATCTCAAAAGCTATTGATAGGTTCCTATTTTTTTTATATAACCATTCAATATCGTATTATATATTCTATTATTTGAACATGTTAAATCTTTTTTACACCGTTCTGTCACCCATCATTTTAATGCAGACTTCAAAATACAAATTAGGATAAATAAAAATAAATTAAATTATTACATCAAAATAATAGGAAGGAACAAACTTTACATAATATAAAAATATGTATTAATATCAAAGTCTTTAAGCATCAGTGTGAATTATATCAAAGAACTATCACATACTATTAATAATATATAATCGGCTTTGCTCGCGCTGTATAGGTAAAAAATGCCTGGTTATGATAAACTGTTACTTTAACTTTACTGTTACATTAACTGTTAAGATTACAACCGGTTCAGCTATTTAGATTTTTTATACAAATTTTGATTCCCTATTTCTGTGTTTAAGAAAAATTTGTCACCTATGTTTAACTTTATGTCATTAACCATCTTTCAAAAAAATGGAAAAAATCGGTCAATTAGTTTAGGTTTTTAAGAAGTTAATTGTGACAAAAAGTAGCATATGTTGTATTCTACTATTTTCGTTCCTGTGGTATAGCCTAGTAGCAGGCAGATACACAGACCTTCGTTTATAATATTTGTATGGATTTTATTTTCGTAACCAAGAAAATTATGCTACGTTAAAAAAACAAATTTGTTATTTGTCAGTGATAGTATCACTATCTAATCAATATCTCAAAATAAAATAACAAAATAACAAGATATTATTTATTTTATTATTACTATTATTCGATATATTTAACATAATGTTACTAAGATATTTGGATCTTTTATACATATATTGTACAAGAATTATCAATGGTATTAACTACTTACTCAATTTATTTTTCGCAGTTACAAATATATCGTAAAGATAAGAAAAAGATATAAATTTGCTATACAGCAATCTATCTTATCCTAACATACTCATAACTCAACTTCATCTCGACAAATGAAAATATAGATTACTGGTCTATGTAAACTCAAAGGGCTAATAGTTCAGGTGTTATAGCATCTATCAAAACTTACCAACATATTATAACTATATGCATTATACTACACAAACCAAAGTTTAAATAACAAAAAAGGAATATCTTATTTATCTCTCGCAGACGCCTTACGTATTACGCAACAGAGCTCGGGTTCGGTTCCCGACAGAAACAGGTATTTATGTGTTGAGCATAGATGTCTGTATTTCTGGGTTTGGTCGTTTATAAAATCAAATCAAATCAAATTTTCTTTATTTGGACGTCACATATTAATCAAAACTAAAATAAAATATTAAATCTAATTTATAAAACAAAAGAAAAAAATAATAATATTAATAACAAAGAAAGTTATAAATATGATGTCCAAATCCGAGAGCCACTCAGCTATTGTAGAGGAAACTGTCCTCTACGCTGATTTTCAGTGACTGCCGTTTAGTGAAATTTTTAACGCTAATGACGGAGATACAAGTTCAGAAAGCAAAAAATATATAACAACATTGGCATTATAGCACAAAAAAATATTCAAATAGAAAAATAAAAAATAAATAATAATAATAAATAAAGTAAAAAAAAAAAAAAGAAAAATGATTAACAATAACAACTATTATTTACTATACTGTACTATATATCAAAAAACCAGCAACTAATTAACCAATAGAAAAGTGATCGCATTAGTAGTAAACAAACAAACCGGTCTTAATGCAAGAATGAAAGGTACGATTCACTGCACCTTATTTACGATATTTTATGATTATGTAACTACAAATCATAAACAAGACACACAACGCCGAGTTACGCCGATACAGTTGAGTAATACTATAATTTTAGTGAATAATAATATAATTTTAGTGAATAGTTTTTATGGTGACGACTGATGATTAGATATAAGAAACAATATAGGTATGTTAAAGAAATCAAATTTAAAACGTAAAAAAAAAATATGTTTAAAAACATGTACTCAAATGACACATAACATTTAGACACATTTAAGTTCGTAATAACCTAGGTAAATGTCATAGTAATATTTTTTTCAGGATAAAACACCCCAAAACACACAAAAAAAATATTCTCAATATTTATAATGTGTTCTATGTATTTGTATTGTTGTCTAAAACCCTTAATACAAGCAAATATTTTGCTTACAATTTGGTTAGATCTATTTGTGTAATTTATCCTGATATTTTTATTATAATATATTCAAATATAAGTATTTATCATCACCTCAATAATTTGCCAACAAATTTAAAACTAAAGTTAATTTAAATTCCACCTTAATTACTTGGATCTTAAGAAAAGATTAGTTGAACAAATTATAGGAATGAGAAAAATTCGACGCGTAATGACATTGAGGGAAGGTTGGCGATTTTTGAGGGTTGGTAATTAATGAAGTCATCTAATGGGCAACCTCATTTGACGGAAACGTTTTTCGAATATTTATTAAAAATGTAGGGTTAAATCGGATTCCTCTTGTAAATTGATATTTTTCAATATAATAGTGCAAATAAGTTTTAAATGATTTATAAAGATTGAAAATATTTATAGGTATGTAAGTATGTAGGTAAGCTTCTTATAATTTTAACTAAATATAGAAAAGGATGATTTCCAAGAGGTGATTGGGTTCGATCCCTTTATTTATTTATTTTTTGTCGGGAATCCTCATGGTTACACACCTCCATCCAGAGGATGATGAAGGTAGTTATGTGAGAATCCTACCCACTAAACCTGATGGTTGCCACCGCCGCGCTGTCATTATGGGACACCACGGAATCTCTTTCGCCCTCACCGCGATGCCCCGACGTGATCCATGGAGAGGGCACCCCGCAACGAGAAGCACCCATCCCTTTTTCACAGGCTTGATAGATTGTGGAAGGATTCCCTTCCCCCCACCTAAGCCCGCTATGTCTGAAGGGGACCGAGATCCCCTTCTGGCCGGACTCGGTCTCAGGAAATCAGGTTGGTAACTCGACTCGACCATCATCGACCTTGTCCAGCCCCACCGCGGTAGTCTCCCAGAGAGGAGACCACCGGTCAGGCCCCCTAAGAGAGCAGACTCTCGATACGATCCAGCGGGTTCAACGGCTCTTGTCAAACCGCGATCCACGCGCTAGGCCGCACTTAAGCCCACTCAAGGCAAAGGATCCAACATCGAACCCGACAAGTCAGGAACTCACCACGCCCATAGTAAATGGCTATACATGTTTATAGATATTTTCAAACATTAATTTTGGTAGTAGCATCTTTTCAATGTTTATCTATACTCCAAAGCTAGAAACATTGGTTAGGATTTTCGAAAGAAACCTAATAGATGTCACCACTGTCCCGATAAAGACGATCACATATAGAATGCTTAATTCACCGAGGCGGACCGCGATACGGTAGCTCAGTTGGTAGAGCGACGGGACGGTTTCCCAGTAGTCGCGGGTTCGAATCCCTGCTCATATCGGTTTATTTTTCATTCTATATTTATATAAATTTTAATTTCAACATGGTCACCAATAGAACCTGTGACTTGGGAGCTTATAACTATGGCTCTGAGCCAGCCTACAGAGCTATCGTGTCTTTATAGGCCTTTATAAAAATAAATTCTCAAAATTATTGTTTTTAACGAAACGATTTCGTCATTTATTAGGCTATTAATATAATCTGCTCTCACGGCGGTCGTTGAACTGTATATTTTTTATTTAACTTTATAATATTTTGCGTTAAAAGAAAGAAAGAATATTACCATTCATTATTTTAAATGTTTTCAACTTAACATCTTGTAGATTAAATCCAGCGAGAAATCTGAATTGCACACAGGCAATGAAATATGTTTACATTTAAGATAGTTTATGAAGTTTCATCGGGTTAACAAACACACTTGAGTAATCTTACTTGTAGACTATAATTAAACATTTCTATAACTGCAAACTAGTATACTCACATGAATATGTGTATTTTAACAGTATGAAGATACGAAATCCTTTGTAAAGAGTAGGTTTGTGAGGATTAATGTATTTAAATAAATAATTTATGATCAAGTATTTTAAGGCACTTATCTTTGAAACGAAGATAAATTATTACTAAAATAAAATATAAAAATATGTACAAAATGAACATTACCATAGGGAGTTCATTCACAGTACAAACGTCAACACGGAGTAAGATTGATGAGTTTGTCATCAAAAACATACATACATGTAATATACATTTGTGTGTAGAGAAATCTCATAAGTGATTGATTGATTGACATCTGATCGAAGTAATTTTAATCCCTGTGTACTTCAGAGATATTAAAATATTTTTACCATTCAATATATATTTAGAATAGGAATTAAGTTTATTTGATTCTTTGCTTTTATTATGTTTTATTTTTAAGTAATAACACAGAATTTACCGAATCTCTTAATTGAAGTTAAGTAAAGAGTTTTTGACGGAATATTTTTTTTCTAATGAAATATTCATAAAATATTTAATGGAATTGTTTCTCTTTGACTTCAAATTTGTCCATAAAAAAATTAAAAGTATTTTTTTGAAGAACATTAATATTGCTACTGTAATTTTTTTTTTCTCTGAAGAAAAATAATAACTATCTGTGTTTTATATAAAGTACTATAAATTCTCACTCACACTAATACTCAGATCATTTTACGTTAATAATACAAACATTTTTAGGTAACTTAGATACTTAGAAAGACTTTCAGAAGACAGTATGGATGAATAAAAAATATTTTCACTTTTATCTTTACTTGGCATATTTAGTCGTCATAGATTGTGAACAAACTAAGATAACATTTTTAAAATCTGATATGTTTTCAGGACTCGCGTTAAAAAGTTAGTAACAATTTATATAAATATAGAATGTAAAAAACCGATACGGGCAGGGATTCGAACCCGCGACTACTGGGAAACCGTCCCGTCGCTCTACCAACTGAGCTACCGTATCGCGACCGACCTACCAACTGAGCTAGCGATACGGTAGCTCAGTTGGTAGAGCGACGGGACGGGACGGACGGGACGTATCGGTTTTTTACATTCTATATTTATATAAATTTAAATAAGCTTCACATGGCTATACATGTTTTAAGATATTTTCAAACAAGTTAGTAACATATACTTAAATCAAAAAACTTAATACAAGTTCGCGTTATATTACTAGTGGAAGTGTATCGGTGCCTGATAGTCCGCGTCCGTATTTATTGTGCACCGAAGCGTCGAACAACAGGACGTACGACTTAAATTACTTTTAGATAGAATAAGAAAAGGAAGCAACATTCTAGGTGATTATTTCTGTATGGAATTTGTATTTTGCGTATTTTGTTTTTGTATTCGAACCCGCGACTTCTGGGAAACCGTCCCGTCGCTCTACCAACTGAGCTACCGTATCGCAGTTCGTCTCGGTGAAGTAAGCATTCTATATGTAATCGTCTTTATCGGGACGGTGGTGACATCTATTAGGTTTCCTTCGAAAATCCTAACCAATGTTTCTAACTTTACAGTATATCCCTGCCCGTATCGGTTTATTTTTCATTCTTTATTTATATATAATTTAAATAAGCTTAACATGGCTATACGTGTTTAAAGAAATTTTCAAACATTTTGTTTTATATCGTATTATATTAGTATATTACAAATTAAAACTTTCAACAAATCTTTCTTAACAAAATCGTTCGGTATGTCTACTATTAACAAAAAATACCTTTTCTTTATTAGACTCTATAATAGTTAATAGTTACGGATGAATACTTCTGCGAAGATCTCTTTCGGAAATTATTATCTGCATATTTTAAATTAAAGTGTGTAATCTAAAATTCTTTATAAATGTGCTATGGAATGCGAAAAAAAGTTTTCAAACCAAACAGATTGTCCTAGGGATTACTCTCTAACAAAGTTCCCAACTTGATTATATTAGGAAAGGAAAAACTTATCAAAAGTTGTTTAGATTCAAAAATAATACTTCAAAATTTGATTCTAAAAGGTTATAACTCGACCAGGATTCCCAACATATTTCAACATTGTCTAAAACATCTTTGCCATCAAAAAATAAATTAAGTATAGACTAGAAACAAATATCTATACTAACTAGGAGTATTGGAAAGGTAAGGTACCTTAAGAATAATGTGAAGAACATATATTTTGAAAAAATCTTTCGCTTATCATGATAAGGGGATTAGATGATTAGGGGTATATGTTTAATTATATTATCCCAAATTACTGATTCTGTGATTTTTGTCCAAGCCTCATCTGTATACTTTTTCTACGTGTTTAAACTTTCACAAAGTAAATTCGAACCGAAATTCTTATTATATTTTATATAATTCAATGCAAAAACCGATATCTTCAGATTTAAAACATAAGACTTGAGAAACGACCTACTTCCAATGTCGATTGATTGGATGTAATATTGGCAGCCGATTCCACTAACGAGGTCGCATCCTGAATACTTCATCGAAAAAACTTAATAGGTGCCAATAACTATCAAGATAGCGGTAGCAATTTAACACATATTAAGAAAAAAGATAATATGAAACTAAGAAAGCGTATATATTTTTAAATCTTTGAATTAAAAAAAACGAAGTATCCGAAAATATATGTATTATTAAATATAGAATGTAAAACTAATTGATACGGGCCTTAAGATCTGCGATCTCTGGGAAACCCTCCAGTCGCTCTGCCAATTGAGCTGCCGTTTGCAACCCGCTGTGATTAATCTATACCTATATATTATCTACTTTAACGGTTTGAGAGTCGTAATATGAAGTTACAAAGCCCATTCCATAATAAATGCAATGCAAAAATGTTAAGCTGGAGTTCCAGATTAATAAGAGATTAGCTTGTTTTATATAAAGTCAAACCGTCTCCTCAGCTTTATTATATTAATGAAGATAGAACGTGCTCTCATTATCAAATCTGTGATCC
This sequence comes from Napeogenes sylphis, assembly GCA_959347405.1. Lineage (NCBI taxonomy): Eukaryota > Metazoa > Arthropoda > Insecta > Lepidoptera > Nymphalidae > Napeogenes > Napeogenes sylphis. The sequence goes on from OY365782.1 coordinate 6,870,475, forward strand.
GCTATTTGTTTAAATGTAAGCATAGCTTAGGAGTATGCGATAAATTGACTCTGTATAAAGACTTACATTTTCTATATACCTATTTTATTTAATATCGCTGAGAACCTCGCTTGGTACTGCGCCAACTTTGATTAATTTTGAATATAGAATAACCTATAACCTGTTGAAATTAGTTAATTCTACAATTATTTCTGAATTTATATGCAATATTAAAAGAAAGCACCACAAAATAATAAAGCAAAATGAAGATAATATCTTTAATGCAGAAAGAAATACAATAGGCGTTAAATAATCAGGTTAATTGCTTACAAAAAAAAATTAAAAATCTTTTGTAAGAAAAAATAAAATAATAAGAAAAAAGAAACCATCGTACAATTTTTATTAACTACTTAAATTTATACCTGTAGAAAATATGGTTTTAAGTACCTTTGGCAATTAATGTAGATTTTCTATGTCGCTAAACATATTTGTTATAAATTGATCTAACACTTAAATAATGTGAAATAATTTTCATTTCTTTACAACTTGACCAGTGAACAAAATTTTTCAAGGATGTTACAAGTATAATATTGATTATAGAGCAAAATGAGACTATTTAACATCTGCTTGTGATGCTGGAAGACCACCGAATCTCCATAAACCAAATTGTGTCATTTATTTGTAGCAGTAAACAAAGTAGACATCAGACAGTTGAAAGTAGACATCAGATTTCTACAAGTAAGTTCATTCGGGGTTCATGCAATCAATTAAGTTCATGGGGGGTTTATTTTTAGATTTGATATTGCCAGCGAATTCGTCTTCACCAGACATCCCCCCACCTCCTCGAATTAAATTATAACATAGTGCCCGAATGAAATCATAACATGTACTGGCAATTTTACATCCCTTAAAAGGTTTACGTATGCATACATATTTAGTTTTAATACTCATTAAGTAATAGTTCCAAGCAATAAATAAAAAAAAAAAAATTGTACCAAGTTTTAGAATGATGTTCACTGAGCCACATACTTAAATTGCAGAATTTAACAGAATGGATAAGATATTTGTACTAAAAACAATTTATCATATCGAGGTGGTAAGTATATTAATAACAGGAAGAAAATAAAAAAATATACCATTCTAAGAAATACTTTCTACATAAAACGATGAACCGCTTTTTAGAAATGATACGGTCTCAAGATACGTGACGGAACTGTCATTGTAACGTTAACATGACGTGAATGTGACGGCTTATTAGACCTCTACTTTTTATCCCGACCCAAAAAGAGGGGTGTTATAAGTTTGACCTATGTTTCTATGTATGTGTGTATCTATATATGAAGCAGTCGTCTAGAAGATATTGAGCTTTATTAGTGATGGTGATAGATTCTTATGCAATATTGATAGTAAATACGTAAATAAGAGAAAATCAGTGTGTTTGTAGTTTCATTTAGTATAATATAGTGACATAACTTTAAAAGGCAGCAAAAAAAATTAAAAAAGCCCTGATTTAAAAATCTCTAAAAAAAATAAAAATAATATTATTATGTACTTATTGAAGTCGTTGTGTCGGGGGACCTCTAAACAAAGAAGGAAATCAAAATGCAAGTAAGCTACCAAGGCAAATAACGAAATAACAATATCTATCGTATAGATGTCATATCTTATCCCTGTATTCTAATATCTAATTCTACTGGGCCTACTTTCAAGTGGCCGATTAAATTAATAATAGAATCTCAACAAGCGGGTTTCAGTCTTGGCAAAAACCACGCAGGTGAAGTGCTCATTCTTAATGGTTAAATCGCTGGAGTTGCCCTTATCAATCTTATTGCAGCCTACGATACCGTCGGAAGACGACTTGAGAATTTTCCAGAGATCCCCCGTCTCAATTAATTTTCCATTTTTTTAAACACATATTTTATTATTATTCGTATTTTCGACACAAAGATTTAAAAATATGTCATTATATACTTAGTTCGATATTACCTTTTTCTTTTATTATAATTTAGATTAACATAGTTTTAAAAAATGTGTTAAATTGCTACCGCTATCTTGATAGTTATTGGCACCTATTAAGTTTTTTCGATGAAGTATTCAGGATGCGACCTCGTTAGTGGAATCGGCTGCCAATATTACATCCAATCAATCGACATTGGAAGTAGGTCGCTTCTCAAGTCTTATGTTTTAAATAACTTGTTTATACTTTGTTTACTTTTAATTAGTAAATTTACAGTTTTTATTAATTTACTCTTCCAAATTAAATCAAAAAACTATCCAATCTATAGAAAAAACCAGAACTCAAAGAGGCGTCTAACGACACCCTTTTCGTCCGAATCGGATCATTCCTTGGGAACAGATTGAGGGTTGAAATTTAAAAAAAAACTGTTTTTCTTAAGAAACTTTATTCATTTTCATTTTTAAAATTTACTTTTAGCATATTAATTGAGGTAAACCTACATTTTTACACTTTTTTATATAAACTACATCTCCGCTTGGTTCATCCCTTCGGGAGATATTGTATGTTTTGTGATTAAAAAAGTAGTTTTGCTATCGGAAAATTTAATAATTAATTTTCATCACTAGTTTCTATCTCGTCAGATCGATCTTACTGAGATGCGTATTTTGATACTTCGTGCGCCTCTGTAGCTCCATCCCTCGAGGACCTATTAGCGGATAACGGGATACTATAAGTGTAAACAGACCCCAAAAGCCTATCTACGCGTTAGTGAATATTAAAATAATCGTTTTTAAAACTATTAAAATCTACGCAAATGTCCACAATTTTTTAAATGAATTATACTTTTAATGATCCTCCACCTTACTCCGAGACGATAGACGATTTTATTTTTCTGATGTTCCTACTTTATTCCCTAGTAATGAAGATATTTTTCTTGAAATATGTTGGATGTCTTGGTCAGGTATGACCTTTTAATGATCTAGCCTTATTAAATAATTCAAAATTCATTTATTGCTTTTAAAAGTAATGTTTTGTTTTTTTTTTTTGCTATTTACGTCATATTCACTTACAAAGCTGTATAATACTTAATCTTAAGAATCAAAATAATTATAATAAAAGCAGTTAAAGAAGTTCTATAATTCAACAACTAATAAAAATCAAATTAAAAATATTAATTTTTGAATACAGACCAATGTTCATAGAACTCCTTTAATCTCGTTTAATATTTAATTGCATAATTTGCTATTTACGTATAAAAAAATATTTTAGATAAGTAAGATCTTTACTAATATATTCAAATTGAGATATTTATTTGTTTGAACAAAAATAATCTCAAGAACTACTGTTTGGTTAGAAGACTTTTTTTCATACGTAACATTATATTACGACCTAAGAAAATTAAATATTTATAATTTAATATTTTAAATTAATATATAATATTCTTTAAAAAAATCTTTTTTAAGGGTTGATCTACTAGCTGTTAAGTACCTACTATGCCGAACATATTACAAACGCCTTCGGTATTTGTGTACGGCTAAATATCTAATATATAATAACATGTGATCTTATAATTTCGAATAGGGTTACAAAAAGTAAAAGAAGACTATCAAGTCATAAAGTCCTCCTGTCAAATTTGGAGAAGGTAATATTTTTAGCCAACAGTCATATTACAGATTTTCTATGACAATAGAGTTTAAGTGATACATTTTTGTTTACAGTATAAAAAAACTATGATTCATAAACCACATCACACACATAAGATAAATCGATTTTAGCGTTGATGATTATTATGATATTATAATATGATTAAACACAGAGGGTTATTACATTACTTCAGAAAAAATATCAAAAAGTAGTAATAAGTTCTTCAAAAAAATACTTTTATATTTTTAAAGACAAATTAAATTCAAACAGACAATTTCATTAAATATTGTAAAAAAAAATCTACTGTAAAAAATGTTACTGAACTTCAGCCCAAGTGATTATTTACTTAGAAAATTGTCTGTTATGACTTACAAAATATGAAACATAATTAAAGCAAAGAAAAACCTTAATATGCGAAATCTATATTATTAAAATATTTAAAGATATCCGGAATACACACAAAGGATTAAAATTATTTCGATCAGATGTCAATCAATCAATCCATTATGAGATTTCTCTCTACACACTAATGTATATTACTTGTATGTATGTTTTTTGATGACAAACTCATCAATCTTACTCCGTGTTGACGTTTGTACTGTAAATGAACTCCCAATGGCATGGTAATGTTCATTTTGTCAATTTTTTATAATTTATTTTAGTAATCATTTATCTTCGTTTCAAAGATAAGTGCCTCACAATACGATGAACATATTCTTAAATAATTTATTTAATTACATATATCCTTACAGACCTATTCCTTACAAAGGATTTCGTATCTTCATACTGTTAAAATAAACATATTCATGTGAGTATATTAGTTGGCAGTCATAGAAATATTCAACTATAGTCTACAAGTAAGATTACTCAAGTGTGTTTGTTAACCCGATGAAACTTCATAAACTATCTTAAATGTAAACATATTTCATTGCCTGTGTGCAATTCAGATTTCTCGCTGGATTTAATCTAGAAGATGTTAAGTTTCAAAACATTTAAAATAATGAATGGTAATGTTTTTTCTTTCCTTTAAAGCAAAATAACCTATTACATAAATTAAAAAATACAGATCAACGACCACCGGGAAAACAGTTTATATTAATAGCCTATTAAATGACGCAGCTTTTTCGATAAAGATGAAAATTTAGAGAATGCTGTTTTTATAAAGGCGGATAAAGACACGATTGCTCTGTAAGTATTAGGGCGCAGAGCGACGGGAACAAACTCCCGAAGTTCGGTGGTTCGACTCGTGTCCATGTTAAATATTCATATTGTTATTCTATATTCATTTATAATTTTATATATAATATTACTTTACTTTTAAAATTAAAAGAAAGCATCACAAAATAATAAAGGTATCATTTTTTTTTAATTATTTTTAATGCAAAAGTGAAAACAATAGACGCTGTATATTCAGGTTAATTGCTCACAAAAAAAAAGATAAAGATGTTGAAGGAAAAATAAAACAATGAGAAAAAAGAAACCATCTTATAATTCATATTAACTACTTATCTGTATTTATACATAAAAGATGCCTTCAATTGCAATGCAATGAATTGAAGATTTCATATTTTGTTTAAAATTTCATAACATGTAATAAATGGAATTGACACCAAAACAATTCTAAAAAGTTTTATTTTTAATAAGAGCAATACAAGGATATTTAACAGCTACCTGCTTGTGATTTAAGTAGCATTAGTTTAATATCTATGAAAAATGGCATCAAAATGTAATAGAGTATTAGAGTGGTGCAGAGCATATTTTTCTTTGAAAGTTAAACGTCTTTAATCATCATATCCATACTGCAAAATTTAGGACTACAAAAGTCGTACATTAAGTTACAAAGAGCATCATTTGGAGTTCCCTACCGTTCCCTAATCCCTCTGAGGCTAATGCTACAATTATGTTCTATTTCTGATAATCCTTATATTTTATTGGCCTTTTCTGTATTTAAAATACAGATATAAAATGACATAAATAAAAGAAACAATAAAAATAATTAAAAACGACTATGACATTGTGAGAATAAATAATTATAAATAAATGTCAGACAGGTTAAATATTAAATAATTATACTTGTTAATACAACTTTATTTTGAACTGTAAAAATAAGACAGATGCGAGAAAGCAATTAAAATTGCTATCTTTTGGCATCAAATATTCATCGCTTTTTAATACTGTACTTTAATTTACCACCATAACCATAAGTAGTATGGTTCTCGAAAATTTAATCGTCATGGAGCATTTACCGGAAAATAGCGTGTGCTCTGTGTAAAAAATATTTAAAAAAATGACGATCGCGTTCGACGTCTATTTCACTCTGAATTTAATTTACACTATCTAAATCAATGCCCTAGAAAAAGTGTAATCAGATCGTAGATCATAAAATTTGCATCTAAAGTCTCGATACTTAATCAAAAACCAACGTCCAAGGTCAATAAGAGCAGAGGATACTTTAAGTGAAGTTTCAACATCCGTAGAATGAAGTCCACAGTTATCTACCCCAAAGAGATCCACTAAACTTGCGGTATAAAGATCTTTTTTAAGGTTCAGTTTAGGTAAAAGATCTTAAATTTCACCCTTATGAACTTCACATAGTGAAAAAAAATAAACTCAAATGACCACGATCGACGCCTTGTTTTTACTGAAAGAATGTTATAGAACTTTCACTCTTTAAATAATATTCTTTTCTCCTTTGAAGCTGAGTTTCGTTAAAGTGTATTTGTCAATATGTCAACAAATGAAACTACTGGTATTGGACTAAAAGTAAACCAAAACTAAAACATCAGAATCCTTCGCTTCAAGTTACAGTTTGGGCGGTGATGTCGGCTAAACACAGAGATGAGTGAAAGAGATTAGGGGAGGCCTTTGTCAACAGACAATCTTACCAACAAACTGGTTGCTAATATTAATACCATTTTTCTACAATGCAATCTTGTTTTAAGATATTTTATATTATATAATATTTAAATTAAACGTATATGTACTATATTTCGGTCAGTGAATAAAAGATTTTTAATATATTATTATTATAATATAAGGTTTCTGCTTTGGCAAATCTCACACAAATCAAACGCTTACACTTACTCCACATAAAGAGGACGAATTCGAATATGGTTTCATCGCTAGAGTTGCTGTCGTGGACCTTACTGCAGCCTTCTATACCATCAGCCATCGTCAAATACTACCAGAAACTGCCACTTGATACAGTTGAAACAGGCAACCAATAATATTCTGTTTCATTATAGGTTCGAAATAATAGATGGCTCCGACTAAGAAACCGCCTTTCGCAGGCAGTGTACTTACCCCCATGTTATTTAATATTTATTCATCAACCTACCCTACTAAATTTCTGACACCTCCTCTTTGCTTACGATCTAGTCTTCTTTTTTCAGAAAAGACTTTTTAGGTTTTTTTTTAGTTGAAAATGAGCCGAAAGCGTCGAGAGTGATTTTGTCGAACTATGCTATGTCTAACCAAGCTATGTCCAACAGATGAATAGGAAAATGAAGCGTTTAGACAATTTAGACATACAATAAGAGGGGGACAATGTAATTGCGCTCAAACGAATTCTAACTTTTAAAACACACTGCCTTAACACATAAATAAAATTCAATACCCGCTAATATCCTGGGGTGCATGAAGACGCGTAGAATACCCACCCACGCGTGCGGCACACTATTGCCTTTGCACTCAGATACTAATACGGAGTGAGCCAGCCCAGTCTCTAATAACTCTGCCGACATTAGATAAGTAGATGTGGATCTATGCAAAATGTCCGGACTAATCAACCAGCCGACTCTCATCAAGAAGCTTCATCTGCTTACAGAATAGCGTCACCAACAATCCAAAGAGCAGCGTCTACTACTAGTGAATGCTGGAAACAAACAAATGATCCCCACCGTCCCACTCACAACCAGACTTCAGTGAAGCAGCAGAAGTGATGATCTTTTCTGATTAACATTTTGATACCATTCTTATCATTAAATTGTATTGTTATGAGAACTAATTGTCAAGCTGGAATACATTGAGAAATAATATAATTTCCATGATAAATGTTCACCATTGTTGTCACAAAACCGACTATATCTTTCATTTCAATGGCTTCGAGACATTTCATAATGGTGTATTGTTCACCTTCATTCTGTACAATCAGACAAATTTTTAAATCTGGAAAATAGTATGTATCAACTTTGGTTTCATAAATTCGGTTTTCAATTATTTATTTTCTACCAGTGTTTTTGCTAACTTGTTCAAAGTTCGTATTCTTCTAATTCTAATAATATTTGCTATTTCTGATAACATAAATATAAAAAACATCAAAATAGATTGTCTATTTAATTTACATATAAATTAAATAAATAATATAATATTTTTCTGAATTTTGTTACATTACAACGATAGCTTAATAAAATATATAAAATGTGGTATCGATTTTTGTGAACAGTGAAGCCGTTCTATTCCATAGAACAATTTGCTAAAAAAAAGTTTTTTCTCTCTCAAAACTTACATATATAGCAAATTGAAATTAATAAGTACAATAAAGTCACAATATCTTATAGGGGATCCAAAAATTAGCTTATAATTTTAAAAATTGTAACTAACAAAAATATCTTCAAGAATAAATACAAAATGTTAAGTAAACCCCAATTAAACCGGGACTTGAACCTAATATCTTTGTGTTTTATACGGCGATTTCCCCCTTAAACTATGTTGATAACTGTTAACCCATATGATTTAGAGAATAATACATATATAATTGAATGTATTACAGAGACCATTAAATTTTATATTCTAATTATCATATATTTGAATAACAATAATTATATCCAAGGAATAATACATTTTAAAGATATATTCTTCATAGTTCCTGTATAGAATGTAAACCTTATATAAAACGTGGAACTGTTTGAAATTTTGATTTTGATAAGCTCGTTATTATCGTAATATTAGAAATACATAACGTTTTGTTTTTAGTCAAGGTGTTACCGAAGTAATAAAAGTATTAACTCCTTATACACTACTAACATACTTACGTACGTTACGTACTCTTATGTACTTTATATACTATTTTGTGAATAAATATACTATTTTATGAATAATATACTTTATAAAATCAACCACTCAAAAAGAAATCAGAATGGTATACAAGTATTAGAAGCAATTTTTCATAAGTATGTTTCTCTTGGTTAAGTATCCTTCTGAAATGTACACTCACTTTTTAAAAATTTTGAACATTATTATTATTAATATGTATTATAATTTTTAAGTATAAAAATATTTATCCAAGTACGATGATTGGCTCAGGTCTCAATGTCAAAAGTTTTATAAATCAAAAAACCATACTGTTACTTTAATATTATATTTAAATTTATTGCACACAGGGTACGTAATTAAATTTAAATATCGGACCCCACAGCTAAGCTCTCGCTTTCAGTAGACAAATAAATTTTAAAACAAAGCCCGCAATTCAATCATGACAAAACCACTGGCTCTCTTAGTCCTAAGGTCCCAAAATGACCAAATGAATTCGTTCGCAGTTAATATTCTTAGGATATGGTTAGGACTTATTTGACTATTTAAATTAGCCGACCGAGACTAAGTAAGACATTAAACTATATCTTATCCTTTAGACTATACTGTATGCATACTGTACTGTATACTATAAAAGTATACTAAACAACAAATTACAAGTATTCATGTTTAAACATTGACTACGTTATTTTTACGACGACCCTTAAAATATTTTCCTTATACCTTATCTAAAGAAATTTTACAAAATTTTAATTCGATTCATTAGTAAATGAATAAGTTTGTCTTATACGAACAGACTTATATATTCTTAACATGTATATAGTATATACATTTTTTTTTACTTAATGTGATTATTGAAGATATCAAAATCATACGATTTGCTTAATAGATGTAGAAAAATAAAAGGGGCGCTATAATTTGATTCTACTCCACCCTAAAACTACCAAAGAGCCGGCACTGGAAATGATATCTTATCTTAGTATCATTTAATCTTAGAAAGTCGCAATTCAAGCCCGGGCAATTAGATTCCAAAAGCAACCGCTTCATTTCACTTTTTTAAATCTTCAAAAAGCTAATCGTAATAGAGTTTTAACAAGCAGGTTTCATTTCTGGTAACTCGCGTCCAGCGCTGTTACTAACTCCATATTTAGAGGACAGATTCGAGAATGGTTTAATTACAAGTAATAGATTGATTGATTGATCCACGAAGACAACGCAAGGATGTCTAAGGATGATTAAGGTCTTCACGGATCTTACTGGAGCTTAGGATACCGTCAGCCATTGTAAGTTCGGGGAAAAGTTTTAGATTTAAATCTAACTAACTTGAAATAATTGATACATTAAATACTTGAAAGAAGGTGGTTCCTTGTGTCAATCTGAAGAAAAGTAGATCGTGGCGCTAACAAAACGGATTGCCTTAAGGCAACTTCCTGGCTCCTATATTATTTTACCAACCCATTAAGCAGATATGCATCACAACCTCTTTGTCGACGTTAATTAACGTAACTTTTAACACACTGCTTTAATTAAAAATGACAATGACCGCAACAAGATTATGAGTGCAGTAGTGCTGTCCTCAAACTCCGCTACTCAGAAGCAGGGTATGTTATTTAGGTTTGAATGACTCTAATCACGTTGAAAAAATAAACTGGCCATCCGATAGGCAACAACAGTCTCGAAAAAGTTAAACGACAAATAATTGATGGTTATACTGCTGCTGAAATTTAATTTCAACGACGAAAAGAGCTAACAAGGTACCTATCAATCTTCATGCCGGAGAAACGGCAGGCGGACTAGGAATGGATATGAAGCTGGCCGGGCAATGTCGTATCTTCACGCCTGACCCGTTGCTCCACAATGCAGCTGGTAGGATCTTCTCAAGGCGACCCTTATCATATTCAAGTTTGCGCATTTATGCTTTCCACATGAAAAAAGAAGAAGAGCTATCACTTGGTTTTTTAAAAACGTTAACAAAAAGAAATCTTGAAAATATCTATAAAATGGCGTTTAATGTATCAGCTCATTATAGGTTATGTGGGTAGATTGTACTCAATTTTTTTTATTTTATGAGTACACTGATAATATACTACTGCTCTTGGAAAGATGATTATAGTAAAATGATTTAACACCACTTTAATTTTTACACATTTAATAACACACCACAATTTGATTGAGTTAGAGATTTAATTAATAATAATAATAATAATAAATGTTTATTGTTCAAAAAAGAAGTACAGTACATAGGTCACTAGCCTCCACACTAGGATTCTCTGTGTCGTGGAGACTAGTCTCTCTCGTCCAAAAATACATGAAAGCGTGGGTACAGGTGCAAGTATGTATGACTTGGTAAGGTCATACAGGTAAGATAGGTAACATTACTTAATTAAGTTTAATACAAATTGATAATAAGTGTGCGTTAATAATAGGTGTGTGTGTGTGTTTGTGTGTGTATGTGTTTGTGTGTGTGTGTTTATGCGTGTGCATTGTGTGTATGCGTGCGCGTGTGTGTATCATATCGATGTGCAGTGTACGTCTTTAAGGTATTTTACTAGTGTATGTCAGAAAGTAAATTTGTTTATAATATTCTAATGAAATTTTCTGTGTTATTATAGTCCATGTTTTTAAAATAATTTTTGATAAAATTTTTAACTTTTGGTCTGATCAGCTGAATTATATTCAATGAATTATTTAATTTTGAGTATATGTAGGGACCCATGTAATAAAAACATCTTTTGCCAAAGTTTAAGATAGTTTTGGTTTCCTCCTAGACCGAGTGTTAGGTACTAAGTTTACGTAAGCTGTTTTATGGAATTTTATAGCTACAGCCATATAGTACAGTTGACGGATACTGAAGATACCGGTTTCTTGGTACAGTTTATCCGTGGGGAAGCGAAAGAGCATTTTATTACTAACTTTAAGGATGGCGCGTTGTGAACGCTCTACTTTAATTAGATGTGTGTTATGTGCCGCTCCCCATGATGTAAGGCAGTAATTTTTTACAGATTCGCATAATGTGTGATAGATCATTTTGAGGGTGGTTTTGTCAGCAATTTGGCCCATTTTTTTGAAAATGTGAGATAATTTTTTGACACGTCCACTAACATGCTCAATTTGTTTTGCCCAGGTTAGGTGTTGATCAATATAGATACCGAGGTATTTTATATAAGCCACTTGTTCAAAACTTGTGCAGCAACACGCTTTGCCTGTGTTTTTACACGTATGTAATTTTACCGATAGGTGTGAAGGGCAAGAGTTTCTTTTAGTGACACTAAAATTTATAATTTTAGTTCCTCATTAAGTTGTAACAAATTATAGTTTAACTAGCCTGCGACCTGATTCATTCCATCCTCAGCGGCCTTGTACACAGCTTCACATGATTTATCATAGAAAACTATGGCCGTGTCGTCGGCATAAGTAAATATCTTAGCTTTATGGAGTGGCAAGGAGCAAAGGGTGTTAATATAGATAATAAAGAGGCTAGGCCCTAGTACGCTTCCCTGCGGTACATCATATTTAAGGCAGGCGTAATCGCTCTGATGTTCACCTATGCCAATTCTTTGTGTTCTTTCACTTAAGTAGGATTTGAACCATTTGAGAGTTGTGCCTCGTATTCCTATTTGTTCAAGTCTTTGGAGGAGGACACTTCTTGACACGGTGTCAAAAGCTTTCGCAAGGTCTATGAAAACTCCTGTGCACTTATTTCCTTTATCTAGCTTAGTTACGATAAAGTCAACTAGATTGGTCACTGCGTCTTCCGTCGACTTATTATTGCGAAAGCCGTATTGGTTGTCTGATAGAATGCCGTTCTTCTCTAGGAAATTTAAGAGTCTTCTATTCATGATCTTTTCGAGGATCTTTGTTAGGATCTTTGTAAGGAGGGAGATGGGACGGTAGTTTTCTGCTAATGTTTTGTCACCAGATTTGAAAATAGGGCACACGTTAGCCATTTTCATGACATTCGGAACTCTTCCAGAGGAGATACTTAAGTTGCATAAGAATGCGATAGGAGAAGCGAGGTGAGGCTTGTTAAGTTTTAAAAATTTGTTGGTAATCCCGTCCCATCCAGGTGCAGAGATATCTTTAAGGTTGGAATTGATTTTAATAACTTTATAACTGTCGGTAGGGCTCACATAGAAGGATTTACAAGGGGAGGTATTTTTGTACAAGGATCCGGATAATCTAGCCAGTTCTGTTTCAGTTTTTTTAAGTGCTGAAAGAGTTTTGTCGGCTAGTTGTTCACCCACTGTGGTGAAAAACCTATTTGCCCGGTTTAGGGACTCTCGGGGGTCAGAACAGGTATGTAAGAGTTCTGAGTTATTGGAGTTGGTTTTTTTTATATTACAAATGGTTTTTATTGCCATCCAAGTCTTCTTACAGTCTCCATTAGCATCATTCAAAGTTTTTTTCTCATGGTTTTTTTTTTAGATTTTTTATTAAATTGTTGCACATATTTCGGTAGTTTTTGTATCGCTGCTGAACAGTGGAGTTGTCCTTATTATGTTGTTTTTTTGCTTCTATATGCAAAAGATCTCTTTTCCGGATACAGTTCTGTAAACTTTTAGTTAGCCACGGATTTTTTATACATTTTGAGTTTCTAACGGTATGTGTGCTTGTGAAATCTTGTACTATTTTACTTAACTTCACTGTAAAATCGGTTAGTGCTTTGTCCATATGAGTAGAGTATGAATAGATAGAGTCCCATTTACAGTTAGAAACAGCTTTTGCCAAGCTAACATAGTCTATTTTAGTTTTATATTGGGTTTCAGGTATAGAACATGATTTTTGCTTTGCAATACTCACGATGACTGTGTCATGGTCATTTATTCCCGAAGCACATATGTCTATCTTAGCTGGTTTTTTAGTTTTGATCATTGCATGATCTATGCAAGTATGATCGTGTTTGGAAAGTTGGTGGCCCGGGTAGTAGCCATAGTGGCCTGTTATATCTAGGTAATCGGAAGCACGCCTATCTCTAGTAGAGATTGATACTATTGAGGTATGAACATGTCTGCATAATTTTTTCTAACGAGTCAATAAAGTTCTGATAATTTTGTAAATAGATGGGGACCTGTAGATAGCACATATTGTGTACTCTTTACTAACGTGAATAAGAAGACAGTTAGCATCTTTAAAATTGGGCTCTTCAATTATTACATGTAAGTTACTTTTATAAAAAATGGCAATGCCGTCATTTTGATTTAGGTATTGTTTCGAGTAATAACATGTGTAGTGGTTGAGATAAAAAAGTGGTGTAGTATCGTTTAGTCGACATTCCGTTAATACAATTATATCCGGTAGAAATGATAGTTTTGATAAGAAAACTGTAAAGTAGTCAAAGTTTTTTTGTATACTGCGTATATTTTGACTTACTATTGTTAGTTGTGATTCTGCATCTCCAATATCAGCTAAACGTTCTTCAGGGAAATTTCGTTTGATGCTCGAAATAATTTCATTCTTATCGAGGTCTTCACTCAGGTTGTTTTGACTAGCCATAAATAAACGTAATTGAATAGGGTTGGAGTGATGTACGGGTTAGATTCTTTTTCAAGTGTGCTTGATAATAGATGCTTATATTTTTTTTTTTTTTTGTATTAGTAATCTATGACAAAAAGTTATAGTTATATAATTAGTAATCTATGACAAAAAGTTTTTACGGGATTTGGTAATTTTTATTTTTAATTCGCTTTTAAAAAACCCAGCCATCTGTCACCCTGGTGGCTAGTAAAAAAGTTCAGACGGCGTAGGCAAGTAGAAATACTCATAACACCAATAATTTTTATATTATCAATTATATGAATATTTAATGACTCACTAATTCTATTCAGCTTTTTTGTTTTATTTCAACTTCTTTTGGTTTCATCTTCAGCACAACTAAGCTGTTCTGTTCTGTTCTCAAGTAACGTAGAAAACGTTACTTGAGAATAGATAACCTTTATTTTATACTTGAGTAGATTAACCTATCCATTTTCAATTCCATTATCAATTGTAGATTGACAGTGAATAGTAAAAATAAGACAGAGACAGAGGATGCGAAGAAGTCTGCAACGTTTCATTAATTTCAAAACCGTAGTTACCTAAACCTGTTCAGGTGAATGACTTTATTATATACGGAAATATTTTATTTACTTACTTGGTGCTACGAAATAATTTTGGCATAAGTTTGGCATAACAATTTAAAATATTAGCAAAAGACATAAAACTGACATTTTGGCATCTGTACATCTCAAACACTAACGAATGAAAGACTTACGCAAAACAAAATAATTGATCAAGTTTGTCATGTTTTATTCTTGATTCCGTCCACGTTTTAACAATGGAAAATGTATTCAAAAAAGTAATAAACAACTATTTCTTAATAACATTCTTACTTTCTTAAAGTCATCATCAAATTCAGTTGTTATGAGAATTCATTATCAAGTTGCAATACCGTGACAAATTGTACCCATTGTTATATATATCTTTCATTTCAATAAGTTCGAGACATTTCATAATGGTGTATTGTTCTAGACAGACAGTCTGTTATGACCGGTAAATAATAATTATCAACTTTGGTTTATTAAATGTGGTTTTCAATTATTGGTAGGAAAACACCGGTAGGAAACTTATATATTGTTAGTCTTTTTAATATATTATAAAATTATATATAATAAACTAGATTCTTATCTATATTTATAATTAGCAACAACAATATACTCATCAACAAAAAATATTTTTTCATATTCATTTTAATAAAATGTCGGAGTTTTATTTTTGTACAAAATGAGCTGGATTTAACAATAACAGTCAAGATTACATAAATTAAAACTTTTATTCGCTAAACAAAACTTGCCTCTAATTTATTTTACACCGAAATTTTAGCTTAAAAATATAACACAAAAAACCTTACAACGTTCTAAATTTAAATATATTAAAGATTTTTATCGTAACGGAATTTAGTTTAAATAAATTAAATAAAACATGTATAGATAAGGAGCGATATAAAAAAACTTGTCCTTTGGAACCCTTCGATCTTCAATAACTTCTCTGATTAGTTTTGTTACGTGGCACCACGTACCGAGTACCTACTTCAGGTCTGAACGGTAGGTATATATAATAATTTGGATACATCTGTACTGGCTGGTCACATGTTTTCCAATCTACCCTCAACGGTATAATTATAACTAAAGAATTCAAAAACAAGTGCGATCATAATTTTTTTTAATTTATATTTTTTCTTAACATTTCCATTTTGTTATAATGATTGTTTTATTTTTTTTAGTAATTATGATTTATAAATATAATTTTTGCTTTGTAAGTAACGAAATGGAACCATTGCGAAAATAAACAATTATGTATTATGGTTGAATGTGGTAAAACCTCGACGTTAATTTTAATGATGAAACGGTAATGTCTAAATTTAAAATATTTTTAATTAACATCACACGCCACGTATTTACAAATACGATATAAACTAATAACTTGAATATTAATTAATATATTTTATATGTCCTGAAGACGAAATAAATTAATAAAATAACTGTTAATTAAACTTCTATAAATCAATAATCATATAAATATTATTTTCAATGTTTTAATTATTTTGAAGTATCGATAATATGATAAATTAAATAAGCAGTATAAGATTTTTTTTCTACGTTACGTGACTTTAGTATAAAATCTTATTAAGTCCCAAGAAGTGATAGCAATCTTCGTAAACAAAATAACGAGTCTATTCCACAGAACGATTTGCTTAAAAAAAGTTTTTTGTTCTCTCAAATACCCATCTATGTAGCAAATTGAAATTGATGAAATAAAATAGTAATACTATACAAAATATATTCGACAAGGGAATTCGTTAAATCTGAAAATTATATACTTGGGATCAATCAACAAATTGATCAACAATTAAATAAAATTTAAATAAATAGCTGTTATGTTTAACCAATAATTAACCTTTTAGTGATAAGACTAAACTGTTAATGATTTAACAAAAACAAAAATAATGGCCAACTCCACTAATATAAAGACTATAATAGTAAGAAATAAAAATTTTAATATATATACTTCGGATAGCTTATTAGCAGTCCTAAGTATATATATTCATCTAGATATTTCTACTGAAAGTTTTCATACTTAAAAATGTGAAAAAAAATGGTTATACGTTTAATCGATTTTGGTCACTTAGTTAAATCATGAAATATGCAGAAATGGCATAAAAAGTAGACAGGAGAGTATATAATGTGTATATTCAGTCTTGTCTACTATACAGGCGCTGACCTGGGCATTGGCAGAGCAAATGACAAACAAAATAAAAATCTTATCAAAACGGAATGGAGAGAAGCGCAATAAAACTGAAAGACAGAATCGAAGATGCTTGAAAAAATAAACAGTAAATTAAATTCTAAGAATGCATACACAACTTTCAAACAACTAAAATGGAGATGGAGAAGAGAATAAAAAATGGACCAAAGCAATTATTGAATGCTACTCACGGGACAGCAAAAGAAACAGGGGAAGACAGAATAAGAGGTGGATGAGATTGGAAAAATAGCTGGTCCAACATGGACCAACAAGGTCCAACATTGTATTGCATGAAATAGTACAATAAGAGTGTAATGGAAATCTGTAGAGGAAGCCTTTGTCAGGTGCCATCCGATGCCAATATGCCGATATTTATTTTGTTGTAAAAAATTGGACATTTAAGGTTATGGGCATAATTTATTAATATTAGGGTATATTAACATTAAGAGTTGCAAAGAAGACTCTATTATAAGATTTTTTTTTATTCTTATAATCGTCTAATGAAATTAATAATCTATTATAATGGTTATTCAAATAAATATTATATTTTTCATAATTTTATGCCTTATATAGAATCGGAAACTTTGAAGTTTTGCTCTTGATAAGCTCTTTATTATCCTTATACTATAAATATAATACGTTTTGTTTTGTAGTCAACGTTTAACTGAAGTAACGGAGGCATACATTTTATTAGACATTCTTTAAACATTATTACTATTCTTTTAGCGTTATACACTGTAAATAACCGCTCACAAAACAAACCGGAAGATATTACTGGAATTAGAGGCATTTTTTTTATATTTTTATCCACTCCTTATAAAAGAATGCGTCAAATTTCATTTGTAGTTTCCTTCTTTTTTTCTTTCTTGAAGTGATTCTTGATTTTTCTTTTCTTCTTTTTCTTGAAGTGTGTTCCTTAGAAATT
The DNA here is from genome assembly GCA_959347405.1 of Napeogenes sylphis. NCBI lineage: Eukaryota > Metazoa > Arthropoda > Insecta > Lepidoptera > Nymphalidae > Napeogenes > Napeogenes sylphis. The sequence goes on from OY365782.1 coordinate 6,888,291, forward strand.
CACATATACATTTTTTTACATTATTCTATAATAAAGATGTTTTAAAATGATATATTGAAATTTTTGCTTTTAAAGTTCAATGTCCAAAATATAAATAATACTTAATACCATATGTCACTTGAACATAATATATCCCAAATATATATAAATAAACTTCACAGAGGACACGTAATTATATTTGAATATCGGACCCCACAGCTAAGCTCTCGCTTTGAGTAGACAAATAAATTTTAAAATAAAGCCCGCAATCTAATCATGTCAAAACCACTGGCCCTTAGTCCTAAGGGTCGCAAATCACAGAACGCGTTCGTTCGCAGGTAATATTATTATAGTTGTCTTTGCAATTTTAACGGTTCATATTCTTAATTTATTACTTGAAATTCGGTAAATGTGTTTCAAATTATTTATTACCATTTTTGAAAATATCCATAAACATGTATAGCCGTGTAAAGCTTATTTAAATTTATATAAATATAGAATGAAAAATAAAAAGATACCGATAATTTATAGGCGGACAGCGATATGTTATCTCAGTTGGTAGAGCGGCGGGACGGTTTCCCAGTAATCGCAGGATCGAATCCCTGCCCGTATCGATTTATTTTTCAGTCTATATTTATATAAATTTAAATAAGCTTAACATGGCTATACATTTTTATACATATTATCAAAAATTTATTTCGGAAGTGGCATCTTTTCAAAATTTATCTATACTGCAAAGTTAGAAACATGGGTTAGGATTTTCGAAAGAAACCTAATAGATATCACCACCGTCCCGATAAAAACGATCACATATAGAATGCCTAATTTACCGAGGCGGACATCGATACGGTAGCTCAGTTGGCAGAGCGACGGGACTGTTTCACAGTAGTCGCGGGTTCGAATCCCTGCCCATATCGGTTTATTTTTCATAACATAGTTATCCATATAAGGCTTATTTATAGAGAAAAAAAACTTTATTCAAACTGGTGACTTAAATCCTTTCCCAAGATCGCGAATTCCAATCGTTCCCGTATGTATTAATTTTACATTCAATATGTATCTTTCAAATTCATGAACAATGTTGGTAGGTACATCACAAGGAGGTACTTGCAATTACATACAAAATCCACTGCGGTTTTTATAAGAGATAACTAAAATATATACAACAGCCATAAACAAATACTGAGTATTATTTGGTTCTTGAACCTAAATATTTTTAGCTGATGTAATTCAAGCTCACATTTTTCTTAGTTCAACTTAAAGAGCTAGCTAGCTAGAGCTATTTCGACAATCTTGTTTCTAATGGTTTCGCTGTAAATTATTTTTTATATATGAATAAGTAAATTAATTTATATACTGTTTAAATATTACAAAAACCGATATCGGTAATAATAGTAGGTTTATTATAGACCTGGGTTTAATCGACATGTTCTTCTATGGGGTTAGGTCCGTGATGGAAATCATCTTAAGGAGATCCACATAACAATTTATTTCTTTATTTATGTTGTTAGCAATACCAACTTTTACGAAACACCAGGGATGCATAACTTAACAGCACTTCTATGATACGTGACCGTAGACAGAGAATTACATTCTCTCTCTACGTATGTGACCTATCAGTGACGCAGCGTGACAAGTTAACCGGATCCTTTAACATTAAAATGTCTCCGTCCATCTGTTGGATATAAATAGCCCGATACACTCAACAGTTAATACGTTCATTCTGTACTTTACAAATATCTAAAACCTTTATTATACCAAGCTCATAATTTTATTACTAAATTTACTTGAATAAAAAAGAGTTAATATCGTTTTGTGAAATATTGTAACAAAAAATAAATTAAATTTAAATAAAACCGTTTTTTTTAATACATTAAAATATATAAAATAAGTTATATCCAGAACAATATCAATAAACTTAGTCTGGCCATAAATACTGTTACAATTAAAAATTAAAAAATATTACATTTGAATTTGGAATCTGTCATTTTTATACGATTGTTAATTGTGTTTTCTCATTTTGGCGACAATACATTGTACAATACTTTACGATATTAAAAATGGAGTGGGGTGATAAAGAGACCAGAATCGTTGTGATTGTATTACACAAAGTAGGTATGGAACCAAATGCAATTTTTAAAACTCTCCATTAACTGTATTAGTCAAATGTTTATACCGGCCTAGTAATAGATACAATGAGACTTCCTCTGTTTGTGACAGAGAAAGATCCGGCCGTCCACGTAGTATTCGTACGAAAAAGGTGGTCAAAGCAGTAAGGGAAAGAATTCGAAGAAATCCTGTCCGAAAGCAAAAGATTTTGTGTCGGGAAATTAAGATAGCACCTAGAACCATGTCGCGTATTTTAAAAGATGACTTAGGACTTGCAGCCTATAAGAGACGCACCGGTCATTTCTTAAGTGATAAATTGCAGATGAATAGGGTGGTAAAATCGAAACAACTATTGAAGCGGTACGCAAAGAGAGGTCACACAAAAATTTTGTTTACGGATGAGAATTTTTTTACAATTGAGCAACATTTTAACAAACAAAATGGCCTTAGAGCTTTGAGCATAAATAATGGCAATTATTTATGCTCAACGCTCTAAGGAAGCTTCCCAATTAGTTAACAGAGTGCAACGTGGGCATTATCCAACTTCATTGATGGTTCGGTGGGGTGGTAGCTATAAAGGAGAGACTGAGCCTTATTTTTATGAAAAAGGTATCATAACATCGGCATAAGTGTATCAAGATACCATTCTTGATAAGGTAGTTAAGCCCTTTAATAATACGATGTTCAATAACCAAGTATGGTTCTTCCAGCAAGATTTGGCGCCGGGTCATAAACATCGGTCCACGCAGTCTTGGTTGGAAGCGAATGTCTCGGACTTCATCAGAGCTAAAGACTGGCTGTTGTCTAGTCCCGATCTTAACCCGTTATGATTTATGGTCAGTTTTAGAGAGTACAACTTGCTCTAAACGCCTTGATAATTTGAGGTCCTTAAAACAATCCATATGATTGGCAGTGAAGAATTTCCTCATGGAAAGAGCTCGTGCTTCTATTGATAACAGGCCTCAACGTTTAAAAGACTGTATTGCAGCCAATGGACACCACTTCGAATAAGCTTTTTATATTTTTAATTGTTTTATATTTGTGTATTAAACTAACACACTGTAAAAGTAATAAATGTTATTGACTATTAAAAATTTTTTTTTTCTTTGTTACAATATTTATGGCAAGACTAGGTATAATAGTCGGTGTCTCGTGAAGGGCTTGACGGAGCTTATGGTATCATATTTTGTGTAAAAAATGTCGTAAGGATTTTGTTAGGATCTATAAAACCCGGTTTTTTGTTGTAGATATTTATATTAACTTTATATGTTATTTGTAAGGAAAATAAAGTAACTTATTAATACATCAATTCGTTTAGGGATATATATGATAAATCAAAGTTGTATTTTAAGTAGGTTAGTATGTTGATCTGTTTTTTGACTGGTAGCTGTCTATTTGGTTTAAAAACGATACTGTTCTTTCCATTTATTTTTTAGCTAAAATATTGAAAAATATAAAATGATTGTCTACTACTACGTAAGAATATAAATTCAAGTAATAAAATAAGAACTTTCGTTATTTATTCTTAATTTTAAGGCGATTCGTAAATTGCATATCTAAGTAAACTTTAGGTATTTATATTTTAAAAGATAATATTTTAATTCAACTATCAAATTTCTATTTCAGCATTTTAATACCATTTTGTACCAAGAAACCTATTAACGCTATTTAAAGTATACAAATGGTGGATTTTTACGGATTTAACAACCAACAAAATATTGCCATAATATATTAAAGATATGTGTAAGTATTTTTATTTATTTCATGAATCTATATTGGTGGTATAACATAACATATGTGTAGATGTTTCGTAGATGGTAGTATTTATTTGACAGTAGATTGTATGCGGGCTGCCAAACAATAAGAGGACCCAGAGTTGGAGGTCCCGATCAAGATCCAATCCCTTACCCAACACGTGTACTAGCCCCTGCATTACTCCTCAACAAGAATAAACGCAATTGCATCTTTCATCTATATATAATATATAATATAATATATATATAATATATATATATATATATATATATATATATATATATATATATATATATATATATATATATATATATATATATATATATATATATATATATAATCAAAACATAAAGTGGTAGTAAAAAAATAAAACAAAAAATATAAAAAAATTACAATTATTACTCGAATTACCAAATTTGAAACATCTAATTTCATGTACATTTTATTGAATAAAACCTCAAAGTAACGGAATACATTCATAGTAACAACCTTGAAGCCTAAAAGGTTCTAAACGCTGACACACATTGTCTGACACCGGAAGTGATATATCAAGGAGATAAATGGGGTTGAAGGATATAGCTCGGATAATCGGACCCCAAGAATACCTTAAAAAGATTCCCGTTCCATAAATTGTTCATTCAAACGGCTTATCAGTTACTTATTACTTGTAATTCATAGTTCAACGGTCTGACAAAAAAACTAAAAAAAGACCGAATTTTTTTATGATATTTAAGACATGAAAAGCCAAGATAAGAAAAAGATTGTTTTAAAACTTAAGAAAACTACCTAAATTAGTAAAATATCTCTTATTAAAAAAAACATAATAAATTTGGCATTCTGTGTAATAAATAATTATGTTAAATACTTTATCAACACGACTTTACAGAGCGTAAATAAAACACCAATGCCTCAATAATTTATAATATAGAATATTAAAGTTAATATTTGTCGAAAACCAATAAACAAAACCGCAAACTAATGAAACCACAAACCAATCGCTATCGATAAAATATGTTTTTTTTGTCTTTTAAAAAAATATTTGAACGTGTATATTTTTATGATATATATATATATATATATATATATATATATATATGTATCAAATTTGTTATAGAAGGATTTTTTTTATTATATCTACTTCCACATTCGACATATTATTATTCTTTCTCACAAACATAACGGATACAAGGGACCCCCAGACTCTGAATAAAAATATGTGGATCCCACAAAGAATAGTCCCGTTTGGGAATGTAACTCACAAACTCTAGTTCAGCAGTGGAGCCACTAACCACGATACCAATAGGTCCTTTAAAAATATATATAAAAATAGTAGATATTTCTTTTCATTGCGCGAAGCTCGAAGAGATGCAGGTTATAATGATGTGAAAGAACTTCTTAAATCTAAAGATTTAAAATCCTTAGAACTTTTACATGGTCTTACAGATTTTAACAGGATATTAATTTAAAAACACTCGTGTAGGCGTCTAACAAGGTTATTAACTAATTTGATGAAAATATTAATTTAGAAAATTTTATACCCTACACACAAATATAAAATTATGTAAGTACATAATTAATTTAAAGTCTATAAAATCCAATCTCTTTTACTTCTTAACTTGGCTTATACCACGAATAGATTGTAAAATATTTTTATTTTAATCCTATAATGCAGTAGTACTAACTTATATATTTTGTCTAAAGATTGGTACTGCTGGCAAGCCATAGATACATAAAATAAAAAAAAAGTAAAAATGTACAGATAGAATGTAATTGCATATTTTTAAAGTAGCAATACAATTATATTAAAAGATTCAAATGTTCCTATTTCAGGTTTTATATTCATAAGTGTGAGAAAAATTGTAAAAAAAATCTTATTATTGTAAGAAAATGGTTTATTATTTGACACCGATATGTATTACCAACAGAACCCTGCGAAAATTTTTCATCTCAATTTTTATAGTAATTGATGGAACGATGTAGATGTTAAAAATGCAACATCTGAAGATTTCCAAGTTCTCCGGTGGGTTTTACAAGAAATCCTTCTAAAGATCGAATATTTTTCATTAAATAATATATGTTTTGAATTTATGAAACATCTCTTATACAAAATTTAACCTGATAATTAATAAATAACAAAAAAAATGTTGAACATTTCTCAAGTCTTTCATGCGATAAATTAATTTTACTTTTCTTCTTTTTTTTATTCAAGTGTATTTATAGGAAGGAATCTATAGGAAGACCTAGTAAGAAAATATAGAAAAGACCCGATTTAATTGTCTTTCCTTATCTTTTGTGAACTACAAGTACTAATTAAAATCTACTGTCAGTCTAATCTTAGAATCTGAATATAATTTGTGTATGGCATATGGATAGGTATCTATAAACCCTAGGTTGCTAGCCTAACATATGATTTGTAACCTAGCACATGATTTGACAGTTGCCATAATGTCTGTTTTTATTTCTTGTTAGTAAATTTTATTCCTTCTTTCATTGCTCCTTAATACTATTGTTACTTTTTGAATAATTACTCAAATAGTATATAAGGGAAGAGGGTCATCCTCCAAGTCTTCAATCAAATGATAAGTACCATGAGAAGTATGTATATTTTTATGTAAGATTGAGATAATTCCTACCATAATTCAATGAGATCTTGAGTGGTCTTGGCTAAGGGAGTTATTTTGTAATACTTCTTTATATATATCGTTCATTTTTTTATTTAAGAATATATAAGCATATTCATAAAAAATAAAACAAGGTAATTATTTTATAAAATATTCATTAAACCACATTTTGAAGGCTACCTCTAAAAAAATCAAAATGCATTTGCTCTTTTACAGTAAAAGAGAATTATGACTATCTGTCCACGCTGTGAAGAATTATCGCTGAAAATACATAAAGAATTTAACCATTTTAAGGAGTCAGTTAAAAATAAATAAAAATCCACTTATGTTATGGCCTGAAGAAAGTAGATGGATGAATCTCCACCAATAATATGAGAAATGGCGATCAATACAACGTTTTAGACGAACATCAATCAACTCGTCGGCTGCATCGTTACTTCACTTGATTTATTACTACCCATTTATTATTTCGACTTCTATATTGTAGGAAATGCATTTCAAACTTAACATATCTTAAAAATAAGTTATACCAAATCATTTGTTGTAGTTTTTTGATATATTTTTTTTTCTTTGATTAAGTTACTCCACGAAATAGAAAATACAAAAAAGTGTCGTGAGGAAAGAAAAAATATACATTTCAGCGAAACCGATAGAAACCTTTTGTAACACTTGAAACAAATACAAAAGCTAAAACAACAAATGAAGAAGATTTATCAAAGCGATGAGTTTCGCTCTAAAAATGATTACCATACAAATGTTCACATTCTAGGACCGTCGAAAAAACGCTCCCTTCCAGTTATCACAGCGGCCATGTTCCGATGACAAATGACAGCAGCGTTTTTGTTTTCACGAATATAAAGATATATGTAATCTTATATCTTTTAATTACAAAATATCTATCTATAGCTAGTAAAACCGTTTTATCGTAATACTTCTGAATTAAAAAGGTTCATTGTTTCTAAATCATGCCAGTTACTTTGCGTATAATCTGACACAAAAGAGTCATTTGGCGTGGTTTCAAGTTGCTTTCTCTTATTAGAGATATTATGATAGCTGAGTTATAATAATATTCGCCTTATTATTACTTATTGTAAGCTTTTCTTTCCTTCCTCAAGTAGAGGCTAATAAAAGTAAATATTTAATATATTATAAGTGTAAATTTACTCTATAAACTAAACTTTTCAGATAAGCATTTCATTTATAATCCATTATCACTTGATTTTAATCAATTAACCATAAATTATCGCCGCACTTGGCCGTTATAACTTTTGCGTGACGTAATCATTTTACTAAGTAGCCAAGTTTCATCTCAAACTTCGACGCTACGTGACCAGAGCGCGCTAAACATAATTATTAAGTCTCCAGATTAACATTAATTAAAGATACTTATGATTTAGTGATAAAAAGAATAGGTCCTCATATTGAATAATCTAATTTAATGCTTTTCCAATATCTTTTTCAACATTTAAGATATGATATGTTTTTTAATAAACAAAGTTAAAACGTCATCAGCATAAGTAGAACTCGGACTTGCGACTTTTGGAACAGTAAATTCAAGCAACGAAAGAATTCAACATTAAAATATTAAATATTTTTTTTGTGTATCCGTTACATATGTCTAAATAATATTATCCGAATGTTAGTTCGATTGTTATACTTACAGTTCTACTCAGTTACAGTCGTGAGCTCAAAAGTACAAAAAAAGGACATCACTACCTTGAAAAAAGTAGGTAATTTTTTTGAGGGATGAAAAAATGACATTTAGACTGGCCTCGGACATAACGACACCATTTTTTATTTACTTTTACAAAGAAGCTAAAATGCTTACAAAAACTATTCTTATTCTAAAACTACGTAACACCAGCTAACCAGACCAGCTACATCTTAATTTATTAAAATTATGAATAATAAGATCTTGTTCATAATAATTAATTATTTTTTGTTAAGGTTATTGATGTTACGTCTACCCAATAATTTTATAGTTATATCTTTTTAGGTAAACCATACACATGCGAAATATCTTCTTTATATTTGTATGGGAAATATATATTTACTGATGACTTAGGCTAATCTAGCGATTCATATATATATATATTTCTTTTTAATAATCTGTAAGAAAAAAGACATTCCTGATGTGCCCTCAAGGAATAACTCTGTATAGTTATGTATTGTTTTATTGTACAGTAAATAAAATAAAATAATAAAAAAGCTATCCTGTATTTTGTCTGTAGGTGTGAGAGAAAATATTGTAGATGTGTGGGTGTGGATTCCTATTAGAAGCACAAATTATTAGGTATTTATTTATGTATAAAGTGATTTAAAAGATTTTGGAGAGGGAATTAGATAATAGTGTAAGTGAACCTTTAATAAATACCTAAAGCGATCCAATTTGTATTTCATTGTGCTTCCACAATACATTCTTTACAAAAGATTTGGGATAAAGTCGGCTATTATGATTTCTCATCGTTTTTTAATGTAATTGGCCTAGGAATATTTTTGTATTTTATTGTATTTTATTAACCGACTTCTTCAAAAAGGAGGAGGTTATACATACATACATACATATATATATATATATATATATATATATATATATATATATGTGTACACCGATTTCTCCGAGATTTGTGAACCAACTTACGTAATTCTTTTTTTGTTTGATGCGGAATAGTTTCGAATTGGTCCCATCAAAATTTGATTCAGGTAGGCCCATTAGTTTTTATTTTATGAGCATTTTTGTCCAAGTTTTGAACTAGCTCCTCCGGAAGGAAATCTTAACGTGCTGTGACTAATGACATCTGTTGTTTTGGATATGTGAAGTCTGACGCGCTGCTGCTAGCCGGTTCTCACATTGCTGAGCAGACTCGGCTGCTGTACGGTTTCGTATCACTTCTGATCTATGAGCCCTCTGCTTAGTCGACTCGTTCTCTAAACGCTCATTAATGAGGGCAAGTCTATTAGCTCTCTGCTCAATATACTTATTTGCAAGACGCTCTTGGATCTTTCCGAGCCTAATTATGCTGATCAAGAGATTTTTGACGTAATCGTGATTTCATATATGACTTCATGGTCTACCAACGTTTTTCACGATCTTTAATAGTCTCACAACAACGTGATATTGTGTTTCGAAAAGCATTTTTACAGAGACGACTACTTTTATCGGTTCCCATTTCTTGAGATCTGTATTTTCTAAGGCGTGCAGCACCTTTTGTAGGTCTACCTATAGCTAATTGACAATGTAGCAATAAACTAAAATGTATTAAATAAAAATAGCTACTTTAAATAAAAACGACTTTAAAACTAAAAGGAAAAGGGCTTAAATATAATTATTTGTTCAAGGCTTGGCACCGACTACAAACCTATTAGTAAATAGGACATATAAATAATAGATAGTATATTCTAAATATTAATTCTTCATTACTTTTTACCTTTTAGTTTTATAGTCGGTCTTGTTAACATAATTTTTTTTTTTAATATTTGATTGTATATATTTATTTATTATTTATTTATCTATACATTATGCAGTAATATTAATTTATTTAAACCTCTTGCATTCCGTAATTACGATCGCATCACTCAAACGTCGAAGTAAAGATTTAAAAGTCCTTTCTTCGTGCTATTGAACGGTCGATCGGTCATGACGTCACTACAATCTCCGTAAGTGACGAGATAAACAGAACTAGACGTCTCAGGGGATATTTCAATGGATTAAAGGAGATGGAATCTCGCAGTATAAGCTTTGTATGTGTAGAATGCAGTACCAATTTGCATTTTCTTTGAGTGATTGTTTGTATATAGTATACAGTAAAAAAACACGTAATTGTAGTCTGTTTTCTAAATATCGCAGAGATATATTTGATCTATTGAAGTAGGCTTTAGATAAAAATCTTTTTCAACTAGATGGCTAGTATATTTCGTGCAAAGAGGGTAATCGTGATAAAATTAAGTTTCGCGAGATTCTTAAGTACAGCGTTTGAGGAAAATCGGTAAATTAATGTAATTGAATAAGTTGAGAGGTCAATTTTGTTTTATCGTCGACTTCATAAAAACCAAGAAAGAAGATTTTGTTGCCATCTATATAAAATTCTGTTCAAAATGGTAAATGTCTTTGATGATCCTTTTTTATATACATAATTTTTTATTTCATTTTAACCGCATTTCACACTAAAATTGTCGTATATAAATAATATTTTTATATACATAATAATACAATCGTGTATGGTCTGTTAATAAGACTCGTCCTATTAACCCATTGTCATGTCGACCCATTTTTTTGTCTTTAAGCGATAATTTAAAGCAAGACCAAGACACACACACACACACACATACGCACGCACGCACCCACGCACGCACGCACGCACGCACGCACGCACGCACTCAAGCACGCACGCACGCACGCACTCACGCACGCACGCACGCACGCATCCACACACACACACACACACACACACACACACACACACACGCACACGCACACGCACACGCACACACACACACACAGATAATTAGATGCTCAATGGAAAATTTAAATATTGTTATTGTAACTAATATAATTTAATAAAACAATTGTTAAACACGGGCTGTTAAACCTTAAAATGTTGTATTTTAATCCCAAAACAGAGATTGACATACCTAGTTTGGGGGTCAACAGATTTTTTGGATGACAACATATTAAGCCTATTTCAATAAGTGTATTATTTTTATTAGCTGGTGCTATAGTTAAAAATGTTATATTTAGAGGTCAGGATGAAAGTTCGTTTGGCACTCAAAACGGAAAATAAAGAAATAAGAGTATCATAATATCTGGACTCACAAAGAAACTGCTCTCATGAACTATTAGATAATAACTTTTGCAACGGAACCTTGACCAAAGGTTTTACTATTTTAGCTTTGGGTTCCTTGGTTAACATAATAAAAACACCTCATTTTATGTCTATTTAATTATGTATATGTAGAAACGATCAATATAGAATACTTAATTCACCGAGAGGGGTAGGGGTAGGATACGGTAGCTCAATTGTTAGAGCGACGGGACTGTTTCCTAGAGATCGTGGGTTCGAATCCCAGCCCGTATCCGTTTATTTATTAAAATTTTAATAGGGTTAACATGGCTATACATGTTTAGACATATTTTCAATTCCGTATTTATTATAAATTTATAGTATAGACCTTATACCAAGTTAAGACCTGAAAACTATATTAAAGACATATAAATGTTTAATATTATTATATTAAATCCTGGTGTTGTACTTCCTAATAATATCTTCTGTACCATAAATACTGATCGTTTAAAATATACTAATTTTAAAATGAATTATTATATCACCTGTGAACGTTACACGGTCGGTAAAACAAATATTCACCACATTTGCATATCGTAATAACCTTTCGCTTTGCTTTTGTTGCAGTATGAAGGTATATATTATAATTTTAATTTTACTTCCTACTCAGAATGAAATCAGAGTATGATTACATAAAATAGCTACTATTTTTTGTAATACTGACTTCGTAAGAATAATTAGGTTATGAAGGAATTGAGAAGTACAGCTTACAAAAAATAAAAATAATTGAATGTTTTATATTTTTCCAAAACTTTTTTTCTGTACAAATCTTATAATCATTACATTATAAGATTTGTACCGAACGAACTTCAAAAAGACTTAATCGGTCAATTCAATTTCAGCCACAATATTTCATACATATTCTAAAATAGATAACCAACACAAAAAACAAATAAAAAAAACAAATTATTAATGCAACCACTTATTACAAGCAAGTCTACGCAAAAAAAAAAATAACAAAAGTTGCGCGAATGAAGCCCCAAGCAATTTCTAAGATGTACAATCATTTTACACCTAACAAAAGAATAAGAGTAGAACTTATTTATATAAAGTTAAAATAAACTAAGTTGTTCTACCCTAAATTCTAAGTAATAATGTAAGATATTTCATTACAACGCTGTAGGCATGCTGGGAAGACGAGTGGTCCAAATTAGGAGTTTTATCACCGCCATAATGAATAAGAAACATGTTCGGTATATAATATTAATTATCGTAATATTGTGTGTTATATCCATTTAATATAATATATTTATATTTAGTAATAAGTATCTTTATTAACAATTTATAACATAAAACATTGTTGTTAGTGAATCCTGTGACGTCCGAACTATCTTAAGTTGTTTCGGATGACAGTTACTTTCTTCTCCTTAAAATAAGAACCTTTTAAAAAATGATAACAAAAGACAGGAAGTAAAAATAAAATTTATGTAGATATATGTACACAGGGCTATTTTTAATTAGCTGACCACCTCTTGCAGGCAGCGTCTCTACATCAATCCCAACAACATTTGTTCTACGAATTTTTAAATTTAATAGTTTTAAAAACAAATTATGTATAGAAAAGGACCAAGACATTTCAATTTTGTAATCCTAGTGATTTGAACTAATCAGTGAATATCAGTCTTTTTATATTTTATACGATAAAAATATAACAACCTATTTAAATTATGTTAAATAAATACAATATAGAATCTCAATTTTGTGTATTTATAAAATATTATTGTTACAGTGGTATATGATACCTCTTGTTGAAACTCTTTCAAAGATTAAATTGTTCCCGACAGCTTATAAAATAAAAGGGACAAAATCTTCTTTACGAAGGATTTTGGTTAAGTTGGAATTTATATACAAAATATTTGCGTAAAAGAGAAAGTGGGTATACATTATTTAATTACAATTGAGACCAAAATATCACAAAGTATGATAACAATATTATATAAGTGAATAATATATCAATACTCAATTTTTTAATGCAAAAAGTATTACTTTTAGAAGAAAAAAAATAAAATTTTCTTATTCAAATGACAACTTGTCAAAGCTTAAACGACCCTTGCTTTTGCATCACGTCTTCATAGGATTCCTTCTTGTAAATTCTTACTGGCCACGAAATAAAGAAAATAACAAGAAAGAGGCCATGTTTTAATATTTTTCATATTGAACCGAATATTTGTATTGCCTTCCATAGTTGGACGAAGTAACAAAACAAAAGAAATAAAATAAGTGTGTTGCATAAATCTTGAAAAAAGAACTTAGTTTGCGATTTTAAAAGGTTCTTTTTAATCTTGAAAACTCTTTTATTAGACAGTACCTACTTGATAGTGAGGGATGACAGTCGTGTTTGTCACCATGTTAAAACCAAGGATCAGAATACTTGGGCTGATATTAATCTTCTTTAAGCATGAAATAGGTGAGAAAATAGATGTCTATGGTCATTTCACAAATTCGTCTTGCATTAAACAAATTGATGACCTCTGCTGTAATAACACGATAGTTATAAACCGTAGCTTGGATAAAAGTCAGTCTCGATTTTGTGCGATGTCTGGATGATGGCTATGGCTTCGCATTTTATCTGAAGATGGATAGCTATAATCGGTATTACACGAGCACTTAGATAGTAAATCCAGTGGCTTTGTATACTACAAGATGGTCACTGCTCCGGTTGTATCAAAAATCATGTTGAGTTATTATTTTTATATATATCGTACAATGTATATGAGACAGCGCTAAATCACTTTAAATTTATTCATGTCCCAAAGACATATATTTACTTAGTCAAAGGACATCACCCACTTAACACTTTAACCGAGGGTTCGCCAAACAAAGCCTAATTCAATTATAAACTACTACTTCTTATACAGATATAATGTGCAAATCAACATATTACCCCAAATCTAAAGCTTTCTAAAAGAAGCCCACACATGGACGTATTTTGTATTACTGCAGGAATAAGAAAAATGAATCCCGAGTTTAAATGAAAAATAGAAGAAAGTATGAAGATTCGGAAAAGTTCTCAACACCTGGATATCGATTGAACTCAGAACGTTCGAGAGAAACTTTGAATATTTTCCACAACAATATTCCACTTTACATTTGCAGCAAAAATGTTAACAAGATAAAACTTTTAAGTGATTTATAAGTTTGATATAAAAATTGTATTAGGTTAATAAAAGACAACTGCTAGAACTTTTAAAAAATTTCGACAAATAATCATAGTAAAAGAATTACTTAAGATTTTTGTATTTTGAAGTAAATTTTTGTAATATTAGGTAGACAATATTTTTAAAATAAAAACCTATAATTAGTTCACCTTCAGATACGATCGAGGCTTCACACAACACTACTGATAAGGCACGAACTATATTAAAGCGTCTTCATGTTACAATGGACTTGAACAGATACGCCACTGGCAAGTAGCTATAAAGTAAAAAGCCTTGCAGCATCTGCATGTATTGCATGTGTGATATTATTTTAGGCTTTTTTAGTTTACTTTTTTAAAGTACTAGTAGTACTTTAAAAAAGTAGTTCTAGTAAGTTGTACTATTAGTAGTAGTATAACTTTTTTGTACAATTAAATATATTAAAAGAAATGTGTATGCTTGAAACAGGACATTAAAATGTTCAAAAAAGAATTTTGTACTCCAGACAGATAAAATTTTTCAGATACATAATTCATATAGTAATCTAATCTAATATATTTCTGTTATAGGTAACCTAAGTAATAATTTCAATTAAGAATTCCTAATGTCGTATAACTACTTTTACTATATACTAGACTAAGCTTATATATATTACTATAAAGTGTTTCGTAAGCACAGCTTAGAGATCGACAATATAGCCCAAAGTGAGAACATCTACACGGCTCTGGAAACAATACCCTAACACACAAAGAATATTTTCCCTTACAAGTAATAAAAGAATGTTTTTGCCGGCAAAAACTTTATGATTTTCCTCTACCTAATGATGCCCAAAGAACTCGAATAAAAGTATTGCAACGATAGATCTATAAAAACGGTTTTTTTTAAATGACCGTAATAGTCATCATTTAGGATTTTTTTTATTTTTCTTAATAGTGAAAATTTATACTACAAAATCAGAAACAATAGAAAGAATTTTCAAAAATATTTAGTAGATGTCACCTCCGCCCTGATACGAAATGCTAAATTCATCAAAGCTCAAATGGCAGAGCAACTAGACGGTTCCACAGAGATCACAAGTTGGAATCCTGCCCGATTCTTTATATGATTTATAATGATTTATAATGCTTTACCTTAGAAGTCTATATAAAATATAAAAATGTAAAATTAGTTTAAAAACAATTTACTTAATTTGAATTGAATTTTAATGATTTATGTGTTTGTTTTAAAGTATCTATAATTATAAAGTTACCACGCATTTAAGTATTTTAATTTACAACCAAAAGTTAATTAATTAATTATCTTTCGATATCGCTGTATAACGAAAATATTAACCACATCTGCATACTATTCATATTGCTTTTGTTGCAGCAAAGTATCTTGATTTTAAATATTATAAGTATATATTTAATTATTTGACGCTATTTTTTTTTATTACTCTATATTACTATATTCTGTGACTTATATTTATTTAAGTATCTTGTTTGTAATATGTAATATTCCCTGACGAATTCATATTGTACAGTATACAATTTGAACCAGTATACATTGACATCTACTGCAATTGTATGTATAGTGTATTTATTTGTTATTAATTTATAAATAACTAAGTAATTGTATAAGCCCAATTAGATTTCTCTAAGAAATTGTTTCAAACGTCTACACACACGCAAGTTTATAAACGCATACGTACAAAAAGTGCTTGTGTTGTAAAACACCCACTCAGAGACACGTTCAAGCATAAAACAGTACTATGATGTTGTTACACAAACTACTCTATTTATATAAGATCAAAACACTCAAGATTCTTGTACATAAATTGAATGAATTAAATTACCGTAAACAAGAACACAGAAATATGTTAATTTGATGTTTTCATATAATTATTATTTACCATACTCTTTGAAAGACTGAGGTATTTATTTAAATTTATCCCAAATGCTTAGAAACCGTGACGTTTAAGGATTAAATATGTTTTTATAAAAAATAAGATTCAGTTACAATTTATAGGAATATACATATAAAATAATACATTTAGAAAGAAAACTGGTGTTAAGGCTATCCCAACTCATATAATAACGTTTGAAAATACATATCCTTTAACTTGAATAGCCATGTTAAGCTTACTTACATTATAATAAATATTTTATTATGATTTTATTATACTGCAAAGTTAGAAACATTAGTTAGTATTTTTGAAAGAAGCTTAATATAGATGTCACCCCTGCACGTTCCCGATTAAGACGAACATATATTGAATTCTTAAATCACCGAGATGGGTAGTAGCGATATGGTGATAGCTCAATTGATAGATTGACGGCTCGGTTTCCCAGAGGTAACGGGGTTGAATCTCTGCCCCGTATCGGTTTTGTTCTAATTCCACATAAATATAAATATTAACATTTAGATTTTAGAACCATCTCTTTTTTGCGTTTTACAAAGAGGCTAAAGAATAAAGCCTTAAATAATAATATTAATAATTAAATATTTATATGTTATCTAAAAACAGTTTCTGGATATATGAATTTTGAACAATTTATCATTCTGTTTTTGATATATAACACATAGTCTCAAGGCACTAGGTTTCAAGACATTGTCTAGACTGTAGACGCGTAGGTTGTAATCGAATCCCTGTAGATCTCATTAGTATAAAAATTTCGAGACCGATTGGATTTATTGGTCTGTTTACTTTATACATTTATTGACCAAATATTGTCCGTTTAAAAAAATATATAATCTTACAATAGCGGCCAAATACTGAGAGCGGCCAAACTCTTGATTTTAAGAGTTGAATGATTTTCACGCCGTTCACATTTTTTATAGCTTCAAGAGACCAAATGTTAATGAATAAAAAAAAAATAATTGAATTCCTTTAATGCAAAGAATCTCCAATGGCAGTCGTTCTATTTTTAAAACATTTTATGACACTGCTTACAATCATACTAAACTGTTTACTATTTAAACTCTTTACTACATATTTAACTGTTACACTTTACTATACTTGTTCTGTTACACAACTTAGTCTCTCAATCACACACACTGCCTTTTCTTAGCTGAGAGACGATTTATATATTCACAACTCTTAATCAAATCAGTATCCATTATTACAATTATTTATTTAGGCAATTAAATTTCTATACATATATTACATTAGTTTTTGTCAAATTAACAACTGACATCTTTATATTTTTATCAAAACCAACCTTCGAATTATATAAAAGCTAACACTTGTAGTATAATTGAAGTAAAATAATAATGTTCATATATCACTATAATGTGAATATATAATTTACAGAGGTCATCATATTTCCATATAAATACAAACCAAATAAAATTAAATAAATGACACTCATTGCAAATAAGTAATGTAATTAAAACTCTGTAATTCCAAGCCAATTCGTCACGAAAAGGTCCCATTCATTCAAATTAAACCTACAAACTCAAAAAGTTTTTACTGTTGCAACCCAAGTCTTTGAAAGGCTACATCACATTAACAGATTAACAAACATTTTAAAATAAAACAAAATTGTCTGTACAAAAGTGACAGATGTGTTCATTCGATTTCGTTTCAATGTTGTATGTACTTAGGCGTTGTATGGTTTCTATTACGTAAAGGTAGCACTGTGATTATATGTATTCTATATCTCACATAGAATATATTATGAGTATATTAACCACCGAAATTGACAAGTGATTAATCGTTGGCCTTTATTGTTATGTCACCCATTCCCTCGGTGAAGGGGTCATAGCCAATAGCAGAGCTACCTGACAGCATAGACACGAAATAAAAAAAATGTTATGTCAGTGTAGTGGCCATGTGCGATTTCTACACGGGAGAGTTGTTAGTTAATTCACTGGTTGTTCACTGACAAATAAAATTTAAAAAGTTTAGAAAGGTACGAAATAGTTTTTAACATTTAAATATGTTTATCTAATATTCCAAGTTCCATTATAATAATATGAAACTTTAGTAGAACATTAAAAACATATTCGTAATATTAGTTAATCAAATAAAGTTGTTTGAAATAACTAATTTATTTTATTATGTACTCTCATAAACTACGTAATTAATAAAATAGGAGACTAATAAAAACTAGAATGAGTATTAATATAAAACTATAAAATTAAAACTAAATATACTCATTTCGAACGTTTATGATTAAATTTAGTACCTACAACATAGATTCGTAGAAAATATGAAATACATAATGTGTTCAGAGTTTTGTTTACAAAAGTGTATATTTTTTAAGGTACATTTTGGCACAAACAGATGGTTCATGTTCATTCATTCTGGTGGTAGATGGAGTCGTTGTCTTTAGATAATTGCAAATACAATAGAAAAAGATGAAAGATGCTAAGGAAAGGGAAATCCCTTTCCTGGCTATTTGGGCTTTTGGTTCTCTCACTCAAAGTATAAAATATAGCTATAATGGCTACATTGTTTCAATCTTTGTAACACGCTTTTATTAGTTTACGTGTATGTTTGTTTGTTTGTTTGTTTGCTTGTAACCGACTTTTCAAATGCGATTTTATCTCATTTCCCTCGGACCGATTTTGTTCAAACTTTGTACACATATCGAGGACCGATAGTAAATTAATAATTAGATTAGGATCTCCAGGAGTAATAACTATCTTACAGATCTCTTTTGCATGAGAGTGAGAGAGACGAAATAAGTTCGAGATCAGCGCCATGCGTTAAGTTTCGAAACCAACTCTCCGATTCTTAGCCCTCACATGGTATGATAGATAGTTAAAACTCTTTTCGCTCAATTCGCTCGATCCTTCCGTTATTGTTGGTATGCTGCATAACTTTTTATCTATAACAAATAAGGTAGAAAATTTTGTTATAATTATTAAACTGTTTTTATTATTTTTCTAATTATTTTTTGCTTTTGTGATAATGTAAATATATATATATATATATATATATATATATATATATATATATATATATATATATATATATAGATATTCCAAACAAAATCATTTATAAAAACATATTTGTACTTTAAGATCTATTATATATTTGAAAAACTTATGAGAAATAAATCGAATTTAATTCGGAATTCCAAAAAAATACATGTTTTATGTTTTTAAGGAATATGTTATACATTTTCCAAAAAAAAAAAGTGTAAAATATAACTTTACAGAAAAAAAATCTGAAACTCAATTAGTAATCAAAAAATTGCTATTTTAATTATTTAACAAATCGATATATAATATACTTTCCACGTTAATTTTATTTATATTTTGCCCATTATTCATTCCCATATTACGAATTATTTTTTTATTTTTAGTTCGATTCATTTTTAAAGCGTTCTTTTTAGTTTTTTTAAACAATATTTATTATATGATGATGATAATTCTTCCCCGGTGATACCAATCTATACCAAATGTATGGATCGTCTCGGATGTAATCATCGTCAACCACCTATTTTAATAATAAATTGGATATTAATGATTAATTAAATCAAATCAGAATATAGAAAAAGTATCATAATAGTTTAAGTACATATTATTATAACTTTACTATTCTGCTGGTGTTATTTAATAAATTAATAATATTAATTAGACTATATAACTTATTACTTGCAACTTGCAATTACTTATAATGTATATAACACATAATTCTATTTAGTAATAGCAATATAAAATTATTTAATTTTAAGAAAGTTCCCTGTTTAAAGTAAGAATAAATAAATATTTTTAGATCAGTAGCCATAAAATTACTTAATCTGAGTTTTATGACATTTTAAATTAAAAAGAAACACGTCAATATAGTAAAAAGAAGATAAAAGAAAATATATTGTTTGTTAAAAGTTCCATATGAATAATCATTGCAAAAATTAAAAACTACTCAGAACTACTGAAAACTTTTATACTATATTATTTATTTATTTATTCATTATGTATACAGGATAAATTATTTTTACAAAGAGATCTCTTTCAGCTACACAAAAATTGACGTGCGAAATGAAATCTATAAATCGGTTGAGTAATGGATCTATCGTTTTTATTTTTTGCTTTATTTTTCAATATAACAAATAAACGAATATAAGCCAGATCACGCTTATTCATTTATATTTACTAAAAGAGTAAAATGAAGTGATAGAGATTAGTGATTCCTCTGATATGTATTTGAGCTCGGATCTTCCATGGTATACCCATTTATAGCAGTTTAGTATCTTTACCAGCAAGGAAATCTACTCAATTAAAATAATATAATATATATTCTAGATACTACTAAAAATATACATACAGAGTTATTTTTAATTAGTTGATCACCTTTTTCAGGCAGTCCTTCTGCATAAATCCCAACAACATTTTTTTACAAATCTTAATAAACAACACAAAAAAACGAAACAAAAAAATGTTTGCTGCCTCTTTTACTTATTACTCCGTATTTTGTAAAAAAATGCTTAAAAGGTCAACGCTCGGGCCCCATATCGACGCTCAAAATTAATGCCAGTTCAGAGATAACAAATAAATGTTGTATGGGATAATTTAAATTTTAAAAACTAATTATTTTCAAAAGTTATAGAACAAATGTTGTTGGGATTGATGAAAAGAGGCTGCCTACAAGAGGTGGTCAACTAATTATAAATAAACCTGTATAATAGTACTAATTACATTATGATTATATTATTAAACATTTTTTTCTCCTATTACCTACGAGTACCTGTTTTCCACAACCAGAATCTTCGTCAACCCCCCAGATATTACTAGAATAGCCCACTTACTAATATGTCAAAACCAAAATCGTTAATGTAACATTTTTTAACCCCTTTAATCTTCTTGTAATTAAAAACACATTAATAAATAAATCATCGAATCGGAAATAAAATTTTCAGACCGGAGCAGAAATTCGAGAACAGAATCATTTTATTTTTATTACACGTTAAATGATATATATATATATATATATATACTACACGTTGTATACACTCTGTTCTATATATTATGAAGATTGTAATGTTGGTATTATGTTTGTATAATTTACAATCAAACAAGTCAAAAATAAACTTATGTTATTACTAAACATACAATCATACTCACTCAGTCGTAAAAGCAAACGTAAAATTTATTAAGCTCCAACGTAACCTCCTTTAAAAGAGTTTGATTGCATATAAATTATTCACTGTAAATTTTGCACTCATAAATTTTCTATTAGAACATCAGAGACTTCACTCAGCAAGCATAAATGCAAAATAACTTCATGTTAAATTCTTTGGTACAATGTGAAAATAAAAAAAGAATTATAATATAAAATACATATTAGTACATAGTTAGTACATTACATAGATCAGGTAGAAAAATAAGATATATGGAAAAACAGAATTCAAGAAAAACATAGTTAAAGAAAATAATATTAATTGGTAAAAACTTCCCACGTCTATATTTTTACTAGTAGTTTCCAGCGAAACGTCTGCTGAAGTTTTTGTCGTCTTTTAAAACCATGAAACATAGGACATTTGCCTGATATTACCTAACACATTGTATTTACAATAGTTCAGTGAACTTATAAACAGTTTAAAAAACTATATATAATTTTTGTCATGTATGTATCAATTATGGTTTTACGTATTACTTGCGATACTGTTTAATAATATGTATAAATTATTTATATGTGTATTTCAATATATGGATAATAGACAAATAAAGACGCTTTCTATTTCACTAATGTCACTTATTTTTTTCTAGATGAATCTCACTTATAAATTGGAATTTAAATAATAATAGTATTATTTTAAATTAATTTTTTTAAATATTCTAATATTTGTAATTTGTATAATATACATATAATCCGATTCGCGTTGATATGTGGCTGAAGAAAATATCGATTAATTATATAAAATTCATACCTAATAAATATCATGTCATCTAATCTTTAAAAGAAATATAAATTTGTCGTTGAAGAAATATATAAGAAAATGAATAAGTAAAATAAAAAACCATCATATAGTTGAACAATTTATTAATTAGTGAATTATTTATTTAAATATATATGTAATATTATCTTCGTGTATATCGTATAAATCAAGAATTATACCATTGGACACGGAACATCTCTACAAAAAAAGTATTTCATAGGTCAGTCGGTCATTAAGCCACGTTATATTCGTTAGGATTTTTAAAACAAAGATAACACGTGGAGTATTTTTAATTGTTAGGAAAATAATCCCTCACATAGGATTAAATAAAGGATTCGATTACTAGCAAGGTCCATGCTAAATATATACATGTATATGTTATATGTGTGTGTGTGTGCTGTGTAGATGAATTAGAATTATAGTCAAATGTTTTATATATAGTTTAGTACGAGAATTGAACTTGGGGTCAGAAGACAAAACAGTACCAACACATTATATTTTAACTTATTAAAATTTTTATGTATGATAATAAAATAGGGTTTTTAGGGTTTAATAAAAGTAATCTTTTGTTTGGAAATAAGTATATTTTATTTTACCTAAAAAATTCCATGAAATGAAAAAAAAATAGCTTATAATCACCCTTGGGTTTAGTAAGTATATAAAAATATAATTACTATATATTAAATTTAAATTTGTCGTTCACACACAAAAAGCTTTATTCTCATTAAAATAACAATATTCATGGTATTCGGAAATGTATACATTTTGATGACTGAATCATAAATAACTTAACATTACTATGTACTTACTCGTATTTGTATTAAAACTTAATACATATAAGATATATATCCAAGAATTACCGCTAGAAGTGATAATGTCATAAAATACTATCAGAAGCGTTTATTTCTGTTCGAATAACGCTTCGTACAAAATGATTAATTCCCTCAGCGCTCTTGCTTTACTTTGCATTTTATTACGAATATTACCACGTAACACGGCACTTTGCAGTACGTGACTATTTATATTCCTAATAGAAATATTTCTTTAAGAATAAGTAAGTATCTGTAAACAGTAAAACTTTTCTTTTAAAATAACAAACACATTTGAACTGATAATTATATAATTAATAACTAAATAAATAAAATATGTAAGAGTAATATAATATTAGGATCAAATCGTTTTTATAATAACTTTAGTTGTAATATATTCTTATGAAAAGTAAACAAATGTTGTCAACAACAGACGAATCTTAGATATCTTCTCCAGTATTTATATTTTTCTCTAGTATGATTTATATTATAACATCATGAAGAACACCGACAATGTAGGTACTTTGACATTTCAACCCGGAGACTGCACGCGTATAATCTCACACTATTAGATAGTTCATATATGTACTCATGATGTACAGATAGCAGACAAATTTATTTAAAAATATATATTTTTTTTATATAATAATAGACGTTTCACCTGATGGTCAATGGTGCCGTCGCCGAAAGAATTTGCAAATTAGCAAATTACTACCTTCTTAAAATGAGGATATAGACTTAGACACGTGGAGAAAAAAAAGAGATTGGGCATCCTGCTCTCTCATTCACAAAAAAGTACTACCTAAAATCAGCCCATCAAGATATTAAAACAAATATTAAGGGTACTGAAATAGTTTGACAAAAAAAATAGTTTGATACGAGGTTGGCGCTATATTGTCACAGGAGAATCGACAACGTTGCCAATTGACTGCAGACTCTAATGAGCAAGTCACAGAAAAATAAACTCAATCCCATGAATATATCTTTACATGATTTATGTACTTTATTTAATAAACATGAGAGAGATCGGAGTTTGAACGGATATCTTAATTTAAAAAGTTATACGGTTTACTTTCTTAACTTAATTTCATAATATGTTAACTCTTGAAAAATTTTAAACTCGTCTTGAGTTTACTGGCAACTTATTTCATCTTAACTTAGCTTAAGAAAAATTTAACTTGCGAAATATTTTCAAAAGCTTTTTACTAAAGTCATTATTTTTTATTTAAATTATTAAAATAGAAATCCAATTATATTTTGTTGTAATTAAATAATATTTCTAAGGTTAACTAACCGTACTTAACATTATATTTTGTAAAGAAGATATAGTTTATGTCAAAAAAGTATTTAATAAATAAATACCAGTACAAGAATGGTATTTAATAAATAAATGAATACCATTCTTGTTAAGGGAAATGAAAATTAAGTATATAAGGACATTACAAGTAGTATATGAAAAGTAATATTTTATTTAAATAAAATACGAAGATATATTTCAAGATTTATATTTTTTGCTGTCAGTACTCTGACGAGCCTTGCAGTTGAGATCGTGGGTGGGAGTAGCAAACTAAAATGCAATAAAATAAAATAAGTTTGATTTCTGTATAAAAATAATATGCTCATATGTTATATCAGAAATAAAATTGTTACAAATATTTGTATTGTATCATACGGTATTTATATACCTATGTATTAAACATACAAAGTTCTCGTTGCTATAGTTACATATTACCAAATCTGACCAAATACAAATGATTTCTTCTTAATTATTATACATAAAGCAATAACTTGCTATAATTATTGAATTTCTTCCAAACTGTTTTTAAATAGGACTGCTTATGAAAATGAATCATAAATATTATTCTTATAAGATAATAAACATTATATTTATAAAAACGTTTATTTAAGATTTTTGGAGTTTAGTCTGTTTTCATTTTGTTTCTTGCAAATTTACTTGATAAATAAGCTTGAGCATACCTGAAAGTTTCACGTGAATAAGACATCTTAAAATATTTCGGAAACATACCTATAAAGTATTGGTGACAAAGTTTGATTTAAATTAATTAACTCATTCCTCATAACAATTTTATTAAAGTTACCGTTTTTACCGTATTTTTTAATTTTAAATGAATATAACTACTATAAAATAATACATTATAGTTATAAAACGTAAAGTTCTAGTTGGTACAACTTTGGTTTGGTTATGTTCGGTCATCGGTGCTGTCTCTTAAAGAAGAACTGGCTAGAAACTTCATGAATACTTATTCAGACGGGATGACATTCCTTATTTCAAAGAGGTCAGTTACATTACGCTTGCACATCGAATTCGAATATAAAGTTACTCACACACTCATAGTACTTTTTTATACGCACACCAAGAACAATCTATAATATAATACAAGATAAAACCGATTAAAGTATGCTCTACCATATCGATATTTTTTTTTATATTTCAACTTTTATCCACGCACACGTCTTCCGTACATTTTTCACATTTAATGAATTTGGCACATTATACATTAACATTTAAGATAACATGCTCAATATGAATCTGTTAGTAAAAGGTATCACACACACAGGCACAGTTACGGATATTTATTTTTTTCTTTTTTTCAAAACATTCGATTATTCAACGCGTCAACAAAACAATATAAATAATTTTATTTCAATAAAACATATTTTATGTAACTATATTGTGTTACAATCGTTTATAAGCTGTTTGAAAAAACACAAGTTATCCAAACATTCTCGTTAGAATATTTTAACTTTTAATAATTTTAAGTACTAAATATTTATAGAGCCACTATCTATCCTAGACTAATATTGAAGTTTTACTTTAGTTTAAAACACCCTTCAGAAGCTTATTTACTTTAATGGCTATTAACTTTAACATTGAAATGAACTTATATTTTACGAAGTGAAATTTATTCATATAAAAGAGGAGTGTGTTTAAAAAAATAATGTGTTTATTGTGTAACATATATCGCCAGTGGGATAGACTCTACGTTGTTTGTTGATGTGTCATATAAAGCCAAATATACTATTGTATATGTTGATTGAGAATAACATTCTAGACTAAACTATTCTTTGTCTAGGTTGCCTAGATTGAATTACTGATTTTGTGTTAACAATTACTTTCCAAATATATAGAGACGGTATCAAGAGATGACATGTCATACGTACACAATTGTTTTTTATCTCTGAATACAAATAAAACCATACAAAACTAAAAAGATTATCCTGTGAAAGAATCAAAAGGAAATAAATACTATCCCAAAAGACTTAACCTGACCTAAACCTGATGAAATGGATTCAATTCAAAGATTTTCTTGTGGGTGCTATGTATTAGGGATTTACTTGCGGTTGCCCATATGATCGTTTAATCATTACATAGTATAGGGACTTAATCCAGAGAACCTTTATTCACACAGCTGTCCCTTTAAAAGGATACATTTTATCTTATAAAAATAATGATTATTATTATTGAATATTTACATGGTGTATCCCTAACAAACTTCAGCATTAAGGATAGAACCTTGGAAATTAAATTATATATATGAGAAAGATATCGAATTGCTTTTTATGGACACGGACAATTGCCCTTAAAAAATTCTATACATTTAATAAAAGTTTGGAGTTATGATTTTGACTTTTGATTAGTTGAGCGATTTTATTTGAAGACATTGTTAAGAAAAAATGCAGCTTAAACAATATATATACAATTACCTATATCACAAATCTTAGAGGAGTGACTGAAAGTTTTGCAATCTTGCTTTCATTGCATACTACGTAACAACAAATAATAAAATACCAGATACTATGTCCATAATGAATAACAAACAAGAAACTCATTGCATACAGATGCCTCTATAAAAATCGTTTCAGTCGCTTTGAAAACAAGCTAAAAGATGACATTAAACATAAGGTATTTCCTAAATAAAAGTAGCTAACACAGAATAATACAACAATAGCAAAACTTAACATTCAATAAAATAAATAATGAGTGCTGACTATTAAGGAGTTATTTTGATATAAACACATACATATATACACATATGAATAAAATATACCAATCGAAGTTATTCGAGAGAATAACGTAAATACAACCTGTAATAGTATTTAAAATTTAAATTTAACACAATACCTGCAAAAAGAACTGGCCGCAAACAATTTTTAATGAGACCATCAATTAGTAATTCTATTTATGATCTCTTCATCTGGAATATTTCAACAGCAAAAGCTAAAAATCAAAACAAAAGCCGTTTTACATTAATTAATTAGATTATTAATAAAAAAGAAATGTATAAATAATAATGATAAAAACGGTAATAGCATATTTGATTTCTATAAAAGTGTTGTAAGATATTACTTGGGATTCTTCAAAATAACGAAAGGATTCTAAAACTATAAGACAGAACATTCCTGATAACTATTTATATATTTATAAAAAAATCCGCTCTAAATACTTCATTGAAGAAATCGCTACTTAGCGTTAAGACCGCCTTATTGTATCACCAATACCTTTTATTAAGAATTTATTTGTATCGTTTCTGTGTGTGGTGTGCAATAAAGAATATTACTATAATTATTATTATTACTTTTTAAAATACGGTATGTGTTAAATTACGATTGTAATAATAACTAATCAAAACGAATAATCCACAACCCAATAAGAGTAAGTTGGATATCAGCATTTTCAAGGCTTACTCTACAAGGGTAATCCTTGTATTTTATTCGTAAATCAATAAATCCTTAAGTAAATGATATCACAATGCGTAAAATCGGTAAAAAATTAACTATTATATTCAATACAAAATTTCTCATAATTTCTATATCGTTGATTGCAGTGTATACAATATTATTATTAAAGGACATTTATAATGAAGGTATCATAAATATAATTAACCTGGTTAATAAAATGTTATATAATAATGTAATGAATTTATTATATACATTGCCGTATTTAATATTTAATTTACATAAAAGGAATCTCATGATCCAATGAATACACATGAATTAAGAAATGTTTATATTGTTATGATTTTTAATATTGTACAATATGCGATAAGTCGTAAGAATCGATTAGTGTCATAATAGACTTTTGGATCTATATACCGTTATTTTATTAACGGACATCACTAGACCTACTGTGGACAGAACTCGAACAACAAGGCTTATTTAATTTTGATCCTGAGAGACAAAATTGTAAACATCTCTATCAAAATTCTGACAGTATTTGTGTGATAGGAATGTAAACACAAATAAAATTGTATACAAACCACATACATATGTCTTGTTTCTGTGGGAATTGTGATAAAATATATTGTGACTTAAGCTTATATAAATATATGGGTTTTTAAATGATTAAAAGTTTTTTGGTGTGTAAATGATTACACACCAAAAAAACTGATATCCCAACACATTTATTTTGCAATATTTAATTCATTATAATTAAATACACAAAAAAAATCCTTAAAATATATTTATATACATATATTGTTTTCAGTTATAACATTATTAAAATTTATATAAACGGTTTTTTTTTTATTTTGTATTTATATGTTGGTAAACCTGTTCCGATTTTGAACTCGGGAGCAGTTTATTACAAGTAATAACTTTTCTGTCCTTGCATCAATCATTTAACTTAATTCCAATATTGCAACTCCAAATAAAATTACTCATTGGTCAAAACTTTACATTCGCTGGTACGACTAAAACGGAATGAATTTTCGTGAGTAACATTTCAACACCGATCAGTAATTTAATATGTTCAAGCTTAAGAAAAACTTGCTTAATGAAAATGGTAATTAGTAATATTACAAGATAATAATAGAGTACATAACTTTATTATTATCTCAAGAATCTTAATGTGTTTCTATCCCAGAGGATTAGTGGATTATTTATACGATCCACGGATAGTCCATCCTTAATGTGTATTGTCTTTAATAACCGGCATATTACCAATTATCTTTGGGTCATATTTTAAGTCAATATATAATAATTTACAAACATCTTGTATTATTTACAAACAAATATTTTACCTACACCATTGCGTTATATTAGACATATGAACTTGATGCAAAATATTCACCATTACTCCACGTGTGTATATATATAATATATATCCTACCTTGTTAAATATATATATATATATATATATATATATATATATATATATATATATATATATATATATATATATATTTATACAAACAAAATATTTATATACAAAAATATAAATACATTTATATAAAAAAATATATTTACATATATATTTATATAAATATTTTTTTATACAAACTAGGTTAACGCTTCACTACATTCCACCTGATGGTAAGTCGATATGTAGTCATAGGTGGTAAGGCGCATTAACCTAGCAACCTATTCACTCTTCTCTTGAAGTCACCCACATTGTATTCGGCCGGAAATACCGACGCAGACAAGCTGTTCCAGTCCTACGCTGTATACTCTAAAAAGACGAAGCAAGGCGCTTCCTTCGGACAGGTGGAGTTTCCACAACGTAAGTGTGGATACCTGTAGAAAGGCAACGTGAGGATGAATACCTGTAAAAATGTATCCTATAGAACACTGAGAGGCTAACAATTGTACGCCTGTGTTCAAGGCTATGGACCTTGGCAGCAATCAGTTCAGGGTCACCTATAAGCCTTTTCGTTCACCTCTCAATTGAGCCCAGAACCGCAATATTAGACTGCGGCACCAGCAAATATGTGACCACAGTACTCCACACACGACCGGATCTGTGCTTTATATAGAACAAGTAGCTATCCCGGTGTAAAGAACTGTCGGACCATCATACACAGCCCATCGATATATAAAACATACACATCATTAACATAATTATTATTATCTTTCCCAAGTTATTACAATAATAAACCTGAATATTTTACAAGTTCAAATTACAAAATTATACTAAATATGTCATTAATGCAAGAGTAACACAAAGATTGTAATATTTTTATTCAAACAAATGTTACCAAACTAATGATTATCATCACATTTGAATAATAATTCATTTTCTAAAAAATATTTGTTGTATTTGAATTATTCAGTATGAGTCTTAAACCACTTTAAAATATTACTTTTTTTTATATTTATGTGAATATCTTATTGTCTGTTAAATTATTATTTCTTTTGGCATTACTATTTTCTGTTACACTATTTAACATTATACACGATTCAGACGTTACCTAGCAATGACCTAGTATGTGACTCATGGAATGCAGTTCTACTGCACGTTTATTAGAATTTAAAGCCCGTTCATTTCAAATATTTTCTATTGACATCACATTCGAATTCTATTTAGTTATTGAAAAAATATTTCTAGTTAAAATAATTATTTTTATGGAATCTAAAGTTTTATTTTTTAACGGTTCCACTTTTTTTTTTCTTACATCGTACAGTAAATAATTGCTTAATTATCTGTGAACATTCGTCCTATACCTAAACGGATTGAGGAAGTAGACGTACAGGTAAAGTATATAACATAAGGTATACAATATATACTAATATATACTGTACATATACATTATATCATCATCATCATAATCATATATTTTAATAATCATATAATCTTGACTATACGTACCTATCGGTTTAAGTCAATAGTATCAGAAAATATGTTGTTTACTATAATAAAATATTGATATCCCTTCTGTTTAGTTTTGATAAAGTATTTTGTAACTAAATAATATTATCTTTCTCAATATTTTAATATCTATTCTATCTCGAACGTGTAGAAACTGTTTGTATGCCGTTCTGTCACCTGCTGCATATTATGTCATATTGCTTGCTTATAAGTATATCATATCTTGAAGTAATATATTTTCTACTTTATACATGACTGATTCTTCTTAATTCATCATTCATTCATCATTCATTCTTCATTCATGATTGATCTTTAAATGCTTTTTAAAGTCTGAAATTTAACATATGACAAATTATTTTTATGACTTTTGTGCATTACCGAAAATGATAGCTGAATGGTTCATTTCTTCATTTAGATTTTATGTCAGTCTAAAAAAAATTGTTTGGTGGTTATAAATTATCTCTGGTATGTATATTATTTTGATATATAAAACAATGTATTTTTGTTTTGTTGTTGTTTTTAATAACTCATTTTCTCGGCATAGGTACAAATAGTTGTATCATTCAATCTCAATCTATAATAATAATATACATTTTGTCAGATCACGTGGAATAAACATAAATATTTTTCTAATGTAACCTACCAAACGGACTACTGAATTTAACTATCCTATCAAAGAAAGAATTTTGCGGTTGTCATTTATATTAATACCTTAAATAGTTTTGTATTTTTAATATTCTTCTGTGAAATAAATTTTCCAATATTGTGAATAAAATCTGGCTCGAGATTTTGTGAAACGTCCCAGGTCACTATGTCATTCTGTTTATTTTATGAGTTAACCCCTTTAACAATCAATGTTAATTTCATTGCTAAATGAACCCCATGAATTGTGAACCTTCATGCATTTTAGATACTATTTGGACCTTTCCTTAGTATAATATATTACCCAATTTGAAAACTATACGATCGCTTACTTTACATTTACTTTACACATATATATATATATATATATATATATATATATATATATATATATATATATATATATATATATATATATAATTATTTTTTTATTTTTGATTCATGCAGAACGTTTGGCTTGATATGAAGTACTCCCAATATCATAGAAGTAACTTCTCCTAGCTTGGCTAACTCCGTCTGACCAAATAGACCATCACTCGAAATGTCAAGTCGCAGTACTCCGATACATAGCGAGGCACTTAGGAGACACTTACTTAAAGACCAATGGCATGATGAATGAGGTTTCCTTAGTGTTAAACGCGCTAAATTTTTTCTTTTGAGAATTCAATCTAATTATTCTATTTAACCCACTTTAGAATCTTCCTCAGGGACGTCTAAATAGAAGACAAAGAAGTAGAAGAAATTTTTAGCACTAATCAGTGTTTTCCCGAATCTCGCAGGGCTGGAATATACTGTATACCCGTTGATATCTTCTGCATTACAATGAATGCTTGGAATAGCTAACATATCCTCGATATCCAGAAGAAGCATTATCGGCGAAGGCGTGCAGCGTTGGGTCAACTTTCACGGACTTTGCGTGCAAGCATCTATCTAAGTCGACTGGTATACTCCGCCGAGTGAAAAGCATAATTCAACTGCATAAACTCTAAGTAACCCCATACTAAGACGGCTTCAAAAGAAGCACCTTGGGCGATTGAACGTTTTGGCAAAATTCTAATGATCAGGTTTTCTCCTTTAATTTCTCCATATAACGGTATGATAGAATAGAATTGAAAGATAATCCAACCTTGCTTATAATACTTATTTATTAACTGGCTATCATCAAGACAAGACCTACTACTAGATTTACCACTAAAGAGCTTGAGCTATCCAATCCGTGCAATACTAATTTGACGATAGCGATAGTAACAAGTAGAAGTTCGGAAACAAAAGAAAGAAAGCTGACGTCTAATGCCAGATGCCAGGTCTTGTGGAGTTTTATGAGCACAATAGCATTGAGCTACTGCTCTACGATGCTAGTCGAGTGTGTCCATTCGTGATGCCGTCAGACAACGGCATCACGAATGAATGAATCATCCCATACCACATTTTGGACCCTTATCCCCTTCGCCACCTACGTATACTAGCGGTGGTTAGATTTTAATACGAAACTAGTAAAATATTTGACAGAATTTGCAAATTTTCAAATTCTTGTTGTGTTTTTCTGATCCCTGCTTAATATACTAACAAAATAAATATAATCCACTAAAGAAATTATGACATTTCTTCACTACGAATAGTATTAGTATATACTAAAAGAATGATACGTATAACAACAATAATTTGACACAAGGTTTGACACGATATCACAGCATGAATCTAAGCTTCACTTCTGTAATCACTGTTACGTTACGTCTTTATTGTAATCACTATCGATCCTTTATTTGCCATGGTCTACATGAAATATGACTCCAGAAGAGATCAGCAGCATATTAGGGGACTAATTTTATATTCTTTTATTAAAATATAAATAATGTAACAGGCGCTAAATTAAGAAGTCCTAAATATGGAATATGTCTGATCATATTACCTTTAATATTTAATAAAAACAAATCAATGGTTACATTTATAATATTAACTATATTTTAACCTATGTCTTGGAGCTCAAATGTTAAAATCTCGAGACTTATGACGAATCTTTGGAAGTATTTAAAAAAATTAAAAAATCCGTTAAAGAAATCTACTTGTCTGAAATTAACTAGTTGCTTTGTTTTTTCTTTTCTTTTTAATCTCTTACTATTGTAGTTATTTTTATGTATCCTATATTTATTAGTATATTTTTGTTATATATTTTATATAATGATATATATTTACTACTGATACGTATTTTTGTGCAGTTATTAGCATGTTTATTATAACCGCACCACCTACCAGTATTTCATATTGTTTTTTTAATTTCCTTACCCTAAGGTCGTCTGGAAGAAATCGCTGTTAGGCGATAAGGCCTCCTTTTGTACTTTACAATGTATTTTCTTTATATGTATTACTTTTTTTTTCTTATGTATTGTGGTGTGCAATAAAGAGTATAAAAATAAAGCTAGAAGATGATTTAACAATTTTAACTTTAGAAATTAGGCTTAAGAAAACCGATCTGAAATATTCAAAACCGGTTTCCAATTTTGAAGGTTTGCTTCAGTAAAGTTAATGTTACCGTCAGCAGCAATATACACATTAGGTCTAGAATATCAATTACGGCATTTACTCTTTGGCTGCTCGTTCGATCCTTCAATTTTAAATCCTGAGGGCAATCGGTACTGGTCAAAGGATTCTAGATTGAGGCCACTAGTGCTTGAGCAGCACGGTACTCATTTTTGTGTATACATACATATGTTAATTCGTATTAATTAATAGTAGACATTAATTAATAGTTATAAAACAGGTATACAAATATCGAGGTTAACACAAAAGCTCTCGAGTTTAATGATTTCATCCAGAATCATTCAGAATTTCTAACTTGTGTACATTTTAAGCCAATCTATATTAAGTGTCGAATTAAGTTCGCAGTAAGTATCGTGCATGTTGAATTTTATTTAAAATACATTTATTTTAAATAGTAACAGTATTAAATAGTAAATAGTAAATAGTAACTGCCCATACCTCTGCAGTTACTATTTACTGTTATTTTATTTTTCCAACTGACAATTTTCCCTGCCATAAAAGAATAAACATAACATAAAAGAAAAAAACTTTTATCTAAGAATAGTGTAAAGATCCCATGACAGGGAATATAATCCGATTACAGAGTATAAATATTGTCATAGTTGTTAAAAGCGCCTGTAGGACTCTGATACGGCAGCTATCCAATGTCAGATAGCAACAAGGAAAACAAAGACATTTCATTATTATCTAAGCATAATTCCCATTCACAAACAATCTTCTATGTAATTCAAGATAATATGAGTTATGGCAGATGCGTCAACCCGCCAGCTCATGTTGATAAATTTAATACTCGTAATATGATCACAACTTGTATGAGGGTGGTGTTATACTAGTTTACGGTCAGTGTTAAAAGAGATAAATGCTAACGCGGGTGCTTTAAAACAAGAAATACTTCATGGTTTCTATTAACACCAATCCTTAACCTACTTACATAATGCATACATAATGTGGTTCTGAAGATTTTATCTAAGTTCATAAATATCTAATTCATAAATAGTAAGAGATAGATAGTTTGATTTACGAGTAAGTATATGATTTATTACGGTTTGGGTGATTTGCCAAACTATGATGAAGTATTTGCCAAAGTACTTTTAAAATGTTGTTTAATACAAATATTAATGTAAAACCGAGGCCAGTGCTACTAATTTAAAAAGGAAACCTATCTATACTCATACAATATAAACTATGAAGTCCAAGAGTTTCAACTGTTATCGTATTGCTCAAGAGTCGGTCAGGACAGGTATAAGTTTATCCAACTTCGAGTAACTCATCAGAGTTACGGAACTGTTGGTAGATTGGATTAAAGACGCCAAGACCAAGGTAACTGTATTTATACAGACACAATTCATCAAACTCATTGTTATATATTGGACAAGAACCGACGCCTGAAAATCTTTCAGTGAGGATTTTTTATCATATATTTAGCTATGAATAATTTATCAACTAGCAGATCTATTAAGTGAATAAATATCTGATCCTCAAATACTCAACTAACATAACCATAAAATGTATTGGAAAGTAATAAAAGCTTTAAGAAACATGTTCAACATACATTGAAAACTCATTACAGAGTCTATTCACCACAAGCAGTTTAATTCTAATTAGTAAGTCCTAAAGATACTGTGATATTAATACGGATTCTTCGGATATCATGTCATTGGTTGGGAGGCAATTACGTCGTACTTTATGTAGCAGTTAAAGAGACTGTGAATGTTTACGATACTAACTCGAGATTAAGGACAAGATCAATTAACCTTTAGGGATGATTTAACTGTTGCGTGATTAAAAATGTTCGATGCATTTATAAGATACAGATATAAGGTGCCCATTATATTTTTATAATTAGAAACTATTAACTTTAAGAAATGAAGTACTGTACATTTTTGAGAGATGACAAACATTTTTTTAACTTTCCACCATAGGAAAGGAGGCCTAAACCTAGTGTTACATATATATACAGGGTAATTTATAATTAGTTGACCACCTCTTGCAGGCAGCCTCTCCGCATCAATCCCAACAACACTTGTTCTACGACTTTTTAAAAATCTTGATAAACAACACAAAAACTCGAAACAAAAATATTTTTGCTGTATTTTGTAAGAAGTGCTTAAAAGGTCAACACCCGCGCGCCATACCTACGCTCAGAGTTAATCAGTTCAGAGGCAACAAATAAATTTTGTATGAGAACACTAAAATTTTAAAAACTATTAATTTAAAAAAGTTGATATAAAGAGACTCCCTGCAAGAGGTAGTCAACTAATTAAAAATAACCCTGCATATTTAAACTGATGATAAAAATATATATCCATATATCATGTCTCATTTATAAAATGATAGATATAATATCCACCTGAAGTAAAACAAACTTATCTCATTGGACACGTAACAAATTTCTACTGACATAAAAGTTTAAGCTTATGAAAAGTTACTAAAATTCCCCAACTCTCAACAAGAAACGATTTCAGTAAGAACCTTAACGAGAACAGAACCACAGATCTCATTTGGCCAGATTACAAGATTATGACATCTGCTTTGAAAATCACTGCCATGCATTTTGCTCTCTCACTCATAAGTGCAGTTTTTTTTTAACTTAGTATTATTAATTATTTTAAGGTCAATGATTTTCATGTAAGTCAAGATCGGAGAAGCACTTATAAGACACATCTCACATCAAAGCTTTTATAAGGGTTTATCAATTTATCTCTTTGTAAAATATATTTTGCTTCCAATTTATGAATTATATAGACCTACTTTAAAAGTAGTTTTAATATAAAAAAGGCAAAAATAAACATTGAGCTTTGTAAGACCTGCATAGATTTAAAAATTCGGGGCACTATTCTATATACATTTTACTATGCAATATATTAGTATAAGTATATTAAGGGCTTTTTTTTTTTCTATTTCAATCATTGAATCTGGGACTTAACTTAGGCTTATACAGCTACAAAAGTAAGCAGTTACAAATGTAATATGTACAATCAATATTTTTTTTACTTACTCATTGGTCGATTAATTAAGATATAAATATGGTATTTTTACAAGTTGCATTTTTTAAGCCATTAGGAAAAATGAGAAGAGCAAATTTTGAAAAGATTTATTGTAAACTTTTTAAAGTTTATTTATAGAATTCAGGTTAACTGTCGGTATGTACAAATTTTATCTGCTTACAACGTACATTACTATCCTTGTTAAATTATTATGTAATAAAAAGGTGACACTATTTTTTTAATATATCAATGGATTCTTCATATATTAAACAGAGATTTAATTAATGTTTTATACATACTAATTGTGTTAACATTTAATGCGGACTTTATGATACTAAATTCCATTCATTCATTCCGTGGTTACACGTAGTGTGTTGGAATGAGGTATAAAATTCTAAAGTATTTTTTGTTTTTAGGACAAAACAGTAAAAAGTTCTTACTTGAATACCTACTTAAGTACAAACACGTTTAATTTTTAATTAATTAATAAGTATTAATAATTAAAAATTAAACGTGTTAAATAGAAGTCTATTTTTGCAAAAATTACTATTGTTATTATTTACTAATATTATTTTTATTATTGTTGAGTAGTTAAATAAATTACATTTCTACGATACCGGAATTCTCAACGATTCAATTCATTTATATAGTAATAACCTTGCCAAAATTGCTTCGAATTCAAATACGTTCATTTCCTGTTCTACGAGATCAACCGCTGTTTCATCTCTTCATACATCAAACAGGTATATTTGTCATGTCAAAAAAGTAATTACAACTCATAGGTTTATCCTTTATTTTTATTTATTAACATTTATTATTTCCAAATATTTTTTAATTAAAATGATAATTGTAATTTAAATCATTGCTTATTTTTTTTATTTTTTTTTATTTTTAAAAATCTGTTTCTAAACTAACTAAAAATTAAATAATAATAAAATGAAGATCATTAACGTTTTTATGTTGAAGGCGACCCGCATTCTAATGCTCTCTGAAGCTTGAAAAGGGTGAATTCGTAAACATTTTATCGTATCATCTAACGTCCTGACGAAATCGATTTGGTTCGTATGTGAATTGACACCAGATTCTTCACATCCCGTATCTCATATTATAACTTGGTATATCTAATCTGATTTTGACCAACTAAAATGTATAATATTATTTTTTTGGGTCAAATAATAATTATGTATGTGTATGTTTTATATAATAATAATAATTTGGTCAATTATTAATATGCTTCATGAAATACTATGCCAATCATCAAATATGAAACAAAAAAGTGTACACATAAGAAGTAAAACTTTTTAGGTCGCACTCTTTTCGTGTATGTTATTTGATGTTTGAAATTAATAAGACAGAAGTATTATCTAAGGTATTTTCGTATTAAGCAATGTGTCTGTGTAACAATTTGTGTCAGTCTTATAATACCTTTTTCATAGGTACTTATAAACTATTATCTTCGACTCAATCGTTTCATAATTCTTAAGCTCTTTTTATTTCTATATCTTTCTTTTATGTGAGTGTTTTAGTCTCGGGGAAATGTAGGGCTTCAGCATCATCATTCTTATGGTTTTTTGTTTGTGAAACTGGGTCGGAAAGCTTAAATTCGTTAGAGATCGAGCTATCTCACTATTTGTACTTGTAACCAAAACACACAAGGTTATTGACCTCAAATTTTATTCTTCAATCCGTTCTCTTTTTGTGATTTATAATTGTTTGAAAAAAATCCACACAGATTATTGTTTTTAGAGTTACGTAAAAGAATATAGTTATTTTATTTTTGATCTTATATATTTGGATATAAGAATCACATCAGCCTGCATTCTGCTGGGATATATGCAAACATCCAGGAAACACTATTACGACAGTCACCCGCTGCAGTGACGACAGGTTAACTTGATTAACAAGCCTATCAATATTTTATATTCACTTTATTCCCGTATATTGTAATTTTTGCCACTTCTATGAAAAACTTTAAAAGCATTATTCTTCATAAGTATACCTCACTCTGTAAAGAAGATCGTTTATAAGAATTAACTATTAAACTTCTTATCACTTTTTAGTTTCTTTCCGAAGTTTTTAATAAATTACGTATATATTGTGAATCGTAGTTGTAAAAATATATAAAGATATATATTGTGTGATTATTAATACTATCAAACAATCCTTGGAAGTCATAGTATCAGGTCCCTAACGATGATATTATGTACTTTAATTAGAATTAAATAGAACGCCCTTTTGAGGTTGAAGTAAGGAAATCTATACGATTACATAAGTCTCTAGTTAGGTACGGTTATTAGGGAAATAATTTTGTTATATGTGACTAAGCTGAGATGAGGGTTCCGGGATATTCTGTAATGATAAACTATTTTAATGTAAGGAAACTTTGATTTAAACTGAATAATATAGATGAATGTTTAATTTACTGTAGGAAAAACGTTGTTTATCTACTCTCGGAGATATTAATAAAATGTTGATAAAAAAAGGTATATTAACTTCAACAAAACTACACAAATAGTTCGCTAAGAATAGACACGATATTAAGAAAGTTTTCCCTTTATAACCGCGTTCTTTTTCAGGGTTGATATTATGAAAACTGAAATATAGTTGAGTTATTTTTATTAAGGTTTAGGAGATTTAGCATAATTGTTGTATTTATGTTATAACTATTTAAAATATACCGATTCTAAAATTCAGATTCTAAAATTTTATTTTCAGATAATATAAAATCTGCTCCTTTTTTAATTATAAAAGTACAGCCATTACTACCTTCGGCAATCCCCGCAAACAGAGTCACTGTTAGCAGTCACCCCGTTATTAAGGAAAGGACAAAAAGGGCAATACAACTATTCTTCAATTGTTTACTAGAATGTCTATTGTAGACTCCATCGCCTTTATTGTAATTGTATAAATAGCAATAAAAATATTATTTTATTTTAAATAAATCAAGATCAAAGACATTATATATTATAGTATTAAATAGATATTAGCTGTCTAAAAGGCCGCCTAATATGTACCATGTTTATACTGTTTTTTTTTTGGGATTTTATGATCTGGTTGTACCATAAAGAATATTTACTATGATTACTATGAATATGTGAAATAGACCGCATGATTCCTGGAAATGATATTGCGATATAACATTTACGTCAGTATCAATGTAGATCGTCTTTTACTTTATATCTATTTCCTTTTAACGGGCCTACCATTTACCAATAAAACTAGCCTTCCAGATTTCTTGACAGCTTGATTGGCGGATACAAACTTTCCTCGGATTTACAGCACCGCTTAAATAACAGAAGCTGTCTGGATGCCACAGATAAGACGAAATCCAAATACGATTGAACATAAAAGAATGAATAAATGACTCTTGAAATGGACTCCATTCTGAAATATAATGACTTAATGATCAATTTGAAAAATGTAATCGAGAAACATTTCAAAACCCGTTATTTTTTAGAGATAATTAGATGACTGATTACAGATAATCAAAAATGTTGACCACATAACCGAAACTAATTAGATAACAAAAAGCAAATCATACTTTTGGAGAGTTTTCTTTATTACAATTTATTTTTTTATATTTGGATAATGAAATCAAAACATGTTACATATCTAATATCAAAAGATTTGGGTTTCTAATTTGCAGAAAAACTATTAATTTTAATAGCGTTAAATAAACTAATTAATGAAGAAAATTGCAAACTTGAAGTAGGTTTTTTTAAAGGTTATTATGATATGATTTAAGATTGGTTATTTAAAATAATTTAACTTGAGTTAACCAAACCAATTTGGAAACAAAAGGAATGTAAATTCAATAGTTGCGTCGTGAGTTTGACATAGACCGATTTTGTATTCTAGATCCAAAGTTGGTCTGAGAACAACAAAAGATTTTGATTCGATCTCAATTCTGATTCTCATTAAAAATATATAAAATTGGGATTAGAAGAGCACAATCAAAAATATTAAAAACTTTATTTCGTATATATTCAATGCGTCAAGATCGCTGATCGTACTAGGTATCTTTCTTCCAATGATGATTTCACAGGGTAGCATCCTAGGTCATACCTAATTTCTCATTTCCATTAATGACCTATGAAAACTTAACATATCTTAGTGTTAAATAATTTCATTCATAAATCGTTAACAAAGAGTTTATAATATTAATAATAATAAATTAAAGTTTAAACGTAATTAAGACCAAAATTGTGACCACTATTTATAATTAGTGTGAAAATTATTATTTTTTTATTACCAATGTAACTTAGTCGCTAACAAATAGGATGCCTGGATACTATAAAATACCTTTGATTTATCGTAAACGGTGACCTCGATTTCAAAGAAGAGACCCCAACGATATAGTATTCGTTTCCTACTCCACGCAATCTAACATAC
This sequence comes from Napeogenes sylphis, assembly GCA_959347405.1. Taxonomy (NCBI): domain Eukaryota; kingdom Metazoa; phylum Arthropoda; class Insecta; order Lepidoptera; family Nymphalidae; genus Napeogenes; species Napeogenes sylphis. The sequence goes on from OY365782.1 coordinate 6,929,575, forward strand.
ATTTAAAATAAAATCCAAACAGTACCGCCCCTCGATCGTGAAAACCGATACATTTTACCCTGTGTCAATTTACTCTCACTTACTGTATTTCTTCCTGGGATGAAGTACTAAAAACATTCTTACAACCACTGAAAGTCGCTCGACGTACGTTACTAAAAGTGTGTTCGTGGAAACTATATTCTATCCAACACGCTTACTGTAGGAATATTCTCCATACGACAATTGTTTCTATTAAACAAAATCAACACGTAGAGCTAAACCTAAATTTGAATGTAGGCAGACGAAGAAAAGAGTTTGTAAACAAAAGAAATAAATTTAAGACCGCCTTTATTTAATTTAATATATTTAATTGCGTCTAGATACTTACAATGAACTAAAAATAATATATTAACCAAATTAGCAATCAATATATTGAATACCAAACAAATATCTATATATCAATATAATTCATATAAAATAATTCATACTAAAATGTTCCGTATGAAGACACTGTGTCTCTTAAAAAATGTAAGGAAATTATTTCATATATCTTGACATTAAATTCATTATAAGGGCTCTAATAAATAGATTGAGTTATATATACACACCCACTCAGACAAGACATACACACGTTCACACACATGTACCTACATAGATTTTACGAGAAATATATTATCTTATTTATAACATTTCAGTAACATCACCTAACCTAAGTGACGCAGTTTACTGCAACACATTTAAATACAATATCAAAAATAACTAAAGACAAATATTTTGTACTATCTGCATAATGAACAAAAATTATTATATACTTGTTTTTAATAGTGTTTCATTTCGTGTGTATATTTAAATAAGTATATACATATATATTATTTATTTACCCTTTATTGTATTGATTTACAAAAATTATGGTATTCTCTCTTAGTTAACCTCTGCGTATGGTGAAAAATTGTGGTAGGCGTTTTTAAAGTAAAATAATATAAAATGAAACAACATTTATGTTATAACAAAATGCTATAAAATTTTTTTGTTCATTACAAGCCTAAATAACGACTCTACATCTAACCTACTTACATCATGTCAATTTATCGACAAACAAAATTCAATCTCTTCGCAGTAATATGTTCATTAATTCGTGACGTCACATCATTTGATGGAAAGTAATTATTTTATTAAGTTTCATTTCATACTAGTCTATGGTTTAAGACATTTTTAATATAAATGTAACACACTCTTCTCAAGTCACATTTCTGGAGGATGATATTTATTCTGACTCAGGTTAAGTTCGAAGAGGGATATCACTTAGGAAATAAAATTAGCAAACATTTACATTTATCTATCTGCCGAGTCGGGTCAGCAGTCATTCTGAGGGGTATCGTAAATAAACCAAAAAGGTGTTATTGGGAAATTTCCACAGAAAGGAGGAAGGGACTTCCTTCTTCCTTTAGAGTTAGCCATGATTTTAGATTTATTAATATTTTGTTTTGCTAAATGAGTACTAGATCAATACTAGAGCTATGAGTCTTCTTAGTAGCAATAGTGATTTTTTTTAATAAGTCTATGTACGGATTATCTTCCTTACAATTTCATTATTGTTATAGATTATACAGTAATTTGATGATTGGTAATAAATAAATAATAGAACATCAGAAATTTCTTAAATTGTACTTACACTTACATGTATTTCTTAATTTTTAATACATTGCAAAAAGATGAAATTACACAAAATTCATATTAATATTTATTTTCAAAGTTACGTATTTCCATATACATTATTTAAATTTTGGAGGAATAATCTTTAAATAAAATCATCATGGTTAAGGGTAAATCATAAACAGAATATTTAGGCAAATGGCTAGTTTTCTAGGATATTGATGTGTTGATGATCTTGAGCTGACTATTGATGAATTAATGACTTGTTATTTTATACTATTACTCTACTCTCTCTACTAACTCTTGGCAGCGGTTACAGCCCGTGGAAAGTGCCGTACCTCTGTACAAACTTTAAGTCCCTGTTAAAAGTTAGAAGTGGTGTTAACAAAAATCCTTTTTTAGTGAGTCTTATTGGGTGTTTACGGCATGAAAAAACCTATAATAAATTATTTTAAAACTACACTTGCGATGATGAATTATTTAGCCTGACTAGCTTTTAAAAAGAACATGTTTGAAAAAGATCCTTTTCCTTACTTGTACAATTATACACATATTACAAGATGTCAGAATGATATATATAATTTATTAAGAATTACAATAGTTTCATTTCCATTTTGCATCTATAAAAATCAAATGCAATCAATTAATTATTGCCTAGTTTATAGATTAGATTTCCGTGAACTAAATATCTCTTTTAACTTTTTATATATTATAGTAAAATGTGTCCTGAATTTATCTTTAAATCAACTTATTTTACTTTTTATAAAGCAGACAGGGATTAAGAAGCTACGCCGCTGTATGCTACGCCGTCGTCCCTACGTTATCGCTGCTACGCTACATTTGCTACGCCACTTATGACTCTGCATAAATGAAACTGATACTGTCATTTGAAACCAATTTAAGATTGATTTAGGAATTAGAAGGAGGAGTTTAGGACTCGTTTTTTGTCATCTCTCTTACTCATTACTTTAATCGTAGCTTTATATTTCCTTACATCTGCACTGAACAAGTCAAAAAAGTTAAACTAGCATCGTTATTGGTACAGCATTCCGAAAAAATATTTTGTATTTAAGATCAACCATAAATTATTTACTAGTAAACTAAACTTTAATTATTAAACTATTACTCACCTACATTCAATTCTTACTTTTTTTCTTTTACACACACTAAAACTTAAAATAATTATAATTATCACAATTTACACACCACTAAAAAAATAACTGTTTAATAATATTTTAACTGACATGTTTATAAAATATGCTTAAACCGCGACAATTGTAAATTTGAATTTCACCGTTGGCGGGTTTGGAAGCGACCTAGAGCGAGCCACCCGCTTTAACCGATCGTTTTATCGCACTGAACATTGCTAAATCCTCCACTATGGGCGGAAAATATCGTATCGATAAATATTACAATTCTTCAAATGAAAATAAAAATATCTTTATTTATTATATTTCCTTTATGACATGTGATTGAAAAGAATAGGTTTTATTTTTCATTTTCAAGCACTAAATTATTTTATATTATTTTTGGTTAACGCTAAAACTAGGTTTTGGTAATATAAGTTCAATATGTATGTGTTCAGTATCGTATCTGTGTGTATTTGTATTTGTGTATCTGTCTATGTCATCATAGCTCCCAACGAATAGAACCGATTTTAGTACCTTTTTTACTGAAAGCTTTGTTTGTCGTGATGATTATTTGATATGTTTAACGGAATTAAAATCAGTCGTTTACAAGATATTTAGTTTTCATTGGATCTAACGATCTCATGCAATGCTAAGACTAATAATTATAAATTTTCGTTAAATATGTTTATTTTTAATCGTAACAGTTTTTTTAATTATACTTAGAAAGGTTTAAAATAGAATAGTTTAGTTATTCTTACATTGTTTGTAATTGATAAGAAACATCGATGCGACATTAATACCTTATCTCTCCCAACACTAACAACATACGGAGTGGACATTGGCTGTAACCGCGCATGCGTAGATGATGTTTTTCTGTATGCGAAACTTGAATCATCTTCATGTCTTAACGTCTGAATCGAGCCTAATAAATCTTAACCATGAAGATGTTATTTACGCTCATCTATTTGTTAACGAAAACACCAGAATCTTAAGTTATTGCATTATAATATTAATTCATCAAAGTAAAACTAATATTATGAAATGTTATTTTTTGTTTCCTGTCATTTTGTCACAAATAGAGCATTCTGAATGATCTGGAAAACACATTTTATATTTTAGCTAATATTTTTTTAAGAAGTGGCTTGCTCAGTTTAAAAAGCTTCGGACCGAACGAAGTTGAGGTTAAAAGCTTGTTGTCAATATTTTGGTTATATAACAGAGTTCAAAAAGTAATAAAATTTTGTATGACTTTAAATTAAACCCAAATAATAAAAACTTTAAAACAATTTTAAGACACTCTAGACTTAGTACAAAGTTTTAAGTAGGTTACGATAGCAGTAATGTCTATAGCTCAATTTTAATATTGTTGTTTTTTGTATTGCGTAGATGGTAATAATAGGCCATTATTTTAAGACCTAGATGTCAAGCCTGTCCTAACATATCGATTGACAAAACATGAATAATATTATCTGTCAGTAAGCTAATTGAACTGACATTTAAATTGAAACTCAAACACTGACATTTATTATCATCTAAAAATTTGAATGATTTAACAGATTAAATTTGAGTCCAATATATTGCATTTAACGCTATGAACTAGAGATAGTTTAGTATTATTAATCTAACCTTCAGGTACATCCTGTTTCTGGATATTGTAAGTGTTTTAATAATACTAGTTTTATTAGTAAAAGTCGATTGTTCACCCAGCGGTGTGTGACGGGGCGTTATCGTGGTGAAAGAGGACTCTACTGCGAGGCAGTTTTTCTCGAACCTTTTCCAAGTCAACTAACAAACAATTGTTAGTGTAAGCACACTCAGCAGTAATTGCTTTTTGATCCTCCAACATAATTGTCGCATAATGATCTATCCTGCCGAAGAACGAGGCCAGAATATTTTTTGCCACACCTCTTTTCAATTTGGTTGGCAACTCCTCAGAATGAAGGACCCACTGAGCTGACTGTATTTTGTTTTCCTGATTATAACAGTAAATTCTGTTTGAGTTAGATTGTGTTGTATCCACAGGGCACAAAACTTCCTGACCGCTATTTGCCGTCCATGAACATTTGTTCCATGGAGAATTTTGTGCACTTCACCCATACAAATTTTTAAACTTGTCGGAATCTGCTGATAAGTCCCTCTTTTTAGTAGGTATCTATCAAACGCCGCACAACACTGATGTTAATCTTCAGTCGTCGCTATCGCCATCGCTGTTCCTCAAGCAGATCATCGTTGAGATTAGTATGATGACGTTTAAACTCATTAAATAATTGAACAAGATGGGGCTTCATCGTGAAAGGCCAATCAAAGTCTATCATAACTTTCTTGTTGAGTTAAATGAGATGTCATTAGAATAGAATGTAAAGTATTCTACAAGGACTAGGACAATAACCTATAATTGCAACAGATTTCGTAAAATCCGTTGGAGTAGTATAGCCATGATAAGCTTATGTAAATCTTTACTTAACTATACTTCTGCACGTGGTTTTGTCTGTGCCATAACATAAGTTGTAGCGTAATTAAGTAATTGCCACGGGAGCGCCTGTTTTTAAACGTTTGGTTCACTAAATTTTTCAAAAATAGAACGTTAAATACTTTAGCCACCAACAAAAATTTTTTGTTTGTGCTGTGGAAACTAGAAACAATGTTCAATATTTTCCCAAAGTCCTTTTAATAATAAACCTATATACAATATGGCGCTATAATGTTTCCCCCTTTTTATTTCTGCACCTGTACGCCGCCATAAAATCTTGTTTTTTTTTTGCCACATTTCATGCCAAATCACCCACTTTTTATCAAGTCGCAGTTTTTATTCATACCTTTCGAAATGGAACTTCAAAAACAATCTAAAAGTAGTCACAGATCTCAAGTAGGTATATAAGCTATATAAATATTATTTTTAAAGTCCACGTGGACGGAGTCGCAGGCAACAATTAGTTTTATATAAATATACAAGGAGAAATAAACCCACACGACCAGGGACTCGATTCTGCGACGATACCCGAGATACGATAGCTAATTTGGTAGAGCGACGGGACTTTGGTTTCCCAGAGGTTGCGGTCTCGAACATTGTAGTTTTGAATTAATTAACTCTCCACTGATAATCCGACATCACATTTCTAAATAATTGTGTTTCACAGTGATGAAAGCTCTCTTGAAAATCGGAATTTTGAACATAGGACTGTCGCACATATGTAATTTATTTAATACGAGCTACAAAACTCTAAGACCAAGAAACCCTTAGAAAACTTTTGTAAGTAACTTAATGTTTAAAGCCTACTTACATCGACTTTCAAATACATTGTAGCAATTTAATTTTATAAAACAAAACACTATTAAGACTAAGGAAAAAAAGTACGTGTAGATAAATAATAAAAAAATCATTGTATGAATTATGTTAATTTCAATAAGAATTTAGAAACCTTATTTTTTTGAAATAGAAAACTTTCTAAGTTTAAAATTTCAGATTCTAGATATTAGAACTTTATATATTTTTTGTTAAAATTAAGTATATACTAGGTGACATTGTAGTCGTAATATCACATTAAATGTAAATCCACACTATCATGGCACACTACTAATAGATGCCACCACAACTACTATTCCATTTCAGGTAGGTATGTTGACTTCTTAATGAAATTCTAACTTGGAAAAAAAACTAAGCAGCACACATATTAAATTTGTTTGTACTACGAGGATCAAACTGAAAGTTTAAAGAACTGACCACTTATAAACAATATAATAAAAAAAAAAGTTTTAAATTTTGAAAATGGAACTCTTTAATTATTATTAGGTACCTATTATTTCATAAATTTCTCATTTGTTTTAAGATTTTCCTGCAAATTGAAAATTGTTCGTTTCACGTCACCATGAAGATTAGCAGATTCCGACAAGTATAAACATCGATTTGAGTCAAGTGCTTAAGATTCTGAAATGGACATTTGTTCATGAACGCTAAATAGTGTTAAAAAAGCTTTTAGCCCGATTAACCTCACAATCTGACCTAAGCCTAAAAATCCCTGAAGTCTGGGAAAAAAGATGGTGGCCTCGTTTTTTCGGAAGGGTAGGTCATTAAGCGACCATTATTTTTGAGGATCGAAACTACTGCTGAGTGTGCTTGCACTAATCATTGTTTGCCGCTTGTCTTGGAAAAGATTCGGGAAAAACGAACTCGCAGTAGAGCCCTTTTTCACCAGGACAACGCCTTGTCACACACCGCCGGGCGAGCAATGAACTGTTTGGCAGAGGCAGACGTGGAGTTACGGGGTCACCCGCCTTGTAGACCTGACCTTGCACCTTGCGATTTTTAATTATTAACTAAAAAAAGGGAAGAAAGTTTTATGGAAGCTGTGGCTGTGTTTCAAAATTCCATTGAAAAGGCACCCCTAAGGAAGATAAGATTTTGAAAAGATATAATAAAACTAATTACTTGCTAATTTGCTCAGTTATTTTTTTTAAACTTTCAGTGTGACCCTGTACTGGATTATATTTAATGACAATTTATACTTGAGCCAGGAAAAGTATTTTTATTGTTTATTTTTATTCAATTTTATTTTCTGATCGGGGGAATCTATTTAAAGGTCCATAAAATAAATACTCGTAATAGGAAAGGGTTTAGCTCTGAAGCAATTAAATGTGACATTATATGATATTAGAATAATTTTTTATCGCATTGGGGTTGGAAAAGAAATCTTAAGCGTTAGAAGTAGCAAAAAAATATTCACACGTGATTTATTTTATTAAAAGTACCAAACAAATAAAAATACTATAAATTATACAATCAGATTTTATTACACTAAATACATTTTCTCGCTCTTCATACTCTTAATTAAGAGACATACATACAAAAAATCAAGTCATATTATAAAACGGATAACTTATTCAGAGATTTATGATATCACAAATAAAGACTGTTCCAGAAGTTATTTTTAATAAGAGGAATCGAGATCTGTTTCAGACTATGTAGATAGATTTGTAGGGAATGTAAATTACTATGAAATATTTGAAATTAGCTTGTTTAGAGATTTTATTTTTAATATATATAAAATGATAAATCAATCGCATGTCGATTTCCTTTGGTTTCCAAAAATGGGCAGATTTTTAATTCTATATACGTATTTAAAATTAAAAAAAATATATAAATATTAGTTAAATATTTGTTATCATGGAATGAAGATCTTCAAGCAATTCTTACTTGAAAGCTTTTTGAGAGTTCTATTAACTGCATATATTTAAATATTTAATATAAACCCGACAGGCGTCTCTAAAGCAGCGTGGTGTGTTTGAACTCTATGCCGACTTCGTGATACTTCTACCTAATACTAGTTTATTATACTACTTATAAAATAAAAATACAATCTTCATATAAAATGTTTATATTATTAAGGGAATATCTCATTGTTTTTTCCTCGCTAGCTTAAACGTGATTCAAGCAATTGGAACAAGACTTAAACATATAGACTAAACACTAATACTTAAAACAATACATTTTCTGTTTCTATTATATTTTTTTTTATTATTTTATCAATACCCAAATCACTGATATTTTGTAAGTGTTAATAAAATCATAATAAAACCTCCTTAAATTATTGGGTACTTGACAGATGTTACAGAAGTGTAATGGGGTCTACGGCTGAATGATTTACTCTTTTTAGGGTGATTCAATCTTTAGTTCTCAGAAATGTTATACCATATTCGAAACTAAAAATGGAATCCTTTATTATTTTCTAACATAATATAAAACTAATTCAGTGATACTTTGAAGAAATCTCATCTTATTATATAAGGGTAAATAATTATTGGAGGGCCGAAGATGTGATAAAATATCCATCTTGTTAGTCATCCAAAGCACTTGAAAACCCAACATTTATTGACAAACAAATTCACTGGTAGGATGAGAGGGTGATAAAATCTTTTTAGGGTGATAAAATCCATTTAGGGTGATTAAATCTTTTTCCGTCTCTTATCCGGCGTGGTCGCGAACAGTGCCTCGTCGACTCTCATGAGGCGATTGACAGCTCGGGTCAACGACGCATCTGTTACCAAAATGTCGTTTAGAAATATGTTGCATGGTTTCTCAAAGGTCACGACCTCTCAAGGGTAGACGGGGATGTGTTTAAAAAATAACATGCCTTGTTACTAGTGGTCATTTGTATCCTTGAGAAATCACTTTAAAACGCCGAGAAACAATGTTTTATTTTTATGTATTTTAAGTGTTCTGCTATGTGTATTTTTGTGTTGTTAGGTCTTACTAGTTTTATTGAGTACATAAGTGTTTCTCTCTAGTTAATAATTTTCATACATTTTTATATAAATAAAATTAAATTAACCAACAACAAACAGAATTACAAAATGAAAAATCTATAAACAAGGATTATAAACACAATTATTATGTAAAGTATTTCTTTATATTGTTGTATATTTTTTCATGACAATATAATAACACTTTGAATAGTCTCATATTAAAGAATAGTCCGATTAGTTTTAATATTTTTTTAAATAATTACAAAATAATGCAAATGTCTGGGTGTGAAATGTAAAATATATTAAAGTGTAAATATATATATAATTTAAAATACAAATAACATGCAAAGATCATACATAAACTAAGAGTGCAAGACTAATACTACAAAATAACCAACATGCTAAAATAATATATACTAAAAATGAGATGGTAAGCAGATTGTATCAATTTAATCACCCAAAATGAACGAAGTTATGAAAATGAAATAAAACAAATAATTTTGAAAATCATTTAATGTGATATAAAGTTCAACAGTCCACTTACATAACATTCATAAATTCTACACAATTCATAATGACTATTATACAGTGTTATTTGTAATTAATTGGCAACCTCTTGAAAGTAACCTCTCTTCATCAATCCAAACAACATTTGTTCTACGACTTTTTACAAATCTTAATAAGCAACACAAAAAATACGATACAAAGAAATGTTTGCTTCCTCTTTTACTTATTACTCTGTATTTTGTAAGAGGTTAACGCCCGGGTGCCACATCTGTGTTCAGAGTTAATGTCAGTTCAGAGGCAACAAATAAAATAGGGAAAACTAAAACTTTTAAAACTATTCTTTGGTAAAAAGTCGTAGAACGTTAAATAAATGTCGTTGGGATTGATGTAGAGAGGCTGCCTGCATGAGGTGGCCAATTAATTACAAATAACCCTGTATATTTAATAAATTATTGAGCAGAGTCAATATTTTCATGCAGAATTCAAATTATTATTCTAATTGTACTAATTCTAATGTAAAAACATGACTCAATCATATAAAATAGTGACATGCAACCCTAATACAGTTATCAACCCGTAGTCCGTACATGCTAAATCAAATCAGATGGACTATTCAAAATTGTTATGAACATTATATTTATTAAAATCCATACATCACAGAACATTAAAGAATTGTAACAAGTCATTACTATTGTAAAAGCTAAGATACTTTTTGAAATAAAGAACTTCTATAATATATTATTGTTGTAATAATTTTCATTTGATATATTTCTTATATTTAATTAAGTTAGCTCTAATGACTTTTTCATTATCACTGGGTGAAAAATATAACCATAAAAAGGAAAGTGCAATTTGATATATGTTTTTATCATATATGAGAAAAAAATATATATTAATGACTACTGATGTGTGAAATATGGATGGTCCCCTATTATAAAACTTACGTAACGTATGAGATTAGGTATTTCAATTTGATTTGATTGGATTTGATTTGATTATGCGTGTACGTGGCCCCAAAGCATCAATATATGAATATAAAGTTGCATAAATTTAAACTATGACTACAATAGTCCAAAATATGTACCATTTAATATTTGTGTAGAAATATCCCTCATTAGGGATTTTTTTTATATTCCTAAAAAGAATTCATACCAATCTATGTATACCATAATATATCAAAGTGAATATAATAATTAAAATATGAAAAACTTAGTTATTCAATTACACTATTATAATTCATCTAAAAAAGATAAATATATATATATATATATTTTGTAAGTACTTTACGAAAAATTTAAGTATAAATAAAAAATAAAACATTGTTACAAACAAATAAAATATTATCCAAAACCTGATTTCTATATTCTATTTTAAATTTAATAATAAATAATTTAACATCTTATTAAAACTCCCTATAACCATATATTAAAATACAACAGATATAACTATAACCCCCTATAATGATTGCATTAACCCAGTTGTGTATATGTTGTATATAAATGTTACCAACCAGGCGTGGTGTTGGCGAGTCGTCTCATCCTTCTCGTGTTTCTGTCCTGATCTCTTATCTTCTTCTCCATTTCAGCGTTAGTTAGTGTCTCGAGGTACGGAGCCCACTGCTCAGCGTCGGAAGGCTGACGATACGGCGTCTGTAAATATTCATTTATATAAATATAGGTACAGTTATATATAATATAATATTATTGTTTACTTTTTTAATTCTATAATAAAAAATACAACATTTTGTAGGTATTTTTTTAAAAATTAAAATTTGTTTTTAATTTTATGTACAGAAATTATTCATTTGTCAGTCTCAGTTGTCTCATCCCATTTGTCTTTTAATTTACATGATTTCTATAAGACTAAATATGTTGTAAGCTTGATGTCTGTCAAAACATTCTTCCAAGAACTGTCCGTCAGTGAGACAACGATTTTAATTAATATGATGCTTATAGGTTAAAGGTATGATGATGGAGATATCCAGAGGCTATTATATTTGAATATTCTTATCATTCATCGTCTGATCGTCTGACGAAACATAATAATGATTATAACCTCGACCAGCGGCAGGGGCGCCTCGCTGAAGGCGTAGGTCCTGGTGTGCCAGCTGAGCTGACCGCGCACGCTGTAGGCGATACCAGTCACGAACTCTCCGCCCAGACCCAACTCTGAGCACAACCGCATCGCAAACTGTTCTGGATTGTTCTCCTTCTCCGCCATATCCCACTCCACCTGGAATAATATATTATTTATATGTGGCAAAGATTTTTGTTAGAAGTAACAATTTTAATTTTGTTACATTAAATACTACCTGATCAACAAGTGAAGTATTCCCGACGTGTATATTAAGTTTGATGATGACTCTCTGATCCAGTTCGTCCAGTATAGGAGGTGGCTCGCTCGGGAACGCCTCTATCTGTTGACGGATTGAGGACGCTATGGCCGGTATGAAAGTACTTGTGTTCAGCTCCAAATCATCACAGAGTACCTCCGCAAATTGCTCCGGTGTTATAATAGATTCTAGAAACGTATTATTATTAGTTTAAAAACACGGGCAACGAACTAGCGCATAAACTGGTCAGAACCGATCCCATATGTCCTGAGTGCATGGACAGCGACGAAACCAGCTTCCACCTCCTCAGACATATTAGACTAGGAAGACCTAGAAGAACTAAAACTAGAAAATATAATAAGATTTTGCAAAGAAACCAGAAGATTCAAGGGGGAGCCGTGACCAATGGTATATCCATATCAATATGGGGAAATGGATGAAGTGACCAGTTTAACGCGGGTGAATCGTCCGTCTGGCAGTTGACGTCCCCGTTAGAAATAATAATAATAGTAAAAGATATATCTATAAAGTATTATAGTATAAAATGAGATCTAAAATGTTAACTGATAAATATTCTTTAATATTCCCGCCAAAAAAGAATAGATTCAAACTTAAATTAACCAACACATTGATTTAAAGTAAATGTAAAATGTGATATATTTATTCAGTCATATATCTTTAATACCATACCATACCATAGAATTTGAGTATAAAATACAAAAGCATGAATTACCATTTTTATTCCAAGTGAAGGTATCTCTCAGCTTCTGTCCTTCTATTTCCATATCAAGCCTGATGGGTACTAACACTTGCTTCTGAGAAGCATTTTCCAGCATTGCTGTCATGTCTGTATCATCGAAGCAAAGAGGAAATGTTCGTACCTAGAAGATGAAATTATTAGATATAGCAAAATAATCTAATTATGCATTTGACTAATATTTAAAATTAAGATAACATTTGTGTTACTCATCACATAAACATAAGCAACACCTTATTTAAACAATCACTGTCATAGTAAAAAATATATAAACAAAATGTATACATAGTGTGAAAATCTTAACATCAAAATAAAAAAAATAAAGTAAACAATAACATAAGTTAGTATGGATTACAAATAGCTCTTACTTTTTTATTATGCACCCTAGTCCTGCTAATGGGTGTAGCTTGAGGCACAGCATCCAAGTGAGATGAGTTAGGCATGGCTGGCATCCAAGGAGGGTTGTGAGGTTTCTTGGTCTTACCCTCACGAGGAGTTGCCAGTTCTTGACTGACCGACACTGCTTTGTATCTACAAAAGAATAACATCATGGTTTTTTATGTGATATGTTTTCATTAAAACATTTCAATTTTAATGTTTTTTTATGAAGCCCATGTTGACATATCCACTTTTCTAATATTTGTGTATGTATATTGCCAGATACTATACTTACTTTTCATCATTGCCGTCTATGATATCTTCAACTTCAGAAGCTTTCAATAATGATACTGAGCTTGAAAGAACATGTGGTCCAAGTCCATTATCGACTAGTCGTTTCCTTTCTTCATTTGTGAGAGTCCTCCTGGCCATGCCAGGGTACTTCTTGTATAAAGACCCACGGAATAGCCGTAGGTAATTACCAACCTGTCAGTTCACGCAAATCCTAAGTTATATTTGTACGAACCCAACCGGATTTACATTAGGAAGTTCAAAACATAATTAAAATGTATGTGTAAGAGGATATAGTCAGTTTAATTATGTTCGTTATAATCTGATTTAAATAAATACACAATATTAATTTACCTCCGATCCAACGCAGTAGAATTCACCTCCTTCCTCAATTTGAAAACTGATCGGCTTGTCGCCGTAAGTTCGAAGAGCCATTTTGATGATTGTTTTACTCCAATTTTCAAAATAAGATCTTTAAGAGGCTTTAAACATAAAAATAAACAGTATAACCACTAACAACAAACTTCAAACAGAAACCTTATAGTTTAAAATTACATTATTATAGCGCCATAAAGTTTCGAGAAATTAAATTTTATAACGCGTTCTCGTCTAGTTGTCGCGTTAAGCGTCCATTATCAATATATTTGTGGACTGTCAATTGTGATTTGTCTGTTGTCACTTGTCATTTGTCAATTGTTATTTTATTAATCATTATATATAACCTGTGGTCCGAAACATATACCCATATTGGCATACTTAACGAGAAAATAACATAGAGATATTATACATAGAGTAGGGAAGCCAGCCTAAATTGTTACCATCGAACTTAAAAGAGATAGGTAGATCGAAAAACCCTATCTATCTCAACTTTTTATGAGATCTCGTGCTTCTTCGTCGTCGTCTCGAGTGTAATTCGTAGCAACTGTCATTTTTATTGAGTAGTGTCAAAAATGTTTTACACAAATGTTTCGAAAATTTTTAAAACGCGTCATTAATATTTCTTTGCGCATGCGTAATAAGGCAAAGAGAAACAGTATGACATCTTGCATCTTTTTTTAACTGTATGTCACTGACGCTCATACGAATACCTGTGGCTCACCTATTCTATGTATATTAATTCTATGGAAAATAATCGCTCCGGGGATTTTCAGAGGGAGAAAATGTTTGAGGGTTTATTTAGAGGTTTTAAAATTTCATTAAATATTAAAAAAAACCGGACTATCGCTACGATTTTCAAACAATATTGTAATTGTTGCCCCTATTTTGTTTATTGACATTTGAATTTAAATATTAAATTGGAATAAAAAAAAAATAAAAACATTATGTTAATTTCGAGAATAATGTTATAAGTTAAGGTGAAGGTATATAATTTAAATAATAGTATAGGATCTACATAATTTGTTTGTTAAATCTTTAGGTTAGGGGTTTTCGAGATTACTGTTATGGGGATTTTTTTTCAGGTGTTGGCAACACTGAATAACTTTTACTTTAGTTTGGGTCTGCCAATTTTGGGGGAGGGTGTGTATCGCGTGCCGCAATTATTCTTTTAATTTACGGCGAGTGCGTAAAAATACAATGTCTACAAGGACGGGAAATTTTAAAAATCCCTTTTCCCGACCATGGATGACAGAAACGGGAGCAGCGGCCGCGGCAGGTGGCTCGGGGTCAGTCGGACTTAAAGGAGTTGTTGCCGGCGGCATAACTGGTGGCATTGAAATTTGTATAACATTCCCTACCGAATACGTGAAAACACAACTCCAGTTAGACGAAAAAGGTTAGTAAGTGCCTCCTATCGACTATATTATCTTATATGTAATATAAACTTTACGACCTAATTTAAATATCGAAGTAATTTAAACGTGATGTGATTCAAGTGCTTAGAAACAAAACTGATAGGTAGGTGCGTGTTTTTCTTCTAAAAATACAATTTATAAATTGCGTCAATTCTAAGCATGCAATGGTATTTAAATTTAGTCTTATCCTAAAGAACAGAATTAATTCTTGTTAAGAAAACGCTATATTTTCCAATTAGAATCATGTTGCACGAGTATCAACTTCCGAGGTTATAGCAGAAAACATCGAATTTGTCTTGCATTTCATGCTTATGTATTTAGGATAATTTGTGTTTGGACTTTGTTCACACAATTCAAAATGGATTGTTACGTAATATTTGTATTTCCTTTTATCGAACAGTATTTGTGATTTTATAAAGATAATAAAGAATCAAATTAACACATATCTCATTTGTTTTATACACTCTCGAAGTATGTACAACTAACTATTATGACAAGGATATTTTATTGTGTTTAATATAATTTAATTACTGTCCTCAAAGTTCAAGTTATAATGCAATAATACTAAGCCATAAATATATAATAGGTATATTATTATTTTTTCCTTAATCATAGTTATGATATATTTTTAATACTACAAATACATTTTTTGGGTTTTAAATATTTTTTTAAAAAAATATAATATTATTTGATTAACATAAAGGAAATATGTATTCTAATGTCTGATATATCTTATTGGACTTATAATATAATTACTAATGCTATTCAGTTGACCAAATATATGATAAACCAAAATAAATATTTAAATGTTCAGTATATTATCTATTACCAAAACCTTTGTTAGTTAACTTATCAAAGTTACAATTAAGCTAATTAGATTAAAATACAAACAGCATTAACCTCTATACTTCATGAAATAAGATATGAAATTGTGTGATTGTCATTTAACTGATTATTAAAACACTGTCAACCAATTCTTAATATGAAAGAAGTAATAAGAAAAATGAAATAGGTATATAAACCTATAAGAAAGTATTCTTTATATGAATTGATACAACATTTTAAATACCCAATACAAAAATTAAATATAATACCCAAACTGACCAATAAAACAGTATTTTAATTCACAATTGCATTAATTGTCTAAGACATTAATAATTGCATTTAGAAATATAGGTATTTAATTAATCAAGGTTGTTAAATTGAATGCCAATTCAGTTTGAATATTAAAATTATGATAATAATTGGCAATTAACGATATTTAAAACAATTGAGGCCCTGAGAATCAATATTTTATCTGATTTTATACAAATTAAAAAATATTACCCATCTATTTATATGCTCAATGATTTTAAAAACACTGCAGGTTGAAAATTTTGTTGTTTTGAAATTCTTCATATTTTGATATTTTAGTCTAGGCTTATAGCCAATATCTCTTTCTATTGCTACATTGTAAATTATTTCTACATTGCTACTTTTTCTATTGTTACATTGTAAGTATGTTACCATTCCGAACCCTGAAGTTGTTTGTTAAAAAAAAAAAAAAGTTGCAGCAGAATTAAGGTAATAACTAAAAGTAGGTTTCTTTTCAAGAACCTAGCTTATAATGGAATAAGAGTCTTTAGATCACAACTGATTTATTTGTCAACAAATTGCGTAAGATAAGTAACTGGGTCCATTCAGTTTGATATATAGTACCTATATAAACAGCTGATAAATTCTACAATATTTTTTTAAACTATGTTATATCAACACTTATCTATTGACGTCTCTGATAACAGTAGATTATTGAGTATCCACAGTTTTTTATCTAATGATTGAAACTATAAAGAATCTAGTATCGCTTGGATACAAATACTTTATGTAATGATAATCATGACTAGTTTTTATTAATTTAACAATGCAATATTCAATACTTCAATATTGTCAATACTTGCCTGTTAGCAATGATTTATAATTAAAGATGCCATAGTAACATTTGGTTAGATTTCAGTCTTACTCTATTATAATTTTTTTTTTTTTTATATTTATTTATTATCTATAGCTTTTCTTTTTGTTAATTTTGAATTCCATAAAAAGGTAAAAAGCATAATTTCCAAAACTATTTTTTTTTTGTAGGGATCTGTATAATGTTATTTATATATATATATATCCGCGCAACTGTTGCCATGCGTAATGGCTGCATAGGTCCATAGTCCGTAGTCCGTACCCGAATATATATATATATATATATATATATATATATATATATATATATATATTCAATTTTATTTAAATTTAAAAAAAAAAAGTATAACGTGTCTGTGATTCGGGTACGGACTATGGACCTATGCAGCCACTGCGCATGGCAACACATGCGCGGAGATGGTTAGACACCAGGGCAATGCAGCAACTGTCTGACTGAAAGAAGAAGAAGATAATACGGACCAAAAGGTTTTTAATAGCTGTTATATAGAATGTCAGAAGATTCAGCGTGACATATAATTAACGTGTCCGAGACGAAATACGAGAACAACACAATATTAATAGTACTTACAACAGAACAGTTAGTACTTACAACAAAGAAATTAAACCTGAGACAGAAACCGAAACGTATAGTGGAAATTTATAAAAGCAGCGAAAGATGGATCAAAATACCTACAGAGCTAGTTTCTCTTTACAGCACTACCAGCAGAGTAGATCAGGGAAGTTCATATATTCCAAAACAATAGTTCAATCAGAAAGTTAAGGACCCTAACGAAAATTCACAATATTCTACGCTTAAGAACTTAATTACCGCCCACTGTAAACAAAATCCAATTACTCAAACAGACGAAAATTATATTAAAGTTAAAAATAGTCAAATACTAAAAAGATAAAACTTCATAGGTATACTTTTAAAATACTGACGATACAAGTACAGTGATTAAAGCGTAAAAAAATGTAATTTAAATACTTTTGCAGTACCAAGTACTCGTAAGAAAAAGTAATACATATATAAATATATAAGCTTATTAAATAGTAATTGTAAAAAATAAGATGAGGGTGCACAATAAAAAGATAAAGACTTTTTCAAATATAAATACGCTATCAAACGTTCGAGGCCCCCTGCAGCCGAGGTGCTCTGTATTATTGATATGACTGATACCACGGTAGCGGTACTACCTAGAACAGATTAATAAATACGTATTTTCAGAAATTCTTATCGTAACGGAACGACACCAAGCCAATTTACATTATACTTTATTTAAATGAGTACTTGACATATCAGAATGTTAAATTTGTTGAAACATTATTCTTGTCTATGTTCTTGTTTTTTTTTAATAAATAAATTTCAAACATATTTTCAAGTTTACCGAACTAGTATTTGTTTTATAATTTACTGCATAATAATAATAAAAGCAAAGAAGTCAGAGGAAACAGGTTTTTCAAATATACATAATGTATACTTTTTTCTATGTTTTATCGACTTTAGTGCGAGCGATAAATACATATTGAATATTCTGATAATATATAACGTCTTGGATGAGGATAATTTTTGTACAAGTTCTCTTAAAATAAAATTTGTGAAGCATTCGAGATGATTTTCGCTGAATAGTATTTCGCTGAACGGAATTTTGTTGAAGGGTACAGTAACGTCTACAAAGCCACAAGGCCAGCTCTACCGATAAAAGACTAGTTTCTAAAACAGATAGGTATCAAATCGCACCACTACATTGACAAAGCTTGCCTACACACACGTTAACAAGTAGGAGTAGGTATAGTGCGGGAATAATGAGTAAATTAAATAAATTGAATAATTCGAATTTATCACGTTATCATATTCTATAATACCTTAATTATTATTTATGTGACACATATCATGTATGTGACCAGAAAATGAAACCACAACAAGTAACAGCCACTGAAGTGTATTCAGTGGGTGTTACTCCAATCGAACAAGACTGGATTATCCAAGTTTATGTCTGGTTAGGTATAAAGATTAAAGATTAATTACCTCCGGACGTGGTAAAGCTACCAAAGATAAACATACCCCAGCTGCCACTAAATCTACCAGACGAATGGAGCTGTAAGTGCTAAGTTTAGGCTCGCTTTGTTTTGATAAGATATTATGGTCAGACTATACTTTAAGTACTATGTACCTACTACGTGTTATGTATCAAGTATTACGTTATGTATTACGTGTAATAGTTTCTATCAATCAGATAGGAAAACTAACACAATAAAAGCCTTTTCATAATACTAAACTAGTGCGCTAGTTGATAGATATTATGTAAGGTTTTCTTTTCACGCGTTTTATTGAGTACATCTTCTTAAGAAGATTTGATTATTTTCGGCATAATTGTAAAAGCCAAAAAGTTTTAGAGCCCATCACACATTAATACTGGATATGAAAATTCAAGAGTGTAATTTTGTCTGTAAGACTTTTGAAATTTCTGAATTTAACTTCAAACCATTTTGTCTCTCTAAATGGTAGAGTAGACTTATGGCCATTGAGCTTAAATTTTAAAAATCTGGGCAAGCGTCTACGAAAACTGAGTAAGTGATGTGAAACAGACACTGGAATCCCAGTGTTTTCGTGTTAAGTTAGGACAGCCGTGATGAACGGGAGACTCCGGACCATAGCAAACATATCTTAAAAGGACTTAAAAGATACAATATTAAGTCGAAGAAAGCACACAATTATTTAGGCTCACTTATCAAGATCCCTTGTCATAAATAACAGATTCAGACGATCTATTCATTCAGTGAAAAAATTGGTGATTCACATGGATTAAATTCCGGAAAGTCCATAATAAAGGAAGATAAATGATTATTCTTCCAATAGCCGCTGGACGTCCGCTTCTATTTAGGTACACCAGTTTATTGCCAACTCATGGTGAAAAATATCCGCAGTGAGGATCTGGCGGATGATAATACTATGTTTTGGTCAGCTTCTTTTGGAATCGTATCAACAAAACTGACCTTCCTTGATATCGTCACTGGTATTTTCATGTGGTAGTAATAAAGTAATTCCACAAAGAAAACAGCATCTTCTTTTCTGAACATTTACAACTTGGCGTAATGGGTGTGTGAGTTATATGTTCTACAAAAAGTCTATCTAGCTTAGGGCAAGAAGTAACCAAAAATGCTTTCTGCATTTTTCATTACCGTATGAGGCATTATATCCGTTTCTATGTGCATTAGGGATACCTAGCAAAAGTTTGCAAGAGCAGCTTTACAGAGAGCTTACACTGATTTTGCGGTAAACAATTATTTGAAACGTAAGGAAGTGTTATTTACCTTTAGACATCTAGACATCATACGGCATTAGATATAAAAAAACAAAATATATGCGAAGAACATAAATTTATCATCCTAAATTTCTGCACACTAATCTAAACTCTGTCGAAATTTATGATATTTTAGATTTTTGTTTGTTATTTCATATATTCTGACATTTTAAGGCCATGAGAGTTTTTAAATTTAATGTTTTTTTTTTTATATTACTTATATATTTTTTTTTTAGTAAAAAAAAAATTTGTCTTACTACTAAAGCTAATTTTAAATAATTTTAAAATACGTATTCGCGTATATTGTGATTTGATTGAAATAAATATATTATTTCCTTTTAAATATGTATATCTTGTTTATATGACTTGGGTCTCATAACTTTTTTTTCTTTACTTTAGGAGGTACTAAGAAGTATACAGGAATATTTGACTGCGTGAACAAGACTGTCAAAGGGCATGGCTTCTTCGGCTTATACAGAGGTCTCAGTGTCCTGCTGTATGGGTCAATACCTAAATCAGCTGTAAGGTAAGCATATCACAATTAACTCTTTGATGATAAGACATTTTTAAATAAGATAAAGTATGTAGATTTCATTATTAGAAAAATACGATAAGGTGTTTGAATATTGAATTTAAATTGGATATAGATTTGAACTTTGACCAAGCGCGTCATCCGAATCCAAAACTATACAAATAAAGTAAACTGGAACGTCATTTTATATTTGCTTGTGACAGAATATCGCAAAATACGTATACGACATTTAAGAACGACATATTTTTTTCCAATAAGACAAACATTCGTCATGTTATTAATAATTTTCTTTTAGAACAGCCGCCAGCTGTAGCACCACGTTTTTATTAACTCGCTTTCTTGTCCGTTTCGTCATCACAAGTTTTACAATTTAAACTGTCTTCCTTATGAGCTAGAGATAAGACAGCCAAGAACTGGATAATGCTATCATAATATGCATTCCTTCAATATTATATTTTTACTGGCTGTCGCCCGTGACTTCGTCCGCGTTGACTGTAAAAACATATTCATATGGCCCATACAGGGTTATCTGTAATTAATTGGCCAGCTCTTGCAGGCAGCCTCTCTAAATCAATCCCAACAACATTTGTTCTACGACTTTTTACAAGTCTTGATAAACAACACAAAAAAACGAAACATTTTTTGTATGTTTGCTCCCTACCTGTGACCAGTGACTTCTTTTAAAGTGTTTTGACAAAAGTCCGAAACGAAATTATAGGTATGGCGGCGTAGACATCTAGAAAAGACGGCTAGAAAAAAAAACCGGCACATTATGGCGAGATATAATATTCAAAATTCAGATTTTTATTTCATACAACATATGTTATGTCACAGACAATACCACATACAAAAAATTGTATTTCTATAGCCTATGTATTTTGTTTATTCTGATGTATAAGTTATATTATTATGAAGAGTCAATAAAATTCATTCATTAGTTTTACGTAAAAGAACAACAAACATCCATACTTAAAAACTTTAGTTTATAATATTAGTAGGATTACCCTTGAGTTCAGAATATTTCTCTGAATTAAATACCGAACAAGTAATTAAGAGTAACCGAATACATAACAAAAGCTCAGGACTTTTAAATTCTTATCTAATGGAACTAAGTAACTGTAGGTGGATCATTACCTTAAATTACTATCATGAGGTTTTCATCTAATGTCATCTAATGTTTCATGTAATGTATATATTGTTCAGGGAAATTTAAATATACTTTCTTAGTTTAGTTACCAAATATTAAATGCGTTTTTATAATAATAAATGATATAATTATGTAAATCTTAGAAACAGTTTATTATCTATGCAAATACTGCTCACTTGGTTAACTATTCAAAAACGACAAAACCTTGAGACTAGACTACTATAGAAAAAGACATATTTAAGGCATAAATTAAATATTACTCTAGTCTCCAGGCTATCTAACTAGACCATTCAGGTCATACACAAAATAGATGCTATGCTTTAGGTCCAGCTGATAAGAGAGTTCAAATATTACCAATCAAGATATACCAATGACGTTCCGGACGATTTGACCTTCATCATAAAATGAAAGAAATTATTACATAACACTGTGCTATACATTATCTAGTCACGTGATTGACTCGCTTTTATTTGTATCTGCGTAAAACACCCAAATTCTAGCAGATATTCATTTATATATAACGCGTTTATTTTTGGCTTCAAGACCAACGATCCAGTCAAACTTTGTTCCACAGTTATACGGTTTCTGAAATCAATATATTTTTATGTTTCAAATCGTAAATAGACGATTTCTAAAAGGGAAACATAATAATAAATGATTTTACCTTATGGCACTGCTATGTTGGTTATAATTTTAATGGTATTATAATATATAAATATATTGGATGAATATTGAACTAGTTGATGATTAGGCTGCTGCACAATAACAGCTTAATATTTAAATATGGATCCTTACTGCTTTTTATGAAATGTATTAGCTTGGTTATATTTTTAAATCAAATATTTTTTTTTTATAAAATATTTTCAGTATGAATCAAAGATATGTATACTCTGATTCAGATTCGGTGTGTTTGAACAAGCCAAGCTATATATGGTGAATGATAACGGTACGCTGTCCACCACTGGCAAGCTGACGTGTGGTCTGGCTGCCGGTGTGGCGGAAGCTGTCTTCGCTGTGACCCCCATGGAGACCGTCAAGGTCAAATTTATTAATGACATGAGGATGGAAAAGCCCCGGTTTAAGGGATTCTTCCATGGAGTCAGGCTGATTGTAAGGGAAGAAGGCAAGTGTTTTTTACGACCTTTTTTTGATCGATATGGTTTTGCCTCACTTCGCTAATTACATTAAGCGATCAGGACCTCAGGCTGAAACTATTTAATAACAAAACAAGTTTCCATATTGCAGGTCTTGGAGGTGTATACAAAGGCGTGACAGCAACGATAATGAAGCAAGGCAGCAACCAGGCCATCAGGTTCTTCGTTATGGAGTCTCTCAGGGACTGGTACAAGGGAGGGGACAGAGATAAGCCCGTGCCTAAGTATATCGTCGGACTCTTCGGTGGTATTGCGGGTACGATCTTATGATGTTATCAAGTATTGATTTAGGAACTTTAGAAAATATTCTCGAATCTATATCACTATACGATTTGTCTCTTAAACTAAACACGTTAGGTACCTCCTTATCTAAGTGCCAAGTTAGTAATGACAAAATTTAAAAATACAGGTGTTAAGTGAATTATTTATTATACTCTATTTTGAATTCTCTGTTAAACTTTAACTAGGAAATTTTGAGTTTTAAAAAGATTTATTACAGAAAATCTGTCATGACACGCAATTCAACCATTCTACTGATTTTGATAAAGACTTATTCAACAGACAATTATTCCACAAAAAAAAAAATACTAGTATATATTTTTACTACTATTATAATAATAAAATTATTTAAAATAATATTCAATTGTAGGTGCGGCCTCAGTGTTCGGTAACACACCGATAGATGTTGTGAAGACACGAATGCAAGGTTTGGAAGCCAAGAAATACAAGAGCACCTGGGACTGCTTCATCAAGACCTGGAAACAGGAGGGTCCCAGGGGCTTCTACAAGGGCACAGTGCCCAGACTCAGTAGGGTGGTGTTCGATGTGGCCATTACATTCACTATATATGATAGTATCATGGATGTATTCAACTTTGTATGGAAGTAACCACCGGATTATAATGACTGGTTAATTATTTTTTATTAGATGTGTATACAGCCTAATAGAATCTTTAGTGTTGTACAGACGATTATGATAATGTTACCCCTTCTTGTAAATTTTATTTTGACGTTTAAGTGATATTTCTTTAGAAGTGTTGCCTTGTTATACAACATTTACAATGAATTCACGTTTTAGATAAGGTTATAATGTTGAAATCTTTAATATTTTTGTACAAATATCGGATGTGTATAGCACATAAAGTATATTTTTATAGACAATTTTTTTATATTTGTTTTTTGCAGGGTTTTTTTAAATAATGTGATTTTTTAAGTATTTCTTTTTTTTACGCATTTAATTAAATATGATTTAATTCCACTGTTTTTGATGGATCAGAATCCATTTTGTTTATATGCTTGTAAGGTATACCTTAAATTAAGTAGACATTCTTTATCTTGTAAAAGAGTTTAAACATATAACTGTTACAAACAATATAACTTCGTATTTATTTTTACTTACGTGACGAATATATATATTTATTTTGTTATATTTTTTTAAATGAACATCTTTATTAATGATTGTAAATGCATTTCTTTGTATTCTACTGTAAGCCTTTTAGGATCTCAGTATACACTAAAACAATAATATACAGTTAACACTAAAACAATAAAAATTCGTTGAATCTCGAAATTCTTTCGAATATACACAAATACTTAGCATTTACGAGATCCTAACTGGACATTCCGTTATGTATCATGGGTATTTACATTTTTCATTTTCGTGTAACTTAATTAATTGAATAATTTATTAGATGTTTGGTTGAATACAATATTTTTGCCACATTGTGTTTTATTGTTTTGATATATTATAATATCTAAGGTAATAAAACTAAAAATATACAAATATACAAAATTTATTTTCAGGTTATCACAGATTACATATATAGAAATCTAAAACTTTAATTTTAACTCGGATATCTCAGAAATGAAAGTATTATTAAAAAATAAGAAAACATAAAATCCCCCTAATTCTAAAATGATAAAGTAGCCCGGTAGCTGAGTAGCCAAGCAATTAAAAAGGATAATAAGTGTAAGGTTTCCAGGCGGTTGCGGGAACACAGCGGTGGTCCAAGTTGTAACTGTCAACAACTGACATTTCTTCATCATTTAGTTGAAAATTGTAAACATCCAAGTTCTCTTCGATTCTTGATTTAGTAAACGATTTTGGTAATACCGGAATTCCACGTTGGAGCTAGAAGAAATAAGTTTTTGATGAAGTAAAATTAATAGTTCACAAGCTTGTTGACCCTGGTTAAAAAAAAATTATTAAAAATTAAATGCATCCTTTTTAATTCTCCGTGGCGAATTAAACAGTAAATAAAAACCTTTAGAAATTCTTAATACTTTCGAATTCACCGTGAAGACTTAAAGAGTATTAAAAAGAACTTGTGTAGAAATTTTCAATGATTGTTTATTCCTCCAAATTGTCTGAGGAAACGGGTATTAAAAAGCATTAAACTTTTTTAATTCTTTTTTATTTTATTTTCAATTCTCCGGGAGAACAGAAATTGTAACATTATTTTACTATTAAAAAGAATTATTTAGTATTACATTTTTCATTCTTCATTCTTTAGATTTTTCCGCAAGATCAGAAATTGCTACATTATTTTAGAATTAAAAAAGATAAGTTAGGATTACATATATTGAATCCTTTTCTACGGTTTTCAATTCAAAAATGATAATATTTTTTTTTGTAACATGAAGGCAAATCAAAAATAATTCATTTCAAGTTTGATCTTAATTCTCCGGAAAATTAAGAGTATGGAAAAGTATTAAACAGGTTTTTAATTCTCTTTTTTAATCAGGGGGGTGGGCTTGTTTTTAGTTAAACGTAAATGTTTCCTTACCAAATATCTCAAAGCAACTTGAGCCTTAGTTTTACCATACTTTTTTGCTATATTCTCTAATTTAGAATCTGTTTTAATAACATCTTTTCCAATAAATTCTGGCCTCGCTTCAGACAAGAGACCCAAAGGTGTGTATGCAACTGGTATTACTGATAAATTCTTGCAGAAATTTACTAACTTATGTTGGGTGAAGGTTGGATTTATCTGTCAATAAGAGATAATGTAAAAAAATATTAGTAATAATTTACTTAGATTACATATATTCACACATTTGAATAAAATGTATTATTACCCAGTTCTAAATAATTTAACATGTAAAATCATATAAAGACATCCAGGAATTTAAATGTTTACTAAAATACAATAAATTGATATGATACTTTACCTCAACTTGATTCACAACAGGTTTGATATTAGCATGTTTGTACAATCTTTCTAGCTGTTGTTCATTAAAATTTGATACCCCTATTGATTTAGCAAGACCAAGACTAACAGCTTCTTCCATGGACTTCCAAGTCTTGATGTAATCTACTGCCGTATCTTCTCCTTTTTCCTGTTGAAATAATATGATGTAAGCTACTGGGTTTAAAATACAAGTAGTTTACTTATTGCTGATGAACATACCGTTACAGACACAGGCCAGTGCACAAGGTACAAATCCACATAATCCAATTTCAATTTACTCAGTGACTCCTTCAGAGCCGTAATCACATCTTTTTCCGAGTGACGGTCATTCCATAGCTGAAATTATAATTTTACTTTAAATCTCACTTTAGGTAATCTGTGCTAGATTAACATCTTACATATCCCTAACCTTTTCCTACTTTATGTAGGATCATCACTACATGTTCTCTTCCATTCCTGCCTATCAGCCGTCATTTCAACAGTCACTCCTCTTTTACTCATGTCATCTTTCACACAATGCATACTGAAGTTAACAATGATTTTTATATCCTAACGTAATAGAATATCTGTTGAAAACTGAAACTTATGTATCCATAATTGTTATTGTAAGATTAATAAATCATAGAGCACCAAATGAGAAATCTATAAATGTCTGTGTGTAGTAATATCTATAATACTACTTACAAGCATGGCTCAAAAAGTTATAATTATTGATAGTAAGCTAAGAAGCTTAAATCTCTCTCCTGCCCTTATCCCACTATGTGGGGTCGGCACAACATGTCACTTTCTTTCACTCAGCTCTGTGGTGTAAACATCTTTTAAGTCAGTAATGTTTATTTTGTAAGTCTATAAGGCGCTCAGGATATTATGGTTTCTGTTTAAGTTATAGAAATAAGAAATTGTTTCATAACTTTCATAAATACCACACCTTTGTAGTAATAAATAAGTCCTCTCTTTTGACCAAGCCCTGTTTAATGCTGTTGGATATGCCATCACCAACCTCTTCTTCATTTTTATAACATGATGCAGTGTCTATATGTCTATAACCAAGCTCAATCGCCCATTCCAAGGATTGCCTAAATTGTCCTGGTTCTGCTTTACGCTGACAAAACATTTGTTTTTTAAGAAATTGTAAATAATCTTATTTAATAAATGAAATTAAAACAAATTAACAAGAAAACATAATAACAATTACATGTTAACTTACCGCATAAGTGCCCAATCCCACCATTGGCATTTCTTGCCCATTGTTAAATATTATTTTCCTAAATTTTAAAGACATTATTATTACTTGCTTTTTACGTGTTTATATCTTTGTGACTTAATAAATTTTTATAAGTATTTTTTTTCCCGAACTTAGTTACTGGTAACCAGTAACTGGTTTGATATTATGTATACAGAATAGGATAGAATATATAAATGTTAAGTTTAAATCTTACAAACATGTTACCATGACTTGTCACCAGTAATTGATAACCTTTAGGACTAACTACTTGAATAACAAAAATTATATAAGTGTTATGTATAGGTATTATTTAATTAATTGACCATGTTAATTTATTATCATTCTAATGCCACTGTCATATTGCCATATTGTCATATTGCCATATTGATTGCCTTTAGAAATATAAAGCCTTTTTTTATTATTTTAAGGAAACTAACAAACATTACACTTATGAAACATCTGACTCTAGTTATTTTTTCTAAAGGGTAGGTTCATGAACAGTCGGCAAGAAACTATACCTATAACTAACATTTTAATTTTGACTTGAATGTAAAGATTGATTCGAAAAAATTAATTCAAACACGCAACCTCTGGGAAACCATCCCGTCGCTCTACCAATTGAGCTAACGTATCACTAGCCGTCTCGGTGAATGAAGCATTCTAATATGATGGTCTTCACCGGGATGGTGCATTGGTGAAATCTATTAGGTATGAGGGACAACAACAACGAACAAAGGATTCCTTAGGACTTAGAAAAAGGTAAAGGAGGACCTCGGCTCGGGGCGTCGTTAGTCAGGAGGGAAGCCAAGGAAATTTGAACACTAGCGTCCTCCGACGGCAGAACGCCGGAGCAACGGAGCACTTACTCAGTTGGGACCTCGTCTATACCGGTATAGACGGTGTGTGTCTGTATGTTGTGTGGTGTCACTTATGTCTACGCGTACACGTTATTACCTACTGTGAACGCGTCGTCGGGGTCAACGAGTACCGACTTGGGTCTTCTTTTTCTGACTTAAGTAGTCTTACGTGGTCTATACTCTGCGGTGTCAGCCACCAGTGGGTTCGGGTGTCGCTCAGCACGTTCAAAGTACTTTTGGGAAAGCCCCTTGAAGTACTGAGCGATGGTCGGAAGGTCTAAGTCTCTATGGAAAACGATGTTGCGTACGAACCTCGGCGCCCCGGTTGCAATCCGTGTAAACCTGTTCTGAATCACCTGCAGGGGTTTCAGATAAGCGTGCTGTTATATACTTGCCTTGTATATAATAATGCCTAATGTGCCTAATATATTCACCTAGTCAGCCCTTTTGATTTCTCATAGTATTTTTATTAAGATGATAGTTCAGTTCGAATCCATCTTCCGCGCGTGACACTTGCTCTTTTAATTAAGTCCTTATATTGTATTAAATTCAAATAAAGTGTTTTGTGAATTAAACATTGTTTTTTAAAAAGGGCTTTCTCTGAAACCTTATAACAATTTGGTGGCAGCGGTGGGATACCGATGGT
This sequence comes from Napeogenes sylphis, assembly GCA_959347405.1. Taxonomy (NCBI): domain Eukaryota; kingdom Metazoa; phylum Arthropoda; class Insecta; order Lepidoptera; family Nymphalidae; genus Napeogenes; species Napeogenes sylphis. The sequence goes on from OY365782.1 coordinate 6,958,638, forward strand.
GAAGGTATCCTTGGGACGTCTCCGTTGAAGTTCTTAAATAAAGTGATTATCAAAGTTATCGCGAGTGTCAAAAGTGCAATAATAATAATAATAAAAATCTCGAACTCATTTCTACGATACAGAAATCGTCGTAATATTCTCGATAATACAATTTAGAAGTGAAACATCCGTAAATCAAATCCTAAAGAAGGCTGCCTTACGACTTAATTCCTGTGACTATATATTTAAATTGTTTGGTGTAAATCAAATTTCTTATATCACATTATACATCGTGTTCCCGAAAAGAAAACATGTTCCAGTATATTGCCTGCGTTTAATTAACATTAACGCTGTAAGTTTAATTAACATTATCTCAGTGACAGTGAAAAGTAACTGTAATCGTGTGTGTTCTACTATATTTTAATATCTTAAGTAATTATTGTCAAAATAATTAATATTCTCATCGCAAATAATTTATAACTTTGAATATTACTGTGACACAATTCTTAAAATTATCTTATCATATTTTGTTATTGAATAACTTGGAACTGTAACTTGAAACCACCTTAGTGGCCGTCTACCACATCGAATACTTTTATATTTATTGTTTGTGAATATACTGCATTGAATAAATTGAAAAATCTGAATTTGTCGATATTGGAACCCTTTTTAACTTTATTAAACCATTTGATGGTACACGAGAAAAATTAAATTCCTTTCTAACAAACTGTGACAATGCGATTAGTTTAGGCTCCGAGTCTCAAAAATCAATCCTATTTAAATATATATTGTCACAACTCCAGGGCAAAGCTGAAACAGCTTGCTCAATCAAAGAATTTGATTCTTGGGAACAACTAAATAGCTTTTTAAAAACTCAGTTCGGCGAGAAAAAACATTATGCTCACTAACTCACCGATCTACAGGAATGTAGAAAGCTTAATAATGAACCAGTAAATCAATTTGCACTGCGCGTTGAGACTTGTCTTTCAAAATCTTAACAGAAATAACTCTATCTAATAAAAAGAAATCTGAATTATCTGGTCGTACAGCAGCTATGGAAGATTTGGCACTTCACACATTTTTACTTGGGTTAAAACCTGACCTATCTAATCTAGTTCGAGGCAAAAATCCATCTTCGTTAAACGAAGCTATTAACATGGCAGTGTCTGAGGAAAAAAATCTCAATTTATTTGCTAAACGCAATTTTCATACCCCATTACCGCCACGTCAAAATTCAAAATCTCAATATCCGTTTAGACCTTCTAACACAGCTGGGAATTCAAAATCTGTAGCACCGAGACAGTTTGACCGAGATAATCAAGATCAATTTTGTCGATATTGCAAAAAATCAGGACACACAATCGAAATATGTAGGAAACGTATGTATAACAATAATAAATTCAAGGTTCCCCAGACATCCCAATCTCAACAACGTTCAAATCAAGAATATCTTCCTAAGCCTTATCCGGCCCGCGTTAACTGTGTGGTTGACGAAAATATATGTCAAGATCCCGAGTCTCAACCAACTTGTAATGTCGAAAATTATGAATATTGAATGAAGAAAATCATTTAAACGAATAATGGGCTCACGGAGGTGTCTCGTGAAGCCCACAATACAATCTATAGCTACTACCTTCAATGATAATGACACCCTATCTGAAACCAAGGACCACACGGGTAATCAGCCCCAAGCAAGCGTCCAATCTTCCAAATCCAAGGACCACACGGGTAACCAGCCCCAAGCAAGCGTCCAATTTTCCAAATCCAAGGACCACACGGGTAACCAGCCCCAAGCAAGCGTCCAATTTTCCAAATCCAAAGACCACAAGGGTAACCAGCCCCAAACAAGCGTCCAATCTTCCAAGTCCAAGGACCACAAGGGTAGTCAGCCCCAAACAAGTGTCCAATATTTTAAATCCAAAGATCATGAGAATAACCAACTCCTAAATAGTGACCTAAAAGTATATGAAATAGCATGTATACCTAACAAAATATCCTTACCTCATATCCTCGTTCAAACTTCTATCAATAAAAAACCTCTAAAGTTACTTGTCGATACCGGATCTTCTGTGTGTCTCCTTCAGAAATCCGCTGTTCAGGAATTCTCACTCCTGAAACTCAATAATAACATAATTAAATTAAAAGGTATAGATAGTTCTGAAGACTCGGTACCTACCCTAGGTGATTTTAATATGAACCTAATATTTAATAAAGAATCTATTTCTTTTACCTTTCATGTAGTTGATCAAATAAACTTATTTTATGATGGAATAATAGGAAATGATTTACTTAATCACTTTCAATGTTCTATTGATTACAACCGACAAATACTTAATATAGATAAAAATAAAATTAAACTAAATTTTTCTGACCCAACTTACCAAATACCAGCTCGCTCTGAAATTACCGTGGAATGTTCAGTCATTAACCCTGAAATAAAAGAAGGTCTTATCCTTGATCAACACATAACTAAAACACTATTTATTGCTAATTGTTTAGTCCATGTAAAAAAAAAATCGCATAAATCTTACCATCCTGAATACTTGTGAAAAACCTGTAACTTTAAATTCCAATTTACAACTTACCATAGTTCCAGTTGATTATAGATCATGCCAGTCATATAACACAAATAAAACATGTTTAGATAGAACTAATGAAGTTTTGAAACTTCTTCGCGTCACACATTTAAATTCTGAAGAAAGTGAAGCCCTTTATGATATGTGTTCTAATTACTCAGATATATTTCACTTACCTGACGATTTACTTACTTCAACTGATAGTATCCATCACGAAATTCGAACATCTTCTGACCAGCCTATTAACGTGAAATCCTATAGATTTCCCGAAGTACACAAACAAGAAGTGAACTCCCAAATTCAAAAGATGCTCAATCAGAAAATTATCCAACCCTCTTTATCTCCTTGGTCTTCCCCAATATGGATTGTTCCAAAGAAAATCGACGCTTCTGGCCAAAAGAAATGGCGTGTCGTGATAGATTATAGAAAACTAAATGATAATACCAACGGTGAAACCTATCCTATTCCCAACATTGTAGAAATTCTTGATCAATTGGGTAATTCCAAATATTTTTCAACCCTCGACCTTGCTTCCGGGTTCCACCAGATTAAGATGGCACCACGAGACGCTTGTATAACAGCATTTAGCGTCCCTCAAGGGCATTTTGAATTTAATAGAATGCCCTTTGGTTTAAAAAATGCTCCATCTACTTTTCAACGCTTAATGAATAATGTCCTTACGGGTCTCCAAGGAGAAAGGTGTTTCGTATATTTAGATGACATTGTCACATATTCTCATGATCTTCCTACCCACATAAAGAATCTAACTGCAGTGTTTGAAAAACTTCGTAAATTTAATTTAAAATTACAACCCGACAAATGCGAATTCCTGCGGAAAGAAGTTGGTTACCTAGGACACGTTATCACTGAAAACGGCTTAAAACCAGATCCCAATAAAATAAAATCCGTTCAAGAATTCCCTATCCCAAAATGTTCCAAAGATATAAAATCCTTTTTAGGCTTAATATCTTACTATAGACGATTTATCCCAGAGTTTTCAAAATTATCCAAACCTCTTACAACACTCCTAAAAAAAGATACTCCTTTTAATTGGACAAATGAACAACAGTTAAGCTTTGAAATATTAAAAAATAAACTGGTCACTGCCCCAGTTCTTATTTACCCAGACTTTACCAAAACCTTTAACCTCATTTGTGACGCATCAAACTACGCGATATTCTCTATTCTTTCTCAAGGGCCAGTCGGAAAAGATCATCCTGTAGCCTATGCATCCAGGACTTTAAATAAATGTGAAATCAACTATAGCACCACGGAAAAAGAGTTATTAGCTATAGTTTGGGGTTGCAAAACTTTTAGACCATATTTGTTTGGTCGGAAGTTTGTTATTATTACAGACCATCGTCCATTAAAATGGCTTTTCAATCACACCGACCCAAGCAGTAAATTACAACGTTGGCGTCTCCAACTTCAAGAATTTGAATATGAAATTATATATCGAAAAGGTAAATTAAATTCTGCAGTGGACGCCCTCTCTCGATATCCTGTTAATCCCGTATAATCAGAAAATATAACTGATACGGACTTGATTGATCTTGGTACATTAGATATTAGCCCTTTTAATGCGGAAACTCTTGATTTCAGTCCTTTTAATCTGCCAAGTATAGAAAGCTTATCTCATAATCCTAATCCTACTTCTCCTCCAGCACTCATAACCGAAGGTCCAAATCTAAATCCTGAATCACATATCGAACCTCAACCTACTACTAGCAGCCAAATTCCTCACTTACAAGATCCAAGGCCTGAAACAAATCTTCCTTTTCCAAACTTAATCGACCATGCTGATACCTACTCTAAATTTCTAAAATCTACTTCAACTATAAAATATAACACAACGATTGTGGAGCATAATGATACTTTATTAAAAAGTCAAGATAAAAACCTGGTAATACCCACATCTCTTGACCTCGACGAATCTATCCCTTATGTTCAAGATATTCTGTTGAACTCTCCAGAATCCGAAACATTCATAAACTCGGAGAGAACCCTACTCTCATTTAAACCATTTGTTCATAACGGTAAAAACTACCATTTCTTATTTATTAAGGTACACCACTTCGATAACTGTTCCTATAATGACATCTTTGAATCCATTACAAATGTACGCAATCATCTTATATCTAGCGATGAAACTGTCGATAAAATAAGTATTACCGATTTTAAAAACCCTTTCGATAAACACACATACATCAAAATTTATAATATGTTAGCTTACCTTTTCCATGATACTGGTATTCATATTAACATTTACCGTAATAAAATATATTATCCCAGTTCTTCTGAAATAAAAAAAAATCTTCGTGAAAACCACGACATCCCCATTGCCGGACATCTTGGTTCAAATAGAATGTTCAATAAGATCCGAGAACAATACTACTGGAAAAATATGCGTAGTGAAATAGAAGATTATGTAAAAAACTGCACTTCATGTCAAACTAATAAAGCTCTCAGGAAAATTAATAGAGCACCAATGCAAATTACTACTACTTCCTCAGCTCCTTTTGAAAGAGTATCCATTGACATAGTTGGTCCTCTCCCCGAAGCTGGTGCAGCCAAAATAAAATATATTCTTACCCTTCAAGATGACTTAACAAAATATTCTGTAGCATATCCTATTCGCAGTACTACCGCTATAGAAACTAGCGACTGCTTGATCCATTTCATCTCCTTATTCGGCATCCCTAAAATGATCCTTACCGACCAAGGTACAAATTTTACAGCAGAATTTTTTTTTTTTTTTTTCTTTTTATATTCTCTAGGGCAATGCTTGACTACATTCCACCTGATGGTAAGTGGAATGTAGTCTTAGGTGGTAAGGCGCATTACCCTAGCAACCTATTCACTCTTCGCTTGAAGACACCCACATTACCGCTTGAAATACCGACGCAGGCAAGCTGTTCCAATCCTTTGCTGTACGCAGTAAAAATGAGGAAGCAAAGCGCTTCGTTCGGACAGGTGGAATGTCCACAACAAAAGGATGAAAACCTGCCGTGCGTCGGGACGTCCGGTGATGGAAGGGGGACGGGGGAATTAAATTGTGTAATTCCAGCGCACACTCACCAAAATGTATCCTATAGAATACTGAGAGGCTAGCAATTCTACGCCTGTGCTCAAGGCTTTGGAGGTCGGCTCCGACCAATTCGGGATCGCCTATAAGCCTCTTTGCTCGCCTCTCGATTGAGTCCAGAACCGCAAGATGAGACTTTGCGGCACCAGCAAATATGTGACAACAGTACTCTACACACGACCGGATCTGCGCTTTGTATAAAACAAGAAGCTGTCCCGGTGTAAAGTACTGCCGAACCTTCGCCAGAACGGCAAGCTTTGCTGCTGCTGCTCTTGCTCTGGACTCAATGAACCGACCAAAGTTGAGGTTCGAGGAAATCTCTAAGCCTAACAACTGAAGCCGGTCACTGTATTCCAAGGATACATTCTGGAAAGTAGGAGCCAAGGTGAAAGGGCTCCTTTTGGCGGTGAATAGACACGTCTGCGTTTTGGTGGCGTTGAACTTGACAAGATTGGCATTGCTCCATGCGGAGACTGCCTGAAGTTTGTCATTCAAACGTTGCACCATGGCTTCTCTTTCAGACTGTACTTGATCTCGACTAGCCCGAGTACTCGGCAGATATCTTTCTACAACTGTGCTGTCGTCTGCATACCCATAGATACCGGGCTTCAACAGATCATTAATGTGCAGCAGAAACAGAGTTGCAGAAAGAACGGACCCCTGAGGCACTCCGGCATTTATTGTCAAGGGTTCCGAGGAACACCCGTCGACAACTACTCGGAGAGAGAGAGAGCTCAGAAAGTCCGTTACCCAGCCGATCAGACCAGGAGATATACCGTACGCTGAAAGCTTGCTTATAAGGCTCGCATGCCAGACCCTGTCAAATGCCCTCGAGACGTCCAGAGAGACGGCGACCGCTTCTCCGTTCTTCTCGATGGCCTCGCCTAAAATGTGCGTAGCATACACTAGGAGGTCCCCAGTAGACCTATTACGGCGAAACCCGTACTGTCGGTCACTGAGGAGATCGTTACCTTCTAGGTATGCTAGTAGGCGCGAGTTCAATACACGCTCCATAATCTTGCAGAGTATGGAGGTGATTGAAATCGGTCTGTAATTGACAGGGTCGGCACGGCTGCCTTTTTTGGGCACGGGTTGCACATTAGCAAGCTTCCAGGATTTCGGCACTATTCCAGTCATGAAAGAGAGACGATACAGACGTGTCAGTACAGGAGACAACTCAGCTGCGCATGTCTTGAGCAGAATGGCTGGTATACCATCAGGACCACTGGCTTTATTCACGTCTAAACGACACAATGTTCTCCATACCTCTTTGTTAGTGATGCGGATTTCAGGCATCGAAACACCGCAGTGAGGAAGATGTGCTGGAGAAGCATTGCCAGTGTCTAGATGCGAATTATCAGCAAACAGAGAAGCAAGTACGTTCGCTTTCTCTGATGCTGTGTGGGCCAGGGATCCATCCGGCTTCAGCAGAGCAGGCAGTGAGGGTTGGCAGAAATTCGACTCGATCGCTTTCGCAAGAGACCAGAAAGCTCGACTGCCAGTTGGTCTGGCAGAGAGCTTTTCGTCATTCTTAGCGATTCGATCGAGACGAGCCTTCCGCAATGCCTTTTTGTAGGATTTGGCAGCTTGGTTAAAGGCTCTCTTCTTCGAACTTACATCCGGAGTTTTGCGGCTTCGAGCATCAGCCCAAATGAGATATGCCGAATGTTTTCGGTCTTGAGCATGACCACATTCGGCATTAAACCATGGGCGAGCTTTGCCACCGATGGGTACGTCAGCAAAAGGAATAAAATACTCCATTGCCTGATGCACCACATCGGTTATAGCATCCGCGCAACTCGACGGATCCAAAGAAGAGAAGCAGACCTGCCGCCAAGGATAAGACGCAAAAAAGTGCCGCATCTCATCCCAATCTGCTGACTTGTATTTCCATACTCGCCTAACACCATGAGGTTCGAAAGCTGGTGGGGAATATGTAAACACAGATTTCACCAGACAGTGATCGGAGGTTCCCAAGGGAGAGGTAACCTCTACCCGATACCTGTCCGGATCAGTTGTCAGCAGAAGGTCCAGGCAATTGGCTGTATGGCCTACCACATCTGGTACCCTTGTCGCTTGCTTCACCAGCTGAAAGAGGTCCAAGGACAACGCAAAGTTCCGCGCTTCTCTTCCAGCATGGTCGGTTTTCTGGTACGGGAACAGCCAGTCCTGATGACAGGCATTGAAATCCCCCAGAAAGACGAGCTGCGCCGAAGGGAACTGATGCAGAGCCATATCAGCAGCCTCACCGAGATACTCGAATAATCTAGTTGTCTCCTGGTCACCGCTGTGCGAACGGTAAACACAAGAATACAGGATTTTTTCGTTTCCTGTGTCTACTAAAACCCATAAAGAAGAAAAAGTGGGGTCTTCAAGGTGACGGAGACGCTGGATACAGAGGTCGTTCCGCGCATATACGCAGACTCCGGCACGTGAGCGAAAGTTGTGCTCTAACGTGTATCCGGGATAATCCAGGTGCGCAGCGCTTAAGGGACATTGTATCTGCGTCTCCGTCAAAAAGAACAGGTGCGGTTGTTCTGTCTCCAGGTGGTGATGGACAGGTAAGATATTAGAGTGCAAACCCCTAATATTACTGAGGTGCACTTTAAATGAGGAGGAGTGCAACCGCTGTACAAACTTTTTTCTTTTTTGGTTTTTCTTCATGGTAAAAATAAATAAAAGTGAATAGGGATGGGAAATGGCAGTTGAACGAGGCGGTACGTATCAAACCCGACTTCGAAATTGGTAATGTCTTGCCGCTGGGAGGCTAGACTGGAGACTGCGGGGACGCCCGAACCCCCCCAGGTCTACCCTCCTCGACTAGACACCCGACAAAACAAACACCAACTCGACGTCAACCGGTTCGCCAACGTACCGCAGCTGTTCAGACCCATTTCCCATATACGGCTTCATCGAGCAACGTGCCGGAACACGACTAGGTCACTTTGCGGCACGACTTTGCCCGATGGGTGGTAACTTTGCCGGCGACCCGATGTTATGGTCTACCATCAAGAAAAATGTTTAAAATGTTTAAAGAAACCTGTAAATTTCTTAAAATAAAACAACTTTGGTCGTCTCCCTATCATCCCCAAACACAAGGTGCACTAGAGCGAAGTCATAGTACATTAAAAGAATATCTTAAATCATATATATCTGAAACCCAGGATAACTGGCCACAATATATTTACACGGCCATGTTAATATACAATACAGCAGTTCACTCAACGACTAATTTTACCCCATATGAGCTGGTTTTCGGCCACAAAGCTATTCTTCCCAATTCAATTTATGAATCCGCCTCAAACGCTACGTATCCTGAATATATAAGAATGTTGCAGCACCGTCTTCAAATTACGCGAGATAAAGTCATTGAACATATAAACAAATCTAAAGCTTCTTCAAAAAATTATTATGATACTCATACTCGCACTGTAACTTATCATGCTGGAGACTACGTGTACTTAAAAAATCATCTCCGTCTGCGTAAAGCTTTATCACCAGTTTGGAAAGGACCTTACAAAATTATTAAAGTAAATGGTAAAAACAGTTTAACCCTGTTGATAAATAGACGACACGTGACCCATCACTTTGATCAAGTTAAATTGGCTCGTCGTCGTGATTCTTGATTATTATCCTAAATAAGTCATAAATCATTTTCTTTTTTTATTTTTATTTTTACATTCAGTTTATCAATTAAAAGTATTATAAGTAGATTTAAGTTAAAGTTATTCTAAGAATACTCTTAATTTTGCAGTTCCTTGGCTTCTGCACAAGAAAGCTACATCGAATCTTCAGTAAATACATCCGGCATATATTTTGATCCCGTTGGTTCTATAAAAATAATTGATGGATATCTTAATGTTATAATTCCCGTAGATATTTCATATATACAACCCCATATTAAAAACCTAAACGATGTGATGGACAGCTCTAAGTTTTTATGTGGTCAAAGTACACTGTATTCAAATAAAGAATGTATTAACTTACATCAACCCTTAACAATAAGATACAACGATATAATTCGTGATTATGAATCCATATCACATTTAATTGAATCTAGATTCAAAAGATCAGCCTGGTTTGGAGGAGTAGGTACTATATTCAAACATTTATTTGGTACTATGGACGAAGAAGATGCTATTCAATATAGTAACGCTATAAAACTCATTGAAAATGACCAAACTATATTATCAAAATTAGTTAAACAAAATATTCTTGTCACAACATCCACATTATCTTCCTTTAAAGAAACCTTAAATAAAAT